>CM029503.1:31456934-32656934 GCA_017140595.1 Eucalyptus curtisii | reverse complement strand
ATTTGATGCACTTGTTGATATTCGGCCTGGCTTATGCAGTGCTATTATACCTTGCTCTAAAGCTGGGGATTGTGTGGTGTTTACAAGACTTCTAGTAATGGTTTCTTTTATGATGATTGCTAGAATCCAATTATGATGAAAAAACAGAAGATTCCTTGCCATAATTTGAATAAGGTCACAAGGTTTCTAATGGTTTATCTCGTGTCTACTGTTTATAGACTTGGTATATCCGTTACCTTAGTTTATGATGGATAGTTATGATGAACGTCATTGTTTTACAAGAGAATCACTGTTTGGATATCCAAGAGCCTAAAGGTTGAGCTTTTAAATAAGTGCCACAGGTTTCTAATACCTTCCAATTAGTATTCTTGGAAAGATAAACTATGCCACTTGGTGTAAGTTCCATATATTTGTTTGACTTGATAAGCTCATCCATTTTTTGTGGAAGAGTGTGTACTCGAAGATTAAGTGAACATAACTTGTTCATTGTCTTCAACTTTGTACTATAGTAATGGGAAAATAAGATTATTTCATTCTTTTTGCTGGAAAGTTTCCGGTAGACATACCTTCTAGCCTTGACATGTTTTTGTTTTAGCAATTTGCATAATGAAGAATCTTAAATATAGCATGTGTCTCCTTTCCTTTCCTTTGCTTGCTTTTTATAACTTCATGTTGTTTTGATTGATATCTCCATATAATGAGCTCTAAGATCATTGATGGCTGTTCAAGATCTTCCTGATGGTGATGAATATTCTTGAATGAAACATGAAGACCTCTCTCACCCCTCCTTCGATGTGTTGTACATGGACATGTCTCATTCATTATTATTTGCTTGATTGGTTGATTTTCTTATGCCAATAAATCTTGCACAAAAAGCCATTTTATATGATCTTTATTCTTCCCAGAATCCCTTTTGGAGCCAATAAAAAGCATGGATATTTATTCCAGTTAGTTCCTCTTTTTAAACCCATGCAAAGAACCAAATATCTTGGCATTCTAGTTGATGGGTTGGCATACCTAGAATTTCCTTCCAAAATAATATTTGTATTTTTGTTACTTATGAAGCATGAGATCTGGAACTTTTACTTACAGATGTGCTTGTAGCTCTAATGCCGGAATGTTGATAGATCCAAGTTATGGAATTTATGACCAGTTTCGGAATATTTGTCATAAAGAATTTTTTTACTTGTTCTATAGTAGATTAAACCACAAGCATCTGCCCTCCAGTTGGCTTTTTGTGAGGTCTAAGTAGCTACATTCTAATCAGTATATGTTAGGGTTAATGATCTTTAGGTCGGTCTCATGAATCTCCAAACATTCACTTACTCAAATGTAACATGTCTTGAGAGGCAAATGGTGTTACCAAAGATTTAGTGAAAGCAAATGCCTAGACATCTTAAAATGTAATTTTTGGCGCATCTCTAAAATCTCTTGTGGTATATTGCTCTCATACAAACTTCGGAGATGTTTAGCATATGACAAAATTATGAATCAACTAAACAATGATTGTGAATCTCATGCCAATATTCTGAGAATTATAGTCATGTGATTGCTTTGTTTGATTTGCCTCTTCGCGCACAATCCAGGCGCTCAACTCTTTGTTCACAGTCGAAGTGCTCGCCTCTCTCTTTGCTCAGAAAGTGTTGGTCGTCCCACGTAAATTTAGGTTCTTTCACTTCTATTCCTTATGTTTCTATTATTTTTCCCCACTTACATATTTGGCTTGGTGTGCTCTTTTATAGGTTCATATGAATTGGATTTTAATTTGTTTGCAGTGCCCCTTGCTTTGTGTTCATATTTAACATCATATATTTTCATTTTTCAAATATGTTTATGTTCATTTTATTGGAAGATGGCAAGTTCATCGAAGGAAAGGGCATATTGGAGCCCTAAAGATGTAGAAACTTTTTGTCGATTATGTATTGAACAAATTAAAAAAGGCAATCGTCCTACGAGTAACAAAATGGATGGATAGACAGTTATAATTTACAAATTTGAGGAGCTGAGGGGAAAAAAGTATGATAAAAATCAAATGAAGAGTAAGTGGGATAATTCAAAGGAAGAATGGAAAAAATGAAAGCAATTGGTTCAAAAGGAAACAAGACTAGAATGGGATCCAAGGAAGAAAACCATTGACGCGAGTGATGAATAGTGGGAGAGAAAAATTTAGGTGTTTATCTAATCTTTTGTTACCTTTTTTTTTATAAGTTTATTTTTTATGATACAACTCCTAAAAATATTTATTATAATAGGCCAATCCTAAGCTTAAAGTCTTTCGAATGAAAGGCATACATCCGGATGTTGAAGTTTTGTTGGATCAAATGTTTTAAAGTAAAGTTGCTACTGAAAGTGTTATCTGGAATCCTACACAAGATTTATGCAATAATGAGAATGTTGAGACCACACAAACTGATATTGGTGATTGTGCAGGATCTACTAATAATACTTTAGAGCATGATGTAGGTGAAACAAATGTCAAACCAAATCAAAGTAAGAGCAAAAAAATAGCGATAGAAAGTTCAACAAAGTAAACTCGAGGAAAGAAAGGAAAAAAATTGATTGGATCTGATAAGTTAGCGTCGCAAATCGACAGACTTTGTTTAGCTGTTGAAAGTAGGAGCAATGCAACATTGGTTGCGAGGGAGTTTGATCCTTACAAAGAAATTGTGCAAATATTGAAAGCCATACTTGAAATTAAGCAAGACAGAAAGTTGTTCTTCTTTGCACTCTCACATTTTGCTGAAAAGAAAGACAATAGACAGATTTTTATGAACTTGGATGGAGATAAAGAAAAAGTCGAGTGGCTGAAGTATAAGTTGGAAAAGCATAATAGTCGTCACTAGGATGCTAGTTACTTGTATGAACTTTTAGATATTAATCTATGTTGTAATGCGAGACTTATTTTTTATTGGTGATTTGCACTACTTATGAACTTTTGTTCTAATCATGGTCTAATATGAGACGTGTTTTTAGTTTGTGTTCTTTTGATCAAGTGGAGTTTGCATATATATTATGGATGATAATTGTTCTATTGATGGATGATTGTTCGTCATTTTTCTTACTGTTTTGTTATTTTAAACCGATATGGACGATTCTCTAGAAAGGGAAATCCATGAAAAAGAGGACGATAAATATTGACAACTTGTGGAAATTACTCAAGCTGCAATCGCTTATTAAGGAATATACGGTCACAAAAACCATTGTAGGATATCATTATATACAAGAAATGCATGGTTAGAAAAGTTAATAGACGAAAATGCTAATCCAATAAAGTGTCAACAAATGTTTAGAGTGGATAAGATTGTATTTAATAATTTAATGCATGATTTAGTAACACGCTATGGTCTTGAAAGAACTAGAAATATTAATATTACAAGAATGCTTGGAATATTTCTTCATATTTTAGGATATGGTATAGGTAATAGGTTAACACAATAGCGCTTTCAACGCTCTGGGGAAACCATAAACAAGTACTTTAACTTAGTATTAGACAAAATATGTTAAATGAGAAAAGATTTGATCCAACCAGCTGATTGGCAATTTAAGGGTGTTCAAGAAAAGATTGAGAACAATCGAAGATTTTATCCATATTTTAGGATATGTTTCGATAATACAATATGAAGAAATAACTAAATGCAAATTTTAATTATACAATAATATTTGTGTTTTTATTTTAGGATTGCATTAGAGCTATTGATGGCACTCATATCTTAACAATGATACCTACAAAAGATTAGGTTCGTTTTATTGGTCGAAAAGGTACATCGACTCAAAATGTCTTAGCGGTGTGTAATTTTAACATGGAATTTATTTATGTTTGGACTTGTTGGGAGGGACAAGCTCATGATACCCATATTTTCTATGAAGCCTTAGGGAGACGTGATATGCAATTTCCTCATCCTCCTCCAAGTTTGTTAATTAATGATTTTTGTACATTAATATGTATTAATATGGTCTATATTGATTAAATTTATATTATATTTGTGAGGGTAAATATTATTTAGTAGATACCGGATATCCAAATCCAATGGATTATTTAGGACCATACAAAGAAGTTAGGTATCATTTACCAGAATTTCTACAAAGTCTTGCCCCAATAGGTTATCGAGAGATATTCAATCGTGCCTATTCCTTGGTGCGATCGGAAATTGAGTGAGCCTTTGGTGTGTTGAAAAAAAAAAGGAAGATTCTAAAGCATATGCCAAGTTTTCCATTTGAAAATCAAGTAAAAATTGTTATAACAACAATGACTTTGTATATTTATATACGACGAAATGCCGTTAATGAAAAACATTTTGCAAGAACGGATATAATTATACAAAGTCATTGCTGTTCTAACAATTTTTGGGAAAAGCCTTCCCAAACGCACCCTAAGACTCGTTAAGCCCACAACTCACCTCGAACGCCCGCAACCTCCCCCTTCCCCTAGCTTATGAGAGCCTCCCATGAACTTACTAACATATTCAAGCTTCGGGTTAAATGTAAACCTAGGCACAACCACAATCTACATCCAGTCGCCACCACGCAACCATCATCCATGGCCAAACCTCATTCACCATCTCTTTCGAGCACCTCTATGAGCCATCAAGCATTTTTCTTATTTGAAAACAAAAACCAGGCAGAACAAATGTGCACGGGATGTGAATGGCAAAATCCGGACGCAGCTAGCATGAGTTATACCTAAAAATTCTCATTCGCATCAGTGATTAGAAAACCGTATTTCGAATCACCGTCCATTACCATTGAGCCACATAGAACGCGCACAACAGTAAAAATGGATGCTTAGTTAATTACTCGAATATGGTAATATAATAGGTTCATTTTTTTTCCTGTCGATGGATAATGCAAGCTGATAATCATGGATCTGGATTATGTATTTCGTCGAACACAGAGTGGGCATAGATTGAGAAGAAGTTATTGACCTGCTAGGGACTCGAACTTACGTCCAAATTCGAATGGATTCTTCGAGATTAACACTACCAACTTATTCCAACTTGAAGCAAGCATGAACCAAAGAAAATGAGTGTTTGTGTCCTACTTGGAATAGGGCAAAGCAAGGGGTTCAAAGGGATGAGCGTTTAGCCGCGAGGGTCCCTACCCGGCTCGAAGACGGTGGCCAGAGGGCGAGCTCGGGACGAATCAAGCTATGGCTGACCGCATTGCAACATCTCTGAGTCGAGATCCTCAGGAGAAAGGGGCTAAACCAAGAACGTTGGACTTACCGAGGATGTGACGCCGGGGAAGAAGGGGAAGCGTTGGTGGCGGTTGTCGGCCGAGGTTCTGGCGTGGCCGCGCTGCTGGAGGCTTCCTCCCTCTCAGCCTCGCTCTCTCGGACTTTCGACTCTTTGCCCGACCTCTCGGTCTCTCTCTCGAATTGCTCCCCCCCCCCTTCTCTCTCTCTCCTAGATCTCACTCACCCTCTCCGTTCCCCCTTTCTCTCTCTCGGCCTCATGCCCTTTTAAGCTTGGCCGACAGGCGCACATGGCTCTTGTCACTGCCAGCTGCCCTGCCGGCTGGCCCCGACCACCAACTCCCTCTACACGGACCTCCGAGAGAGAAAATATTGGGTGGTCCGGGAGCGCCATGTCAGCGTGGTCCCCGACCAGTCACGCGGCGCCACGTGGAAAAGTGGGCGCCCTTGCTGTCTTCTGCATTTTTTCTTTCTTTCTCCTCTCCCTAGCCTTCTTCTTATCCTCTCCTAGCCTGCGCACATCCATTCTCCAGCCTGCACATTCTCTCTCATCTACAATGCATTTATTATGGCACAGAGGCATTTCTCTTTCCTCTTCAAATGAAGGAAAGAGAAGTAGAGGCTCCGCACGGTTACTCTCCAGTAGCTGCGAATTACCATTTTCCATTTATTTCGCCTGACAGAGGTTTCAAAATTTTGAATCCCAAAATCTCTCTATGCTCATCGCTGCTCTGCCATCGTCAAGTGGCCATTCCCTGCCGTTGCCGACAAACTACATTACAAGCGCCCCTACTCTAGCATTGCTTGCTTCTCTCTCCGGTCTCATTGCTACTCCGACATTCGTTCCGGTGTTCGTCAAGCGGCCGTTCCCCCGCCGACATCAACAAACCACATTACAGCAGCCCCAGCTCCGGCGCTCGCTTGCTTCTCTTTGCGTGCTCCTTGCTGCTTCGGTGTTTGTTCGAAGTTCGTCAAGTGGTTGTTCCCCTGCCGTCACCGACAAAGCAGGCGCCTATGACATCCTGAAATTCGAGCCCTCTAAGTGATGAATGAATGTGAATTTCGTCAATGCATTGTTGGTTGATTTCACTCGGAATTGATCACTCCTGAGATACTGACCTTGAGGAGAAAGGCTAATGAGGATAGAACTCGTGCAATTAAAGAACTTGACATGAGAAAACGACTTAACCGTGAGACTTGCGTGAGGACAATCTTGTAGATAGGCCAGGCCGATTTCAAGGATGACTAGAAGTCGATTCGCGAATAGAACATAATGGAACGACGGGTGATTTCGTTTACTGTTATTGAGCCCGCGAACAACTCTATGTCGATCCTCGGTAATCGTGTACTTTGAAATAAGAATCCGTCCTCTGCAATTTTATGTAGCCAATGACGTCCATGTGTTGAGATATCTTGAACGTGGTTTGGCACAAGTCAGTTACGCGTGAATCCTCGAAATTGCTTGTTAGTCCGAGTTGTACCAAAATGACATTCTAGCGAAATTGATATGGCATAAGAACCCAAGATTGGATTTCGAATGTTCGGGAACGTCCGAGATGGACTATTGGATGATGCTACTTTGATAGTCAACAACACCAGTTAAGCCGAGTATGTGGGAAAAAGGATTTACGAACCGAGGAAACAAGCTTGCGAGGACGTGGACCGAGCAAGGCCAGTGTGGGCCTCACGCCCAAGGTGGGACATCCACCATGGTAGGCCCAAGGCAAGCAAGTGAGCCCGTTGGACCCAACCAACCATTTTACCTTCCGAGCCCATTGTCTAACCTTGAGCCATTTCGAGCCCAACCAATTCTTAAGCCCGTTCCTATTCACGTCCTAGCTTGTTTCTTAGGCCCGCCCTTCATTTTCATCCCAAGAGCAAAGTGAGAATTGTGCAAGGTGGAAATGACCATTTTGCCCCTAAATATTATGTGGATAAGTTAAAAGATGAGGGAGAAGATGAGGTCATGTTGCATGGGGAGTTGGGACAAGCCTTAATGGCCTTAATGGAGATGTGATACCAGCTCTCCCATCACTCTCTCTCCTCCTCTTCAGCTGAAGAATTCGCAGCCCTCTCTCTCCCTTGTTTCTCGTCCCTTCATTTTTCTTCTCCTGCAGACCTTCCTCCAAAAACCTGAGTTTATTGTTGCCTTCCCGTGCGAATCACTGCCCATGCCACCCACCACCGTGCTTAGGAGACGCAATCCATACGCCCCATGGTGGTCGTTCGTTGGACGGTGAGGTCATGTTGCATGGGGAGTTGGGACAAGCCTTAATGGCCTTAATGGAGATGTGATACCGGCTTTCCCATCACTCTCTCTCCTCCTCTTGTGAAGAATTCGCAGCCCTCTCTCTCCCTTGTTTCTCGTCCCTTCATTTTTCTTCTCCTGCAGACCTTCCTCCAAAAACCTGAGTTTATTGTTGCCTTCCCGTGCGAATCACTACCCGTGCCACCCACCACCGTGCTCAGGAGACGCAATCCATACGCCCCATGGTGGTCGTTCGTTGGACGGTGAGGTCATGTTGCATGGGGAGTTGGGACAAGCCTTAATGGCCTTAATGGAGATGTGATACCGGCTCTCCCATCACTCTCTCTCCTCCTCTTCACTGAAGAATTCGCAGCCCTCTCTCTCCCTTGTTTCTCGTCCCTTCATTTTTTTTCTTCCCCTGAGACCTTCCTCCAAAAACCCGAGTTTATTGTTGCCTTCCCGTGCGAATCACGCCCGTGCCACCCACCACCGTGCTCAGGAGACGCAATCCATACGCCCCATGGTGGTCGTTCGTTGGACGGTGAGGTCATGTTGCATGGGGAGTTGGGACAAGCCTTAATGGCCTTAATGGAGATGTGATACCAGCTCTCCCATCACTCTCTCTCCTCCTCTTGGTGAAGAATTCGCGACCCTCTCTCTCCCTTGTTTCTCGTCCCTTCATTTTTCTTCTCCCCGAGACCTTCCTCCAAAAACCCGAGTTTATTGTTGCCTTCCCGTGCGAATCACTTTGCCCGTGCCACCCACCACCGTGCTCGGGAGACGCAATCCATACGCCCCATGGTGGTCGTTCGTTGGACGGAGCCACTAGCTGACCTGCCGGCCGGCCAGAAGCCGCCACTAGCCTAACCTCCTATCCCTGCTCTGTTTCGCCTTTCCAGCCGTTTTCCTCCCATTCCGACCCTACCTTCGCATAGCCCAGCCACTAGCCAGTCCCCCTTGACCCCCAGGTGCCGCCGGTCGCCGGCCAGCCCCTCGCTGGAGCTCCAATCAACCCGCTCAGCCCTTTTTCCTCCTCCAGCAATGCAGTTTTTCAGTGTTGCAGAGGGAGTCTGAGTTTGTTGATGCTATTTTAGCCTTGGGACAGCCTTAGATCATCGTGGTTGAGGTCCCCGTGCGTCGCCTCCGTCGTCACCGCCACGTCCGTGTCTCCGGCCCGCTTAACGGGTGAGTTTAGCTCCTAATCCGTCGATTAATGCCTAAACTTGCTTAGGGTTGGTTTAGTTAGGGTTAATTTTGGTTTAAGAGATTTAATTAAGTTGTATTAGCCCTAAGATAGGTGGTTAGATGGATGGTTAAGATTATTTTAGCTTAATATTGCTTTATTTTGCTTAATGATGCTTATGTGCTTAATTAAGCATGTTTTGCCTTGATTAATTGATTGTTTGCTTTAATTAATGTTTTTAATGATTTTTTTGGATTTAATTTATTAATTATTGAATTCTAGAATTTTACTGTTCATATTGCATTGTTCACGTGCACTGTTCACGCGGTATTGTTCATAAATTATTGTTCATGTGGTACTGTTCACACGCACTGTTCATTCGAGAGTGAAAATTTGTCTAATTTCATGTGTTTTGATCTTATGAGGTGAATTGAATGTGTAAATGCATGAACATCCGCATGAATAGTATGGTTTCCACAAAAAAAGAAAAATGATTTGTCCGAGGGACACTGGAAATGGATCGCTTTTATGAGAAAATGATCTGAGATTTGTGTATGCAAGCATGTGTACATTGGCTAATGCTCAAAAAGAAAAACAGTGGGTTGTAGTGGTATGCTTGCGTGATCACTAAGTTGAATTTGTCTCCCAGCAAGGGTTTGGGAGACGATGCCCGATTTTATCGGATGCTCGATGGGGGTTCGAATGCGGAGTCGCGATAGAGGCCGGGCCCATGCTCCTTCGGGATTGTCGTTTAGGCGGGGGTTCTAGATGTTGCCATGCCTCACGGGAGAGGGCGGTGCTTGGTTATGCCAGTAGACACTGGCGGGAGTTCGGTTGTAGCCCTGGGGAGGGCACTATTAATCGGAACGTGTGTGGGTGCAAGAGTGTATGAGAAACATGGCATCATTGGTTTCGATTATACATGAGCTGATCATATTATTTATGGCATGCACGCATGAATCGGTAACGTACAGGGTGTGGCAATGGCCAGGTGAGATCGCTTGTAACATAACTCGTATGAGATAGATGAACTTCATCATCTAATGGCCATGTGCATTGCGTGTATTGTGTTAAGATATAACATGCAAGGTATGGTATACTAGGTAAGGTTGCATGTGAACCAACTATTTGATTGATGGTTGACCCTGGCTGTTGTTATTTGTTGATTGTTGGTTGTTAGTCGTTGCTTTGTTTGTGGGGTGGTTCTGGAGAGATACCCCGAGTTGAGTTGGTGTTCTAATCGGGGGTTAAGGGGAGGACTCGCCGAGATTTTATCTCACTGATTATTGTATAACCACTTTCAAGTGCTTAGAATGGTGCTTTCGCTAGTGAGATTCGGGATCCCTAAGGACTGGGATACTGTTGTGACGCACCACTATTTCCCGGGTCGAGCACATTTGTACGAGAAGTATCTCTCCACCATTTGGGTGGATGGACTGGGGTAGTGGATACCCCATCGGTTCCTGGCGTGGTTCATCCGGGATGCTGAATGCTGATCAATCCTCTGCGAGGTTTTGATGGGCCGCCCGATAGGGGCCCCGAGGACGCCGATTGGGATCCCATGGAGCTGGACCCTCCTGATGGTATAGTGGAGAATCCTGCCCCCGCTTCACCAGTGATCAACCTGTTCACCTCCGACTATGACTCAACGGAGTCTGAGTTCACTAGGTCCGAGTGACAATAGTGCCGAACCCGAGGGTTCTTTTTGTGTATAGTTGGATTAGCCTAGCCTAGTTTCTTTTTTGTCTGACTTAGAGTATGGATCAGCCCTTCTGTTGGGCTTGTAAATTGGAAACGATCCTCCGTTGGTTAATCCAATATAAATTGTATATACGAGTAGAGGTTGTTGTTCTTGCTGTTCATCTCTTTATCCCTGTTTGATTGCTTGATTGTCTGTTTGACAAGGAGATGATTTGTTTTTCGCTTGCGCATAATGAAAGATTAAAATGAATGGTCGTCGACGAGTCTTGGGACGTCGCTTTCTATCGACCAAGGAAGGGGTTGTTGCATGCCCGGAGTTCGGGGCGTGACAGCGCCCCTACTATGGCGCTCACTCGCTTCTCTTTCTGCGCTGCTCTAGCGTTTGTCAAGCGATTAGAGGAGGAGGAAGGGCCATTTCTTCCTAAGGCGGAGGAACGGGGACAGAGATTTGGCTGTGGTTTTGCGGGAGCAAAGCCTGAGGCACATATCTTACCACTGCACGCTGCGGAGCCGATCGGTGACTGGGCTCAGTGATTACACGCTGCTCTTGAGACTCAAGCCCTAGAGGGTGGTCGTCGACTGGCTAAACTCCGTCATTCAAGGTGCGTTTAGGGCTTTCATGATGGCGATTGCTTCTGCGAAAATATCTCCGCCTTGTGAGTTGGAACGAACGTGCCTTCTTCCCCGGAGATGCATTTGTGGAGACGTCCTAACTCTTTCTCCAGTGATAATTTAACCCCCTGCCGAAGGATGTTTCAAAAGGCCAAATCTAGGTCAAATACAAGCAACGGCTGATATCCTACATGTGCCGTCCAACATGAGTCTTCTCCTGGACAATCGAGATAAATAAGCAAAGTTTTTATTAGAGAGAGAGAGAGAGAGAGAGAGAGAGACGTCGTTTATTAATTTGAGAAATGTGCGAAAGTCAGGTGATGATGTGGTCTTCTTCCAACGTTTACTTTCAGCTTTCCGTTTTCGTTTTGCATGAAGAAATTTTTTTTTTATGGTGCTTATCCTGTAATATCTCTACTATTCGATGTCATTCGTTGGTGCACGTCGTCCTTGACCTCAGTGGAATTGACTGAAGCTGGATAATCTTTTGCTGTTTTTCTTTGCTAAGTTTGGAGTATGCGGTTTAAACGATGAACTTATGAAGAAGTTATTTGAAGTTGAGATTGTTTTGTGATGAGTTGTGCTAATATAGAGATTGATGCATCATATTCAAATTGAAGATAACACTAAACTTGCTTCTGAAACTCATATGCAAAGACTCAAGATGATCGTGAATGTGACAAAGATTTATCTTTTCTTTTAGTGCAATCTATTAGCCATTCTATTTTTGTATATATGTTTCCATGAATTCTGTTTCAATGGTTAAGTGATGTCATACTTTGATGTTTTATACTTATAGTCATTAAACTGATTTCGTGTTATTTTTCTTCTGCCCATTAGATCCCTTCTGATCAAGTAAAGCCTTTGCGCCCGTAAATTCACAGTGTAAGGTTATGCGATGGCTAAATTAGAGGTAATTCTAAACTTATACTATGTAAAAGATATTTGCTTTCTCATAAAATGGAAGAAATTTTATTTTCCTCATAAAAGCAATATGTTAAAAATCTTTTGTTCTTTGCTTGCAGCATGAAACTGCTCATCTTGCACATGTAACTCGTGATTTGGAAAAAGATTTTGAGTTTATGATATGAATGATTTTTGCAAGTGAACTTGAAGCATATCATAAATATGTGACCTATGCTATAGGCAAAGGTTTTGGAGTGAGGAAGTTTAAGACTAGAAAAACGACAAAGGAAAAATAACTCGACGGATTTTTGTGTGTAATTGTGAGGGGTATTTTGTCAACTCATCTGATCAAGAAAAAAAAATAAAAGACTTAAAGTTAGATGTGGTTGTCCTGCTTTTATCAAATTTAAGGTTGAGAATGGCATTCATGAAGTCGTGGAGTATGTTTCGATGCACAATCATGAGTTTATACCAGAACATCAAAAGCACTTAATAAGATGTAGAAGAATGATTTTTAATAATTACAAAGGGGTTTTAGTTGACATAGCTAAAGTTGGCATTGGGGGGACAATGGCATATAAATTCTTGGCCAACAAAGCAGGAGGAAGCCAAAACTTAGGTTTCATCCTATGTGATTGTCAAAATTTTCTACAAAGTGAAAGATCAAATCTTATCAGTGGGGGTGATTGTCAAAATCTTTTGAATCATTTTCATTGCATACAAATGCAAAATCTAATGTTTTTATATGTATAACAGGTAGATCAAGATGGTAAATTGACAAATCTATTTCGGAGAGATAGTTTGTCCAAATTTGATTATGACTGTTTCGGTGATGTTATGGTTTTTGATACCACCTATCGTACTAACAATTATAACTTGATATGTGCGCCTTTTGTTGGAGTTAATCATCATTGGAATAATATTTTGTTTGGTTGTACATTTTTATCGGATGAAACCGCAAATTCATTTATGTGGTTATTTGAAGTGTTTTTGAAGTCTATGGGAAATAAGGCTCCAAAAACTATGGGAAATAAGGCTCCAAAAACCATTTTCACTTATCAAGACCAAGCAATGGCAAAAGTTATTCGAATGGTGTTCCTGAATACTCAACATCGTTTATGTACTTGGCAAATTGGGAAAAATGCCAATCAAAATATTCCACATTTTTAACACAAGCTGGAGTTTAAGGATAAATATTTCTCAAAACTTATGTATAGATACAAATCAAAAGATGAATTTGAATCTACTTAGAGAAAAATGGATGAGGAGTGGGGCACTGAGAATAATAGTTAACTTCAGAGGTTGTACGACTTGAGACATAAATGAAGTTCAGCTTTTGATCGCAATTTTTTTACTTGTGGTATAACATCAAGTCAAAAACTCAATATTACTAACAATGCCTTCCAACAAACATCGGCTAAGACATCGAGTCTTGTAGTATTTGTCCGCCACTATGAAGAACAATTGAAACATATGAGAGAGATTGAAGGTCAAGATGATTATAGTTCTCGTGGGCAGCCCAAATTGTATATTTTGTATAACGGGATATTGACACATGCCGCTTCGGTGTACACTCGTGCCATTTTTAAAAGGTTTTATGATGAATTTTTGCAAACTGTCTCCCGACATATTTCAAGTACTGCTTTCAATGGATTGGTTTATGAATATACTCTCAAGTGTAAGAGGATTCAAGGTGAACATATAGTCAGATTCAATCATGTTGACTTTTCCGTTTCTTGCTAATGCAAGTTATTTGAATCAAAATGGTGGTTGTGTCGCCATGCTTTATACGTGTTGAATGCGAACTCATCAATTTCAGTCATTCCATCTGCTTATATGTTGAAAAGATGGACTAAATGTGCGAAGCAAGGATATATGAATGATGAATCTCATGAAATGTCAGCAGGTCCATCTACCTTTAATAGATTTTCCACATTAATGCAAAATGCTTTTGAAGTGATGAATTTGGGAGCCCAAGATGGAAATACTATGAGAATAGTGAAGAAGAACTTATATGCAACAGTACCTGAAATTTCATCATACAACTCAAGCGTGGTTGTGACAGATGATGCTAGTGATGATAATGATAATGAGGCTTCTTTGTGTGATGTGTCGGTATTGGACCTCCTTCAAAAGAAAGGAAAGGGAACAAGTTATGGAAGGCTTAAAGCCTCAAGTGAGAAAAAAAAAAGAAAAAAAATCTAAGAAAATAATACCCTCAATGCCAGTAGAAAGTCGAGGTGAGCTGGTTTTGATTGACATAGAGTTCTAGTTAATATGTTTAGTTTATTCTTATGCTACATGATGCCAATTAATATATTTCTTATTTTGTAATGTAGAGCTGGCTGTTCAAGCAACACATGTTGAAACTCATTTATCTGATTATTCAAGAAATGCAAATCAAATTCAAAATGCCTTTTGTCCTAACAATATTAGTGGTCCTATAGCAAATCTTAATTTTCATAATCAAGTGTGTCTCTCTCTAAGTTCAACATTTATTTCTACATTCTACTAATTTGATCAATTTTTTTTATATATATACATAGACGCAATACATTATGCCGCCCGGGATTATGAATGAGTTTTTTCCGTTCATTAATCAGGTATATAGTAGTTTGGGTTACTAATTTAATGTTTTGTTGAAATTTAATGTCCCATGAAAGCATTTTATTACATTATATTAATAAGGTCATTTTTTTATATAGATGCAACAATCATATATCATGCAGCCAAGGATTATGAATGGATATTTTCCATTCACTAGTCAGGTTCCTATTATGAAAATCATTTGATATTGCAGTATTGTTTCATCTCTAGTAAACTATTTTAATGCTTATTGATAATGCTTTCATAGGAGAAGCCCTCTGGCCTGCTTTATAACCACTGCAGCTCCCATCACCTCTCAAGACGTCTTTTGAGGCTGAGACCCCCCATATTGGTATCAGAGCCAGGTTAAGGTGAATCCGAGTGCATGTTAAAGGGATCTTAGCTATCCCACATCACTTGGGAGAAGCCATCTAGCCTGCTTTATAACCACCACGGCTCCCCTCACCTCTCAATATGTCTTTTGAGGCTAAGACCCCTAAGATATTGGAGTATCCTAATAGATCCCATGAAAACATTTTGAGTCAAGTACTAGTCGTCTCACTTTTGTTGACTTGCATTTTTTGAGATAATATTTATGCATGCCTATTGTTTAGAAAATTGCGCATTTTTCTCAAAATATATTTTATTCCTTTGTACATGAGTCATCTAATTCTTTTCAACATCCTAAGATGAATGAATTGAACAATTCTGAAGGAGGAGACAATGCATGATCACACAAAAATTCGTCAGGAGGCGAAAGATAGCAGCATGGTCATTGTTTTTTATGCTTGTTAGAATTATTCTGTCTTCCATGTTTGGGAAGCTTGATAGTGGAATGATAATGAAGAAGGCATATATTTTTATGTTGAGCAGTTCATTGAGTATATAGGATGATGTGTTAAAAAGTCCTAATTTGAAGAAAACATGTGGTTTTGGTGTGTAATTGCATATGCATCTAGCAACACGATTATTGTTTTTTATGCTTGTAAGAAGAGAGAATTCGTGTGCAGGCTACGAAGGCTAGGGATCGGAGGGAAGAAGGAGAGATGGGAAGAAGGCAGAAGAATCAAGTGGGCCCACGCTTCCACGTGGCGCTGCATGAGTGGTCGGGGACCATGCCGACATGGTGCTCCCGGACCACCAAATATTTTCTCTGAACGAGCTCCTGGTACCTTCGTCCGTGCTCTTGCCTTCACTACTCCCTGTCCTACCGCAAGCGTGTAGAGGAAGAGGATAAAAGGGCAAAGGACCGGGCTGGAAGGGGAAGAAGGAAGGCCAGGCCAGGACAAAATAAAAAGGAAAAGTAAGAGGCCGGGTTAAGCTTATGTGGAAAAAGCGAAAAGAAGGGGCAGGGTCGGCCCGGCCCAACTTCGTTTTTTCTTTTTTTGTTTTATTTTTTTATTTTTTATTTTTCCCCTTTTTTCTGATTTTTTTTTCTAATAAATTCTAGTACTATTAATACAAATCTCCAAACATTTACATGCTATGTAATTTAATGAAAAATATTTTTGTTTAGGGGTTAAAAATTAATTTTCAATTTTCTATTATAATATAACCTTAGAAGTTTCATTATTTAAAGCATCACGAAGCAATTTCAAACTCTCACGAATTGACTAAATATAAGCCTATAATTTCAATTTGAAAATATGATTTGTGAGATTTGAACTAGTGACTTTTAATCTTTAAGTTGAAAGATCTATATAACTAACAAATTATGCGAACCTTGAAAGGTTACAATCATGCAACTTCTAAATGTAATTAGCTAGAAAAGCTAGTATTGAGGAAATGATGAATACTATATTGATCGAGAGTCGAGATTGTGTACGGCTTGTAAAGCGGGTCTCATCCCCTTCCCGTATAAGGGCATGCTTAATATCATAATCGTGCACCCAATGGACAATATCACGTGGCAAGAGACGCAGCAGGTCGTGAGTTGACTAATTCGTTCAGCTCTTCACGTGCTTTATCATCGTATTTCTTCTTCCCCCCCCCCTCTTATGTACATTTTTTCTTATTTTTGTGTTTCTATGTAAAAATATATATTGTCAGAAATAGCAATTATTGTGTCATAAATTTAATATGTAAAGACACCTTCCACATTTAATTTATATTTTTCATGCGTCGTAATTTTCGAAATAATATAAGAATATATAAATTAACCTTGATGCAAAATTGATAGTCTATTTCATAATAAATGTATTCTTATCAAAATCATATCCATCGATCTCATGTTAATACTAATACAATGCACTTCACGTGATTGATATACTCTTAAACTTACTAATCGCGACAATTATGATTTCTTTTTTCGCGAAAGCACTTTTCTTTTTATTTTTGTTGTCGTGGTGAAGAAGTTGTCAATATAAATAACCGGTTTTTGAGTTTATTTTTTTAAAAAGATTTGTAACATATTAGAAATTTTATTTTTGTAACAAAAATACTGGACAATGTTTTCAAATAAATGACGCGTTTTTGCAAAGCATAAAATTTCGAACAGAAAAGATAAAAATACGTACGCAATCATTCATTCTCGTACATGTAGGAGGAGCGGGTGTAACAATAGTGAATCCTCAGTTTCGATTCGACCAAGGTACACGCACCGTTTTCCAAATCCTGACCCCGCGTTCATGCGAGTGGACATTCATCGTTCGTGATTTCTTCGGTCACCTGTCGGACGCGAGATTGGCGGGTGCTTTCGGCCTTGGGAGATGCATACATTGTCAAAGCCTTCTCATTCATCACAAAGAATGCGCAGAATGTCGAAAGAGAGTGGCCTGTGATGTTCCATCGGGACCCATGCATCTGCTGGGCCCACGAGTGAGGCTAAAGCATCTGTTCGGCTCCAGGGCGACGCGTGAAACGATCAGATTCTACTTCAATGGAAGGGCATCTGAAGGCATTCAGAACAGAGACTCGTATGACTATACGCGCCTGTTGGAACGTTGCAGGAGCAGCTCGTGCCTCAAAAAGATACACGCCCAGATCGTGATCGCGGGATTTGAGCAGAACCCATTTCTCGCGGCGAAGCTGGTCGGGGCTTATGGCGACTATGGTGCGCCGGACATGGGCGACGCGCGTAAGGTGTTCGATAGATTGTCGGACAGAGATGTTTTCTTGTGGAATGTGATGATCCGGGGTTATGCGAACTTGGGTCCTTTCGAGGAAGCATTGAACGTGTACCACCACATGCGGTTAAGTTGTGTCTCTGCTAATAGATACACGTTTCCATTTGTGCTGAAGGCTTGCGGTGCCATGAAATGTGTGAAGAGAGGTAAAGTTATTCATGCCCACGTCGTGAAGCTGGCGTTTGACTTGGATTTATATGTTGGGAATGCTCTTTTGGCATTTTATGCCAAGTGCGGGGCCATTGAAATGTCTAGAGTAGTGTTTGGTGAAATCCCTCGGAAGGACATTGTCAGCTGGAATTCCATGATTTCTGGTTATACTTCAAATGGATATGCTGGTGAAGCAATAAAGCTTTTTCGTGCAATGGTGCAAGAGCACAATTTTATGCCTGACAACGCAACTCTTGTTGGAATTCTACCTGCATGTGCTCAAGCAGCGGCAATACACATAGGATTTTGGATTCATGCTTACATTATGAAGTCGGGTATGGAAGTAAATGCTTTTCTCGCTAGTGGGCTCATTTCGATCTATGGAAATTGCGGGCATGTCAAAATTGCAAGAGATGTTTTCAATCGAGTTTGCGACAAGAATATTGTTGTATGGAATGCGATGATAAGGTGCTATGGTATGCATGGTCACACAGATGAGGCCCTCAACATGTTCTCAAAAGTCGTAGAGCTTGGCCTGTGCCCTGATGGATTGATGTTCTTGTGTGTATTATCTACTTGTAGTCATGCAGGACTCGTCTCAAAAGGCTGGGAAATTTTTCACAATATGGAAGCATATGGAATTCAAAAGACTGAGGAGCACTATGCTTGCATGGTTGATCTTTTGGGCAGGGCCGGGTTACTTGATGAAGCGGCCAGACTCATAGAAACTATGCCCATTCCTGCAGGGAAACATGTCTATGGTGCTCTGCTTGGTGCTTCTCGCATGCATAATAATATAGAACTTGCGGAAAAAGCGGCAGAGAAATTGTTTGTGCTGGACCCTGATAATGCTGGGCGGTACATACTACTAGCAAAAATGTACGAAGATGCTGGGCGTTGGCAGGATGTTGCCAGAGCAAGGAAGCTGGTGAAAGAGAAGGAGATTAGGAAGCCAATTGGTTGTAGTTCGGTTGAGATCGAGAGCATTCACCACACTTTTGGTGTTCAGGACGAGTCCCACCCATGTGCGCAGGAGATCTTTGAAACTCTCAAGAGTTTGGAGGGAGTGGAAGATGAAGAATTAGTTATGACTTAAATGTGATTAGACGGGAAAATGAGGCTTACTGATGTTCTAAGATCAAGAGACAATCACTTCAAACCACTTTTCATGCTTCATAGTTCAATGAGCAAGACAGAGCAGAGTACTATATGTCTTTGTTTCGATCATACATGGCTAAAAGGATTGGTTTGTCCCTTTCACCATCGCCGCTATGCATATGCGGATACAGTGGAGACCATTTAACAAATGACCCGGTTGCTCGATTTGAGGTTTATCTCAACATCTTCTTCTTTGGCTTTTATTTTTGTCATCTTTAGTTGGCAAATATTGAATACTGTCTGATGGTTTTACACACGGGTCAAGATCAAGCTATTGCACGTCTGTGCTCTTGAGGATTACACAACTTCAACTTCCTATGGTAATTTCTTACTAAACTAAGCAAAATAGTAAAGGATGAGCAAAAGTGTCTGCTGGTTTTACATATTGGTCAGGATCAAGCTGTTGCACATTAATGGACTGTGCTGTTGAGGATTACAGAACTTCAACTTCCTTTTGGAAAATCATGCCAAAAACTAAGCAAAATAGTGAAGGATGGGCAAAAGAATCTCATTTCAAACCTTTGC
The DNA here is from genome assembly GCA_017140595.1 of Eucalyptus curtisii. Classification (NCBI taxonomy): domain Eukaryota; kingdom Viridiplantae; phylum Streptophyta; class Magnoliopsida; order Myrtales; family Myrtaceae; genus Eucalyptus; species Eucalyptus curtisii. The sequence goes on along the minus strand of CM029503.1, from coordinate 32,637,549 downwards.
ATTTCCTCTGCACACCTGTATCACAATCCAAACTCTGGAATTTTGGGTATGACCAACAAAAAATAGACATGAGCACCATCATGTCCGACTCCCTGTTGACCTCATCAGCATATAACCTTGGATTTTGCTCATCTATTACTTGTGTTGGTTACTCTGGTTCCTGTTATTGTTTATTTGTGAGGTCTTTTGACTTTTGATCCAGTCTTTCTTCTTGGTCTTCATCCTTTGGTCAACAAATTCTGCGCAGTTATTTTGCTTTACTTCACCCACCTCGTTTTGGACACTCTGCGATTAATCTCATCAACCTTACCTCCATTATTTAATATCAGTAAATTTGATCCGTTATTTGCCCAGCTGATTTGTCAAAAGCATGTGATTGGAAGGATGGTTATAAACAGTTAATGAGTCACCTCAGCACATTATGTTTTGAAAGGTTCTTGCATTCTTTACCAGTTCTGATGCATTAAAAAAATTATCAAAACATTGTCAGTTTTCTAAGATCTGGTCTGTACCTCATGTTTTTATTTTTATTGTTTTATAGGTAAAGAAATGTAAAGCAGGAATTTGCAAAGCAAACACTGAAGATAGTGCTTTCCTCCTGGGTACTTCGGAGAAATGTTTTTCCACGGCAGTTATTTTTGTTCATCACTCCTTTCTTAGTTGGAAGCCCTGCCAAAATTATGTCTTTGAGACAGTTTCAAATTCTGATATATTCCTTTCAACTTCGTCATTGAACGTATTGCATCGCACCAAATCTCTTATTTATTTATCTATCGTTTAAATGGTCATGGGACTCCCAATTTCAATCTTGCATATTAGGACCTCAGATGATGAAATCAGAGTAAAATGTTATATTCATAGTTAACTCATTCAAAGCTTCTCTTATATTGCCGGATCAATGTTTGTTAGAGTGTCAACTCACATGTTATGACTTCCTCTGGATATTTTACTTCTGATTTCAATTATATACTTTTTGAGCTTGGATTTTCACTTGACTATAGAAGCTTGATTACTTATTCACCAGCGAACCAAGCTGTAATCAAATCCTAGTTAGTTCTGAGAACAATTAAAGAGGAGAGCTTTTGTAATGTCTGCAACAGTTGGATCATGTGCACGGACTAATTTTGTACACTTTAGTTCGCAATGGGATTGAGACTCTTAGAGATGCATCAAGTTGCTGGTTGCAGCTGATATTGAGTTTTATGCAATTTCACTCTGTGAAAAGCATGGCCGAAATACTTTCTATTCCATTTCACTCTGTGAAATGCTGGGCTGAAATAAACTTTTTATGCTGCTAATATCTGGGTGCATTGTTTTGGTGGTAACTTTAAAGCTACTATTTTCAGCAAAAAAGAAAAATGGTAAGTTATATACTTAAGAACATTTCATGCTACTCTGAGTTTAAAGAAAGTGTTGGGACAGCTCTAATAAGTATAACTAAACAAAAAGCATGGTATGTGCACCTCTTGAGATGATCATACCAAACACTTAATTGTGCTTGCTTTCAAATTCTTGTACAAATATAATGTTAACAAGTATACATATTGTGATATGGTCCAGATTCACCAAATCATCTAACAGATTTACAACTGAAGGGGTGGTGGAGGAGCCGTGGTTCTTCTCTTCCACAAGTTTATCTCTTTCTTGGGCTCTAGTACCATTTCATTTCTGCCAAGCACAATGGGTGCAGAATGGGGTATGATCTTCTTCTTCACCCCTTCTATTTCTTCATCATCCGAACAATCTGGAACCACTGCTGCACCGTGATCCCTCCAGTCGAAGTTGGTCAGTGCACCGCGTCCACTTGCAAATTTCTTCACGTCAGCCAGGGAGGGCACTTTCTCCAGACCCAAAGGCTTACTCTTGTCAGCAATATCAGATTTTTGCCCGCGTTTTGCCATCTTGAAGAGCTGAAATTTTGGAGATGAATGACTATTTTTCTTTACCTCTTTGGGACGTTTCTCTTCTAATCTGGTTTCTCCCATTGGAGGCAAGTCCTGCCTGTTGAGCCTTAGCCTCGTCTTTTTCTTCTTGTTCTTCACTTGTCCTATGCACGAGACCATTGGTGAGCCAGGTTCTCGGGTGTCAAAGCTTCCATTCTTCATTCTTCTTCTAGCATCCTTTGGGATCTTTTTCTTCTTGTTCTTCACTTGTCCTATGCACGAGACCATTGGCGAGCCAGGTTCTCGGGCGTCAAAGCTTCCATTCTTCATTCTTCTTCTAGCATCCTTTGGGATTATCGACGCAGCTGGAACCAAGAGCGCTTTCCCCGGAGTGGCCTTTCTGGGACTGATCGGCGGACTCTGGAAGGTAACTGCAGTCGCCGTTTTTGGCAGGAACTTGAGCAACATGCCTTTCAGTTTCGATGGCTTCCCCTTCTCCATCAGGTTTGCACTATTGGTCAGGCAATTTTATGGTTCTTGAATCCTTAATTCTTGTTCTAGACAGACTATGTATGTATATATATATCTAGAATGCTGGGGGAGGTGTAAACGACAACAAGAGAGCTAAGGCTTTAGGAAGTAGGAGAACGAGTCAGTTGACCTTTTCATTAAGTAGGCATGACAGAGGAAAAGAGAGAAAATTGGAGTGGTTGACAGAATAATAATTCCACAGGTAAAATGACCTTTCTTTGGCCTGCCGGGATTGAGTAATGGGTCTTCACCAATCATTGTGGGTGGGTATGTAAGGATTGACCTGGCCTTCTTTATGATGATTGTGTCTGAAATTAGATAAGAAATTAGCAGACCATGCTCGTTCAGGTCCCGGTTACGACTTAGGAATCAAGCGAGAAAGCATGCTTCATTGGAGACCAATCACTCAGTTTCCCATGCTTAAATTGGAGGTAGATTCGGAACAGAACAAATCCTGCCGGACCACGCTTGACTCATTCGAATCTGGAGCAAATGATGGCCGTTTGAATCTATAGCGAATGATGATCCGGGATGATTACTTCTTTTACATGTTGCCAAAGCCATTCGTTATGGGCTCTCGAAGAGTCATTTCGTGTGCATTAATTTGCGTCCAGCCTAATACGTCATTTCGACCCCCTCGTCGTATAGCCCGGATTGCCTTGAATATTACGATGGACTTCTAGACAAGCCAGCCGTCTGTTTTTGTCATATTCTGTATATGCAAAGCTTCGGCTTGGGGAGTCCGCCAGATTGCGAGCCGTCCCTCAAGTGAAAGGCCCTTTCTTTTCCGCTTTCATTTGAATTTTTCTCTGTCTATGTCGTTTCGTCCTCTCCTTTCCCACCAAAAGCATATCCCCAAAGTTGGCCCGTGTTTGGCGGGATGGGCTGGGTCGGGTCAGTCCATGTAAGGATTCAATCCCCCAAATACAAAAAATGCAAACGAATTTGCGTTTGACTTTACTCGCATGAGTTTTGCTCATGAGTCATGACCTACCCGGGTGAAATATTTTGCTAGGTCAAGGTATACTTATATTTCCTATCGTAACAGATTGACCAATTTATATACCGTCACAATGACGCATGCATGATGTTGAAAACCCGTTAGTTGTATCATTTCTAATTCGAGATTCGAAGTCGGTTTGAGTTTGAAATGGTTAAATTCGTCGAATCGGGACAATAGAATGTTTTAATAGTTGGAGCCTTCGACAAGCTTTCACTTCAAAACAAATTACAAAGATTATCTCAAGAAATCGGTTCAAATTAAAAGTCAATGGGGGTATTTCTCATGAGAAAACCACCTCACATCACTTCCCACTGCCAATTGGAATTTTCTTTTGGCCAATGCGACGTCGTTCCAATCTTCTAGATGGTTCCGACGGCGTCGTATAGTGGACGGCCACTTCCGAGAAGAGTCTTCGGATATAAACCAGTCCGGCCGCCAAACGACGTTACGCGCCGAAGACGAAAGGCAGTTCGATCTCCGTCCGCCCCCGGCGAAGTCAACATTTCTTCGCATGCTCGGTCCTTCATCGCCGCCGCCGCCGCCGCCGCCGTCGTCAATGGCGTCGATCTACACCTGCAAGGAGTGCGGGGCCAACCTCAACCTCAGCGCCCACCACCTCTACCCGCCGGACTTCTACTTCGAGGCCGGGAACAAGGACTCCGTCTCCTTCTCCGCCGTCGACGCCTCCAAGTTCCGGTTCGAGAAGGAGGACAAGATCAGGCCCTTTTTCGAGACCCTCAACTACTGGGGCATCCAGCGGAAGCGGACCAAGATCGCCTGCAACTCCTGCGGCCGCCTCGTCGGCCACGTCTACGACGACGGGCCCCCGATGATGAGCGGCACGGGGCAGTTCCACATGGGGCCGAGCCAGGTGATCCCCAGGGCGCCGAGGTATCGATTTAAGAACAAGGCGCTGCACGTGACTTCCGAGACTTGAGAAGAGAGTTTCCGCGTGTTCTTGTCGTTTGGGGAATTGGTATACGTTTGATGGTGTGGATTGGCTGATTGTGTTATATACGGATTATGATAGTCTCAGAGAAGTGGAATGTATAAAACAGAGTACCTGCGATGGTGTTGTTCTATACTTGTTCAAAAAAATTATGAATTAAGTTATTGGTTCAGTGCAGTTTCGCTATCTGATTTGTGCTTTGGCTTTACCCGGCATCGGTTTAGATTCTTATCTTGTAGTCAGGAAGCATGGTGGGTGAAATGTATGCTTTTTAATTCAGTGGAGTTTCGCTATCTGATTTCCACTTTTGCTTTACCTGGGATCGGTTTAGATTATTATTATGCTGCTGGGAAGCATGGTGGGTGAATAGTATGCATTTTAACATGTATAATCTCATATGTTCTATTTGTGATAGAAATCCATTCTAAAGTGAGCTACCCTGGGGGCACTGTTGTACCATTAACCATTTACTCGAGGTGAATTGTCAATAATTTGGAGGCTGGGCTAATGTTTGTCTCTTTTTTCTCTATACGAGATTGTATATTGTTTCCTTTCTGTGGGAGGTCTTTGGAGCAAGGGGCCTTTTAGTGAATACAACACCATCTTATAGATTGACTTTGAAATACAAGATCACATAGAACTGAAGAAAAAACAAGCCCTGTATTCTGTTGCCCTTGGCAATTCAGAAAACTCATAATACTAATGGGAAGTGTTTGATTATCTTTTATCCTTTATGTACACGCATATAGATAGATTTCTAGGTGGGATCTGATAATTTTGCATCTTGTGCTTGACTTGTTCTAGGATGTTCTGTTGATTTGTGGAGAAGGGACTGTTGCGAAGTGATGGAAGATTGGGAACTAAACCCTTTATAGTCAGGGGGATACAGCTGAAAATTCTTGCCGCATCTAATTCAATCTAAGTTAGTGGGAGTGTTTGCTGTGATTTTGAGTACCTGTGTGGGGCTTATGTGGTTGACGACATGTTAAATTGGAATCTTCAAATCATGTTTCTTTTTTCCTTATTCCATTCACCTGTTTTTTTCTGTTGATATCATGATATGTAAAATGTAAAGACATAAGAGGATCCTTGTTGCTGAGCCTACTCGCTAGAAAAGGCCTAGCTGCTGTTGTTGATTCGTTCCCCAATCCCATATAATATATTGAATGCTCATCATGTTTTTCCTGCATTGCTTTTCATGTTTAACCTCAATGTTGTTCGATCATTGCTGTTCTTTTTTTGGTCTGATTCGATCTGTTGTTGACCTTCAAGTTACTGTCAAATACTACACGATGCCGATGCATCATTTTGCTTCACTGTACCTATTCCTTGCTTTGGCAAAGATCTAAGGCCAATGAAGTCACTCCATTGAAGCTTGTCTTGGCCAAAATAAAAAATAAAATAAAAATGTTATGGACCAATTAATACGGTTTATCTCAGAGTACTCAAGCAGACTTGATAAATTTAATTCAAGTAATTACAATGTTCAGATCTGCTTTTCATTTTAGCTTCTTGTGTGCTTAAGCAATCGAAACCATGGTTTGATTCACCAGAAAGTAACTGGGTAGAATGGGATAATTTTTTACTTGTTACTTATTGATCTGAGCAAAAGCCAGTGCTATGAAATGGTAATTTACTGTTACAATCTTCAATTCCTGTCAAAGTTCTCATGCTTGCTGCAGCATACCTATCTGAATGGCTTTTGAATAGCGGTAAGCAGTCTGTGCGTCTTGGTCTGTTTCATCTCGTCACTTTCTCACATTGGCCCCTTATAGATTGCAATCGAATCTTCGATTCCCAGATCTCACTCCATCTCTCTCCGTCTCTCTCTCTCTCTCTTCCCACCAAAGTTGAACTAGGCATTTTGGCAAATCAGCTTCCAATGATGAAGCAGAGGACCTCGCGATTCCCATGTCTTAAGTCAGCGGCTTCATTGTCCTCGACTCCAATCCTCATGCTGCTCATCATATTCTCCTTCATTGTCCTGATCCTTCTCGCCCTCAGGATTCTTTTGATGCCCGGCAGCTCCTCTGACGACAGGCTGAAAGCGAACGATCTGGCCTCAATCGTAAGGAATACTGTTGATAGTGTGAATTCTGTTTATACTTCACTGTGATTTGGTTTGATGTGATGCGTGGTGGAATGTGATTGAGTGGAGTCAAATTGTTTTGGTGACGTTGCAGGAGGAAGGGGGATGAAGGTCGAGGGGAGCAGTTGGTGGAGGTCATATCGTGGGAGCCTAGAGCTTTTGTATATCACAACTTTTTGGTGAGTCTTTGTCTATCTTGTTGCTGTTGGAAATGTTTCTTTTCTTCTTCTTGAGGGGTCTAGATTGCAATTTCGGGTCGTTGGAACATGCATCAACATGAGAATTTCAATGGCTTAAAGAAGGCTAGATGTATATGCTGATGCTGTTGTATAAGAAGCTATTACTAACTCTGGTAGAATTATTTTTTTAGCTGAGGTGAAATTAGCTTTGGCATAATTGTTGTATGGTTTCTTGAATCTCTCAATTGCTTTGAGCAATCCTGGATGCATCATGACGGAATGCTATGAGATTCTTAACAGTTTATCTTTCACTAGTTCGGTGGAATACTAATACGATACTGCCTTCTAAAGAAAAAAGACAGTATGGACAAATATTGAGACAGAACTTGGAGTTACTGGTCATGAGTCATACGATCCATGATTCAGTTCTTCCCCATCTTATGCTCCAGGTTTTGGTGCACTTAATGATGACAGTACACCTTATTCTACATTTTCCATCGCAAACTGGCTTTATTTGCTGAATTTGACAGTAAATTGTCATTTTTATTGAGGTCTATGGCTGGCAAGTCCATTTGCACATCATGACTCTACACCCTTAGCCTGTTTGCAGTCTAAGGAAGAATGTGAATATACCTGATCGAACTTGCAGCGCCTCATATGCAGAAGTCAACTGTGGTAGGTAGTGAAACTGGCAAGTGTAAATATAGCAGGTATGGACCCGAAATTTCCCAACTTCAGTGGTGCACATTAGTCGCCATTAGCCCGGATCAGCTTCACTGCAAGAAACAAGTTCCGCTCAAATCCCCCGATTACAATCAGGGCGTGTATCTTTTTGAGGCTTAAGCTGCTTCTGCAACGTTCAACGTTCCAACAGGTACGTGTAGTTGTACGTGTCTCCGTTATGGATGCCTTTATATGCCCTTCCATTGAATTAGAATTTGATTGCAGTGGAGACGAAAGGGTGCTCCAGCTTTACTCGTGAGCCCACCAGATGCATGGGTTTCCATGGATCATCACATGCCACTCTGCCAACATTCTGTGCATTCTTTTTGATGAATGAGGAGAGGCTTTGACAATGTATGCAACTCTCCGTGGTGCCATGACTCGGTCTGCGAGCACCAAGGCCGAAAGCACCTGCCAATCTCGCGTCCGAAAGGCGACTGGAAAAATCAGGAACGATGAATGTCCATTTGCATGAGCGAGTGGTCAGGATTTGGAAGACTGCGTGAGAGCCTTGGTCGAACCGAAACTGAGGATTCACTGTTGTTGCACCTGTTCCTTTGCCAAGTAGGAGAATAATAGCGTACATAATTTATCTTAATTAAATGCTTCTTTTTTCGTAGATAATCTTTTAACAAGGATAAAATAAAATACTTAATTCTTATCTTTTCTATTCGAAATTTTATGAATGGGTCGTTTATCTGAAAACATTATTTAGTAATTTTTCATTACGAAAAGAGGATTTCTAATACGTTAGATATCTAGAAAAAGAAACTCAGACACTGCTTATTTAAATTGACACCTTTTACATCAAGACAGTAAAAAGAAAAATAATAATAAAAAATCGCTCTGGTGGAAAGAATTTATTATTTTTGCAATTAATGAGTTTAAGAGTACATTGATCACATGAAGGGCATCATATTAACACGAGATCAAGGGATATGATTTTGACAAAATGCATTCATTATGAAATGGACTCTGTCGGTTATGCAGCAAGGGTAATTTACGTATTCTTATATTAATTTGAAATTTGAAAATCACAACGCGTACAAAATTCAAATATTAAATACAAGAGTTATCTTTACAAGATTGCAACTTCTATTTACTTGCGGTGGAGATTTTCTCGATTGATTCTTATTCGAAAAACTATTTCCGTCTTTTCCATGATTTTAGAAACGTCTAATCACGTTGGGGACTCGTCGAAATAGAAGACTTTATGATACTTTTATCTTTCTTACATAGATCGCTCCAATTTTGGTGAAAACTCACAATAAAAGCATCCCCCATGCTATTTACTGTACTATGCGTGGTTGGCGCTTGGTCGGGCACCTCAAGATACACTTTGCTATTCTCAAAGAATTCGGTTTATTTGGGGCGCGCATGACAAAATTTCTGTTTCAGAAATTGATTTCTGGCCAGAAATTGATTTCTCAATTTCTATTCAATGGACAAGTTTCTGAGCAAAGAAATCCGTTTGATAACGACTCAAAATTTCTATTTTTGGAACAGAAATCCGTTTGATAACAAAATAAAATTTCTATTTCTAGGAATAGAAATTGATTAGATAACAACATAGAAAATCCTCAAATACAAAATAATAGTCGAAATAATACTAATACATTACAAAAGTTGAAAATACAATTTCATGAATTTCCGGCATATTATTATCCATTGCCATTTTATTGGCAATAGTTTTCCTAAGCGTATTTATTTGGTTTCCCTTCTCGATCAATGTATCGTTTGCAAGCTCATCCTGCGTAGGTTCAGACAAATATTGCGGCTCTCCATATAGGGAAAAGTTCTTATCCATCTTGTCCTGATCACGGATGTAATTATGGATAGCACAACATGCAATTACAATATGTGTTTGCTTTCGAATTGCATATGAGGGCATGTGCCTCAATATGAAAAAACAATTTTTCAATGCCGCAAATGATCTTTCAATGATATTCCTTAGAGAAGAATGCATATAGTTGAACAATTCTCTTGCAGTTGTTGGCTATCTCGATGTACCCCTATAATCATTTAAATGATACCGTTCACCTTTAAAAGGAGTTAAAAATCCCGGAGTTGCTGCATAACCAGAATCCACGACATAGTATTTGCCTACAACAATGTATTCATACATTGGTCATAATTTGTAACTATAAATATGATCATAAAGAAAATTACTCCTTAAAGGACAAGCAAATACCTAATGGTGGCCTAGGAAATTCCGAGCGAGAAGTCTCCAGTGCTGCTGCAAGCACTCGACAATCGTTGGCAGAGCCTTCCCAACCAGCATATACAAAAGTAAATTTTATATTAAATGAACAAACACACATCACATTCTGAGTGATAATTCATTTCCTACCTCTAAATGAGATTTGCTTCGACACAGGTACAGAAGCATGAATATGGGTGCCATCAATGGCGCCTATACAGCCTTATCATTTTATCAAAGATTAGTATTATACAAGATTATCAACAAAATAAAATTGATGGTGTAAAGGAATATATGAGAATTCTACCTTGAACCAATCGAGGGAAAGTCGGTTTATTTTGATTCTCGAATTGAATCAGTCCAGTTGCTCATCCCTAATTTCTTTATTGTTGCTCAATGAACCTTTAATGGCCCTTGCATAACAAAGAGAGAGATTCTCTTGAATCTCTTGCCTTCGAATTAAAATTCAAGATTGTGTAACAATCTAATTATTTTGATTTTGCAAGAATTTTGAATCCGTAAAGAAATAAGGTTAAATTTCTAGGCACGTTTTTTATGTATCTATTGCGTAAGAACTTTTTCTTCAATTGGCCATGCACGTGCCCTCTCTAGGAGGAAAGAGCCCCATTGTTTTTAAGTAAGCATTTAAGAACTTTGGTCGTTTTTTAAAATTGGGGATCCATTCGATTGTCTTTCATCCTAAAGAGGAAGTTATAAAAAAAAAAAAAAAAAAAAAAAAAAAAAAAAAAAAGAAAACACGAGCAAAATAAGAAAAAGAAAACTACCAATAATTTGTGAAGTTGTGGTTACGAGTGAATTAAGTTAGCAAGAAAGCGCAAGGTTCTTTTATATGGTTTGATTTCGAACTTCGATTTTATTTGCGAGAAGTTAAAAATTTCAATTTCTAATTTCTTCGATTTCTCTATTTCTGGAATGGAAATCTGTTTCAAAAATAGAAAAATCAAATTGCGTTCACAAACGAGTTTTTTCAAATTTATTCAAGAAACGAAAAGAGAAATCGAGAAATAGAAATTTTATCATGCGCGCCTTTATCCTCCTTTTTCGGATGAGCAAATAAGTAGGAAATGCTGTTTTGTATTTTTGAGCTTTTGGTTGATATATATATCATGAAAAATAATGGACATTTCTTCCGGAAGCTGTAGCTGCTGGATGAGACATGTCATAGCATAAAAGCTCACCGGAGATAATTACCCAGCAGGAAGACGGAGGTGCCCATTTAATGCTATTTAATGCTAATGATCATGTGAACTTTGAATGAATTGTCAATAATCTCTCTCGAATTTTCCCGGCGGATGCGTGTATCTCTGTCATGACTACGGCACGCGAAGTTCAATCGTTATCGTTGACTTCTCCTTACCTTTTATCTTTTTTGTTTTATGTTTTTTTTTTATATATATAGTTAGGCAGGCCTAGAAATGGACAGAGGATAATGTGATCGCAATTAAATACCGATTCTTCTCGGTAGGAGCTTATTAAGAAAAAGTCGTCTCCCTTTGAATGGACCATCTATGGCTCCCACCGGAGTTCGTCCCTCGTGGCCGATGCGAATTTGGAGGTGAGCGATCTTCATATACGTGATTGAAAAATCGAAATCAAGAGCCATTCTATAGAAATTTAGAAAATCATGAATTCCACGGCACAATGTCTCAAAGATTTCGAGCATGATAATGCCATGCGAATCGGTCATGACTTTAAGCGGGAAAGATGATAAAGTAAGGAATGATGACATCAATCATGAATTTTTAATTTATTCAATATGATTCATAAAATTTAGCCCGTTACATGATATGGTCTTTTACACTTTTATTTTATTTAATGTGATTCATTGACTTTTCTTACATGCTCAATTTAGTCCCTACACTCGATAATAATGTTCAATATTATACTTCACTTAATTTAAGTTCATAGACAAATTGAATATTTTAATATAGCTTATGTCAAAAGTCTATAAGATCACATTGAACAAATTAAAATTTTAAGGGTCACATTGCATATTGAGCGAAAGTTCATAGATCAAATTAAATAAATGTAAAGTCCATTAACGACATTACATATTTAGTTAAAAGTTGAAAAATTATTTATGTCATTTACTTATAAAATGATTTTAATAACTCACAAGATTCCCAAACATATCGTACCCATCCAAGTACTCCAGGCAACCAGATCTCACAATAAATCAATCTACGCAAACAAAGGACTATATTCTAATCAATCACACACCGATGAATTTTCAAAATTATAAAATTAAGCATAGCACGACCACTCTTCCATGAACAGTTGTTAGGGACATGGAAACATTAGATAAGAAAAAAAACGTTGTGCGTCCGCAAACTTCAACGGCCTGCCGGCGCCACCTCTCGCCACATCTCTGCAATAAAAATTTCAGATTAGGAGACGCGCAATCGAGTCTTCGATTCCCCAGACCAGATCTCTCTCTCTCTCTTTCTCTTTCTCTCTCTACGGAAATCGAGCTCGGCATTCTCGCGAATCGGCTTTCCGCATGGCGAAGCAGAGGACCTCGCGGTTCCCGGGCCGCAGGGCGGCGGGTTCGTCGTCCTCGACCCTGATCCTCGCGCTGCTCGTCATGTTCTCCTTCGTCGTGCTGATCCTCCTCGCCCTCGGGATCCTCTCGATGCCCGGCGGCTCCTCCGCCGGCGGCGACGGGCGGAAGGCCAACGATCTGGCCTCGATCGTGAGGAACACCGTCGACAGGTGGGGAATTCTTGCCCGCATTTCGCTGCGACTGCGTTTCGATTGCGTTGTTGATGTGGCGTGGTGTGCGGCGGAATGTTGATTTGAGTGGGGGCGAATTGTGTGTTGTGTGGCGTTTGCAGGAGCAAGGGGGATAAAGGTCGAGCGGAGCAGTGGGTGGAGGTCATATCGTGGGAGCCTAGAGCTTTTGTATATCACAACTTTCTGGTGAGTCTCTGTTTCTTTTCTTCTTGTTGAGGGGTCTAGATTGCAATTGCAACAGGAAAGTTTCAATGCCAAGGCTAGATCTATACGCCGATGCTGTTGTGTAAGAAGCTATTAGTAACTCTGGTGGAATTAATTAGTTTAGCTGAAAGTTTCTTTTTTTAGCATGTCGTTTAGGTGAAATGTGCATTGGCATAATCGTTGTATGAATTATTGAATCTCTTGATAGCTGTAAGCAATTGTGGATGCATCGTGACGGAATACCATGAGATTCTTGAGCATCTCTCTTTCTCTAGTTCAGTGGATCCCTTCCCCCAGAAGAAAAACAATAATGACAAATATTTTAGACAGAGAGTTCCTGTTGATGAGTCATTCAACCCATGATTCAGTTCTTTCCCCATTTTATGCACCAGGTTTTGGTGCACTTAATGATCAATTAAAATACTTTATTCTATGTTTTCCGCCGCAAACTGCCTTTATTTGCTTAAATTGGTAGAAAATTGTCATTTTTATGGAGGTCTATGGCTGGCAAGTCCATTTGCACATCATGACTCTACACCCTTTGCCTGTTTGCAGTCTAAGGAAGAATGTGAATACCTCATTGAACTTGCAGCGCCTCATATGGCGAAGTCAACAGTGGTAGATAGTGAAACTGGGAAGAGTACAGATAGCAGGTATGGACCCGAAATTTTCCATCTTCAATGGCGCATGCACAAAATTTGAATCTCCAAGTACCGCGAGTTTGAATTATTAGCTATACTTATTTATAAGAAGCTCCTACTTCCTCATTTAGGGTACGCACGAGCTTCGGAACATTTCTGGCAAGAGGACTTGATAAAATAATTAGAGACATTGAGAAAAGAATTGCAGATTACACCTTCATTCCTGTAGGTAAGAGGCTCAGCGGCATTAAGGTTTTGCTCTGGTGGATACCCATTTTTCAACATTTTTCTCAGCTGCCGTTACCAAGTTTCAGAGTAGTGTTTTTTACCTGTTCTGTTGTCACTTCTTCCTTGCTCCTTTTTCTAGCTTCACAAAGATATGCTTTTGTGGAACTGTGGGAGTAATTGAGTATAGTAAGCTCCTATATATAGGTACAGGCCAAAAATAAAGCTCCTGTATTTTGGCAATATCCCCAAGAATTACAGATGTGGAGAGGAATATGTGTATCTAATCGAAGGATCATACTAGCTCCTGAGGATAATCGACATTGGGTGTTTCTTACAAAAACAAAAAATGAAAAGAAAAAAAAAAAATGAAGAATTAAGGTAGCACTTCAATGAGTGTGTATACAGAACTCTTGTAGAACATATGAGTTTTGCATGAGAGTTTAGATTTAATTTAGAGTAAGTTCTCAGCCTTGTTAGAGCATTGTTCTAGAGTTTTAGAGGATTTTTGCACTTGTGAAATATTGTGAGGTAGCTGTTGTTTCTGTACATAGAGCTGTACGTGGAGAAATTTTGAGAATAAACAGTTTGAACCTACTAACCTATTTGTTTTACAGTTACCAAGGAGATTTTTTTATATTTGCTTAAAGTAGATGTTACTATAACATTCCTTTTTGTCACTCTATGCCTCCTTAAATATCTTCTGGATTATATCTAGATTTATGCCTTAATCATTTGACAATTCCAAAATCCAGAGAATGGAGAAGGACTTCAAGTTCTACACTATGAAGTTGGGCAGAAGTATGAGCCACATTTCGATTACTTCCTTGATGAATATAATACCAGGAATGGTGGTCAGCGCATGGCTACACTTCTCATGTACCTGTAAGTAGATTGTTTGCATCTACTGTATTGTCGATCCCGAGATCTTCCTGGCTGTCTAGGTCAATATTTCATCATCCTTTACTTTTCTGTTTGCTCTATGGTACAGTTCAGATGTTGAGGAAGGAGGTGAGACAGTATTTCCTGCTGCCAAAGGGAATTTCAGTTCTGTTCCTTGGTGGAATGAGCTATCTGATTGTGGGAAGAAGGGTTTGTCTGTTAAACCAAAGATGGGGGATGCCTTGCTCTTCTGGAGCATGAGACCTGATGCCACATTGGATGAATCTAGTTTGCACGGTCAGTTGTAATACTTGCTGATCAGGTTATAAGAATGATTTTATCACCAATGACGATAATGCTGACACTAGAAGAAGGCTCTTTTCCAGTACTTTTGCATGCTTCTAATTAAAATCTAAAAGCCGTAATGCACAAGGATTTTCCCAAAGTTATAGTTTTCAAACCCGGCACTGTCGAATGCTGACTGAGAGAAGCTCGTCCCTTTGCTTTCAGGTGGTTGCCCTGTGATTAAGGGTAATAAGTGGTCATCTACCAAATGGATGCGTGTCCATGAGTACAAGGTCTGAATTATTGTACAGAAGGTGAGTTTTCTGCTTATCATCTATGCAGCTTTTAATTAACATTGTCACATAAGCATATCGTCTGGCAGAAAAAAATTGGTGAAAGCAAAAGCATCTGAGTCCTTTTCCAATGTATCCTGACAAATGGCAGTCAAAAGATGCCGCCTTTGTTTCACTGCATTCCCCCAACTCGAGTCTTTCACATTTCAGGATTTGCTGGTTTCTGGCAAATTCTTGTCTTATCTGATTGAACAATTGTTCGATCTTGACTTTTCGAACCATCAGGCTTAATATTAGCCAGGCATGTGAAAAGAAGTTTCTGATACGGAATGTTCTTTAGTCAATTTCCTTTTTCTTTCACTATGAAGAAGACTGAAAACTGATCATTTCGGGAAGCTGATGATTGAATTCCGTCCATTGCTTCCTTTGGTTTCTTAGCATTTTAAAGCTACCCTGATGACGGCAACTTTTTTGTATCATATTTTTATACATCCTTTCACCTACAGGAGGGACTACTTTCGGTCCTTAGAGCATAGCTGATCACTTTGACCGCTCCAGCACATTGTCCTGCACTTGCATGTTCTAATGAAGTTCGTGATGTGATGCTGTTATCATACTGGAAAGAAGTCTAAGATGAATCATCATTCTTTTGTTTCAGATCACTTATGGTCCTGTGCGAGCAGACAATCCTTCCATGTTGTAGATGTTGGTTCATTACTTTTGTGCTGACTGCGACTACTTTTCTTGTTGTAACTTGAGATAGAGCTGTAGAACAGACACAGGGAAGATAAGTTCTTTTCCTTTTCCTTTTTCTTTTTTTTTTTTTTTTGGTTAAATTAAAAGTTTCCTCTTAGAAGGAACTGTAGTGCTTGAGATGCTGACGAGAATGACCGAGATTACAAATGCGAGGTGTGATATTCTTTGTTCTTTTGTATCCATGAGCACCTGTTTCGATTTTACTCAGTTTGACCGCATCAACCTTCTTTTTACTTGGGACTCTGCAAGTTTCCTGGCACCGCTCGAATGCATACTGCTCCGATACACGTTCAGACACATACAATGAGACATTCGCACGGAACAAAAGTACGTTGTACGTGGAATACTCAAATTGTCCTTAACTATAGTCAGGTCTGATCCCATAAACATGTACTAATTTGCATATGCTCTCCCTGTGCTCTTGATTCTTGCTGTTCTGCCAAAATCACATGAATTTGGTCGCTTCCACTTACTTCCCATGGTACCGTGAATAGCCTTAACAAGCACAAGAAACTTTTTCATGACTCTCTCTTTTGGCTAAACATCACTCCCAGGTTTAGTTCAAGATCAATGGATGTTCATTCCATAACTTACACACATCGTGCTCGATTCCCAAGTCTAATATAATACGCATGTTGAATTTCCAGTTTCCATAACATAGGGGCTATCACTTTCTGTGCTTGTCCTCGACTAAGGTCCGGATGACATATTGCAGAATACCACCATGATCAAAATAAGCCAGCTCCACCTGCACAAGGCATGGGTGGGTTCAACATTCAAGAATATAGGGTAAGTATAAATGAATGGCTGAAGTATAATCTGGGAAATCCAGTTACCTCGGTGTCAAAGCGCAATGTGCATGCAAATGACTTCCCGTTGTCCGTCACGACTTTCACATCTTGACGGGGTTTCAATTCACTCACTTTGTTTGGAAGGTCGATCGTGTATCTTTCGTGGCCATTTAGCCCGAGAGTCTCGGTATCCTCTCCAGGTTTGAAACAGAGCGGGATAATTCCCATTCCAACTAGATTACTGCGGTGAATTTGCTCGAAGCTCTTTGCTATGACCGCTTGCACCCCCTAAATTTTTTGTTGTTGCAAGGATATCAGTGGTAACAGCAAAAGCATATAACCAGGAAAAAGAAAAGAGTCCTCTGAAAGTATGCGTACCACTAACATCGGACCCTTGGCAGCTCCGTCCCGGGAACTCCCTACTCCGTACTCAGAACCAGCCAAGACAATAGTGTCCTGGCCCTCATTCTTGTATCTCTGAGAAAGAAAGTAACAAAAACACTAGTGAAGCTGTCCAAAAGAGCAGTTGACAGCTGAGAACGTAGTTATACTCATTAACAAAGTTGAATGGGCTTGAGTCAACTGATTTCACTGCCAAGTCCCTGGTAATCGAGCATTTATCAGATCAAGCTGAAGAAGTTAATAGAGATGCACACGAGCGAAAAGTTACCATGGCAGCATCGAACACATGCATCTTTTCCCCACTGGGGATGTGGATCGTCCTAGGCCCGACTTCTCCTTCCAGGAGCTTGTTGACAGTTCGGACATTGGCGAAAGTGCCCCTCGTCATCACCTCGTAATTGCCACGGCGACTCCCGTAAGAGTTGAAGTCTCTCCTATCGACCCCGTGTTCCACCAGGTACTTAGCAGCAGGACTGTCCTTGTGGATGCTACCAGATGGCGATATGTGATCAGTCGTGATGCTGTCACCAAAATAGAGCAAGCAATATGCGTCCTTCACGCTACGAGGGCCAGGAGGCGTCATTGTCATGTCGTCAAAGAAAGGTGGCTTAAGAATGTAAGTCGAGGCCGGGACCCATGTGTAAAGAGTTCCAGAAGGCACATGTAATCCATTCCACAGAGGATTTCCTTCGGTTATTGCGTCATACGTGGCCCTGAACATATCTGGAAGCACATTCGACTGCACAGCCTGCAGTATAGAAGGGCCAGTATAAGTTAGCCCTTACATTGCCAATTCCGGAGGAAAGACTTAAGCCACACTTCATGGTTTTTCAATCAGGCCAGTTGCTCACTTTTGCTATTTCATCGTTTGTCGGCCAAATGTCCTTCAAAAATACACTTCTTCCGTCTTTTCCTCGCCCAAGGGGTTCTGTTTCAAGATCAATGTCAACCTGCGGAACAAAAATTATCTTCAGGATGCAATGGCCAGTTAGCCACTGGATTGTCAAGTGCGGCAGACCATGCAGCAACCACTCTTAGCCAGTCGTTAAGATGGGGCTCAAAATCTCATTAAAACATTCTTCGCCTTACCATGGTGAAAAAAAAGAGGAATTGAACCAACAAAATACATACAGTGCCGGCAAGAGCATAGGCCACCACAAGTGGGGGAGAAGCTAGATAATTAGCCCGCGTAAGGGGATGCACGCGACCCTCGAAATTCCTGTTGCCAGAGAGTACAGCTGCTGCAACAATATCTGGTCATAGGAGACCAAAAACTGGCTATCTTCAGAAGGATTTTCTAGGACATACGTGGTGAAGAAATAGTGGAAACCAAGAGAAGGAATGAGCAGAGAGATCACCATTATCAGTAATTGCAGAAGCGACAGCCTCATGGAGATCTCCCGAGTTCCCAATGCATGTGGTGCATCCATAGCCAACTGTGTAAAAGCCCAACTGATCCAAGTACTTCTGCAAGCCACTGCAGCAAGGAGCCTTTAGTCAACTGTGTCTATAACCAAGAATCTTGGGAAACGATTTGCAGATTGAAGTATATGCACCTCTTCATCAGATATTTGGTCACAACTCCTGAACCAGGAGCAAGACTTGTCTTAATCCATGGTTTAACCTGCCAGAAGATTCTAATTAGAAAACCAACTGATTTGTCTCCATTCTCTGAGCAAATGGTTTATCATAGTAACCTTCTACATGTAAAATCACTCAAGGGCCTCTACATAATCAGGCAATTTCCTCCGCCAAAATTTTAAAGAAGGAAAAGCTAGATGAGAACAACATCTAACCTCTAATCCTAATTCACAGGCCTTCTTAGCAAGCAAAGCAGCCCCAAGCATTACACTAGGATTGGAGGTATTAGTACAACTGGTAATAGCTGCTATGACAACATCACCATGCCTAAGCTTTTCTTGAGTTCCATTGAATGTGAACTCCTGCAAACTTGCTCTGGGCTTCCACTGGTATCGCAAATCCCTGAAAGATCTCTGAAGTTGGCCAACTTAGCTTTAGATGAAAAGAAGTATGAAAGACCAAAGCTTATTTCCAACGTTTGAAATATCAATATTCTACACCACATAATTCTTCTCAAAGAGGACTTTGCTGCTGCCTGATGGTGAAGCTGAGAGGCCTTAGTACCATTGAACATGCTAACTATGTGGTATAATGGGTAATAACGCAAAAAGAAGGTATAAGAGCATGAAGAAGAGCACCTTAAATCCTACTTTATTGTTCAAGCATGCACGCCAGTCCGCCTTCATTTCTTTCAAGAGAACTCGATCATGTGGCCTGAAACAACCTAATTCTCACAAGAAGAGACAGATACGAAATAGGCACTCATTCATTTCATGAACATTCATCGGATTGTACCTCTTTGGCCCTGATACAGAGGGTTCGACATCTTTAAGATCAAGCTCTAGATAAGAGGAGAAAACTTTCTCTGCCGGAGGCTTTGTTTATACAGAACTCCAGTCAGAAATAGCCAATTTGAACTAGTGTGGCACAATGAAATTGGATAAAAAGCTTTCTCGTTACCTCATCATAGTCCACAAACATGTTATTAGCCCGCAGATAAGACTCTATCATGGAAACCTACACAGTAAGTTCAGATGTCCCGATGAGAAAATACAGCTAAAGCTTCTTGCACAGTAGTTTGGAAATAACATACAGTTTCGTCGCTTCTTCCAGTCAACTTGAGGTACTGTAGAGTGACATGATCCACTGGAAAGAATCCCATGGTTGCGCCGTACTCAGGAGACATGCTAGCTATTGTGGTACGATCTGCCAATGATAGTTTACTCATGCCTTCTCCTATACATTGGAGTGGCACAAATATTATTATAAAGGAAGAACGTAAACATACCCAGAAAGGAAAAATTGCACATTAGTGGACTAGATAGCTAAATTGTATACCATAGAACTCCACAAATTTGCCAACAACACCGTGCTTCCGCAGCATTTGCGTTACTGTCAACACCAAGTCAGTGGCCGTCACACCTTCTCGCAGTTCTCCCGATAATCTAAATCCAACCACCCCCGGAAGAAGCATACTCATTGGCTGCATATTCAGCAGGCAGAGGTGGTTCAAGCAAAACTAGGTGTAGCAATTACTAGTTAACTACTGTGAAGGTAGCCATTTCAGCAAAAATCATCAACTTAGCAAGACTAATTGCATCTTCTACTAAGGACTTCAAAAACCAATTCTACGTGAGCAGCACAGGACTCTTCACCTGTCCAAGCATTGCAGCTTCAGCTTCTATTCCACCAACTCCCCAGCCAGCAACTCCCAACCCGTCTATCATGGTCGTATGGGAATCGGTGCCGATGATGCTATCAGGGTATAGAATGCCATTGGTGTTAAACACGACTCTGCCAAGGTGTTCCAAATTAACCTACACATTAGATTTAACAAAATCAATTTTTGTCTAGACAAAAGTACACGCTAGAAAAGGAGGAGATTAGATTGAGTCTCTAATGACTAGTGTGCTCAACATAGTACACAGTACTTGTTGGTATAGAATACGATAAACTCTTTCTTTCTGACTCCTGGAAAATGCATGCACTATCTTGTATCACCTGATGGACAATCCCACCACCAGGCGGAAGAACAAGCATGTTATGGAATGCAATGGCTCCCCACTTGAGAAAACCGAATCTTTCTTTGTTACGTTCAAACTCGAGTTCCATATTCGCTTGCACTGCATTTTCCGACCTCACCACATCAGCTTGAACTGAGTGGTCAATTACAAGATCTACTGGAACCTGCATAACAGAAACTGTGCATCAGCTGTCTAAGTATTTACATGAAGACTCATTATGAGTTTGTCCTCTAAATGTCCGATTATTAAAATTACCCTATTCGTTATCCCCTTTTGGCTTTTGGGTTCCAAGGTGAGACAAAACACTGGTCTAGCGCATGCACTCATTGCTTACCATTGGATTGATTTTTTCTGGGTCTCCTCCGAGGTTCTTGACAGCATCGCGCATGCAAGCCAGATCAACAAGAGCAGGCACTCCTGTAAAATCCTAAGGAAAAAGATAACGGCTATCATAAAATGCAGTAACTAAAAAGTCTCAGGTGAAAGGTACCTTAATTAATTTGTCAACAATGTTCACCTGAAGCAATACTCTAGCTGGCGTGAAGGGAATTTCAACCTGCTTTGAAGAAGTATTCTCCCAATCAATGATTTTCTCAACATCCTCATGCTTGACCTGAAACTCATCGCAGTTTCTGATTGCCGATTCAAGGAGGACCTTAATAGATATTGGGAGCCTATCTGCATCGTCAAAACTCACTCTCCGTCAAAATATCACTTAGCATACATCTGTCTTCGTTCTCAAGGGTACTATTTCAGAATATCAAAACTGTACAAAGCCCAAAGAGGAGACGACAACAGGTATCAGAACTTCCCTTGGTTCTGATCTATTACTATTGAAGAGTGCTAATCAACAGAGCTAAGCAGATGATTCTGTTCTCCATGTAATACAATAAGCTTTGACATTGACAAACACAAATAAGAGTTTTTGCAATGAATAGGAGAGTGATTAACCAAAATCTGCACCAGTTGGCTCGCTTGGCCTACCTTTCACCTAGCTTGATTCCTCATAATTTCTTCTAATAATTAGATTATTTACATAAAGAATGAAAAGACAAGACTCGGGACGTGAAGAATAATAACGATGCCCAACAAAAATGACAGGGAATTGTTGCTCCTGCTTGCTTATGACAGAAAAATTGAAAGACAGTCATTTTGATCTTCATACAAACATCGATACTATACAAATCATCAGCAACTAAAACATGCATTAAACAGAAGAAAAAAGAGGGACTCGACCTATTCGAGGGTCGTCGAGAGCTGGCAAAGAGTAGTACTTGCCAAACTCACCACCGTCAGGCTTCTCAAGCGTCCTCAAAATGCTTTTCTCGAATGGATTCTCACTCCCTACATCAATAAGTACAAACGGGCCAAAAGCAAATAAAAGAAAGAGCTCGTTAATCACACACGGAACGCGCTTAATTCGTCTCGAGAACTCGACAGAAAACAGTCGAAACGCATGTTGGATCATATATCTCGAAGATTACCCATGATCGAATTCGACACACACACCAACTGGGTCTGCGAGAGAGAGAGAGAGAGAGAGAGAGGGAGGGGGGGTTGAAGCTGGGTGTGTTTCAACTTTGTGTTTCAGATGAAGCGGTGAGTTCTTGTCGTGATGTCCATTGCAGGAGCACCGAAAGAAAGCCGGGAGTGACTTGTTGAGCTCTTATGGGAGCGTCTTCCTGAGCGAGACACGAAGCTGATCATGACGAAATCACAGTCGACAACGTACTCTGCTCTGCTCTTTGGCATCTCCTTCTTATGTCAAACATCTGTAGCTCAAACTGTTCCTGCATGCAGTCACATTATACTCCATGGGAAGCATCTCCTAAAGACAAGACGCCATTTAGCCCACTGAAAATACGACCTTGTTTCTCTTGTTCTTTTTCATTGTTTTGCTGTTTTGTGGAGCAAAAACACTACGTAAATGGCCATAAAACATATTCATAGATTAAGATATTTAGAGCCCGTATGCAGAAGTCAACATCACATCTTTGGTTTGCTTTTAAGAAGTAAAAAGAGTGATCTTTTCTATTTCTCCTCAAAATCAAGATATAATTAATTATTCAAAAGGTGAAAAAGTTTCACATAAATTTAGATGTCGACATTTATATAGTGAAAATTACAGGTAATTAAAGATAAATAATAATAATAATAATAATAATAAGAAAAAGAAGAAGAAGATGTATGCGCGGAAATGATCATTTATATAGGAAGCATTCTAGCGCGTGTTAGTACTAGTACAAACGTTTTAAGTTACGGCATATAAAAAGTTGAAAAATCACTTTTCTAATATTTTATGGACATTATAGTTAGAGAAAAGCCCACGTATAGAAATTTCATATGGACCTATGACCCAACCCATCAAAATGATGATGTCACACCTTTACCAACGACTAAGGCCCAAACATTAGCCACCCGGTTTTAGAAATATATTATGCCAATTTGAAAATGGCCTAATTCCCTTAAATAAATCTAAATTTTAATTCAAATCTCAATTGTGCCCCAAACTTTTCTGTCTTTATAAAAAATCATTGCATTTGGGAACCACTTTGCAAAGCTCTTTGAGGGTCCAAAGCCCATTTGCCCAAATATTGGGTGTTTGGGAACACCCAATAAAACTCACCTTCAAGGAATGCTGGCATTCCAAAGGCTGAAAGCCCAAGGCAGCCTTGGGCTTTCAGCATTTCGGGAATGGCCGGGCACTATTCACTTCTTCTTCATTAGAGAGGACGGCGAGGTGTTGTGATGGGTCGGCAACGGGCAAGAGAGGTCGGTGTGGTCGTAGCACCCCGGCGACCGTCACTGACCAGTCACACGACCCAGATCTGCGTCGCAGCGAGGTGGCGGAGGTCGTACGCCTGGGTCGCGGCGATCACAGAGGTCGCCTGGGTTGCGGCGAGCTGTCGCCATGACCTCCGGCAACCCATGACCTTGCCAGGATCAAGATCTGGGTCGCGGAGGTCGTTTGGGTCGTGGCGCACGACCTCCTCCACCTCACCGCAACCGCTGGGTCGCGGCGGTCACGAAGGTCGCTGGGTCGCGGCGATAGCTCGCCGCGACCTCCGGTGACCCACGACCTTGCCGCGACCTAGATCTGGGTCGCGGAGGTCGCGGGTCGTGACTCGCGACCTCCTCCACCTTGCCGCAACCTCCGTCGACCCACGACCTCGTCGCAAAGGTGGCTGGAGGTCATCTGCAACCAAATGGGTCGCGACCTCAGATTCGGTCGCCGCGACCCTCGCTGGAGAATCGCCTGACGCGCCGTGACCTCCGCCGAGGCCGCGCGATCTGGGTCTTGGACCCTCGCTGGACCGCCTACCTCTGCCAAACGGCCTGCGTCAGACTGCCCGCCCTTCGCCGAACCGCCTGCTCCTCGCCGGCGACTACTTGTTCTGTCTGGCCAACTCTTTTTTTTTTTTTTCTTTTTTTTTTAATGAATAACATAAGGCTTTGCAAATATAATTTTCCCAAACACCATTTTACTCAAAGATACTTACAAAGTACTTTTACAATAAAATTTACCAAACACAATTTGTATTTTGGAAAACATCTTTAACTCAAAAGCCTTTGCATTTTCCTAAAGACTTTTCCCAAAAGTCTTCCCAAACGCACCCTAAGTCTCACTCTAGTCTCAAATCTGGCCACATTGGGAGGCTTCTTTTGTTCCATATATGGGAAAAGTATCAAAAAAATCTTAAATCTATGATATTGGAACAAATTTAGTGCTAAATTTAATTAAACCAGTTTAATCAGTAATCTTTTCATATTGATATCAATTCAGTCTATTTGATCAATTTTGATTAATCGATGTCGACATGAATGCCGGCCACTCACCAGCAAATGTTGACATGACAATTTTTAACCAATTTTTGTTTTCAAATTTTTAATTAATTTTTTATTTTTTCTTTTTCTTTTTCATCTTCTTCCTCTTGGCCTTACTCTCATAGCCCACCAATGGTGAGGGCTTTGCAGCCCTAGCCGAAGGTGGTGGGTGAGGGCCACAAAGCTCTTGCTAGCCACTGGAGGCTCACTGACCACTTCGGGAGAAGAAGGCCAAGAGGAAGAAGAGGAAAAAGAAAAGGAAAAGGAAAAAAAGAAAATTTAATAAAAAAGATATAAAAATTGCCATGTTAGTGTTCATTGGCCGGCTAGTGTCCAAGTCAACGTCGGGCCAAAATTGAATGAATGGACCGAACTAGTACCAATGTAAAAAAATTTAGGATTAAATTGCTCAAATTGAAAGATTTATGGTTAAATTTGTACCAATGGCCTTACTCTCGTAGCCCACCAATGGTGAGGGCTTTGCAGCCCTAGCCAAAGGTGGTGGGTGAGGGCCACAAAGCCCTTGCTAGCCACTAGAGGCTCACTGACCACTTTGGGAGAAGAAGGCCAAGAGGAAGAAGAGGAAAAAGAAAAGGAAAAGGAAAAAAAGAAAATTTAATAAAAAAAATTTAAAAATTGCCATGTTAGTGTTCATTGGCCGGCTAGTGTCCAAGTCAACGTCGGGCCAAAATTGGCTGAATGGACTGAACTAGTACCAATGTGAAAAAATTTAGGATTAAATTGCTCAAATTGAAAGATTTATGGTTAAATTTGTACCAATGCCATATGTTTAAGACTTTTTTGATATTTTTTCCTTCCATACGAAGGTGAGAGTGTTGGCCAAGACATTAGTCTTGAAAATAAACCTCCAACTAGTTTTGATATTGATAATTGCAAAGAAACTATTCGCCATTTTTTGATGCGGGGTAAATTTGAAATTACAATGAAAGTTTGTGATTTTTTTTTTTAAACAAAAAAAGTTTGGGACAAAATTGAGATTGGCTCTAAGATTGTGATTTTTTAAAGAAATTAGCCATCTAAGAATTCTTTAACCTTGTAGGTTCCGTTTTATTTCGCAAGAAATGAATTATTTAGATAATATTTCCCTAAAAACGATAGCTCGTATTGCTTATAATAATAAATGAATGAACAATATTTTTATCATTCATGAAAATATTTATAGATAAATTACTATTGATAATAAAAACATTTTTCATTCACTAAGTATTTCTAGCGAAAGAAACGGAGTTTTAATTTTTTTTAATCCTTTTCTTTTCCTTTAAGCAACGCCAATGTCATAAAATATATTTATATGTGAATGAAGAGAAACCTCTGAGGCGGTGAATTATTAGGGGCATCATAGGATGACGAGAGAGGGACCAATTGGCCAAATCCTATTTCCTACGAGGATTTGCTCAGTGGCCCCAATTTCTTATTGTATAAGGCCCAATCATGTACCATCTCTTCATCCTTAAATGTCTCCGAGTTTGCTGTTTTGGAATAACATTAATTAAGTTGAGTTAGCTCCCCGTGCAGAGGCTCCGCAATCTTTATATTTTATTTTATTTTTGATTGTACCAAGCTAGTTACACCGGCAATTATTGAATAGATGGACCATAAGTACCACGACTTTTATATTATACCGCACAATGCACATTTGATGAAGGTACAAATTGACCTTTAAGATCCGAGTTTCGGAAGCCATATGCTCCAATCTAGGCTTTCGTTCAACAAATTTGACACAATAATTAGAGGAATGTGTTGGGGCATATTCTTACCTCTATGGTTTAGGAAAAATTGCACTCGATAATCATAACAAACCTGTATTAAAGAGAATTCATCTTGTATCTAAAATTACACGTTTCCTAATGGATTGAGTCAATCTAGTTGCTTTGTCATTGTGATCTATATGAATAGGATGGCAGCCATGTGTCCCTATGTAGACGGTATGTTCTTTTAACCCTATATGGTGTTCTATTATCACTTATGGCGATTAGAAGGGATGTTTTATGTGAGACATCATGTGTCAAGTCAACGTGAATGGTTCGCACAAATTTTTTCCTTCTTTAATCAATAATAGACTTTTAGGAAGACGAATGATCAAGAGGGCCCCTCAATCAACCGAGGGCCTCACTTTTCCCGGCCTGATTGAGAAGCCCATGCTAGGAAAGGAGGGGTGAAGTTTTACCACCTACAAAGGCCGTCCTTGGTAGTCTCTATCTTGTGGAAAGCCCAGTAAAACTGCATTTCTTATTTTAAGGTACTGAAATCTGCACACCTTATACCATTTAATTGTCTGTAAATATTTTCTTCCCCACAAGGTAGGGAATATCAATGATTTTCAAACTAAAAAAAAACTAAACGTTGACAACTCTTTATTTTAAATTATTTCCACGTCAAATTTTTTTCAGGAGAGTCATTGAATGTGTATGGTGTCCTGTAATGGCTGATGGCGATTAGAAGCGAAGCTTTATGTGGGATAACATGTGTCAAATCCGTGAATAGCTCACACCAATTTTTTCCTTCTTTAATCAATAATAGACTTTTGAGAAGACGAATGATCAAAGAGGGTAAAGCTCGCAAACGCTAGATCCGTGCATGCGCATGGTCCCCGAGTTCTGTACGCTCCAATGGCAAACATTTAATTAAAGTTTGCAATCATGGCAAGCACCGAGATCATTTGTACTTCGGCAGCAAGACTCCATTTCTAGCAAGACATATCTCTCTCTCTCTCTCTCTCTCACACACACAACTTATAAAATCATTTTTTTTTTCTAATTCATAAATGTTTTGTTCACACGAGAACTTAAGGTAGGTATGTTTAAGGTTGAAGCTTCTAATTAAAAATTCCACACATCATCATGCCGGGTTAGCATTTGATACTTGAATTATATTTCTTCTAAAACAATGTTAGCACTAAAGTATTGTTTCTTTTATTTAACAAAAAGAAAATAGAGATGGCTCGTAAAGCAAACTCGTTAGTTAATTATTACACTAATTAACAGATCGTACAAATTGTAATGTGTCCTATAACGTTGGATCTTTAACAAGTTGCTACTAGCCAGCAAATGCTAACATGACAATTTTTAACTAATTTTTTTTTCAATTTTTTAATTACATTTTTTATTTTTATTTTTATTTTCTTTTTCCTCTTCTTCCTCTTGGCCTTCTTCTCTCGCAGCCCACCGACGGTGAGGGCTTTGCAGGCCTAGCCCAAGGTGGTGGGGGCTTTGCAGCCCTAGCCCAAGGTGGCGGGTGAGGGCCGGTGAGGGCCACAGATCCTTTGCTAGCCACTAGAGGCTCGCTAACCACTGAGGGAGAAGAAGGCCAAGAGGAAGAAGAGGAAAAGGAAAAAAAGAAAATTTTGAAAAAAAATATTTAAAAATTGTAATGTTAGTGTTCATTGGCCGGCTAGCGTCCAAGTTAGTGCCGAGCCAAAATTGGTTGGATGGATTGAACTAGTACCAATGTGAAAAAATTTAGGATTAAATTGATCAAATTGAAAGGTTTATAATTGAATTGGTACCAATGCCATATGTTTAAAACTTTTTTGGTACTTTTCCCTTCCATACGAAGGTGAGAGTGTTGGCCAAGACATTAGTCTTGAAAATAAACCTCCAACTAGTTTTAATATTGATAATTTCGAAGAAGCTAGTCACCATTTTTTGATGTGGGGGTAAATTTGATATTACAATGAAAGTTTATTATTATTTTTTTTAAACAAAAAAAGTTCGGGACAGAATTGAGATTGGCTCGAGATTGTGATTTTTTAAAGAATGTAGCCATCTAATGGCACGTTTAGTAACCATTCTGCTCTGGAAAATAATTTTTTATCAAAAATGATTTTTTCGATTCTACTTAGGGAACAATTTATGAGCAAAAGAACGCGTTTGGTAGAATGTCCAAAACTTTTACTCCTAGGATAGAAATGCATTTGGTAAAAATTCTTAAATTTTTTGTTTCTTTTATTTTTTAATACTTTTATTATATTTTTCTTCTCTTTTTTTTTTTCTCTTTTTTCCTCTTTTTTCTTTTTCTCTTCTTCCTCCTTCTTCTTTGTAGCCGATCGCCGGCCACTGCCGGCAACTTGCTAGGTGAGTCTGGCAAGCTCGCCAGAGCTTCGCCAAGCTAGGGCGAGGTCTGACGAGCTTGCCGAAGACTTGCCTGGCTAGGGCGAGCCTCGGCCTCGCCGTGGCCGGGCGAGGCTCGGCCTCGCCTTGCCGAGATTCGGTGAGGCCGAGCTCGCCCAGCCACCGGCGAGCTCAGCTTCGCCAGATTTGGGCGAGGTTGGCCTCGCCCAGCCCAGCTAAGGCGAGGCCACGATGAGGCTCGACATTGCCGGGGGCCTCTGGCAAAGTTGTCGGTCCTCATCTAACTGGTCGCCGGCCACAGCCGAGACCGGCGACCGGCCAAAGGGAAGAAGAAGAAAGAGGAAGAGAAGAAAAGAAAAAAAAAATAGAAGAAAAGAAAAAAATAGAAACTAATCCTAGGAATTGTTCTCGGGAACAAGAAGCAATTTTTTTCTACTTCTTGATTCTATTCCAAATTTATTCCCAAGAACAAAAAAATAGATTTTTGTTCCCGAAAACTAAAAATTTATTAAACGCATCTCTGTTCTTTTTTTGTTCTGAGGAACAAAAGAACAAAATCAGACACTATTTGGAGTAAAAACAAATAGGCCCTAAGAGTTCTTAAACCTTGCAGGCTTCATTTTATTTTGTAAGGAATGAATTATTTGAATAATATTTCCCTAAAAATGATAGCTCGTATTGCTTACAATAATAAATGAATGAAAAATATTTTTATCGTTTATGAAAATATTTAGATAAAAATTTCTATTAATAATAAAAATATTTTTCATTGATTAAGTGTTTCTAGCGAAAGAAACGGAGTTTTAATTTTTTAATCCTCTTATTTTCCTTTAAGCAACGCCAAAGTCATAAAATATATTTATATGTGAATGAAGAGAAACCTCTGAGGCGGTGAATTATTAGGGGCATCATAGGATGACGAAAGAGGGACCAATTGGCCAAATCCTATTTCCTAGGAGGATTTGCTCAATGGCCCCAATTTCTTATTGTATAAGGCCCAATCATGTACCGTCTCTTCATCCTTATCTTCGAGTTTGCTGTTCTGGAATAACATCAATTAAATAAAGTTACCTCCCCATGCAGAGGCTCCGTAGTCTGTATATTTTATTTTATTTTTTGATTGTACCAAGCTGGTCACACCAGCAATTACTGAATACATGGACCATAAGTGCCACGATCCTCATATTATGCCGCACAAATTGACCTTTAAGTCCGAGGTTCGGAAGCCATATGCTCCAATTTAGGTGTTTGTTCAACAAATTTGACACAATAATTAGAGGAAGGTGTTGGGGCATATTCTTACCTCTGTGGTTTAGGAAAAATCACGCTCGATAATCGTAATAGACCCGTATTAGAGAGACTTTATCTTGTATCTAAAATGACACGTTCCTAAAGAATCAAGTCCGTACAATTGCTTTGTCATCATGATCTATATGAATAGGATGGTGGGCCTTGAGTATCTATATAGACGGTATGTTCTTTTAGCCCTTTGTAGTGGTCTATTATCGCTTATGGCGATTAGGAGGGATGTTTTATGTGGGACATCATGTGTCAAATCAACGTGAATAGTTCACACCAAAATTTTCCTTCTTTAATGAACGATAATCTTTCAAGAAGAAGAATGCTCGCAAACGCAAGATCGGTGCATGCGCATGATCGGTGCATGCGCATGCTCACCAAGTTCTGTACGCTCCAATGGCAAACATTTAATTAAAGTTTGCAGTCACGGCAAGCACGAAAATCCTTTGTACTTCGGCAGCAAGACTTTTTTTCCAGCAAGATCTCTCTCTCTCTCTCTCTCTCTCTCTCTCTACTTATAAAATATTTTTTTCTAATTCATAAATTTTTTGCTCACACGAGAACTTAAGGTAGGTATGTTTAAGGTTGAAGCTTCTAATTAAAAACTCAGA
Source organism: Eucalyptus curtisii (assembly GCA_017140595.1). Classification (NCBI taxonomy): domain Eukaryota; kingdom Viridiplantae; phylum Streptophyta; class Magnoliopsida; order Myrtales; family Myrtaceae; genus Eucalyptus; species Eucalyptus curtisii. The sequence continues at coordinate 32,607,328 of CM029503.1, read as the reverse complement.
CACATCATCATGCCGGGTTAGCATTTGATACTTGAATTATATTTCTACTAAAACAATGTTAGCACTAAAGTATTGTATCTTTTATTTAACAAAAAGAAAATAGAGATAGCTTGTAAAGCAAACTCGTCAGTTAATTATTGTACTAATTATAATGTGTCCTATAATGTTGGATCTTCCTTTGCATTTCTTAATTTGCTTTACGTCTTACCTTATATCGCAAGCCCCAGAAGTCTTTTTTTTTTCTTTTTAAATCAATATACAAGTTTTGGTTGATCACACGTTATAGCTCCGATAATATGGCTATGTGATTGATTATTGTTAAATCTTTGGGCAAGAGTCGAAAGATTATCAAAGGTGTAGTCCTTTTACGAAAGTTGGCCCAAGTCAATACTAGAAGGGACGCCGCGACCAATGCCTAAACTTTAGCAGAAAAATTGCAAAACTCAAAAGGTCGGGGTGGGGAGCTAATTACTGATTTCAAGATGTCGGGTAGTAGCGATTCGCAACGGGTGCTAAAAAATTCTGGGGAGCAAAATGGGGAATTCACAAGGCCGAAGGGAGAGGACATATTTCTCAACGGGAGGGACCGAGTAAAAACTTGTGTGTGTGGACCGCATTGGAATCGAACGTGAGAAGATAGACAGGCAGGCCTCGAAGCTGGTACGACTAGCGATTAGCATGTAGCAGGCATCCCTCCCTTCCTTGCGGCCAATTGCTTCGGTCGGACGAAAAGGCAAAAGGGCCAAAACGAAAACCCGTCGACAAAAGCTTCCCATTTTTTCCCTTTGGAAAACAGGTGATAACGCAGGAGTCAAGATCCGTCGGCTGTCCCGTCCGAGTCTGTGTGCGCGTCCGACCTTTCAAAGGAAGCTTCTTCTCCTCCTCCTCCTCCTTCTTCTTCCCCTTCTCCCCCTTTTTCTCTCTCGTGTTTCTTTGGTTCATCGTCACGAGAGAGAGAGAGAGAGAGAGAGAGAGAGAGGAGTAGAAAAACCAGTTCTTGGAGAAAACGGGTAGAGAGAGAGAGAGCGGGGGAGTGGACAAAGAAACCAAAACCAGAAAAAGGGGACATGTCTTTTTAATGCGGGTAGGTTGGATGTGGTCTCTTTTCGTTGTCTCTTTTGGGGGCCTAAGCGTGCGGAGCTCGTCTTCTCCGTATATAAAAAGCTCTCTTTTCATGTGAAGAAGCTCCGACCCTTTCGTAAATCACGAGCGCACGACCCATTAATGTTCGACGAGGGCGAATGGCGTTTTACGAGCACCCATCATCGCCTCGGCCTCGGTTCCATCTGCCACCGAGTTCCGTAGCCGGGGATCTCGTCGAGAGGGTCAGAGAGATGTGCAGCGTGGCGGTTTCTGCGGTTCTGGGCAACGTCTTCTCCGCGATCTTCACGTTTTTCTTCGCAGTTGGTGAGTTCGTTTCTCTTGGTTTTGTTCTGGGTCGTCTTCTTTTCTGGTTCCTTGTTTCCACCGAAGCATTTCTTGATTTTTGCTATTTGTTCTTGTATTGTTGGCCAATGACTGTATCTTCCCCCCTCGCGGTTTGCTTATCTGGCGATTTCGTCTATTCTCTGTAATTTTGGGATGCGGTGGATTTTATGCAAGTTCTTTTTGTGTCCATTTCCGATGTAAATCGACGATGTCTGGGTTAAAAGGGGACATTTGTGATTTAAGTACATAGTAATTTTGCTGAGGCTGAGTCTGGTTCATGTTGTCAGTGGAAAAGAAAAGAGTTTGTCACAAAGAGAAGTGCTTGGAGGTGTTTCAATGAAGCTTGATGCATCTGAGCATGAGTGGCTCAATGAATTCGAAACATGACGTGAAGCCGACACCGTGTGTTTTGACCTTTTTATTTTCGTTTTTTTTTTGTGGGACACTATAATGGATGAAAACCCTGTCACTGCAGTGGGTACCTTACTTGGAGCGATGACTGGAGCTTTGATCGGCCAAGAGACAGAGAGTGGATTCATTCGCGGTGCCGCAGTTGGAGCCATTTCTGGGGCTGTCTTCTCTATTGAAGTCTTTGAGTATTCCCTTGTTCTCTGGCAATCAGATGAATCCGGTGTGGGGTGTCTGCTCTATCTGGTGCGTCACTTAGCTTCATACTCGGATTGAAGATACGATTGAGCTATACCATTAAATTTCATCCTCAAACAGATTTCACTGACCATGATTCATCCTTGCCCCTCCTCCCAATCGCAGATTGATGTCATTGCAAGCCTTTTAAGCGGCAGACTTGTTCGTGAGCGCATTGGCCCTGCGATGCTGAGTGCCGTGCAAAGTCAGGTACCTCAGATGAGATTTACAATTAGTGGTAATTAATTAAATTGCTAGCCTGAGGATAACAAAATCCATACTCATTATGGCGCCGAATTTGATTCAGATGAGTGCTGTGGAACCAAGATTTGAGGAGGTTCGGAACATTTTTGACACTGGCAGCAACGGGGCACGAGGTTTGCCTGGAGATTCGGTCGAAAAGATACCCAAAATTACGATTACTAATGAAAATAATGTCGATTCTTCTGGGGAGAAGGTCTCTTGTTCAGTGTGCCTTCAGGTAAATCTCATTAGTCTTATATGCAGGGCCTTCTGCTTTTGGCCATGAAATAGATAGAGTTAGAAGGGCCGCATCACAAGGAACTCATCAAACTTGACTCTGCTTGTCATATGTAATTCCAGGACTTTCAGCTTGGAGAGATGGTTCGGTGCTTGCCTCATTGTCGTCACATGTTTCATCTACCTTGCATCGATAAATGGCTCATCAGACATGGCTCTTGCCCGTTGTGCCGAAGGGATCTTTAATTTTGTAAATTCTATAACAACAAAAGGGTAGCTATCTTCATCCTCTGTGCTGATTGTCTTCAGTGCTTGTTGGATTGACCCTTTAACAAGGCAGTGAATAGGCCCGAGTTTTGTAGAGTTGCTCTGGTAGTGTCAGCATGCTATATACCCTGACCATTAGATGGTTTTGGATGACTCTTATGTACAGAATTTTGATCTCCTACTTTGATTCTTATGGTATGTGAAGATCTTTCTTTCCCGATAGTTGAGAAAATCTTGTATTGAAAGATCTTTCTTATTATGTAGTTTTGTGTGTTGAGATTCAATACTCGTGCACTATGAAATGTTCGATCTAGAGGTTTGTTGGAATTACTTCGTGTAACAAGAGCCATGGTGCATAAACTGTTTGTTCATTTATTTCTGGAACATCAGTATCGAACGCACCAGCTTTTTGGCTCTCTCTGACAGAAGTGCTGTTCTGAGATGGTTGTGCGCGACTTTTCCAGAAGAAGCAAATCAAGTATGTACACAACATTGTGCAGGGCTTAATTGGCGGGAGGTGAAAATTAGAAGGCGGGAAGAAAAGATCATTTGGCCACCAAAGAACCCCGTGGTGCCATGTTAATTTAACCACCAGAGTACCTCAGGGGACACATTGCGGCCATCAAAGTACAGCATGTGTATGAATTGAAGATTGCTTCCACAATAGCCTCTCAATGCTGTTTCTCACCTGCACGGCGATGGAAGAAACTTACTTCGGCTCAGTACTACCATTTTAGACATGACAAATGACACTGAAACCATGTAATTCCGCACTTCATGTTAAAGCTCAGTTGCTGCGGCATCATTTCTTTCTTTTGTCCCAAAATTGTTTGAGGAATGCTATATCCGACTCATGTCATGAACTCTTCGCAGAAGAAATTTTCTTCACAGTATTTGTAGCCTTACAGAGATATGAGCTACTAGTTCCCTTATTCTATATCTTTTACTCCCTCTTATTGATAATTTCTCATTGCATTTAGATAAAACGTTAGTGTCGGCGCTGATTCGACCAAACAAAAAAAAAGTGTCGGCGCCGAGGCTATGATTTTGTTCTTCCTTTTCTTTCCCCTACACAAGAAAAGCAAATTTCCCAGGTTGCAATGTTCGTTACACTACCTAACTTGTTCTGGGAACTCGCCCCAAGGCTTGTAATAGGGACAATGTTTCAGAAAATCAATGGCCCGGGAAAATCTGTATTTACTGCACTGAACACTGAATAACAGTGCAGAGACTGGTCCCCGTCAAGGCCATGGCCATTACCCTTGAGCCACTCACTCTGGCGGTTCTGTAATCAGCCCTGTCCACCACTATTAGTATCTCGTCCTGCCCCACTTATTGAACATTCGTGTCCAGCTTTTATGAAGGAGCAACGAAGGAAGACACTGGCAATACCTGACCCAGTAAATAAAAGCCCTCCTGACTAATCTTGCTCAATTCTTGCCGTGCAATAACTTGACTAACAATCTGTCGTCTAGCGTCGGTCATATCTCCCCTTGAGCTTGTATACATTCAATGGAGGGTTACGTACAACTGCCGACGCTGATCTAGTACCTTTCCTCAAACTCAGTCTCCACCGCAACGGAGTCCGGAGGCCTTGCTAGCAGATTCACTGAAGCAGACACGTCACTACTCGATACATTGTTTCATTCCTCTTGTAGAACAGCAAAAAGTAGCAGCAAGACAGGACGTTGGTCATACATAATTCAATCTTTGGTTGTCCTTGATAGGTCCTCGACCAGCCTAAGCGTGTCTTGTATGGATAAGCTGGGAGAGGCGCTCCTAATTGTGTATACAAGTAAATTGACAGTGTATTGGGGCTTCTGGAAAGAATTGGTTTAGTGTTTTAGCCGGTGCAAGAGGATTTTGTTTTCTGGTACTTAAATAGATCTGTTTCTTGAAAGAGGATAGAGAGCATTTCACCGTACAATCTTGCTAAGTATGTTCTTTTCTGGGTTTCTTTGGCGGCTACCTGCAGTCTGCATTACACGACAATGCAAATTGGTATGCCAGGAGTGAAATTCTTGGTGGCGCTTGACACTGGCAGTGACCTTTTCTGGGTTCCATGTGATCGCTACAGATGTGCGTCTATTTTAGGCACAGCTCATGCACCAGTATGCCGGTCTCATTCTTGTGTCCTCATTATCTTTGGATCTTTTCCCTGAGCGTGCGCTCCATCCAACAGAAAACACAAAAGATGTTTCTTTCAACAGCAAATTTAATCGGATTCTGAAGCCGGCAAATGACCGAATGAACTTCTTTTCTCTTAATCAGGGAAATCTAGGATCATTATGGCACTAGATGTCCCCTCGCGTTATGGAGAACTACAATGTTCTAAGCTCAAAGTGCATGAGTGTGCTGGTGTAGCTGTCAGTTCCTTGTATCATAACCTCAATATGAATTACAATTTTTTGATGCAGGGCTACAATCTCAGCACTCACAACCCTTTGATATCATCGACAAGCAAAACAGTGACTTGCAACAACAGTCTTTGCACATGGCATGGCGATTGTGTCAGAGCATTCAGCAGTTGCCCATATTCCATGTCCTATATATCAGCTTGTATCATAACCTCAATATGAATTACAATTTCTTGATGCAGGGCTATAATCTCAGCACTCACAACCCTTTGATATCATCGACAAGCAAAACAGTGACTTGCAACAACAGTCTTTGCACATGGCACGGCGATTGTGTCAGAGCATTCAGCAGTTGCCCATATTCCATGTCCTATATATCAGCTGAAACTTCAAGTTCTGGAGTTTCGGTAGAGGATATCCTACATTTAGTCACAGGACACAAAAGCCATGAATACATTGATCCTGAGGTGTATGTAACATTCGGGTAAGTTCTTGAGAATCACATCTTTATCTTCACAGCCTCTGAATTCATTTGATCAACATCGATATAACAGATTATGCTATTAGGAGCTTGCAATCATATTTTGCTTGCTTATTTGCGTAAGGTATATCTCGATATTGGTTTCAATTAGCAATGTAAATGCAGTTGTGGACAGGTGCAGAGTGGTTCTTTCCTGGATATTGCTGCTCCCAGTGGCTTACTCGACCTCGGTATGGGGAAGATATCAGTTCCTGGCATTTTGTCGAGGAAGAGCTATATAGCAGACTCGTTCTCTATGTGTTTCGGTCACGATGGAGTTGGATGGACCAATTTTGGGGATAAAGGTAGTCCTGACCAGGATGAGACCTATTTTAATCCAAACCCATCAAAGTAAGTGGTGACTTCTCAGCATGATAAAGAGTTGTTTTTCCATAAGAAGAAACTTATCCTGCAACTCGATGTCCCTGAACTCCTTTTGCAGACCGAGCTATAATGTCACAGGGACTCAAATTCAGATAGGAGAGACGCGACTCGACATGAACATCGCCGCTCTTTTCAATTCTGGGACCTCCTTCACGTGCTTGACTGATCCAGCTTATACCAGGCTGTCGGAAAGAGTAAGCTACATTCTTTGACGCAGAATCACATCGCTCGCGAAATGACTAGCTCATGTAAGTGTTTGTTTGATGTCGTCGTTTCTGTTGCAGTTTCACTCACGAGTACACAATAAGCGATGCCTTCATGACTGGAGAATCCCTTTCGAGTATTGTTATCACGTGAGGTGATGTTTTGGGACTTCCGGAGACAATGTCAGTGTAATTTCATTACAGTTACGTACTGAAAGCTAGTTTATTTGGTGATGGACAGTCCTGGCGGCGACGCCAACTTCGTACCAAGCATGAGTTTAACCATGAAAGGAGGCGACCAATTTGCTGTCCATGATCTACAAGCGTCATCTCTATGCGGGTAGTGAGCTTGATCATGCAAATGATTTCACAGATATCTTATGTTCTATGAAGTTAGCCACGGGACGACCCGGACGCGGAGGGAGCGACGAAGGCCGATCATCAAAATTTACACGCATCATCATCATCATCACCATCATCATCACCGTTGAAGATGCGCGCTTTTCACATTGGTCAACTAATCACTGCGTGCCTGGAAGTCGTCGAACGCGGAACCCGGGGGCGAAGAAAGAGCGCCCATGTGGACTCGCCCCTCCGTCATCTTCGGTCAAATGTATCCGTCCTCCATCTCCGCCGATAGATTAGGCAACGATCCTGACAGATTGATGAATTCGGTAATTCTCTGAAATTGCAGTGGCCAGAAGTGTAAATAAATATCGAAAGATTCGGGGTCCTTTTTGCAAAAGCGAGATTTTTGGGCATGAAAAGTGTAAAAAAGGGCCTGATTCTAAATAAATAAAAAAATCAAAGAAGCCGGCCGAAGATTCGTGGCCTTTTTTGCAAAAATGAAATTTTTGGGCACGAAAAGTGTGGGAAAAGGGCCTAATTCCCAAAAAAGACAAAGAACCCGACTACTTTTTGTTTTTATCTAGAAAAAAACCTTAATTTTTATTTTATTTTCAAGTCTACTCCTATTAACTCTCTGTCAAGAAACTCACTACCGATTCCTTGTAGATTATGAACAGCTACACGAAGGTGGGCCCTCTTTTTCCCGGTGATTGCCGATTGATTTGTTTGGCCCAAAATCGGCTAGTTTGTCAGCCTCCTCTTCTTGTCTCTTTTTTGACTTAGACAAATTGAGATCCTCGAAGACAAAAGGAAGGAAGAGGTCTTCGTCAATTGATGGGGGACTGATTAGCAAAGCTCGGAAGGAGAAGCCAAGTTGTCCACGATTCACGCCGCTAAAGGTTCAAAAGTCCGCGTGTTTAGACTTTTTTATATTTTGACTTCGACAAAATTTAAATTAATCCTTTTTTTAAAAAAAATTTTATCAACTACTCTCCACTTGATCACATACCGATTTAATTAGGCATTTCTAAATAGCCGGATTTCAAAAATAAAAATAATTAACAATTTCGCATGATGACACTTCCGATGATGTATGTCGTGTGATGATATGCGATGGAGGTGCATCGGCGAGAACAAATAGATTGAGTAGAGAGGCATTAGTTGAACTAGCTCGTGCACCGCCCCACACCCGATGTCCTAAAGAAAATTTTCTATTTTTGTGTGATGACTCCAATGAAAATATGCAACAAATTGAGAAAAGTACCGTGGGGGAGGTCACAACCTTCGTAGCACGAAATGAACGGCTGGGATCTCGCCACTTGTCAGCGCCTCGTTTTTGTTTTCTTGCGGCTAACGTTAATGGTCTGGAACGTCAACGGTCTTCCCCCCGCGCCAACCAACTTCCCAACGTCCTTCCTAGCCGGCCATTGACGATGATGTCCCATTTTGCATTTCCATTCTCGCTTTTTTCGTTCTTGCGTTTTTACCCACCCTTCTCAATTTTCGTCAATTTAAGCCCGAAAAGGAACATTCGGACTCCTTTTAAGTTATCACTATCACAAATTACTTCTCATTTTTCTAAAATACGTGAAAAGCTCGCTTGATTCGAACTTTAGTCACACGAGGTATTGGAAAATCTAGCCCGCCATTGACGATAATGTCCCATTTTGCATTTCCATCCTCACTTTTCCGTTCTTGCATTTTTGCCCACCCTTCTCAAATTTCTTCAATTTAAGCGCAAAAAAGGGACCTTTGGACTCCTTTTAAGTTATTGCCATCGCAAATTACTTCTCATTTTTTTTTTTAAAGTGCTTGAAAAGCTTGCTTGATTTGAACTTCAGTCAAGCAAGGTTTGGAAAAGTCGAGCTCTGCCTGAGTTAGGGGTGATTAGTTCCTAATTTAATTTTTAAAATTGGGAACATTTGGAAAGCAAGGTCTGGATTGGTTGGTCCTAGGACTAGGAATCGGTCACTATTTTCTTTCATATTCCCATTCGGATATTTTATTATTCTAAGCATGACTAGGAACAAATTCAAAACTCGAGACAAATCTATGTTTCCATCCAGATGTTTTATTATCGAATTACAAGCTTCTATTTCTTCAAAAATAATTAACTAAACCCACTAATTTTTTTGAAAAAAACACACACACACACACACATATATATAATCAGTCATCGGAAATTGGACAACTTGACACCAATTCCACTTATAAGAATCGAGAATCAGACAAAACTAACTAGTTCGGTCCAATCCGTTTCGCGCACGCCCAATTCGCTTCACTCCGACGGCATCCGTTGCCGTCCTTCGCAATCGCCCCCCCTATCACGCGGTGCGGATGCAGAAACGGGGAGCGTCAATTGTTGGGGGGGTGAGAAATGGGAAGTCCCACGAAGACGGAGGGCCAAAGTGCAAAAAGCCGGGATTTCTTCTAAATTCCAGCCGTTGAAAATCATTCGTGTGAACCGGGGAACAGTCGTGGGGTCCCCGTCTCCTTCAACCTTCCCTCGCACCAAACAAACAATGGAGTTCCCATCTCTCTCTCTCTCTCTCTCTCTACACCTGAGAAGGACTTTTGCGTAGAGTGTTGCCTTTCACTAAAATGGCAAAGTTATATAGCCGTCTCTCTCTCTCTCTCTCTCTCTTCCCTTCCCCTGAACGTTCCCTCCCTCCCTCCCCCTTCCCCCTCCCCTCCCCTCCCGATCCATGCCGCCGCCGCCGCGCGCCCCAGGTGGCGCCGCCTTCCTCGCCGCGTTCGCCGCGCTGGCGGCGGTCCTCGCCTCGCTGCCGCCGGGCTGCCGCGGGTTCGCGACGTTCGGGTTCGACGTCCACCACCGGTTCTCGGATCCCGTGAAGGGAGTGCTCGGGGTCGATCGGTTGCCCGAGAAGGGGAGCCTGGAGTACTACCAGGTCATGGCCCTCCGCGACCGCGCCGTCCACGGCCGCCGGCTCGCCGCGGCGGCGTCGTCGTCCGGTAATCAGACGGTGCTGACTTTCTCCAGCGGCAACGATACGGTTCTGTTGCCTTCGCTTGGATAGTACGTATTGCGTTCTCTCTCTCTTGCACTCGCCTTCTCTTGGATAGTACGATTGCTCTTCTGGAGATATTCGCGGTTCGAATTACTCGGAATTCGCTAGTGAAGTGAAGATACGTGGCGGAAGCATCGGATTTTGCCTGCTCCACTTTCGCCAGTTTCGCTGCGTGTGATTTGCGGAAGTTGTGCACAGCTCGATCATTCAATCTCTGCGTATAAGGCTGATCAGCTCCATCTGTTTTCTTGTGTGCATAATCTGGGACTGCTTTCCTTTTCCAGCTGTGGCTCGTTTCTTGTTCATTTATTATTCTGGCATATCCTGTGCCAGCTGAATTTGTCCTTATTCTTTTTTTCTTTTTTTTGATTATTTCGGCTTTGAAGCGGAATTTCCCCTGAATTATTGTTATTTGGATACTTCACAATGCCTTCTGTTTATTGACAACCAAACAAGGCAGAATCTGTAAAGTTTTGCTCGAGTGGATCGACTAAATTTGATAAAGTGCTACTTTTTGTTTCTCGGCCTTTCAGTTTGCACTATGCCAATGTTTCGGTCGGGACCCCGAGTTTATCCTATTTGGTGGCTCTAGACACTGGCAGTGATTTGTTCTGGTTACCCTGTGACTGCCAAAGTTGCGTACAAGGCCTAAACACATCATCTGGACAGGTATCCTTCTGGATAGGAATGCTCCGTCTCTGTCGCTTATTACAAAAGTCCGAGCTTAATGTGCTATCTGGGGCGTGCGCATTAGTGTAGTTCTAGTAACTCCGGATGCAATGCATGGACTAGTGTTGTGGAGAAGTTAATGTGGTGGATAATTGTTGACATCTTGAGCTGTTGGTTGACAAATTTAAATGTGAGAGAGTAATACGGATAGAAGTTTTTATGCAACTTACCATGATTAACATGATAGTTGTATATGATAGAGTTTGACGTGGGTGTGTGCATGAAGAAATTAGGCATGATCATGCCATTTAGTCATCTGACATCCCGTTCGAGCATTAAGGCAGGGTCTTAGAGGTTGAAAAACCATATTGTTTTTTTAATTTTGGTCAGAAATAGGAAACCATATTGTTGATGGTGCCCTTATGTGTGTGATTACGACAAAATGGGCAAGACAAGAAACTAAACCATTTTGACGGAGGAAAGAACTGAAAATTGTACAATATTTCAACATTTATATCTACATCCATTATGTTCAAGTGTATCCATGAGATCTTGTTATTTTCCCTTTGTTATGACATGAAAAATTTAGCCACTTCTGGAAAGACTTTCTCACAAATGGAAGGAAGAGACAGGAAAAAGAATTAAAGTTAGCCTGTCTATGTTGTGTCCTTTGTCTAAGAGAGATCACTAGAATTAACAGGTTGCTCTCCTTACTCTTCTTGTCAACCAGATAGATTTCAACATTTACAGCCCTAATGCATCATCAACAAGTGCAGAAGTACCCTGCAACAGTACAATATGCAGACAAAGACAAAAGTCGCAATGCTCTTCGGCTCTTAGCAGTTGTGAGTATCAGATTATTTATCTTTCTAATGGTACCTCATCTACTGGGATTTTGGTGGAAGACGTATTGCATTTGACAACAGACGACGATCAATCAAAGGCTGTCGATGCTAAAATCACATTTGGGTAGGTATACTGTCTTCCAGCACTGTTTGAGCAAATTAGGGGAACCAACTCGGGAATTTTTTGTTGGTGTGATTACAGAATAAAAGAAATGCTCAACTTGCCCTTGTTGTTGAGCTAGGTTTTATAGGACGGACTGTGAACATTGACATTTTTTAACTGTCCGGATCAGTGAAGTTGTTGCTTTTGCTTTGGATCTATTTAAGCCAAAAATTGAGGAGAAGTTTAAAGAATTTAACTGTTGGTTTAGCATTACTTTTTTCATGCTTTTACTAGGTTCCCAGTAGTCAGAAGTTCAGTGGCTGATGTCTGAGCTAGATATGCTTGTTTTTGCAGTTGTGGTCAGATTCAAACTGGTTCTTTCTTAGATGGTGCTGCGCCAAATGGTCTCTTTGGGCTTGGCATGAATAACATATCTGTTCCTAGCATTTTGGCTGAAGAAGGGCTTACTTCAAATTCTTTTTCAATGTGCTTTGGAGCTGATGGTTTTGGAAGAATTAGTTTTGGAGACAAAGGCAGCTCAGACCAAGGAGAGACACCATTCAACCTTGCGCAATCACAGTAAGCTTCTCTGTGGGAAGAAAAGTTATCTTGTTGGATTGCCTAGATTTATGTTGCCAACTCATGGCATGGGGTTGCAGCATTTCTCTTCTATCCTTTCTTGGCCAGTTCTAATGATTCCTCTCGCTGAAACTTTTACCAGCCCAACTTACAACATTACCCTTACTCAAATAAATGTGGGAGGAACTGCTCAAGATGTCGAATTTAGTGCAATTTTTGACTCTGGTACCTCCTTCACATATTTGAACGATCCAGCTTACACGTTCATTGGGGAGACTGTAAGTTCTTCACTGCTCTGTTTTAGACTACCATATGGACATACCTACCTCTCTTCAGCATGTTTACAGAGTACTTGTTTTGCGCAGTTCAATTCCAAGGCCCAAGAAAAGCGACATTCTTCAGACTCCGATATCCCATTTGAATACTGTTATGATTTGAGGTTAGCGCATCTATGGACAGACTCGTGCACAATGAATTTCTTTCCTTGTAATACTGAACTCGAATCTATGTGCAGCCCAAACCAGAGTAGCTTCGAAACCGCAACATTGAATTTGACCATGAAGGGTGGAGATCAGTTCTCTGTCACCAGTCCCATAGAAATTATATCTACTCAGGTACTTTCAAAAGTTAGATTGTCACATTTCCTCTCTATTTGTGTATGTTCCTTCCTGTAAAATACATGCTTACTTGTTTTTTCTTTTTCTTTTTTTCTTTTTTCAGGTCTCCTCCTACGTATATTGTCTTGCTTTAGTCAAAAGTGGAGATGTAAATATAATCGGACGTGAGTATCTACTCTTCAGAAATATTTGTCTTGCTTATTTCCATGAAAAGTTGTCCCCCTCTTCTAGTTCTCTATGTTACTCAGAGTGCATACTTGTGCTTATTCTGCTTTTGCGCAGTCAGTTTTCACCCTTCACCCTCCTGCGGATTTGCCCTTCTTTTATGCTAACAGATCAAAGAATTCATTGCAGATTTGTCTTTCATATCATGGTAACTATTGCGAGGATAGGCTGGATACTAATTACAGATAAAACCCGTTCTGTATTAAGTTCTTCCCTGTAGCAAATAAAATCAATGCTACATTAAGCTCTTTCCTGTGGAATAATCTACATGTTTGCTGCGTGCACAGAAGAACAGCTGCGACCCTACTCTGTTTTTCTAGGAACGTTTAGTCCAACTCTAAAATCTAGTTGAAAACAAGGTTTGGCATGGCAATCACGGTGTGGCTGCTTTTTCCTGGTGTCGATCATTTTTCCTTGGAACTGATATGATTGGAACTTGTGAAACATTAATTTTGAGGACTCAGATTTATTGCTCCCACTACTTGTCTATGCTGTCATTAAGTATTCATCTTCTTTTTTTCCCTCTTTTTTTTTTTTGTCAGAGAACTTCATGACGGGATATCGCATAGTTTTCGATCGAGAGAGAATGGTGCTTGGCTGGAAGTCATCCAACTGTGAGTAGAATACAAGCTATACTGGATTTGCTTGCTGTCAGTCGTCAGAGTGCTTACATTGTATTTTCATTTCGCAGGTTATGATGCAACAGATTCCAGCACGTTACCAATCAGCCCAACAAATTCTAGCTCAGTCCCTCCCGCCATGGCCGTCAGTCCACAGGATACTTCAGGCGGCGGGAATAATTCTGTAGGAGGCACTCCATCCTCTATGTCGAACCGTTCTCGACATCTGATTCCTTTCATCTATACACTCGTGATGATTCTTTTCCCAATTCTAGCCATTGTTTGATCAATTTTCCCCATCCCGGGTCCTTCTCATCCTATGTATCATGTATATCGATAGTAGGCATTTGTTTAGGTAATACGTCATTATTGAGAGAGATATATACGCTCCCTATGGGGTTCATAGGCATACTTACGAGGGACATCCCACTGTAAGTATTTCTTGCTTACTCATTATACGACATCGCATTTTTCTGTTTGAAGCCTTTTTCCTCGTGTTGGCAACTAGATCTATCAAAAATGGATCTTAAACCCATCAAAATGGATTTAAATGGGTCGTGGGTCACTTCAATTTTGTAGGGCATTCTTCAAATGGGTCTAAAATTTTAAAGGTTAAAATAAATGGGTGCAAATGGGCCGAGTTTACGGCCCATTTCCAACCCAACGCTTACACATACACTCTCCCTCTTCAGTCTCACAAAATTATTATTTTTTTTAAATTGGAATTAAATTTTTTCTTTTTTTCCTTATTTCCTTTTCTTTCTTTCTTTCTTTCTTTCTTCTTTCTAATTCCATCGACTGGCCAGGCAAGGTCGAGCTCGTTGGTGGCCGGTGGTTGGCGACCAACCAAAGAAGAAGAAAAAAGAAAAAAACGATGAAATATAAAATAATTTAAAAAGCAATTTAAAAAAGTAAAAACAAAATTTTAATTTATTTACAAACATAAAAAATAGTGTTATTTTATTGGAAAATATTTTCCAAGAAACAAATAGAACCTCAATTATTTTTAAAAAATTATAAAAATGTCCACTAAATTTGAATTGCATGAAAATATTTTAGCAATAGTGGTTTTAAAAAAAAAATCATAAGAAACAAGATATCCCAAATTTGGTTAAATAAGTTGGGTCGGGTCAGATATGAATCAAGAAATTTGCATTATAATAAATGGATCATAAACGATTAAATAGATCAATTTGGGTTAAATCATTTATGATCTGACTCAACTTATCCATTTAATAGGTCTACTGACAATCTACATTATGACTTTAATTTTTCTCCAAGTACCCCCAATGCATTGAATTTAAGATTCACACGACAAGATGAAAATATTCACGAGTCGTGTCAATCTATTGGAATGATGTCTTACAATGGGGGAGAAAACCTCATACCAAGAGCCAAATGCCGACACTCTGCCAGGGAGCCCTGAATTCTCCCGAGAATGCCCAATAGTCCATTTTATAACGGTAACCCCACCAGATCAAAAGGGATCCGACCGTCATAACTAACAAAGTTGAAACTTGGGAATTAAGCTTTTATAAAAGCTATTGCACCCTTGATATGCCCATCCTAACCACCTCAGAACAGAAAACCATCTTCTATTCTGTAGATCCCATGGTGAAAGACACGATTTCAAATGGCCCACCCACCAGAAGAAGAAGAAGAAGAAAAATATGAAGAATCCCAAGAGCATATTAGATTGCATATGACTCATAGTTTAAGCATATGATGGTCACAGCTTCATTAATCATCGATCAGAAGAGATTTGCCCGTCCAGTCCAGAATATACATGCAGACCATCCTTCAATGTCCCTTCTACGGAGTGGCTCAATTCTTGCGGAAAGTTTATCGGGGATTTACCATTATAATCCACTCTTTGACCGAGATCTTATTAACCCTAGCCCACCAAGTACCAAAAACCATCATAAACTTCATGTTAAAGAAAGGTAAGGTAATGGCATATCGTTGTCACCACTCTTATCTGAATTCTATGTGAGGAAAATGTGCTTGGCAGACATATAATTGGGAGTGCTGCCCAAACATGTGGAGCCTCTTGTAGTCCCAAGGTTGCTTCAAGATCACTACTTCATTATCAATTGCTCAACACACCCACTTTAGGTGGCCACCGTCGTATCGCTATCTGTAGTTTCAACTAAATCTTCCTTTTTCAGACTATTTATATCCATTCGACGTGCAAATTACCTTCAAAGCCTGACAGAACTTGGTGAGTTAGGAAGTAGACTAGGCATGGCCATCGGTGTTGCACTCTTCAGCTCGATTCTTGTACTTTCATTTGTCTCTCCAATCTCTTCACTAAGTTCCAATTACTACGACAAGACCTGTCCCAATGCTGAGTTGATCGTCGCAAATGCTGTCAAGAATGCGGCAATGAAGGACAAAACCGTTCCGGCTGCTCTCCTGCGGATGCATTTTCATGACTGTTTCATAAGGGTAAGCAAACGTGTCTGATGGTTCTCTATCTGTTTCAGAGTTCTTACACAAAGCTTCCTTAGTTATCAGAACTCAACAGATAGTTCTCTCTCTGTTTCAGGGTTGCGATGCGTCTGTGCTTTTAAACTCCAAAGGAAGCAACAAAGCGGAGAAGGATGGGCCTCCTAATGTCTCTCTGCACTCATTTTATGTAATCGACAGTGCCAAAAAGGAGTTGGAAGCTTCTTGCCCCGGCGTGGTTTCATGTGCGGACATCTTGGCACTAGCTGCTAGAGATTCCGTCGTACTGGTAAAATCTCTCCTCGTCCACTTTGTTACGTGTATATCCCGATTCTTCACGACCAACCAATCACACCAGCATAACTTGTCACTGAGATTGTCCTGAAAATCCACCCTAAACCGTCTAAAACGTAAACGCTGATGTCTTGGAAACATCTTAGGGCCAAGTGTAGGGATCCTGTCCAATCCTGAGCTTCCTGCGCAATGTCCTGGACAGTCTTCACGCAGGTCTCTATCCTGGAAAATAATAGAGAAACCAGACAGGACGGTGTTAAGCTACCAACTCTTAGGAATGTCTGATTGCACAGCAAGAATTTGGATAGGTACATATTCACTCAATATGTGCATGGATAGGTTTAAACAGGACCAAACGGAAGTCGGCCTACTGGAAGCTAAATCAATGCCCACTGAACAAATCCCTTCCCCCAGTAGCAATTTTAGCCGTAATTTCTCGACTAGAAGGTTCCCTTGTGCACAGCATACTGCGTATCTCACTGCGATTTTCTTTCATTTCTGATGCGTAAAAAAGTCCGGAGGTCCGACTTGGGATGTGCCCAAGGGAAGGAAGGATGGAAGAACATCAAAAGCCAGCGAGACGACACAACTCCCAGCACCACTTTTCAACATTTCTCAGCTCCAGCAGAGCTTCTCCCAGAGAGGCCTCTCTACGGAAGATCTCGTCGCTCTTTCGGGTATAACAAATAATCAAACGGACCAATATATGACGGTGTTTTGTCGAGAAATTCACTCTGCCAGATTCATTCATTTGTTTTGGTTTTTCACCCGTGCTGATTCTGATCTCAACTTCTATCCCTCCCCTTGTAGGAGGCCACACACTAGGATTTTCCCACTGCTCCTCCTTCGCAGGCAGGATCCGCAACTTCAACACCACGCACGACATCGACCCATCGATGCACCCATCCCTGGCAGCGAGCCTAAGAGGCGTGTGCCCGAGCAAGAGCAGGCCAAAAAACGCAGGGACCACCATGGACCCTTCCTCGACCACCTTCGACAACACGTACTACAAGCTGATCCTCCAGGGGAAGGGCCTGTTCTCTTCGGACCAGGCCCTCCTGGCAGTGCCCAAGACGAAGGGTCTGGTCGAGAAGTTCGCAGGCTCGCACAAGGAATTCACGGACGCATTCGTTAAGTCCATGATCAAGATGAGCAGCATCACAGGCGGAGGGGAAGTTAGGAAGGACTGCAGGGTAGTCAATTAAGGGTTTCGGATCATCTGCTGCATGATCTGGATAATCATATTTCTCTGTTCAGATTAAGGTGAAAAGCCAGCTTAAGCATATGTATAAGATTTGTTGGAAATATACGCCTGAAGACTAAAGGGCCTAAAGTTCAAACGGAAGTGGAGAGTATGTCTTATAGAAGATGAACTAGATTTTACGAAAACTTAGCAGTTGATCTTTTTCCATAAGCTCTATAAATTCATTTTGACAACGGATGATGTAAGAATTTTTCTAATATGGGTTATGCTAATTGAGATTGTAATTTGGGATTGGTATGAAATATAAAGATTCTTAATTAGTTTGATATGGGTTGGCTAGTGTGAATGGAGGAAAGCGATGAGAGGGCATGTGGTCTAAAACTCAATAAATGGTGCTCAAATTTATCCTCTTATCTTGATGCACAAATATCCCAACATAAGGAATGTTTACTGAACATGAGGGGTGATCTCATTGAACCATTTCTATAGAAGGCAATAAAGGAAAAGTACTTGAGATTCTCGCCCACATCAAGAATTGATTCCAACTTCAAACATTGGACTCATGTTTCAATTAAAGGGGATCATGGACAAAACAGGTTCAAAATCACAATCAATTCCTTTTTCAAACCCTACTGCAATTGCATAAGCCATTCCCGTGTGCCATAAATGACCTATGAATAGAAAGAATTCTAGAACAAAATGAAAGGTAGCTAACTAACTTATGGGAGAGACATAATTGACTATGTTGATATTGACAGCGACACCATCCATAGAATTAAAGAACCTAAAGGAGGGTGAGTCACGTATTATGCGGATTCCAGATCAAGTGCATAAATTTAGTTACGAAGATCTTGAGTGCGGTTTTCGAAAATTACGTGTGACATATCTGACTCGCGGTTCATGGCAAGTTTCCTGTCTTTGTTATGACCAAACAGAGCTGCTGAGAGAGGGTACGAGCTACAGGATGATGGGAATGGACTCACAAGCAAAGCCACACTCGGAATACAGGTCCTTTCATCCGCATCAAGTCCTGCATTGAATCTAACGTGATCTTTTCTTCTCTCTTTTTGCTTACTTTTCTGGAATGGTCCATTCCAAAAATTTAAACCCAATTATGTCACTGCTTACCTCATTAATGCCTGAATAAGACAGCATCCCCGTTTCGCATGTATGTCCAGCGCAGATCATGTCAACAATTGCTCCCGTTATCAAACCTCGTGCCCCGTTGCTGTGAGTCGAGTCATCCTTAAGTCTCACGATAGGATTTCACTTTATTGAAAAAGTAGTTCTATCAATTTATTTCTTCGCCCAATTTCGAGACAATCTAAATTCAATTCGATTCGACCTATTCGTTTGATGTGTCTATATAAAAGGTATAGATGTACTAATTTGAGTACATGGACATCAAAAGATTCTTAGCTTCGCATTTTCGGGGGAATTGCACTGTAACTTCAATAATTGACATTTAGAGTTTCCATCTCTTCTTAGAATTTATGTTATTATTTTTTCATCACCTTTATGTTTCGTGCTGGGCGAAAAAACAAACAAAAGAACGTGTAGGAACGAAAGACCTAAGAATTTCAGCGACAATTTCGCTGCCCAATCGAATCGCAGCTTTTAGCTCTTGGCCCGTCGACCGGATCGTCCCCCGGGGGTCTCGGTCAACAGCAATTTCCGCCAAAATCCCTTTCACACACGTGGTCTAAGTCTACACGCAATTGAACCCAATTCATGTCCTCAACGTCACACCCCCACCACCACCACCACCAGAGTCTTAATTGCTAATCATGTGATTAGAGGTTGCATAATCCCCATTATAATCAAAGTCAAAAAAGCTCCTCTAATCTCCACATCACGAGATTAGGCCTCCCGAGAATGGCAATTGTACCACCTTAAATCGCTGGTCACGATGAAGGTCGACGCAGAATCACACTTCAAAAAGCCATTTTTTCGTTATGGTCTTGACCCTTCAAACGAACCCGAGGCGGCCCCTAAGTTTGGCATAAGATGATGATGGCGATGAGATCATGGCATGTGATATTGCCTAGTTACTATGCACCCCACTAGAGTCAAATAAATTTAGATAGATGTTCTACCACCCTTACTGATATGTAAATATGAATTTGGAAAAAAGAAAGGAAAATAAGTAGTACCCAAAAAGATAAGGTCCAAAGATTTAAATTTAATTTAGGGAAAGAATGTTCTAGAACTAGTTCTCGCTCGAAAGATAAAATTTAAATCTGATTTTTGAACAAGTGAAAGATTTTGAGATGATATGGTTATTATATTGATATTGCTAAATTACATATATATATATATATATCAATTATATTACGATATATAGTTATGATCGTTCTAACAATGGATATGAATTTTTTTTTATTTAATTGTTATCCTAAAAGTTTGAGATTCATCATCTCTTTTATATATGTGTGTAGCACATATTACAAGAATAATATTCTAAAATTGAATCCTTCTCTTTAATAAGACAACATTTGGTTTCCCAAGTTTTTCAAGCGGCTTAAATAATAGCTTCCTGAAAATAATAGTGATAAATTTATGATGTTTTTACTTCGTGAAAAACTAATAATAATAAATAAATAAAAATTGGTATTCTATATTGCTTAAACAATGAGTTAATAGGATATGTTAAGATTAATAGCAACAACCTATGCCTAAACGGTTTAGTTGATAAAAAAAAATTCGATAAATTCATTTACCCAAATGGCATAAAAAAATAATTTAATATCCGATGCTTATACCGGCTTAAATATCCAAATCAACCGTAGATAGTAAGTATAGGCTTCTTCAAATTACACGGTAGTGATCTTCGGTCAAGCATTTAAATGGACATCACCCGTTTGAGGAAGGATATCCATCGGATATCGGAATTATATAATTTTTGAAAGAAAAAATTCATTCAAATTTCACCTCACATGGATTTGTTTCTAGATTTGTTCAAACCTATAGCATTCGCACCAAAAATTCTATATCTTCATTGTCGATATATGCACCCTATATAACACAAACATATATATATATATATATAACCATATATATGTGTGTCTGGATTTTGAAAAGTTTGAAAAAGAATGTTTGCATCAAAATCCTGAACCAGGCTGACTCGGAATCGGACTCGGAGAGAGAGAGAGAGAGAGGGTCGCGATCCTCGTCATACAAACGTTGTTGCAGTTCATATAAAACCCGACGCGGCCCCGCTGTACTCTTCGTCTCCTTCCTCGTCGTTGTCGTCGTCGCCCTTCTCTCTCCCTCCCCTCTCTCTCTCTCTTCCCGCAAGGGTGATCCCTCCTGCTCCAGCCGCCGATGGCCGCGATCGCGCCACCGTCCCCCTCGCCGTCCCCCGCGGCGGAGCCGGAGAGATCGGGCTGCAATGCCGGGGGCGCCCCGCCGCGGAGCGAGCCGGCCGGCGGGGAGGCCGCGGGCGGCCCGCTCGAGCCGGGCGCGCGGCCCGCCCTCCCGCAGCCCGCTAGGGCTTCCGCTTCTTCCCCGCCGAAGTCGTCGCCGGAGCCCCGCGCCGAGGAGTTAGCTGGTGCGTTGTCGGGACTGTCCGTATCGAAGGTGATTCCTTTTTTTTCTTTTCTTCTTTTTTTTTGGCTCTCCGATTGTCTTTTTCGCTGCTCTGTTTGGTTACCGTAGGACGAGTTTTCGTATTAATCTGGACGTGATGGCGATCTTCTTTCGCTACTGGATTGTTACTGGAGAGTGTCGGAGCATGATGCGATGTATTGGATTTCTGCCGTGTGTTCGTTTAGATATATATGCCTCTGGAATTCTAGATCTTGTACGTCTTAAAATAGAGCACGGGTGAATGCATATAATTGAATTGAATGCATAGAAGCAGATTAATGGGGAGTTGCAAGTGGATGGGAAAAGGTACAGTTTTTCCCCCTACCCTTTTCTTGAACTGCTTAAATATAAGCATAACAAAAGTCGCAAACCTTTTCTGAATTGTCTGTTAAATTTGCTGAGAGCGGGGGGTGAGAGAGAGATGGAGATAGTGTGTTTCGTCTTGATTACAGGAATGTATAATTATGGAAACAAATTTCATTGTGTATGTGGGTGATGGAATCCATTCTTTACGAAACAGAAAGACATAATTATAGTTTTTGTGGTCCGGGATTATTATCTTTTTTCTGTCTGCGGTTTTGTTGATCAGCTGTATCGGTTTATTCAGGTGTGTGTAGCTCCTTTGCCATGCTGTATTGTCCAGTTTATTTGAGTTATAATTCTGCTTTTCATGGTATAGGGGACTGAAACCAATAAAGTCGAGACTCCAAACCACATAATGCCCACACGCCAAAGATCGATGAGGCGCAATGGCCCGTCGCCCAGTGGTGTCACAACAGGCCCTTCTGACTTTCATCAAACTGGCCCAGCTTCTAGGAATGGGCATCAGCAGCCGCGGAGCTCCTCTTTCAGAAACCGTAGCGGTGGGCAACATATGCGTGCTGCTGGTTTTCACCAGCAAATGTTTAGGCATGACCAACCACGAGGGAGTCGAGAGTGGCATTCTCCTCAAGTTGGAGGATTTGATCCCAGGTTCATGAGGCCGGTGCTGCAACTCCCACTCCCTTTCCCTTTTCATCCTCATTATCAACCATTAATCCAACCACAGGCATTTCCATTTGGTAACCCCTTAGCTTATCCTGGTAAGCTTAAATTAATTGTTTTTGTCCTCTCTTCTAAATCACTACATGTTTGGTTATTGATATCTTGATAATTTGTCAGAGATGGCACCTCATTTTTTCCCGACCCCACATCCTGATGTACAAGCCAGCGGCCCCTTTTCAGCGCCGCCTCCTCTAGCTGTCCATTCTCCATTGCATTTTGAGATATTGAAGCAGATAGAGTATTACTTCAGGTACTTATATTTCTCTCTTTCGTCATTCTTGATTGAGCTGTACTTTTCCTTTGAGCTGTTTTAACTCTATTTGTCTTTCAATTCGGTTCTTGTAGTAAGGAGAATTTAATAAAAGATCTCCACTTTCGGAAGGAATGGGATGAACAGGGCTGGGTCCACATTTCAATAATAGCAGCGTTTAAGAAGGTGAGTTTATTTTGGGATGATTTAATTGATTGCATGGTTCTATACTGCTTTTTTACCTGAGTGTGGTCTTATATTGCTTTTAGATCCAATTCTTTATTTTGGTATATAATGCATGGAGAAGCAAAATGTTAATCATGTTGCTCTGTTATGGGTTTTCTGCAAATTTTTGTGTTTACAGACTTCCGGTTTTTCAGATTTATGTGTAGGCAGATCATATGAAAACAGAAGTATCTACAAATTTAACAAGAAAGAGAGTGATACCTTTGTGTGTGCACATGTGCTTGAGCATTGGATCTTTAAACCTGTAGTTAAGTATAATGTCTTTTGGTGAAGAAATTAGTTCTGTCGTGCTTTCTAAATACGCACCTGAGGGAACAACTGAGATTGAGAAAGGAGACATTCCAATCTTGTCAATCAACTTTTGTCTAGTCAGATTCAGTTACCAGTAGAGCCATCCCATAGAGTTAAAAAATTATTCCGACACCGAAGTTGGATTTTTACTCTATGCTCCACCCACATATTCAGTTTTAAAACTCTTTTCTCGCGTTCGGATTCCATTTTACACTCCCACTCTTCACTTAATCTAGGCCACAGGATGTGATAATGTTGTGAAGTCAAGTGCAAAACTGTATCATATTCGTGAATGCATGAATTGCCAGGCTCTTCCACATGACATTCTGTTTTCAATACGTTGAGTCAATAAACAGTATGTTCTGTGCCCTTTTGTACAGGTTTCAAGTATGACAAGAGATATTAATCTTATTTTAGATGCCATACGAAGTTCAACCATGTTGGAAATACAGGTATAATTTAGTAACTCTCTATGCATGAGCTGAGTTTAAATTATGTACGTTATATATAATCTGTTTCGTTTTTAGATAATTGTGAATTCTTCTTTTATTCGATAATGCTCTTCAGGGCGAAATGGTTAGGAAGCGAGATGACTGGAAGACATGGATTGTTCCTAAGAACTTCAAAGTCTCCAATGATACAAGCCCTCCAGTCCAGTAGATATACTGGACATTCACAAAATCATCTCTTGATGATTTGGGCTACTGACCATCGCTGTGCTTGTAACATGCCATATTGTTTCTTGATACTTTTGTGGATAAATCCTCATTGTGTGTAAAGACTAGCCAGATGGAAGCCAGTTGGGTCATCCTTGTTAGATCCAAATCACTGTATTTCGGCTGAAAAAGGGAGTGCGCTGTGATGTGAGAGACCTGAGACTGGAAGCTTTTTATTGGTTGGTCTGGCTTGGTATGGGTTTCGGGGGAATCTGTTGTGACTGGTAATCAACCTTTTGGAGACAACCTTGCCCGAAGGGTATGGAACATCCATTCTTGATAAGCACACAAACAAAGGAAAATTAGAAAAGGAATAACAAGGCTATGTGGATCAATAGCCATTGGAAGGAATAGCTGGTCGAGCCGATAACATGAGGACATGCATCGGGATAATGATTGTGGAAGTTAATGTGTCATCTTGGGATTGAGTTTCACATTACTCGATCTTTGGGTGATCTTCATCCGGTTTGGAGTTGAAGATACAATGCCAAAAGATGCAAGATGGCGAACCCTGGTTGATACATCCTTTTTCATGAGAAAAGGAGGGATGGAACACTTCCAGTTGATGCTACAACTGGCAACAAAACTTCAATGTCTTGGATCGTGGGGTGCCCTGTGAACTCGAATAACTTTTCATCGTTCCAATTTTAGCTAATGATGTACTCATCTTTGCTCCTGTGTGATACTTGCCTGCTGAAAAGTTGTCTTTTAATTGTCATGGGAAGTCATGCCTTCCTTTAATGAAATGTTACGTGTAATTGAACTTGATTTTGTCATTTTCATGTTTATGTACATTATTTATTCTGGATGTCGATTAGCTAAAGTTCTAGCTGATGCGAGTTGGAGGATTTTGTTTCCTCGCTTGAAATGTTTCCCTGTAAGATTATCAACACACTTGGTGTCTGTTGGTATTGCTGCTCTGAGAATGATGCAACATACAGTGATGAATTCTCTGTTAGAATTAAATGTTTTTTATTGAGAGACAAGGTGCCCTTTGCCAATGAAACATTCAGTCCATAAACCTGAGGAGGATTAAGAGATTCGTTCATGTCATTGCTTAGCAACGAAGTTCAAATGTGCAGCTTAAAAAACTCATTGTTCAGATTCAGCTAGGAATTACCCTGAATGAAATGTTCTTGCTTAGTCCAAAATTGTTCTGCCAAAATCAAGTGAAGATCATTTTAAATCGGACAAAAAGAAGAATCAAAGCCATGAATCTGTTTGGAATTCGAATTTAGGAAAAATATATACCTTCCGAGGAAAAAAAAGGTCAAGCCTTCGTGAAGTTTAAAAAGCTTGATTTTTATACATATTTCACGATAAGAATGAAAGCATCGTTGCACAACTATATTTTTCATTTTAACTATAAGTTTTGACTCTAATTTTGGTTTTTTCATCAAAGACAAGCTAAAAATCTATTTAAAATGACTTAGACCTCGTTTCTAAAACTTCAAACTTGGAATTTTTATTTCTTTTGTTATGTTTGGTTGAAAGGAACGAGCTTCCCATTTACTTTTTTTTAACCAAAAATTTATTAAATAAAATTATATAGACAATATTAATTGTTATTAATTATTAATTAGTATTTATTATGAATTGGGCCTAATATCCTAAAAAACCTCTAATTTTAACTCCAATACCAAATGTACCCTAAACTTTTTTCTGTCTCATAAAAAAAATATTCTCAAACTCAAGGTCCAATCCCAATTCTACCTTAAAATTTTTGTCTCATAAAAAACCTTAAACTTTAGGTCCAATCTCAATGTTACCCTAAACTTTTTTTTTTCTTTTAAAAAACTCTGCTAAAAAAAATTCCCAAGTGATCTTACGTGACATTTTTACGTCATTACTCTACTTTTCCTCCAAAATTTCATATCCAAGAAGCGGTCCTTGGAGATGGACTTCTATATTGGTACAAGTAACGTCTTCTTAGATATGAAATTTAAGTAAAAACTAGGGATGAACAAGACAAATCAACAAAATTAGAAACCGCCCGGACTAGACCAAACCGATTGGTTTGGTCCGGTTCCAAATTCCTAAAAGTATAATCAATATCTAGGTGGTCCAATTCCCACTTCCTAAAAACTGAACTAGTGTCCAGGTGGTTTGATTCTCGGTTCTGAGAAGGGAACCGGCCAATTATTTGTACTTACTTTTATTTTATTTTTTTAAGTAGGAGAGATGCTTTACTGATGCAACAGAACCAAAATCTGCCACAAAAAGAATGGCATCAGTCAACCATCAAACATACCGTTCCAGCTCCCCCGTTAGAAAGGAAAAGATAATTTCAACCTTCCCCCTGCCAATAGGTGTTCGGAGTTTCCACCTTCGCACCTGGAAACATCAAGAATCTTGAGTTCTCTTTTCTTCGCGAAAGGGAATGCTTCGGGTATGTAATCTTCTATCAAACCAATCAACTCATCAGGACTCGGTATCTCTTCTGAGGTCAAGGGAATGAGGGATGGAATGCGATGCACGCGATAGTGTTTATTGAGCCATCTGTGCAGGCTCACATTGTAGGAGACACCGAGCCCACTGCTCATTGAAAGTATTCATCATGATCCAAGGAAACGAATAGGATCCCAAGTGGATGTTCACCAGCAGCATTTACAGTCTCATACAGCTGTTCCAGCTGAGGAATGAAGGCTCTGTAGGGCCTGCACCAATTCGCAGAGAAGAGGATGCAGATTGACTGGTTTTCAAAGGATGAGAGGGAACCTCATGTGATGGCCCAAAAAAGAAGAGAAAAATGTTGCAATCAGCAAGGATTATCCATGACCAAAGTGAAAGGAACAGTTCCACAAGATCGCCGGGAACTGGTTTGATCCAATCCTGGGTTCTGGAAACTAGGAATTGGCCTCTTCGGTCGAGTTCCCAGGTCAACACCAGATCACTTCTAGTAAAAGCTAGAACAATTAAGGTTAGATTTTATCAATAGCTCTTCCTTCCATCTTGTTTGGAATCTTCGATTTTGTACTCCATCTTTAATCTCTCACGATCAAAGAGCTCTACCTTTAGATAATCAAATAACTCGTGTTTTGAAGTTTTCCATCTCTTGGTTGTCAATGACAAATGATGAATGAAGGCAAAATTTGCGACTCAAGTAATAATGTATTACCAACCAAAAAAAAAAAGTAATAAATTTTTTTTGCTACACAAAAAAAAAAATTAAGGAAAAATTAGGATGAAAAGGTAAAATGGGATGAACTAAAGTGAATGGCTTCTCATGGGACAGAAAAAAAAGGTTTCAAGTAGAACTGAACATAAAGTTTGGGGTTTTCATGGGACACCAAATTATAGGATAAAATTGAGATCAAACCGAAAATTGGGTTATTTAAGGGTATCAGGCCGTTATTTTACCAAGAGACTTCATCGGACGGTTCACAATGCACCACACTGGCCATCGAGGAGCACCAGATCCCCATCTCCGGAGTCTTCGCCGACTTCTCCATGTTGACCGACTATACCATCCTTCTATACCCACGTGGCGCGATCTCATTAGTAGTATAAAAAAAGGCGCGCAAGGTAGGAAGTTCAGTTGAAATGACTGAACTGCCCCTACTCCGTTGCTCTCCCGCCTCCTAAAAGCCTGCCAAAAACCGACCTCTCTTGTCCCAGGATTTTGCTAGTCTTTAAGTAGAGAATAATAATTTACTATTAACAATAAATTTTTGAAAGAGTAAGTTGCACGATAATTTATAATTTATTTTTAGTAGATCAGCTGGACGCAAGTAAATATTATGTTTTTTAATGTTTATAGGGTTGGGGATGTTCTTGGGATGGGTATTGGCTCTTTACCAGTTCAATGTCTCTCTTGTTGGGTAGACCAATGAGCTCAAATGTCTGTTGGATTTGTTGCAACTTACCCTGTTCATTCGCTTTCGAGCAGTACATTTAGACCTTTTCTTCTTCCTCATTTGAAGTTGCCACCTTCTTGTTCAAGTTCGGAATGCCTGCGTGTTTACTTTCTTTAGATCTGCTTAACTTCTAGTGAGCTGAGAAAAGCGTTTGTCCGAAAAGTTCCTTTAGGAAGGCCACAAAGAAATATTAAATCTGAGTCCCCAACCTATCTGTCATGGGTGATAATCTGTAACTACAAGCTTTATGTCCCTCGTTCCTATAAGTACACATTTAGTTTTTCTGTGGTCGGACCCATAGGCTATAAATAACTACACCTTAAATGGTGAATTTGAGGAATTTCTTAGTTACTTGCCTTGGCCTTTTCAACGATGCTTCCATTTGATTAGCTTTTCTGGCGAAGAAGTCAAGTTATGCCGTGGTATGATTGCACAAAATATGCGGTACCTGGAATTGTTTTGGTTGGCATGAATTTGATTTTATTTACTCTTGGGGACAGTGTAAAGAAAAAATGAATGTGCTATTGTACTTGGAATATTTTTGGCCTGGCCTTGATCTATATTTGGTGTAGGGACAGCATAATAAGATGAATGTGTTCTTGTGCTAAATCAATGTGATGCAAACGAGAATGCAAATCCAAAGAAACGCAAGATTAATGATGTTCTGTTGCACCTGTCTTGATGGAGGACCAGAAAACCCCAGTTTTAAGTATGAGAGGAGGCCAAAGTACAAAACGCAAATAGTTTCGCCAAGTTAAACCATACATCTCCGCTCTCGTCAAACCATAAAAAACCACCTCCACACAATTCTTGTTTCCAAGCTTTTACCAATGTCATCCTTTTGTCTTCGCAAAGGCTGAGTAGCACGTTTACTTCAATAAGGAAGTCGACTGACTTTTTATGTCAGGGTAACTTGTATCTTCTCGATGAAAAGAATACTGTTAACTACATAAATGAACAAACATGATACGAAGTATTATCCACTCGAGCCTTCCTCGACACCCCAGTGCTCATAACAAGCGAAAAGACATGGTTTGAATGGTTTGAAATTGATTGTTGTGTTCTATAGTTTCGTCTTACGGGGTGATATATAGCATCGGGAGATAATGGGACTTGATACTGGGCTTAGCTGTGCCTGTGGAAGATATCCTCATATTAACAGAGAAAAGACTTGTTTTGTTTTGTGCTCTTCTATTAACGGAAGAAAATTTCTGGAGAATCCCATCTCACTCTGAAGTTATTAAGCAGTGCCGAGCATTCTACTGAATATTAACAGTGCCCCCCTCTCTTTTTGTTATCCTAAAGAGCTAATGTACAGGATATCTGAAATGGTTGCGCTTCCTTGTTCTGTTTAGGAGGGGCAAGAAATTTCTTAGATCCCCCATTCCTACTTCGGATGAAGAGGGATGGATACATAAGTTGAGAGTCACATTAAAACGACAGCTCCTCGGTACTTTATCAAGAGCTTGACCCATGGGGTGTGGACCGGGTGATATGTGCATGAATCTATACTAAATTTTAATTTTAAGAAATTGGAGTTAAAAATGTGCTCAGTATTTTTTATAAAAGTCGAGACCATTTCTTCCCCTGCTTTTCTTTCTTTAGTTCTAAATAATGCCTTGATGAACATTTTCTTCTGGTAAAATATCCTGCAGCGTCGAGTAAAGTAAGCTAGGTTCACATCCTTGGCTTTGCACCGTCAAATGTCTACCTCTACCAAAAAAAAAAAAAGAAACCCAAAAATAAGAAAAAGAAAACAGAACTGAAGGAACGAAAAAGACTTTCTGAGAGGTTCTTCCAGAGGAATCGCCATATAATCTCACAAAGCTACAAGTCCATTTGGGCGAGGCCAGATGCACAAATCTTTGGAGGGAGGAGCGATTTATGCGATTCATGCACTCAAGGTCGGCGAGATCATCGAAATGGTTAATGCAGACATTGCAGTCACATCAGAATGAGGACTCGGGTCGATACCCAAATGGAAGCCAGTTGGGTCATCATCTTTGTTAGATCCAAGTCAGTGCGTTGTAATGTGAGAGACCCAGACTGAAGGGTTGTTTTGATTGGTCTGAGTTTGGAAAAATATGTTGTACAGCTAATTTACCTTTTAGAGATAGCCTTGCCCGAAGGGTATGGAACATTGATTCTTGTTAAGCACACAAACAAAGCAAAATTAGAAAAGAAATAACAAGTTTATGAATTATGGATCAACAGCCAATGGAAGGAATAGTTGGTCGAGCTGATAGCATGAGTGATGAGGTCAGGATAATGATAGTGGAAGTTAATGTGTTATTGAGTTTTCATCCCTCCGGTTTTGAAGCTGAAGATACAATACCAAAAGATGCAAGATGGCGAGCCCTGGCTGATACATGGGATGGAACAGTTTTAGTTGATGCTACCACTGGCAATATGCAGTGCCCTGTCAACTTGAATAACTTTTTATTGTTCCAACTTTAGCTTATCATTCACTCATCCACTCATCTTTGCTCCTGCTTGATACTTGCCTGCGCAGAGGTTGTCTTTTAATTGTCATGGGAAGTCATTCCTTTCCTTTAATGAAATGTTACATGTAATTGAATGGCTTTTGTCAATTTCATAAATGAGGTACTCATCTGTCTGAATTGATGTTTGCTTGTTTCGAATTGATACTTGCCGCTCAAAAGTTGTATCATAATAGAGTAAAGGGAAGTCATGCCTTCCGTCCATTTCATGAATGATAGGTACTTTTCTCAATTTCTTGAATGATGGGTTGATCAATCTAGTGATTCTTTACCCGTGCGGCTAATAACTTGGCTCTTCACGAATGAGGTACTCATAGTCCGAATTGACGGCTCTTCACGAATGAGGTACTCATCTATCCGATTTGCCTGCTCCGAATTGATAGCTCAGAAGTTGTATCATAATAGAGTCATCGGAAGTCCTGCCTTCCGTCCATTTCATGAATGACAGGTACTTTTCTCAATTTCTTGAATGATGGGTTGATCAATCTAGCGATTCTTTACTCGTGCGGCTAATAACTTGGCTCTTCACGAATGAGGTACTCATCCGTCGTGAAGACTCATCCGTCCGAATTGATGTTTGCCTGCTTCGAATTAATACTTGCCTACTCATAAGTTGTATCATAATAGAGTCATCGGAAGTCATGCCTTCCGTCCATTTCATGAATGACAGGTACTTTTCTCAATTTCTTAAATGATGGGTTGATCAATCTAGCGATTCTTTACTCGTGCGGCTAATAACTTGGCTCATAAGGATCTTTAGAGAATCTCTTAATTGTATTTCACTTGTGAAAAAGATACAAATGAAGAGAAGGAGATCCATATATATATATAAGTTCAAGGTTAATTGTAGTCATAGATCACTCCTTGATCTAACGGTGGAAATTGCATCTCCTCATCTACCCAACTACTTGCATTTATTTCATAATAGTACAATTACGGTATCACCCATCCCAGAATATTCTAGAATAATTGAGAAAACCTAAGTATGACATCTGGAAAACTCCTACATTCATTAATAAGTAGGAATTCGATTGTGATTGATATCACGTGTTAGGAATTTTATATGGTCGATTAATAGGACTCTTTTTGCTCTCTGCCCCATTAACCCTTCACCCTTAGTGATCTTATTGCTCTACTTTTTCCACCTAGTTTCAAATCCAAGAAACGGTCCTTTGGAGATGGATTTCTATATCAGCTCAAATAACGTCTTCTTGGATATGATATTATGATAAAAACTAGAACGATGACAATGGCATTCTATTAATTGTTCTTAGAATAATCAAAATGACATTTCATTAATATGCTCTTAATTTTAAGAGAGTTTTCCTTCCATATCACTCAGGATCTTCGATTTTGCGCTCAATCTTCAATCTTTCATGTTTGGGAGTGCTCCATCCCTCGCGGTCAAAAAGTTCACCCTCAGACATTGGAATAACTCGTGCTTGAGAGTTTTCCATCTCTCGGTTGTCAACGAAAAATTTGTTATTCAAGTGAAAATTTGTTGCTTTTTATGAGACATAAAAAGTGGGATTGTATGGTAGAATTAGGACATAACCTAAAGTTGCAAATTTTTCATGGGACAAAAAACAAAGTTTAGAGAATAATTGGAATTGATAAAATTTGAGGTTTTTTATAGGATAAAAAAATTTCATAGTAAATTCAAGAGTGTTCCATTTCTTGCCATCAAAAAGCTATCCCTTTGGACACTCAAATAACTCATGTTTGAGAGTTTTTCATCTCTTGGTTGTTAACAAAGGGCTAAGGAAGACAAATATTTTTCTCAAGTAACAATTTATCGTTTATTATGAGAAAAAAAATTAAGTAAAATTAGGATTATGAGGTAAAATGGGACATGACCTAAAGAGGAGGGCTTTTCATGAGATAGAAAAAAAAGTTTAGAAAATGATTGGAACTAAACCCAAAGTTTGGGATTTTCATTAGATAAAAGAAATTAGGCTACATTTGGTCATCCGGATTTTTAATCGGGATAGGACTGGATAGGATAGGATATGAAATCCTGGGATTTTTTTATATCCCGTCCATTGTTTGGTGAATCACAGTATTAAAGTCGGATATATTCACATCATATCATGTACATTTTTTATATATAAATGGCATATCATTATAAGTTAACCTAAGTGTTCATAAACGGAGATGGTGAAAATCTCTCGTAATACTATTCCTTAATTTTTTTTTTCCTCTTTTTTTATATTATTTTCATTATTATTTCTTTTTTCCCCTTTCACCATTCTTTAATAAAATTTTATCAAATAGTAAATTGTACTAACATACCTAAAATACAAAAATACCTAAAATATATAATAAATATAAATATTTAATTTATAGATTGAATGTTTATTATAAGATAGAATTAAAGTTGAATATATAAATTAAAATAAGATTAATTAAAAATAATTTTTTTATTTTTAATTATTTAAATTAGAATTCAAATATTATTTATATTGAAATATAATTTCAATTTTGTTAATTTAATAAGTTTGTTATTCAAGAAAAATAACTTTTCTATTATGGACATTAGAAATCCTATCTACCTTTAACCCACCTCCCCCATGGGATAATTTTATCCTGTCTATATCCCCCTTATATCCGACTTTATCTTGTCCTGAGCGAGCATCAAACGTAGGATAAGATAAATCATATCCTATCCCGAATTTTATCCCGATTACCAAACGCATTATAGGATAAAATTGGGACTGCACCTAAAATTTGGATTTTTCTAGGATATTAGGCCGTTGTTTTATCAGAAGCATTCATCCGACGGTTCACAATGCACCTCACTTGCCGTCGCACGTTAAATCTGGCCCTCAAGGAGCACCAGATCCCCATCTCAGGAGTCTTTGTCGACTTCTCCATATTGACCGACTACATATCCTTCCAGACCCATGTGGTGTGATCTCATTAGTCAGCAAAAAAAAGGCGCGCAAGGGATGAGGTTCAGTTAAAATGACTGAACTGCCCCTACTCCGTTACTCTCCTCTCCCACCTCTTAAAAATCTCCCAAAAACTTACCAATCTTACCCCATTAAAAAAAATGAAAAAAAAAAAAAAAAAACCAAGTGCGAACCCCGCCGCTGCCGCAGCAGCAATGGCGACCCGGAATGACGCGCCCAAAACCCAGATCCGGAGCCATCGTCGAAGCCCCGCCGCCGCAGCACCACCACAAGGTGGCCCTGATCACCGGCATGACCGGCCAAGATGGGTCATACCTCGCGGAGTTCTTGCTCGACAAAGGTTAACGAGGTCCACGGCCTGATCCATGGTCGCTCCTCCAACTCCAGCGCGTGACGAACCGACCCCATCTACGTCGATCCTACAATGCCTGAATGAAGGTTCATTACGCCGATCTCACTGACGCCCCCTCTCTCGGTCGTTGCATCAATACGATCTCCCGCCTAGCCCGACGTGGCAGTCTCCTTCATCGGCTGACGTCGTCGCCGATGTCGCCCTTCGGCTCCTCAAGGTCGAGCGCGCTCTCACGTCCCCGTTATCGGCCGCGGCCACATCCATTACTGCCAGGCTGGGTCTTCGAAGATGTTCGAGACACGGTCTAAGGCATCTGGGTCCTGGGCAATGAGCGGACAGAACCCGCTACCGCTGTCCGAGACATCCCCGTTCCTCTACACTGTGTCCCAGTGCATCGCCTACCAGTACACCATCGACTACCGCGAGGCCCACGGGCTGTTCGCGTGCAATGCAATCCTGTTCAACCACGAGTCCCCGATGTTGGATGCAAATTGCGCAATCCCAAGATCTCCATAACCAGAACAATAACATGCATAATTGAGTAGAAAGATTAACGCACATGTTTTTGGGTCCATCATTCTTGAAGTGAAAGCGGAAAATCGATGTTCCACGCGTAAGTTATTCTCCTCTATTGCCCTTCGTATCACTAGCTCAATGAGACGGCCCCCTCACCTTTTAGCGCTAGTTAACGCTCCTTATGTGAGGATACCTGTGAGAATTAGGGTTAGGGGAGAGACTTGAGCACTATTTATAGAGTTTCCAACCAGGCCCCCTCATTACGGGTCAGATTCAACTCGGCTCACACTAGCTAGCCCCATGTTAGACTAATTAAGAAACATTCTATCTCACCTTAGACCAACCCCATTTTACGACAACCGTAAAAAGGGTAAATATTACAATATCAATTAATGTAGTCCACATTAGAAAAACTTTTACATTCTCCCACTTGAACTATATTAATTGAAATTGTACTATATGTGCGCACCTTGGTCTAGAGATAATTCTTAATAGTCAATCATATCCTATAAAGTCTCAAACACAAAATCATGGCGGTACCGGCATGTATACACACAAAGCCTTCCATGGTCACGAGTGCTTTCAACTTTAATGATATGGATTTAATATAATAGTGTGGCAAATGGATAACATCTCTCATAGAGAGATCCCATTTGTTAGTCACAATTCTCTTACCTTAAGCGTCACAAAAAACTTGTGCCACTAGAAAATGTCTTTATGGTTTCAATAAACCAACATATGACTTGTCCTTACGGTTAATCTTTATATATATAACAAGACATATGCACAAGGCTAATAATTGGATGCCCATATCCTTCACTCAAGGTTTATACAGTACCTTGAGACTTTATTAATATGTATTCAACATAATAACAATACATTCAAAAAATATTTTATTGAATGCAAAAGTTGATACATATCAAACCGTTATTAAGTGTAACGACCACAGATGTAAATTTTATCAGAGTAAAGCCAAAATAGCTCCCACTAAACAACAGCATCTCATGATACTCTTAAGCTCATATTAATGATATGTCATTCAAGAACAGAAGAATAAAGTCCTTTAGTTAGTGGATCTGCAATCACATCATCTGTGAAAATATGTTATATTATAACGTCACATTTCTGTACCGTTTCTTTATGGTCAAAAAATTGACTGCCAAATATTTAGACTCCTTGAGACCTCTATTGTTAATAAAACTACAAATTTATTGTCTCAATACAACCGTATGGGTCAATCCATAAAGTTAAAAATTGTTAACTCATTAATAAGGTTCTGTAGCCTAATAGCCCAAGTAACATCCTAAAAGAATGTTACTAACGCTGCTTACATAATAGAAGATGACTTCTAATCTAGTGCAAATTTGAGCATACATTATACTTCTAAGTGCACTGACACAAGGTACACCCTTTAACTAGATTTTCTCAATATCTAAATAAGGACAATGTAATGGATTCGGTCCATCACCCTTAACAACAGGAGCAATATCTAAATAAGGATAATGTATATAGAATATTTCCAAAATACGATCAGCAAATGTCGTCTAAGATAAATCTAATAAAATATGGCGAGAACAATCTTTATGGACCTCAATGCAAAAGACAAAAAATGCATCAAGGATACTACTTGTAAGCAAAATATCATGTAAATAGAGTATGAGAAAAATAAATTTCCTCCCACTGACCTTGTAGTATATATCTACTGAATTACTTTATTCCCAACAGAACAAAATGACAACACTATGAAACTTTAATAATATTGCCTGGAAATTTGCTTAAGATCATGAATAAGACCTTTCAGTCTACACACAAGTTTACTTGAATCATCTACTGCAAAATCCTCCGGTTGCACTATATAGATTTTGTATCTATTTGCGTAACTTCATACCAAAATATGAGTTATTAATGACACGTTAACTCTGAAAGAATCTTTAAAAAATACTAGAAAGAAATAATTATTTCTTCACTATTAACTGTCCACCCCTCTTTCAGAATGAAAACTTTAGCTACCAGTTTAACTTTAAACTTCATAATCTTTCTTTGAAATCCTTTTAGTTTTGTACGCCTATTTGCAACTAATGAACTTGTGATCTTTAGGCAAGTTAGTAAGTTTCCAAACACTATGATGTTTCATAGATTGCATATCGCCTTTTATAGCATTTAATCACATGCTTGATTGAGGATAAGAAATAACATTTATATAAGTTGCTAAATCAGCCATGTAATGGATATTATAGTTATGCTTTCACAGATAGACTATATAGTCTGATGGTATAACCGATTGTCTTTCCCTAACAAATCTCCTGAGTAAAGCTATAACCATTTCATTATGCACTTGAGAGGTTTGAGAAATTTCATCATAAACTAAATTAAGAATAGTACCTTGAACATCAACAAGTTTAATCTATGGTACAGGAGATTCCATAATTGTCTATATAGGTAAAGACAAAGACACAGTGATATCCATCGTACTATTATTTTTAATAGTCCAAGAGCAACTATCCTCTACAACTATGTCAAACTTTAGAAACTTTACTGTTTGTAATTTCATAATTCGTGTACCTTCATTAAGACCATAAAATCGATACCCCTTAGAACAATCTGAGTAAGATACAAAATAATTCCGAATGGATCTGAATTGCAACGCACTTAATATTGGATTAGATAACCTCACTTCTACACGACACCTCTAAATTTAATATGATTCAAATAATTTACGTCCAGTTCATAACTCAAATGAAGTTTATGAAACAACTTTGGTAAGAAACGTGTTTTGTATGTGAAAAGAGTTGCTTTCAAAATATTAACCCACAGAATTTACCTAGTATTTGACAAATGACCCTTTAAGTTATTACGCATTGTCATATTTGCCAAAATACTCACCGCCACTATTAGGTTTGACAACCTTTAAGACTAATTCTAACTGTTTTATTCTTTATCTTGGTCATTTTACTTCCACAATAATCTATACAAGTCTTTAGATAACTGTTAAGAGTAGATTGAATATCAACATTATCACATTTTCTACTCTTTCTTTAAACATATTTGAGATTATTCATTAGATAGAAAACTTTTGGAAACAACATTTTCAACCTTATACGAGACATAAGATATAATCTCAAGCCACTAAGGCTTCCATCATCTTTTAGCAGTGCAGCCAGTTAGTAAACCACTTTTCAAGTGTTCCTGAATGGAACGTTTTATGGACATTTTCCCAAGTAGCAAATCATATGTCCACAACTTAAAGTTTAAAGCAGTAAAACCTCAATAATAGTGGAGTTATTAATTACAGAAAAGGTGATTGAAAAACAAGTAATGTATATAATTAGCATCATGTGAGCATTGTGTAACTTGATGTATAAGTACACATCCAGAGAGTTACACGCAAAATCATATAATCACATTTGGGCAAAATACATGACATGCAGTTGTACACTCCCCACATGATAACGGCTATGAGAATATATTCTAATTTTCGTGAATTCATCACTTTTGGGCATATGAATCACTAAGATCAGTCACTCATCTACCACATCATTATGTATCCCTCCATGAACTAATGCACAATCACCTCCTTTGGGAGTATGACCACGCATTAGATCAGGAGACATACAATTATTATACGAGATTGATATTTCTCAAACCCAATCAAGCGTGCCACTTTGGCGGTCACTACTCAATTGAATCCTTGAAACTCTCTCATACCAAGAATATAAACTTTACTTCTCACATACACCATATACATATGATTTTAACTTTAGTGATATGGGCAGTAAATCACTAAAATCACATATCATGCTAATTACACTGCTTTATTCATTAATAAAAATTAAAATTTATTGTATTTTATTAAGGAAACACACTTTTATAATGTTTATGTGATAACATACCAGTAACCCAGCACTTGTATTTCCAAAATCACAGAAAAATACACTTAAAATACACGTATTTAGGGTTCCATATTTATTTTCACATCCATAAAATCATCAAACATGTAAAGTAAATACACCACAACATAGAAGAGGATCATACAAACCTAACGCCGCCCAGCCACACGCCGATCAGATGCTCCACGCACCCGCACGCCCCGCCTAAGTGCGTGGCGCGTGGAGCTCACGCACAAATGAAATTGACCGGTCCCGGCTCAATCGCCTGGTCCGACCGGCTGACCGGTCCGGTCCACCATTAACTAGGTCGAGTCGGGTCAGGTCAACGAATCGAGTCGGGTCAACGGGTCCGGTCGGGTAGGGTCAGGTTGGGTCGGGGCCCGGATCGATGACGTCATCGTGACGTCAACATCCGCGCGTCCCCGGCGACGCGCCACCCACGGATTCACTCGTCTCGACAAACCCAATCCGAATTAGTGATTAAATTTGATTTTTATTGAACAAAAAATCACGAAAATCACAAAATTATGGCAAAACTTTTATGCGTTCGAGTTCTAGGGTTATAGTTGCATCGATACCACATGTTAGATGCAAATTGCGCAATCTCAAGATCTCTATAACCAGAACAAGAACATGCATAATTGAATAGAAAGATTAACGCACATGTTTTGGGATCCATCGTTCTTGAAGCGGAAGCGAAAAGTGATGTTCCACCACGCAAGTCATTTTCCTCTATTGCCCTCCATATCACTGGCTCAATGAGACGGCCCCCTCACTTTTTAGCGCTAGTTAACGCTCCTTATGTGAGGATACATATGAGAATTAGGGTTAGAGGAGAGACTTGAGCACTATTTATAGAGTTTTCAACCAGACCCCCTTATTACAAGCCAAGCTTAACTCGGCCCACACTAGCCAGCCACATATTAGACTAATTAAGAAGCCTTCTATCTCACCTTATACCAACCCCGTTTTACGGTAACCGTAAAACGGTAAATTACAATATCAATTAATGTAGTCCACATTAGGAAAACTCTTACACCTGAGGCAGGGCAAGAGCTTCGTGGCCCGAAGGATCGCGAGGGCTGTGGGGTGGGTCAAGGTGGGGCTGCGGCGCGAGCTGGTTGTGGAGGACTTGGAGTGACTTGGAGTATCTAGAGGACTGCGCGAGTGCGGTTTCGCTGGGGACTACGTGGAGGCGATGTGGTTGATGCCACAACACAAAAGACCGGACGACTACGGGTCGCGACGGGGGAGTCGCACACGGTGGAGGAATGCTTGGACGAGGCGCTTCAGTATGCAGGGCTGGATTGGGAGGACCATGTGGGATTGGATAAGAGGTACCTCGGGCCGGAGGAGGTCGACTAGGAAGGCCTAGAAGGTGTTGAGTTGGAAGCCCAAGGTTGGGTTTAAGGAGTTGGTGAGGATGATGGTCGACGAGGACATTGTATTGGCTAAGAGAGAGAAGGCTCTTGCTGATGCCGGTGGGAACATGGATGCTCAGCAACAGTCCTGAGTATTCGATACTTCTCATCTCTTGCTGCTCTGTTTCTTAACCCTGTACATGGACGCAAGTAAATATTTCGTTTTCTAGGGTTTGTAGTGTTTGGGATGTTCTTGGGATGGGTATAAGCTCTTTACCAATTAAATGTATCTGGTTGGATTTGTTGCGACTTACCCTATTCGTCCGCTTTCAATTAGTTGTACATTTACATTTTTTTCCATCTTCCTTGGTCTGCCTTATCTGAAGTTTGCTTCCTTCCTGTTCAAGTAAACCCTCCATCTTTCGTTACACGCTGTTTTAGATATAATTGTGGATTCTTCATTTATTCGATGTTGTTCTATAGGGCGAAATGGTTAGGAAGCGAGATGACTGGGAGAGATGGCTTGTTCATTTGGACTGCAAGGTCTCCAGCGACACTAGCCCTCCAGTCCAGTAGAGTACATTGGGCATTCACAAAATCATATCTCTCGATGATCTGGGCTTTATTGACCATCGCTGTGCTTGTGAGATGCCATATTGTTTCTCGATACTTTTATGGATGGATGCTTAATTAGAAAATGACACAAACAAAGGAATTGTAGAATAGGGACTGACAGGACTTATGAATTGCGGATCAGTGGGCAATGGAAGGAATAGCTGGTCAAGCGAGTGATGAGGACATGCATACTGGGATGATGATTGTTGAAGTTAATGTATCATCTCGGGACCTACTTTTCGCCCCTTGGATGGTTATTTTTGCTCGATCTTTGGGGCAAATGTCCTCTGGTTTTGAAGTTGAAGATGCAATGCCAAAAGATGCAAGAAAGCAAATGCGATCCATACATTTCTTGCGAATGGGGTCCATACATGCTTTTTCACGAGAAAACGAGGGGATGGGACATTTCTAGTTGATGTTGCAAGAGGGCACACAACTGGTCTGTCCTTGATCAAGCGTCTCTATCGCTTGAATGAACTGCTCTGTTTTTTATCAAGCGTCTCTATCACTCGAATGCTTCTTCTTCATTCCACTATGTTCTTTAGTTTATGAGTTACTAATCTTTAACCCCATCTTGATATTTGCCTGCACAGAAGTTTGTCTCGTGATAGAGTCATAGGAATTCATGCCTTTTTTTAATGAAATCTACGTTGTTGAACTCGATTTTTTCATTCTCATGTTTATATACGTTCATTTATTCTTGAGGTCAACTAGCTAAAGTTTTAGCAGATGTGAGTTGGAAGATTTTATTTCCTTATTTGAAATGTTTCCAGGTAAGACTATCAACTCACTTGGGGTATATTTGGTAACGTGTCAAACAATATCTAATTTTATTCTTTCATTCCGTTGAACGAGAAAAAGAATATAAATTTATTTGATAACATTTTTGTTCCCTATAATAGATTTAGAACATAATCAAAAAGTAAAAAAAAAAATGCTTCTTTATTCCAAAATCAAGCCCGAACCATATTCTTTTTTTTTTCTCTTTTCTTATCTCCTTTTCTCTTCCTCCTCTTCTTCTTTGCCCAAACGAGGTTCGGCAAATTCGCTAGAGCCTCACCGGATCTAGTGAGGCAAGCCTCACCCGGTCACTGTGAGGTCAACCCTTGCTAGTGGCCGGCAATCAGCTAGAGGAAGAAGAAAAGAAAAAAAAAAGTAATAAATTTATTTTAAAAATTAAAAAAAAATTCTAAAGTACAAAAAAATTTGAGGATTATACTAAACAAATTTCTGTTCTCAAAATAAAAATTTTGGACAATGGTGCAACATACGGTGATGAAATCTGTCGTCAAAATAAAATGTTTTGATTAAGAGACAAGGTGGCATTTCCCTATGAAACATTTAGTCCAAAAACCTGAGCAAAATCGAGGGCTTCGTTCATGATCATGTAAGTGCTTAGCAAATAAGGCCCAAATGAGCAGCTTAAAAAGCTCATTGTTGGGGTTGATTCAACTACAAAATTAGTCGACAAAAATCAATTAAAGATCATCTTATATTAGATAATGAGAAGGATCAAAGCCATGAATCTGTTTATACCTATGCGGAATAAGAATGAGAGCACTGTTTGCACAACTATATATTTTTCATTTCAAATATAACTTTTCAATATGAGTTTGGTTTTTCTTAAAATACAAGCTAAACATTTATTCAAAATGACTTGACCTTGTTTCTAGAACTACAAATACGTTATGTTTGGTTGAAAAGAATGGGCTTTTCATTTAGGAATGCCCATTCCTTTCCCTTTTTGAAACAAACAATTATTAAATAAAATAACATAGACAATAATTATTAATTAATTAGTATAATTTAAAATTTTAAAAATTACTAGTTATATATTTTGGAATCATATTGTAATATATATTTCAATAGTAAATAATTAATAATTATGAGTTTTTAAATAGTATATTTATACTATTATATTTATGTAATGATGAACGAGATAACTTATATTATAAATATAAGTTATTATTGAATACTTAGATTTTTTCATTAATGAATAGTGCAATTACTATTAAATATTTAATTGCTTAATATTAATCTTTTATAAATTAAAATTCTATTTAAGAAATTTTAGTTGTTACATTATTCAATTATTTATAAATTTAAATTATAGTTAATAAATATAACTAATGAATAACACGATTACTATAATGTAATTCATAACAATTTTTTACGTTTGAGAAGCATTGATTTTACACTATTCTCCTATGGATAATGATTAAAGATCAATCCTTAATATCAATTATTATACTAATACCGTGAGTGCAATATAATTCAATTTATTAAAAATTCTCATTGAATTCTATTTCCACAAACTTTTTGCTTACAATTAAACACAAAAGTTCTCATTGCATTGCATTCCCACAATTTAGCAAAGGTATTAGAATCATCATGGCATTGCGTTTCCATCCTATTTTTCTGATTCCATTCCATACTACCATACCAAATACAACATTAATTCTAAGACTTGTAATATGAGATCATTGCGTTTATTTAGTTTGAAAGCGAATAATTGGAAAAACAATTCCCTAAACATAACTTTTTGAATCACTTAAGAGTATAAGTTAATGGAAAATATTTCATTATCTTTAATGTTACATGTCTAAATATTTTTGTTGGTGATAAAAATATTTTTTTATTTGTTCTTGCAAGTTATACAAGTAATCGGTTTTATAAATATATTTTTTCTAGTTAGGGTTTGTTCTGTGGGCTCTACTCTCGCCAGCATCGCTAGCGGCAACAAGCTCGCTCAATTCTGACTCAAACCGAGCTGAACTTCATGTCTCGAAACGCGGAACTCCCGAGAGACAACGTTCGGAGGAGAAAATTCGCCAAGACTAGTCGCTCTCATCTACACCCACTGAAAAGGGCACTGGGAACAAACCCTAACGAGACTTCTTTATGCACAGCAAAGGCAGAACCGAGGTGTAACAATCTGGTTGGTCTTGGAGGGGGGGGGGGTGTTCCCCTCTTTCCTGTCCGGTTGGTGGGGCAGAGATGATACTGTTGAAATGAAATGGACCACACCCTTCCCTCTTTAAAAAAATATTCGATCTTTGCGGGGAGGAGGGGGGAGGGTATTGGAATGTGTGCAGCAGCATAGACCATCCGAAGGGGTCATGATGAGGAGGGCCACTGTTGCTGTTGCTGTTGCTGCTACCGCCCGACCTACCTTCTACGGGCACACGTGTCGCGATGAACACCCCCCCTCTCCTGACACGCACGCACCGTATACATTCAGTCATCCACAGCTTCGAAGAATCATTCCGGGCTCCAACCCCATTCCCCCCCCTCCACAAATTTGTATTTTCTCTGACCTTCGTTTCCCTTCTGTCGTAACTCTTCGAACACTTTAAAGTGGAAAGGATTGACAGGTCTCGTCCCGGCCCAAGTCAACGTGGAAATCTCGCGCGTCTCTGACTACCCTAATAAGTGATTACGGTTCGTGCTGACTGTTCAAATAGACAGATTATAGGCCCACGGTTTCATTCAAGATCACAAATTATTTTATGCGCATGTGTACGACAGGAGAAATTTTAAGGAAAAAAGCCGGCCCACTACAACACTCAGGTCTTTTCTCGTGTCTTTGAAACCTCCAAACTTATACTGATACAATGAAATTGCCATCTTTCTATCACTGAAATCCTTAAACTCTACTCATCATGACATCTATATCTCAATTTTTTTTTGTGCTACATATACCTAAATTTTTATATCAGTGTGACAAAAGCTCGAGGTATTGATGTGGCTATGAGCATAACTTAGGAGTTATATTGACACAGAAAAAGTTTTGGGGTATTATTATCATGGTTGACACAGTTTAGAATTTTTGATGACTTACGATAGAGCTTGAAGTATT
The DNA here is from genome assembly GCA_017140595.1 of Eucalyptus curtisii. Classification (NCBI taxonomy): domain Eukaryota; kingdom Viridiplantae; phylum Streptophyta; class Magnoliopsida; order Myrtales; family Myrtaceae; genus Eucalyptus; species Eucalyptus curtisii. Next base: position 32,564,068 of record CM029503.1, on the reverse strand, counting down.
GAGTTTATAGTGGAATATAATCTAATGATTCCGTGGCATTGACTCAAAATTTAATTTTCCACGGGTTATCATTGTTTGAATGATCATCTTCGGTACCATTACGGGGTGCTAGATAAATAACATTTATATTTTTATTCGATTTGCTATCAGTGAAAAAGAACATTCATAGTCACATGGGTGGGAGAAGACTAGCATCTGTGTAGTATAAATTTCTCCGGTCAAATTGTTAAGCTAGAAAATATATTTTGCGTCGTAAAGTAATAAATAGTTATGAGCTTAATTTGAAGTTAGTATTAATGTTGGAACAACCAGTGACACCCGGGCCACGTACATTCCAACAAGACCAGCCAATGGCGCCCACAAAATTCGAGGTTTTGGGCAACGCATAACATCAAACCAAAAGATTGCACTATGAATTTTTTTCTAAAAGGACTAATTGATGTGCGTTTGTTCCACGAAAAATTAATAATTTAAGAAATATTTTCATTAAAATGACCTCTTATATTACTTATAAAATTAATAAACAAAAAACATTTTCAATACTTACAAAAATATTTAGATATAAACGTTATCAATAAAAAAAATAATTATTGACTAATAATTCTAAGCAATACAAACGAGCGAACATTGTAAGGCAAATACTTTCCAAGTCTTTAATTTTCCATCGAAATTATCGGAGCTTAATAAAATAAATTTCGTATCCAAGGGTTCTCTGTCTCCACTAATCTACTACCCACTCAATTTCAAGCTCAAAAATCAACAGATTTGATTTTGCCTACGCCTGGTGAAATTTCACTGGGTGCAACAAATAAAAAACCCAGTTATCTTAATTCTTTATTTAATAAGTCCAGTCATTTAAACATGCAGGCATGGAATTAGTTCATTCAAAACGGCTAATAATACTAAAGCTTTACTCCTTTATCAGGAACGGAGAAGAAGAGAAAATTAGGGTTTCTGTCGTGAAATTCAACGAGGAAAGAGCGGCGAACCTTTCTCTGTTTTTCCAGGAACAAGGCCATTTATTCTTCGGATTTCCGAAAAATAACATTGTGAAAGAATTAAGGCCACGAAATCTCTGAGCAGCTTCACTGTTAAGGAGGACACTGCAGAATCTGATATAAGCATCAATCGCGTCATCTCATCGACGACGTCTGAGTACTTATGCTTTCCTCGACCGAACCCGCCTTGGTTCCCCGTACAACAAGAGCGAGACAGACGTCGTTCCGGGATCCTCTCCTCTTACTTCGTTTTCCTCCTGTTTCATGTCATAGTTACTTTAAACAGTGCAGTTCTCGGCCGTTTCTTCCCTGTTTGCTGGTTCTCTTGTCCATTTCTTTTTCTTGATATGGGCTATATTCTTCTGCTTGCCTTTAATAACATGAACCGAATTCGACCTATTAATCTTCCCATTTTCTACCCACCGATTAGTAAATTTTCTTCTTGCTCCTACAGCGGGGAAACTCGCAAGACTAACATGCGATTCGGACTAATACAAACTTATGCATGTCTCCTCCCATTTACATGGCCTTTGTAATCAGTTAAATAATTGAAGCTCTGGGAACCTAGGACGGTTCACAGAAAAGGGCACATAAATGCCACCATCCACTTTTTGACAGAATGGTGTTAACCGGTTTAGAGGTTGAAGCAGTGATGAGCACATAAAAGCAGGAGCAGCTGCTAAATCTCGTTCCATCAAAGAGTGTTAAAACTTGTTTTGGGCCGATTTTTGTACATTTCGCATTTCACGAACCGTATGAAATTGTCTGCAGTTGGGTGGATAGTAGATGGGACTATGCTTTCTTTAAATGGTTATAAAGTTTAAGAATCAACATAGGCCAAGCATTAAAAAAAAAAAAAACTCTCATTATAGGATTTCCAATCATGGCATAGACCTAACATTAAATTGGGAAATATTTTCCGTCGAGAAAACAAAAGAGGGCAAGTCAAAGAAAGAGAGAGAAGTGAGTGAGTGAAGTTAGAACAAAGGGTTAAATAAATGATTGCAGAAAGCGAGAGAGAGAGAGAGAGGCATGGTTTCTCCAAGAAAAGAAAGATGGGGACTCTGAGGAAGAACCGGAGGGAGCAGCAATTTATCCCATGAACAAGAGACAGGTGTTCATGTCCTGGGACGACTTGTGTCATTCAATTCAAATTAAGAATAAGGGGAAGGTAAGAAATAAAAGGGAAAATGGAATCTTTGTTGGATATTTGCAGAACACATCAGACGTTTGACGTATTCTTTTGTGGCGGCATTGCTCAGACTCTCAGAACTCGCTTCCCCCCACCGCAACAGATGTCACATGTCTCAACATGTGTTGCCAACTTGCCATTATATTTTCTTTTCTGTCCTTCTCGGATCAGTCACATCATACTCTCTCTCTCTCTCTCTCAACGCATGTGGTGTGACATCCCAAATCTGAAATTAGTCCAGAGAAACCTCGATGAATGATTTGGGAATTACTTTCAAATAATCATCTAGCTTGCGTGACTAGTACAAATATTTCGTTTAGGAATTTGATCCTGTCTAATGTTAACTGCGATAAGAGTTCCGACATTAACATTGAGATAGAAAAAGGCAAAGCATCTCATCATTAATTCACGCTTTCCACTTCATATGATCAAACCCTGATCGGTCGAAGAGAAAACATATCCTCTCCCTCCTTAATATCCTGACAACAATCCTAGTTTGCCTTATGCCCTGTCCAATCCCTTTCTCAACTTCACATTTTGCGAATTATCTAGTTCTGCTTTATATGATCAAACCCTAAATGGTCGAAAAGAAAACATATCATCTTCCTCCTTAATATCCTGGCAACAATTCTACTTTGCCTTGATGTCCCGTCCAATCCCTTTCTCGACTTCACATTTCATGAACTATCTAGGACAAAAATTGGTTCTCAACACCACCCAAAACCGCAATCCCCCCCCCCCCCCGGGGGGGGGCCCCGGGCAAAAGCCATACACGTCCCTAGTCGTCTGATCCAATATAATTGAAGTGAGATGGAGAATCCAAACCCTAGGCCAAAGGGATGTCCTCTCCATCATTAAGATAGAAGAGGCAAGGCATGCCCTTCATAGGCTGCATTGTTCTGTCCTCCTTTTCCCCTAAGGCAAAGATAGAATAACAAAAAGGATGGCAAAGGAAACGACAAAGAACCCCTAGCGGTTCTTTTCTGAATAGCACCAGTAGGCCCTCTTCTGTCCTTTGATGACAAATTTTGGGCTTCTTGGTGGGGGCATCAGGTGATAAATTTCTAAGTGCGTTCGCAATCGGCCATGAATACATATATTATAAGTGGGCCTACATTAGTACGGTGATAACAGGCCAAATTGACATTGTAATACTCTATTTTATTGTGATTAGTGTATAGTCAATGTTTGACTTTTGTGTATTTATTTATAGTTTCTGGACAGTTCCGTTTACTATTTTTGGAATGAAATCATCACTGGAAGGAAAAGAGAAAATGAGGGCACGGTTGATGATTAAAGCGATCCTGCTAAACGCGACATCATCTGATTTGATGTTTAGGGCAAAAACATTATTCCCACCCCAGCTAAATCTAAATTGGTCTAAGATACATGATCTCCTATCATGCTAAAAATGACAAATGGTCGTGCTGCGCAGAGTTGAATGACTATCATAGTCTATATTACCTTACAACGTGACCGAGCCAGGGTGTAGGATTCGTGTTTTGTCGGACAAGGTCTGGATATGGATGGGTGTGAGAAACATGGTGGGCGATTTTTCAAAAACGGATGATAATCATGCAGATAAGTGCAAAATTTAGCCGAAGCTAAGGTATGCAATCTATAGTTTGGAGACACTGGTTTATATTGTGAGATTTTGCGAAACTATTATCGATTATTCTACTAAATGTTTAAACTGTTCAATAAATACGTAATTTAGTCTAAGACATAATTATGCAATTGGAAAAGCAAATAGAAGGCTATAAATATTTGAATTTATAATCTCCTACTTTGATACAATGTGGACCACTACCGTCTATCTAAAAGTTTAAGTTGTTAAAGAATGCATGGTTTAATATTTAAATATTTAACACGTGTTTTGTCATTTGTGAAAAATCAGACATGTTATGCTATTTCTCGATAAATAAGAGGTTAAAGTTAAGACTTGAGAGTAAGCATTGGAGCACGCTCTTGGAGAAATTCTAGCATGAATCTTTGTCCCTAAACAAGCTAGAAAACACGGCACATACTATATTGTAAAAAGAAGAAGATTGTGCACCAAAATTTTAAGTTGACATTAGCCTTAGAAGTTTTGATAATATCCACGCACTCTTACTAATTTCTGATTTTTCGCATCTTCATGCACAACGGCCTTCGATGATTGTAGTTAAAGTAAATATCAAACCACGTATTCATTTAGCATTTAAGCTTTTGGAATAATATATAGTGGTCTCACCAAATCTTACATGCTATCAGAGCAAGATGTCTTGAGTTTAAATATTTTCAGACCCTTATTTGTTTCTCTGATTAAATATTTTCACACTTTAGGCTTAAACCAAAGTCTAGTTCACGTGTGAGAATGAGTATTAGAGTAATTAAGTATTAATCACACATTCATCTAATGACATGACATTTTAAATTAATTGGCAATAATCCCACCAAATCTCATAATTGTTTTAGCCACTTGTATCGGGTTCATACGCTAAAAGCCTATTTTATTAAATTAGCCTTCAAGCGAAGGATAAAGCATTAAATCTTTTGAAGAAGATGGTTAACAACTTGAAATAAGGCAGGAATGGGTAGCCATTCCATGGAAATTGGAAATAGAGCTCAAACCAGGATGATATAGGGCAAAGTATCCAAAATAAATAAATTTCTTTAACGTATTTAGATTTAAACATTTTAATTATGCTAATTTAGTATTAAATATTTTTACGATTTGCCAATTCAAACCTTCTGACCAATTTTGGTAGGAAATTATTGATGTAGATACTAGATACTAGTCCAGACGGTGTTGACGTGGATAATTTAAAAAAAAAAATGAATTTATTTTTTATTATTTTTGTTCTTTTCTTTTTCCTTTCATTATAGCCAGTGAGCCTGCAATGGCCTCGCTTAGGGCCTTTGCAGCCCTGTTGACTTTGAACAAGGGCTACGACCCTCGCTAGAAAAAAAAAACATAAAAAAAATCGAAAGTTATTAATATATATATATATATATATATATCAAGGCCGGTGAGGCCATATAAGATAGCTAACGTTCACGTTAATAATTTTTTAGTCAAAATTGACCGAATTGACTCAATTAGCAAAATGTGAAAATATTTAATAGTAAATTGGCACAATTTATGACATAATTAGTACAATCATAATTTTTTACTTTTCCCAAATAAAATAACTATTCTCAAAGTTGGTTTGCGTGATGGAAATAGTCTTTCAACTCGTTCCGAGTTACATGGGAAATAAGCGAAACACCAATAAATGCCTATTATAAACTTTGATGGGATAAATCGAGGTCAATATCACCAAAAAATCCAAACTGATATAGCCATATTATGTCATCAACAAATTTATTTTTATGTCACAAAAAATCATAAAACTAGTATATACGTAATAAATCTACCCTCTATTAACTTATGTTTAATATCCCATTAAATAGCTGATTTGGAGACACATGTGGCAAATAACTCGGATGATCGGCATGTAACCTGACCTGATGTGAAAACAACATAAGTGGCTTGCTTAAATGATGTCGTTTTGGAGAAGTCAGATCTAAAGAAAATGGATTGAGATTGGGAATTTCCTAATACCTTCTAACTCTATCTCAAGAGCTCCCTTACATTTAAAAAATCTCCTAAAATCCCTAATTTTGCCTAAATTTTGTCTTAAATTTTCGATATATTTGTTGTGGGTTTAGAATATTGATTTAGGATAAACGTGACAACAGGACTCCAACAGTTTGCAATTTTTGTGATGCAAATATTAGTTTTGGGTACGTGTGGCATTGGTATACCGGTTTGAGATATCATATGGTATTAACCCTAACCTAACTTCACCTATTATTATATTAAAACTATAATAAATGAAAAAAATCATTACAATTTACGAGCATGGCTAGTAATTGTTTCGTCAAATAATAGCGATAGTAATTTATTTTCAAATATAACCATATCTCAAGAATATATCATGTAATCATTATCATAACTATAACCTTAAATCGCAACAAAATATTACTATTATTCAAGCAACACTCTAGATGATTACTTACCATTTTTTCTTAACGGGCGTATAATAATGATGCAACAATCATAAGTTAACTAAAATTCATATAATCAAATGGTATATATTTAGATCGCCAATGAATTAGACTCGTAACTATTAAAAGAGCAGGTTCACTTATAAGATGATTAGTGAATTTCAATATTATTTGGTAGAAGCCCACTTTTGATCCTTGAAGCCCACTTTTGATCCTTGAAGTATGGCCTTTTTTTCCCCTTGCAAGACCTTAAACTTTTAATTTGTCTAACTAAATAATCGAACTTACATAATTTTTTAGCACCAAGCTCGTCAGACTTCAAATATAGTCAATTAAAGCGACATGTTTATCAGAGTTGGCAAGAGCACAACGTTAAAAAAAGCAAGTCGCCCTTACCAATCATCTCTGCGTTATCGCGAAGATAAAAAAAGAATTAATTGGACCTCGCTTCTAAATAGTGAGATCTCCTGTAGGAAAGTTACGCTTGAGCTAGCTCTATTGAATTCTTGTCCTCACTCCAATGAAAACATAAATTTTTATTAAATAGGTGTTAGTGCATGCAACTGTCGATGACAAAATAGTGCGCTCTTTGCTACACAAGGCCACAAATCATATTCTAGAAGACCTTACGCAGCCCATGATATCAATGCGGGGGAAAACTTGTTCCAAGCGCTACCCATTTTCGGTCGTCTCAGGCCTCAAAATCTATCGTTCAAGCGTTCATTTGGGGCAATATCTACTTTTGCCTCTAGTTCATGCACCTATTTTAGCTCATTCACTTATTTCCGGAACTCCTTTACTACTTTGGGGCTATATTCCGCAATGCCTAAGGTGTTGAGGGCGTTCATCCTGCTTTCTTTCCAAAGCGTAAAACCGACTTTCATGATCAATTTCGAGAAACGACGTGGAGAGAGGGGAGGCTATTTCTCTCTTGTATTTTCGGCAGGGAGATTGGACGTCTGAGTGGGCATGTTTCGAAGAGCTTTCATTTATTTGTCCATGGTTTCCTGCCGCGCGGGGCCTGAATGGAGCCCGACCGAAGGAGGGAGAACGCAAATTCAAGCACGGAACTGAGACTTTTTTGTTACCATATTCTCTACTACTCCTCCCCTCCCCTCCCGTGTAAACCCGACCCCCACCACTAGGTCTCTATCCTCTTGACATCGCTCTCCTTCCTTCCTCCCCAATATTTTTTTTTCCCTTTCTTTCGTGGAAACACGAGCGAGACTGTGTGTTTGATTTCCGACAGTCTCAATTTCCATCATCCTTGACTCTCTCTCTCTCTCTCTCTCTCTCTCTCTCTCGCGCGCGCGCGCGCGATGTTGTCAGCATCAGGTGGTCTTAGTGAAGGCAACACCGACTGCTGCAACCCCAAAATCACAGCTCTCATCAGCAGAGTCTCCTCCTCCTCCTCCTCCTACTCTTCCTCCTCGACTTCTTCTTCATCTTACTCCCAACTCTTCTTCTTCTTCTTCTCCTCCACCTCCATCTCCATCATCTCACCACCATCACAGCCACCACCAAACCCTAACCCCATCAAGAATCATGGAGGAAGTGTGGAAGGACATCACCCTCTCCTCCCTCCAACACCACCACCACCACAGCCCCTCGTCTGCCGGCCCCTCCTTGCGGGGGAACGGCCTGCAGGACTTCCTCGGGCGGCCCTCTCACAAGGACCCGCCGACCCCTGCCAACATCACTTCCCCCTCCTCCTCGCTCCCTCCTCACCACCCTCTCACCTTCTTGAGCCTCAACAACTCCGGCCCCGAGTTTCACTTCTTCGACGACTCGAACCCGCTCGGGCTGAGCACCACTCGGTTTCAGAGCCACAGTAGAACGGGAATGGCCTGCTTCAGCACTAGCCCTTTTGAGGCTCTGGCGGGCTCTGCTGATCCTGGGAATCCCGGCGATGTCGCCGCTTTTGGGAATATCAAGAAGAGGGTGTCTGAGAGTGAGGGCGGCTCGGGCGACCGGAGGCACAAGAGGATGATCAAGAACAGAGAGTCCGCTGCGAGGTCTAGAGCTAGGAAGCAGGAAAAGTTTTTGTTTTTAAGCGTGTTTAAATAAAATTACTCATGAACTAAAAGTGGATGGCGCCATGTGTAACTGTCGATGTTGCGCCTGCTACCCTTTTGCTGGATGTTTTGTTGAATTAAATTTTCTTGTATCCAATGTTCTTGGTCTTATTTTTTTCCCTCCTGATTTGTTTTGCCCTTTTCCCTTTTTTGGTCGAACAGGCTTATACGAACGAATTGGAGCTTCAGGTTGCCCACTTGTTGGAAGAGAATGCTAGACTGAAGAAGCAGCATGAACAGGTAATTTTTTTCCTTTTTTCTTTGTATTTTGGCTCTTTACATTGTTGCAAGAAGTAGAACAATTAGATTCTCATATTTAGGAGACATAAGTACCCTTGTCCCTAAAAAGGGCCATCTGTGTTCTTTTCTTACCCTTTTGAGCTCTACTCAGTTTAAAGACTTCTAGTCAGCTTTTCTCTTTCTTTTCATATTGTTATTGAGTAGTCATGCGGAGAAGCTGGTAGTTTGCTTTCTCTTAAAACCTTCTGATAGCCAACCCAAATTAAAGATGCATTATTTGGTCGTCTCATCTCTAGTCCACCTCAGTTGTCAGCTTGTGTCACTTGCAAGCAGATAATATCCACACTGGGCTTTACTTGCAATTTTTTTTTTTTTTTTTTTTACTTTTGGCAAAGCGATACAATTATTCTCATGGCTTGTGAATATTCATGTTATTTTGTGTGGGTTTTGGGCAGTTGTGGATGGTTGCAGCATCGCAAATTCCCAAAAAGCACTCGCTCCATCGAACGTCGACAGCTCCATTTTGACGGGGGCGATCCCTGGCGTTTGCCCCTTTAATTCTTCTCCCCTTTTGGTTCCTTTCTGGAGTTAACCTAAGAACAGTTCCTTTCAAGTAGTTATAAAAGAACAGTGGTGAGAGAGCGTATCTGTGGAGGGTCAGGAATCTTCTTTTTTAAGCTTTGCGCAGGTGTTGTGTTGCTGTTGTTGGGTGGTGGTGACTCTACCCTACAATACCCAGAGTTTGAATGCTGTTTTTTCTCTATTGGTGAGGAGGCGCGCATTACACTAGCCAAAGGCCTTTGTCTTTTTTTTTCCCCCCTTCTTTTTTCTGTACGTCCTGGGATGCTGGAACTCTGCTGCTGGTGCTGCTTTAGAGGGAGAGAGAGAGAGAGAGAGAGAGCGGGACATGGAGGGAACTGTGGTGGGTCTTTCTTCATTTGTTCGCTCTTTTGTAGTTTATTGACCGACTTTTTGGACCCTAGCGTTCATTAAACGTGGACATCGTTCTCACTTGTGTTTCTCATGATGATACGATATTTTACCAATTTGAAAGGCAGGGAAAAAGAGGGCCTTTGCTTCGTCTGTTGCTGAGCTTTCCATATGGCTCCCAAGTCCTAGTCGGAGTCGAGTCGCGTGGATGATTTAACTTGTTTTTTTGTAGGATCGGTCGGCTTGTTCTTTCTTGAGTGGGCTTCTTTCGATGGGTCAAATTACTCCTCTATTTTCTCTCTTGCTTGGCTTAATTATTGATGTGAACTCTTTTGGATGCATATTTGAGCTTTAGAATGAGGTCAAAAAACCTTAGAAAGATGAGAGCTTAATTGAGCGCACCCAAAGTGGTGCACGGTGTCCTGGTGAGTCACTAGCAGCGATGACAAGACCCCCCTCGGGGGGGTCTGCTTTGTTTTCGAGCACTGGGGGCCGTCACTGTCGTCCATCTCCTTATCTCCACGCCCCACATCACTCTTCCTGAAAGCCCCTTTTGGCCTTTTCTCTCCCACCTATTATTGTCCAGAGTCAATGATGCCTCTTTTGTCGGTCTCTATGGCTTTGTCATGACCTTGTTTCCCGAAAGATATCTTTTCCGTATATAAATTCGATTCGGCGAGCCTCAGCTCGATTGGATTTCATGTGATTGAATGATGGTTTGTGCGCGAACTTGATGGGCAGGAAGGAAATATAAGGAGAGGAAAAGTCATCCGAGGAAACATTAGAAACCCAGGTAGAAGGGGGAAGAGGACAAAGTTTGGTGGGTCTCCACGTTTTTGGACACTTTCAAAGAAGCAATCCAAAGTTGTGTCTGTGGATGATGTGTTTCTGTGGTTTAGAGCTTGTTCTTTATCGGATCCCCCATCCTTTGCACGCGATGTGAAATGGCTGTGAAGCCGGTGTCTGCTTATTCTTGTTGCGTATTAAGAGAGAGGGAGAGAGATGCTTCTGATGTCTGCATCTTTCACAAGATGCATGCAAAAGAAGAGGAAACTGCAGCTGTGCAGACCCTTAAAAGCAAAGCAGTAGTACTAGAAGACTAGGGCAAAAGAAGGGTAAACACCGCACGATACATAATTATTTTCCTCTTCTTTTGTTCGTTCTCTTTCGATCGTTTCTTCATTCTACGCTTATCTTCCCCCTCGACTCTTCTGCAGAATAGAGAACCCCTCCGTGTAATAGTTCTCATTGGGTCGCTGCTGAGGTCGTGACCCCAGGTTCATGGACACCAGCCGCCCAAAAGAGATCGGCTCCCTGCAGGCGGTTGCGACGTCGTGTGAGGTCGTATTGTCTTTCATGGAGAGTAAGTGAAAGTTTTAAATTTAGGTTCCGCTGATAAATTTCTCTGAGGTCTGGGACATCGAATAAGCTTTGTTTAGGTTCTTGTGGGATAATTTCTATACAGATATGCGGGTGATTTCGCCAGTTACTCTAATCTTGAATGGAAACATCGATGAATACCTCAAAATCAGTTTGAATTCAAGGTTTTAGGTTGATTCAAATTCATTTTTCGCATGAAGACATTGACAAACGAGTGATGATACAAAATGACCCGGTAAGATCCAGCGTTGGCCTTGTAACTTGCTGGAACATTTAAGGGCGTCAGTCTTTTTTGAGATGAAAGCATCAGTCATGGAGATGTTCTTGCAATTAGGTGATTTGAATAGCTTTCTTGCTTGACGGATTATTCAACAGGGAGAAACAATTACCTTCTACTCCACTCAAGTAGGATAAAAATTGTTGGCAAGTCGATTTCGAGAATCGGTTTTTTCGTGGAATTACGCTTGGATCTACTCTGAATTAGAGAAGGTTAACAAACCAAAGAAAATAATGTTAGATGAGGACGATGAGTCATGAATCGTGTACCAAATTCAATTTGGACGAACATGCGACCGATGGCGAGAGAATCGGTAATGTGGAGAAAGAGGGCATTATCAACATTCTTCCTGGTTCCTTAAAGCGCACATCGACAAGGACATTCAAACTAACAACAATTGACAGATTAAGGAGCGAAGGAGGGCGACTGAACATCAGGAAAAGTCTTCGCATCAAAGTAATAGTCAATAAATAGATTATCCTTGCCTAAGTAGTCAACAAGTTCCGTTGTCGTCCAGCGGTTAGGATATCTGGCTTTCACCCAGGAGACCCGGGTTCGATTCCCGGCAACGGAACATTTTTAACTTTGATTTTTTTTTTTTTTTTAATCTTCTGTATGAATTTGGCATTTCTTTTTTGAAGCAATTCGATCATGAATTCTTTTTTTTTTTTCCCATTATAGTCCTGCTTGAGCCATTCGCCAGTACATTTTATTGCGATGCAATGAAGAAAAAGCTTTGTCAAAGCAGAACACAAGGAGCAGAACATAATGTGAAAACATATGCAAATTTGAATCCGAGAAGAAGACACATGTTTTTTAGAACCCGGCCGCATGGAAAGAGGAAAACCAGATCACCATCTCTTCGGTTAGCTCCTCCTCTCTACGACACCCTTCATCTCCTCCCGCTTCATCCATCGAGAACCGGCAGATCGGGCAGGTCCTCCGGCAGGCGTCGAACCACCTGTCAACGCAGGCCTTGTGGAACTCGTGCATGCAGGGGAGCACCCGCACGTCCACGCCTGCGTCCTCCTTCAATCCCGACAGGCACACACAGCAAACCTCGCCTCCGAACGGCTCCCCGCTCGAGCTTGACCCGACGGGGGATGCCGATAGGCCCGCCATGATGTCGAGCGTGACTGTGGCCCCATAGGGCGGCAGCACTGGTTCCTTGATCCTCGCAGGCCGCCCCGGGGTACCATAGTAGTGGCATATGAGGGAGAATAGTTTGTGGAGTACCATTTGGTCCTAGTGTGGGATTTGCATGGCGGAGGAACTTCTAATGATGGTGTGGTGGTGGCTCTGAGGAGAGGTCAAGTGCAGAGGAATGGTCTTTTGATGATCTGCGTGGTTTCGAGGGGTGGTTTAGACATTTGAGGAGAGTCTGATCTTGAGTACCCATCACAAGGCTGTTGCACCTAAACCAAAGAGGTTTACGCTTGACCAATTTTAATTTAACTCTTCTTAATCGATATTGGCTTCTACCAACCGCTAGGAGATCATGCTTCTCTCTCTCTCTCTCTCTCTCTCTCTCTCTTCAGAGACTGTCAAGCAGCTTGTGCCAAGTTGTTTTCACATGCACAACATGATCTGACCAGCATTGACCGTTGAATTCACATCAAATTTCCATCTGATTCGAGTTCCCCATAGCCCATTTCGATTTAACGGTTGCATGGAGTTCCATTGCTAGGGGGATAATATCGACAAAAGGATCAAAATCGATCCTCCTTGCAAGTCGAGATCTTACGGGAACTTGGTTATGCGAAACCAGGTAGTCATCGACGGTTATAGGTCTGGTCGTTCATTTACATCTTGTTTTTCGACGTGCCGTGATTGCCGGAGTAGCTTCCGGGGCATGTATCATGTCTGATGAGCTCGAAAGCAGGTGCATTGTGCACATGCTGCGAGAGAGTGTGTTAGCTCCCAGAAGTTGAAACAAAGGCTCATCATGCCAATTCTGTGACGTGATTGATACAGATCCAGAGTTACCAACCTGGCAACTATGGTTGAAGTAGCTAACAGCGTCACGGCACGTCGTGACTCAAATGCGACGGTAAGAGCAAAACAGTACAAAGCTATTTCCAGGAATTAAATTCACTTCAGATGTATGTAATCTACGGTCAAGCAAAAAATGAGGATGAGTTGAGGCTTTCCGAGAAACAGGATTTAACAAACGCAAGCATGGCTGCATAAACTCCGGGCAGCAGCAGCAGCGCAGCTCGAGCCGGCAGAACAAACCCATCATCAACTGCAACCCTGTTCCGATAAGGATGAATCGAAGGTTGCCTAAGAATTTGAGAACTGCAATTCGAAATAGAGAAACCTTAGGCCACCCTTCATACCGAATCGAGCGATGGCAGTTCTCATGAAGCAGCTATCTCCACGGGTAATTGAACAGTGATAATCAGCGCGCCACAATCTTCTCATGAGCTAAGATGGCGAAGCCTAAAGGAGCGAACATGAAGCAACGGACACCGATCATGAAAGGAAGTACCATCTCATTGAATATTAATGATACAAAGTATTGTCAATGCCTAGCAAGAGACTGTTTCAGTTTTCTCATCGAATTACACCAAAACACGACGGTCCCTCTTCTAACTTTCCAAGAATGCTTCTCGACAGATGCACGAATTAGACGTAGAAATTGCAATGACAGAACAACCGTCGATTTCAATTCAAAACAGCACAAAGCCGTACATACATGAACAGACTCCTCGCTTCACTGATGTCAAAAAACGATCAGGAACTCAGCACAAATTGGTAAAAACAGATCCTTGAACCACCTATTCAGGAAGCCCTGTTCGCGGAAGCCGGGTCCGCGGCATCATCGGACTTCGTCCTACCATCATCATCATCGCTTCCCAGAATCTTGCCATCCTTCGGCACGAGGCAAGGGATGCCATTCTTTATCTGCAGGTAATTCGATACGCGAATTACGGAATAGAAGTGAAAAAAAAAAAAAAAAAAAAACTTTTTTTTTTTTCCAATCGCAGCATCGCCAAGTCAAGATGCGTCCTTCAGAATTCTGAATTTTCGACGCTAATTCATCACGAATAAGAAAATCATTTCGAGAAACGGAGAGAACTCACGGGGAAGGAGACGCCGATGGCGTCGCTGATGAGCGAATTCGTCTCTTCGCAGAACCTACAAAGAAATCGATCCCGTCAAACGACTGTCCGGCCATAAGAGCAGAGGAAGGAGAGAGAGAGAGAGGGAGAGAGAGAGAGAGGGAGGGGCGACCTGAGGGGTTGTTTGGAGAGAGGGCAAACGAGGATTTCGGAGAGAGACTTGGCGACTCCGGTCGACGCGGCGGCGCGGCGGCGGCGCTCTTGAGGAGAGCGAAGCTCGCCTTCACCATCTTTTCGCTTTCGTCTCCCCCAAAAATCACGGGCGATTTCCTGATTAGGGTTTTTCTCGTTTCGACGGGGGCCGATCGACGGTGGAAGACGGCGAGCGAACAGCCGCGCGACGTTGCTCCCAAAACGACTACCGTTCTGCGGTTTTCGCGTTTCCTATTTCAATTTTTTTTTTTTTGGGTTCTGGCCATTTTTAGCAAAAAGGAAAGACAAAAAGAAAAGAGGCAGTGCGATTTATTAAAACTTCGTTTAGCAAGCTCTTTAAGAGTAATCTCTAAAGCCTAGGTTGTTTTTTTTTTTGATGCCCAGGACTCCATCTGCCAGGCTATCGACTCTCGCAAACCACCATGGCACGCCCGGCTATCGACTTCGATGCCAAAGCGGAACCAACTATATTTGGAGAGAGGGCAAACGAGAATTTTAAAGAGAAACTTGGCAAATCCAACCAATGGAGCGTCTTTGAGAAATAGTGAAGCTTGCTCTCACCATCTTTCAAATTTCGTTTCTCCAAGATCGAACAATTTCCTGCTTAAGATTTTTTCGTTTTAGCTGGACTAATTGGTAGCAGAAGATGATGAACCGTTTCTACTTTTCATCCCTTTTTTTCGGGTCATCTTTTAGCAAAAAGAAAAGAATCGATGCAATTAATTAAACACTTTGTTTATCAAACTCTTCAAGAGTTAAATCTTCAAAGCTCAGTCATGCATAATGTTTTACTCGGTTGGCCTTCTAATTTTGTACTCTCTAAAACTTTCTTTATGTTGTTTCGTCACACCCATCTTTATCATCATGCTATTTAGTTTCGCATATAAAAGAAGATCGCTTTTGGAGTCACCATACACGATTGAATGTCAAGAGTCGCTCGCCCCTATAGCTTTTGATCAATAAATTATTTAGAGCTTCGAAGATAGTCAAGGCGGCCTCCTTCCCAGCCACTGCACCTAAACACACATGTAATCATAATAATCGGCCCGAATGCCTCTATTCTATTTTAAAAAAAGAAAATTACTATGTTTAAATGAATGGAAAATTGCGTCCATTCTTTAATCCGCAAAGCGAAAAAGAGTTTGATCAAATCTAAATGCTAAATGTTAATCGGAAAATGTAACCCTGTTCTGTTGCTTTGACAAACTTATTGGAAGGTATAGCCGTGATCCTTGAACTTAAATGTTAATCAATTTTAAGTAAATCGGACCCTTCAAATTCCCAATTAAAAATAGGATTAATATCTTGAAAAACCTCAAACTGGTACCCTTGTGACAAATTTACCCAAAACTATTTTTTGACCATAAAAAATCCCAAACTAGTACACTTGTGACAAATTTACCCCAACTGACCATAAAAAACTCTAAACTGGTACATTTATGACAAATGTACCCCAAACTAATTTATTCAACCATAAAAAACTCCAAACCGGTAAATTTGTGACAATTATACCCTCCACTAAATTTAATTAATACTACAAAAAAATCACAAAAATTGTAAATTGTGACAAATTGAGTGTAAAATCTCAAATTGGTATACCAATCAATTATCACATGTCATTTAACTTAAACGAAAACTAACAGAGGATAAATTTGTCACAAGTATACCAGCTTGGCGTAAATTTGTTAAAGATATACCAGTTTAGAGTTTTTTGTGGCAAAAAAAATAATTTGGGGTAAATTTGTCAAGATACCAATCGATTTGGGGTTTTCAGATACTCTTAAAAATAAAATAAAATGTACCAATTTATATTTTAGTTGGGCCTTGTATGCTAACGGGCCTGACCAAAGATGGCCTGGCCCGGCCCGGCCCGGCCCAGCCCAGCCGATGTAGTCCACCAGCCGGCGACGCCGTCGACACACCCTCTCCCTTTTCCTCCTCCAGAACGCACGTCGCCGTTGCATCGCGCCGTCGCCAACCCCCGCAGTTTCGAGCGCAGCTATGTTCCCTCTGCAACGCGAACTCCACGACTGTTGATGGCGACGGCGGGCACGCTCTCCTCTCACCGCCCGTCAGGACCCGCCTCCAAATGAATGGCAAGAGCCGCTTTGCGAGGACTCCTCCGTCTCCGACGCGCCGCCGCCTCCACCGCGAGATCAAGCCTCGGCTTCTTTTCCTCGCATTCATGTCAGCCGTCTCCGGTTGAGAGCGGGGACGATTTCCTGTTCGATTCGAGCCTCGAGCTTCTCGGAACCTGCCGGAGCGCTCGAGAGCTGCTGCAGGTTCACGCGCGGCTGATCACTTCGGGCCTTATTCGCAAGGCGGCTCTGTCCAGCAGAGTCCTGAGGACACATCTGGAGCTGGGTCACGTTCAATACGCGATCTTGACATTTGGGTACATTCGTTCTCCGAGTACTTTCTGCGTCAATACCGCGGTTGAGGCTTACTCGGTCAGCTCGGTGCCGAGTGATGGTGTTCGGTTGTATTTTAAGATGCTCGGGCGCGGGGACTTTGTCCCGAACAGCTACACTTATGTGCCGCTCCTCGGCTGTTGTGCTAAGATGGGTTGTGCTGGAACCGGAAAGAAGTGTCACGGGCAAGCCGTCAAGAATGGGGTTGAGGGGGTTTTGCCAGTGCAGAACTCGCTGATTCACATGTACGGTTCTTGTGGGGTTGTTGAGATTGCCCGGATGTTGTTCGATGAAATGCAGCAGAGGGATTCGGTGTCTTGGAACGCCACTCTGTATATGTATGTCAGAGTAGGTGATTTGGTGTCCGCACGCAACATATTTGTCGAAATGCCTGAGAAAAATGTGGCTGCATACAACATCTTGATTATCGGGTATGTGAAGGGCGGGAATCCTGGGGCCGGGTTAAAATTGTTTCGAAATATGATGTCCAAGGGAGTGAGAGCCAGTGGTAGGACTATGGTTGGCGCAGTTATGGCTTGTGGAAGGTCGGCCAGACTGAAAGATGGGAAATCAGTTCATGGCTTTCTCATCAAGAACTTCTTGGAATCGAATATCTTGATAGACACAGCTTTGATAGATATGTATGGTAGGTGTGAACGGGTGGATGTGGCGTGCAAATTGTTTGACAGAATTGAAGTAAAGAATCCGGTATGTTGGAATGCCATGATCTTAGGGCATTGCATCCATGGGAATCCAACCGACGGGATAAAACTATTTGAAGACACATTAGGTAGACTTAGGTCAGGCAATTCTGGCAAAAAGAAAAGGAAAAAACGGAAAAGAAAGGGATTGGTGATGGTGGAAAGGCGAGAAGTTTTTCCAGATGAAGTTACTTTTGTTGGTATTTTGTGTGCTTGTGCACGCGCTGGACTCCTGGAAGAGGGCAGAAACTACTTCAGCAAAATGACCAGTAGTTTCGGAATCAAACCCAATTTCGCACATTTCTGGTGCATGGCCAATCTGCTTTCTGAAGCTGGGCTCGTTCAGGAAGCAGAGGAGATACTGAGGTGCATGCCTCAAGATGACGATGACATGTCATCACAAGCCTCTTCGTGGGCTAACTTGTTGTCTTCATGTCGGTTTAAAGGCACTGTGGCAGTGGGGGAAAGGATAGCACAGTCGCTTATTGAGAAGGATCCTCAAAATTTCTCGTATTACCAGCTATTGCTAAATATATACGCGGTGGCTGGTCAGTGGGAAGATGTTGTCAGGTTGAAAGATGTGATGAAGAAAAAGAAGATTGAAAGGATACCACAGTGCGGTCTCATAGACTTAAACAACATTGTTCATCGGCTCAGAGTGAGTGATATTTGGCAAGAAGAGATGCAGATTGCTCAAGGGTCAAATTGAGGAAACAACTCGATGAGTGACCTGACTCCGAATTTGAGTGGCCACAATACAAATCTGCAATGTACATCGAAGCAGCATTATTCATACCATAGGAGGCCATCTTCGGAACTGACGAAATTTTGCATTTATGGAGGAGCTATGTGGAAGATAAGATCTCGCCTTCTCAGCTCCTTGATACGGGTCTGAATGCATAAGAAGCTTGCCAATCGAGGTTTTTCATCTTAGGGAAGTTCGGGCGTGAGGCATTGTATCCGGACAACGAACTGCAGAAACTCAACAGTGTTCCCTGTACTCGATTGAAAATTTACACCAACTGTTACCATTAGTTTAGTTCGCCCTCATTTTTTACTCATAGATTTAAAAGTGATATAATGAAATAAAATTATTCTCATATTTTTTCCTTTGATGCTACGGTTTCTGAAATTGATTTTGGGGGGAAATTTCAAATAAGGATGTGAAGTGGAACCGTTTTTTTAAAAGATGGTTTAATGTGAATATCATCTCAAGTAAGGACAGAAAGTGGTGGACTATGTCTCAAATGAGGGCCAGCTGGTTATGATAACATGCTTATATTCGTCAAGGTAATTATTTCCTTTTTCTTTTTGTTTTTCTTTCTCCTTTTCTCTCATTTTCCTTTTTCTCTTGCACACCGGCTGACAATGGCCAGCTCCTGGCTGACTTTCTCCACTGACTCCCGCTGCGTGTTTGTAGGGGTCGGCATCGACAAGGACGTGGGGAAACTGCTATGTGACTATGACGAAGCCAACATGGTGGACCGGAGGGAGCTGGGTCAAGAGGAGCTGAGGAGCACGGGGCTGAAGATGCCGACGAATGATGAGGTAGGTCATATGGAGGCAGATGGAGAAGCCAAAGCGAGGTTGCAGGTTCAGTACGCATACCTCGACAGTCGACAGCCATGGTAGTCAACACAAGGCTCAGTCATTGAAGAACCTGCGGAGGTTACTAAAGCAATCTCGCTCCACTGTGTAAACGTTATCTGTTTCAATATGATTCTATCTAAAAGAGAGAGCAGATATGCTTAGATGAAACTACTCAATGCTAGATCAATCTTACAGCCTCGCTCTGCATGCATGACAAGGTTGTTGTCTGCTGTCTTCCTTCATAGGTCATATATGAATCTGGTTTGGGTACTCATGCAAGGGTGTGTTCATTTGTATGAGGCTTGGGTCTTGAATCAAGATCACGTTTGTTATTTGATTGTTCCCCTCCGCACAGACTGTGGAATGGAATCATTTTCTTTGTCTTGCTAGTGTTCATCGTGCCAATGGAAATTGGATTTCAGAGTTGGACTAGGCGAAAATTATTGTCTATTAACTACTTTACATGAAGAGAGAGGATTGCAACCCTCCATGATAATGCCGCTCCTCAACTTGATAAGATATCGGATAGCATTCTCTTTGCTGTCAGGGTGAAGATGTCCATGTTGGCTCAACGCAAAAGCTCGAGTTTGGGAATTGTAGTTCTCTAATGCGATGTTGAATCATTCTTTTAGTGGCTAATCTATTACAACCGGGACTTTGGCTGCCAACAACCGGTTGCTAGAGAAAGAAGTAGGGAAAATGTCACAAATGGTTTCTGAAGTTTTATGTAATGTTTAATTTCGTCCCCGAGCTTTTGATTAGCTCCATTTAGTCCATGAACTATTACCAAATGTTCAATTTAGTCTATGAGCTTTCGAGGGAAGCCGACGTCCCTGCCGACAGCGGGCGAGGCTGCGGGTGGCCTGGGCAACGTGGACCAGTGCGGCAGGTGTTCGCCCAATAAGACAAGAACGGCGATGGCAAGATCTCCTGCGACGAGCTCCGTGAGGTGCTCTCCGCGCTCGGCTCTTCCCCCACGACCCGCAGGGAGGCCCAGGCCGCCATGTCCGAGATCAACAAGGATGGCGACAGGTTCATCGACCTCGACATGTTCGCGGAGCTTATCCTCGATGGCGGCGATGGGGAGCTCGAGTGTGGGGCCTAGGAGCTCAGGGACGCCTTCAACCTATACGACCTCGACGGGAACGAGGTGATTTCGGCGAGCGAGCTGCACGTGGTGTTGAAGAAGCTGGGGCAAAAGTGTAGCCTTAGGGACTACAAGAAGATGATCAGCTCGAGGGACCGGGACGGCAACGTCAACTTCGAGGAGTTCAAGAAGATGATGACGGTGGCAAGCAACGGGGATTCGAGCTGACTGTCGCCGTTCACCTGCGTCGGGTGAGGGCCACCCCTACCAGTGTCGGGTGAGGGCGGCCCTCGCTGAATGCTTGCGAGGGCCGCCCCTCGCCGAATGCTTGCGAGGGCCGCCCCTCGCCGAATGCCGGCTTCCCTCCGCCATGGCCGGAGGAGGTAAGAGAGAAGAAAAAGAAACGAAAAATTAAAAAGTAAAAAGACCAAAATGCCCAATTCCGTTAACTTTAACTAACGGAATGACGAAATTGATCAATTTTCAAATAGTCAAGATTTAGATCGGACATTTATCGATAATTCAGAGACCAAATTGAACAAATTAAAAGTCTAGGGACGAGATTGCACATTAAGTAGAAGTTTAGGGACTGTTTGTGACATTTTCCCAAAGAAGTAAAAGATAGAAAAAGGAAAAATAAATTACCTTGAAAAAAATGCCCATGGACCCTACTAAGAGTTTTAAGAAAACAGCTCTTACTTTAGGTTTGTATTTGAAATTTTCCCTTAATTGAGGCTTCTTATGGGGTCAAGATCATTGCGTCAGTGACATATAGGAGGGTGACCAAATGAAATCTAGCACTTCCATGGCACGATGAACACTATCATAGTCATAAACAGTGGGTGGACAGCATGTGTAAACTGAACAAATACCATTGCATTCCCCCAGTGCTATTTCGCATTCACACTCAAAAAGAGAATAGCATGTTTAACATAGTGCACAACTGAAGATTCCGGTTAACAGAGACGGTCCGTCGCTCTGACAGAAAATTCAGATTTGTTGGAGAGATGCACTTTTATTCAAAAGCCCACTGATTCTCGCGGCGAACCTCTTCCTCTTCCTCAAGGGTGAAGTCATTATTGATGTTGAAAGTCTTACGAATCTCCTCCGGAGTTTTCCCCTTGATCATATCTGCCACATTCTGGCATGTCAGATCCAGCAAGCCCTTGATATTTAGATAATTTGCAGCCTGGTTTAACAAAAAGCCACACTTTCAGATCAAACCAATGAAATGGCTAATCTAGACAACATTTAACCACGGAACTGCCAGGCTTTAATAACTCAACGTTAGAATCAAGAATGAAATCTACCAGAATTAGGAACTAACCCCACATCACATCCCAGTGAAAACTACATTCTGGAACATTTTCTTAGTTACTCCAAAACTTTCAAAACAGTAATCAATTACTTTTCTAAGATCACCACTGGAGGCCAAAGAATTTTGGACAACATAAAGAAAGGACCATCCTGTGCCAAGCTTAACACACCATTGTCAATTGGCAAAAGAAAGGAGGAGTACAGCCACTAATTCTCTTATTCACTACTAAGACACAAGAAAGACGCTACTCTAAAGCATTTCTATTTAGTCAGACATTGGGCAAGTAGGAAAAGTGATCGACTGACGAGCCTTTTGTTCAATAGACCGGGAGAGACCAAACGAAGATACTCTTGTAACTGAACACGATTGCTTTGTGCCTGAGAATATTTGAGGTAACATCTGGAATAGACATGGGCAAATTGATTGAGAACTTGGCCAGTTCCTCGTTAATATAACAAGAAGCTCTTCCCATCTGTAAATATAAGAAAATTTGCAGCCCCCTAATCATCTTCACGGAGAAAGCACACAAGCTGCACCATCATTTTGTCTTCGAGACACCTTATCAAATATCACACAATAAAGCCACAGTTAACGACGGCTAAATTACACTAATCTACTTACACCTTAAACTGCCTCAAAATTGATATGGCAATAATATATCACACCGAAACTATTGCTACCTAATCTAGTGAGACCTCCTATTGACCTTTCCATTATCACCTTGATACAAAAAACAAGGCAACTTGGCATTCAAACCACCTAGTTTAATTCAAATACATAGTGACATATAAAACAACATCCATAACTCAGATGCACACAATACCACACTAACATAAACCCAAAGACGCACTTCTAATCACTAATCAAAACATTAGAAAAACTGAGAAGGGAGATACAAAAATTGCCTGATGGGACCATAGCACTGACCAACACTGCATTACCAACATAGACCACTTCTAAGTAAAGAAACATGCATTAAATCAAACCTAGCACCGGCAAACACAGGCATCATTCTGTGGAGACCAACAGCCATCGAATGCATCAGCTAAAAGTGGACAGCTTAAGTGCTAACCAGACAACCCGAAAGGTTAAGATAAGAGAGCAGTATCTTAGTGCGGGTATGCTTCGGCGAAGCTGTACACTCCCATGCTTCTCAAAATCTGCAACGGCACGTTCTATCAAATTCCAAAGAAAAAAAGGAAAAAACAAAAGACGTGCATGATCATCACATAACAGGATGGTCCGTGCGTACTCAACGCATCACAGAAGCGTAGCTGCTGATACCGTCCAGGTGTTAAGAAAGCGCAGGACGCGACCGCGTAATTCACCCAGAATTTCATCAAGGCCTTAACATCATCCCCTCCAAGCCAAACCCTATGCTGACCAGCTACTCCACTTTGACTCTAGATCGAAGTCCGAAACTACCTAGCACGGATGCAAAAAACTAGAAAGCCGTTCCGAGGAGCTGAAGAATCGACTGACCAGGATGAGATCGAAGAGGGTGGCCTGGTCGGCTTTGACGAACTCGGCGTCCCAGGCCTTGAGGTCGTCCTCGGTGGTGCGGTCTTCGGACTTTGCGGACTCCACGTGCTTCTTGCAGTACTCGATGACCTTCGCCAGGATCCGGCTGTTGACGTTGGGGAGCGGGATCCCGCTGTCGGCGCAGTCGTCCTCGATCATGTGCTTGATGGTCTGCGACTCGACAGCCACCGCCTCGTCGACCTCGAACGACTCCCCGTCGGAGCTCCGGAGGGTGATCTTCTTCGCCGAGGACATCGTCGATTCTCCGATTCCCCGCTGTCCCGGTGGCGGATTCGTAAGCCGGCGATGGGTGGGGCTGGTCTCGGATCGGGATCGGGATCGGGATCGGGAAACCCTAGCAGCTGATTTCGTCGTTCGGATAGAGAGGGAGAAAGAAACAGAATTGGGGAAAAGTTTTACGAGAAAATGTCGCAAATGGTCCCGAATTTTCATTTAACCTTCAATTTCATCCTTAAACTTTCGATTCACTCAATTTGACCCCTAAATTTTTATTTAATATTTAATTTCATCCATAAACTTTTAATTTACTCAATTAATTTTTAAATTTTCATCTAATATTCCATTTAGTTCCTAACTATTTGAAAATTGATCAATTTATTTTTTATACTAAACTATTTTTTTATAAATAAAAAAATATCAACCTGGATTTTTTTATCGAAAAAATACAACATTTATGCAAATTAATAAAAGTTAATATTTCTTTCCATTCTCTATATTAAAAATAAATGAAAAGATGGACAGTAATAATAAACAAAGGTGAATCTTACATTTTAATTTCTTTTTTATATATGCAAATTACTTGAATAATGTACAAAAACCTATCAATCGATTTTTTTTTATGGACTTCACCAAAAAGGGAAAAAATCGATTGATAGGCTTAATATACAAAAAAGAAATCAAAATGCAAGATTCATATTTATTTATTATTATTGTTCCCTTTTCCATTTGTTTTTAATATGGAGAAAAGAAAGAAATATTGACATTTATTAATTTGCATAAATGTGGTATTTTTTTACCAAAAAAAACCAGTTTGGTATTTTTTTATTTATAGAAAAAAAAACAAGTTGGTATTAAAAAAAGAAATTGGTCAATTTTCAAATAGTTAGTGACTAAATAACATTAAATAAAAGTTTGAACTAAATGAAGAAATTAAAAACTCGAATGAAATGAACATTAGATGAAAGTTTGGGACCAAATCAACAAATCGAATTTCGAGGATGAAATTGGACATTAGATGAAAATTCAGGGATCATTTGTGATATTTTCCCAAGTTTTATTTGTTTTCACTTTTCTGGAAACGGAAAACAATTAAAAAAAGGTTTTTATTTATCTTTGTTATTTTCGAAAATAAAATTTATGGAAACAGCACGAGTGGACTGGACACACATGCGAGTCGTCCACCACTCATGAAGAGACACATTCGGCACTTTCGGCCACGGCCTAACTTCATAGGTAAAGGATAACGTAGAAGTGGCCAGCGAATGTTGTTTATTCCTAAATTTTAAATTTATTAAATATAATTCATAAATTTTGACTCAATACATAACATCATTTTTAAGTATAAAAACTTCAATGTAGTCTCCAAAAATTTAAGCCTTACACTGTAGGAGAATGTACATTTCTATTTTTCATTAATAGGGAGAAAATCAAACATGTTCATATTATCCATAATATATATATATATATATATATATATATATATATAAAGCGACTATGTGCATTGACTTTTATTCTTGAATAATTTAGCAAAAAAGAAACCAACACACATATATATACTTTAATGATACTTAAGGTGTATTTATTTCGCAGAAGACAAATGATTTAAAAATTATTTTTTATCAATTAATTATTTCAAGTGGCATAAGGGATTATTTTAAAGAAGATATTTTTCAAATCATTCATTTTTCGAGAAACAAATAGAGCATAAAGTATGTTTTGCAAAAAGTAAATGATTTAGAAAATATTTCCTTATAATGATTGTTTGTGTCACTTATAAAAATGAATAAACAAAAAATATTTTTATTATCTACAAAAATATTTAGATATAAATTAGTGTTGACAACATAAATACATCTTATTGCCTAATTATTTTAAGTAATACATGTAATTATTTTGAGAAAATTATTTTTAAAATTATTTATTTTTCATAAAACAAAAAAGAGCCTAATCTATCAAATTTTCTTCTCATTAATTAGATTGAGATGAATCCGAAAATTAAATGCATGTGCAAATTGTGGTCTTTTTTTTTTTTTTCATTTTATATGCACAAGCATGCATGAAAGTTGTGAATCCACAAATTAAGAAAATGACACTAATAATCTATGAATTTTAGCTCAATTAGCAATATCATTCCTGAATTTTTAATTTGTTTAATATAATCTATAAACTTTTGATATATATTCAATATGATGACAGGACAATATATCCATCTTTTTACCCGTGAACTTTAGGAAAAAAAAAATTAAGTATTAACACGCATATCACTATTTGATGACGTGAATTATCATATGCCATAAGATATATATCTTATTTGAATAGTGTAACTCTTTTTTTTTTTTTGGTTGCCCACCATTTAAACTTAATGGATGAGAAGTCACATTAGTGAACTCCATTAACTCAAATAAACAAAAAAAAAAAACATTTTAAAGTAATCTATGGACGGTATTGATCATTTATTAAAATTCATAAACCACTTTGCAAAAATGACTATTCATCTATTGTGAATTCATGAAAATAGGGATATTAAAAGTCTAGAAACGACATTGCACGTCGGACCAAAGTTCCAGATTTTTCATTTTTTAATCAGGCTCATGTGTAGTTTGGTTTACTGACGGTGTCTTATTGTTAAGGCTAACTTTTAGGGCAAGATCAGTTGGTCTGAACTCAAATGTTCCAGCGACCCGGTTAAAACAAATGACACCGGTTGTACACAACATAAACATCAATATTTAGGTGGCCATATGGAACAAAAGAGTACATTTCCGTGTTGTTACGGCGGCCAAATACCATTGGCAACTCATTATTCCCGCGATGGTCCATGCTACTACAATGGCTCGGTAGAATGCGCAAGCGTGATGCTCGAACCAAGCTTTGAGCGAGAAAGACGAAAGTGTGAATCATAGCATCTGAATATCGAATAAGTGATGCAAATCCTTACCTTGAGCCAAACAAGAGAACGGATAATTGTCCCGCCGTACTTAAAACCATGCGGGGCGGAAAAAAATAGCAGTATAAACCACCAGAAAGCAGGAAAGTCTTCTACACAGAAAACGCAGGAATTAACGAGGAGAGATAATTGCCCGAAAAACATAAGGTAACCGATCAATAGCAATATATGAACAGGTTTCTGGATCTATCCATAATTGAAACAATAGAACAGACAAGATAACAAAGGTCAAAACCCACTACTCTTGAACAAGATATCCTCTCCATGTGGTTCATGATAAACAGATCCTGGAATGATGAAGAGATACTTCTAGTCGGGCTATCTTAGGCACAGCAGACTCATCCGACATAAGGCAGCCTAAGAAATAAGAAGAAACAAAGCAAACATTACCTCTCTACGTGTATGTCAAGACTAAATTGCACTTAAACTACTGATTAATGTACAGTTGTTTCCTCCTTCCAATTTAAGATTGCATGTACTGCAAGGGTGGAGCGCTGGTTTCGGTCTTCATTGGACCTACGAGGTGTTTTTGTTCAAGTGAATCACACGTCCAAGAAAAAACAAACTGCCGTTCAAAAGCATCAACAGGTAAACCATAACATGTCCGGGGATCCAGCATCATGAAGTGCTGTCTACGAATAAAAGAATCTGATAGGTTGACTTTCATGCTAGAGTTTTATGTGAAAGGTTTACCTTTTACTCCACGTATCTCCACTTCCCGCCATTCTTGAACAAGGGCGCAACAACAGCACAACAAGTGGGAGAGGAAATCATCAAACCATCCCCCCTGCAACACGGATTAAAAATGAAAAAGGTCATAAAATAAAAAAATAAAAAATAGAGCAGATTGCTCTTTGTATGAAGTTCATCGGTGTTTCCAAAAATTTACAGGTAAATTAAAGGTTCAGTCCCCATTCGTGACTAAGTGCAGAAGTGCATGTGGCGATTCATGGGATCCCAGTGTACCACTTAAGAAGATATTCTACAAGAGAATAAAAAGATTGTAAATGTTTATGGTCTGAAATGCTGGGCAGTCAAGTATGACCGGTAAACAAATCAAGCGTGGTGGAGAGAAGAATGCTTTGATAGATGTGTATCCACCCTAGCAAAGACGAATCTGGAGATGCGCACGTTCAGCCAAAGTTGGTGCAGACCAAGTGAGGACAAAGCGAGAGAGACCCATTTGAGATGGTTTGGACATGTAGAACAGTGACCTTAGATTTAGAATCACCTCTTCAGAAGGTCATTTTTCTGTGACCAGGATGCAGATTAAAGGTGCTAAAGAAGACCTAAGAGGAAGCAAAAGGATATCATAACCAGAATGCCAATATTTATATTGGGGATTTGAAAACGAAATAGAGCATAATAAAGTAACACAATCCATGTAACTGACCCAGCACAGCGTAACAAGTTGGTGGTAGGGGTAGTCAGTTCCGTGATGAACCTAGGTATATTTGCAATGTTAAATACAAATTGCATGAAAGAAAA
This sequence comes from Eucalyptus curtisii, assembly GCA_017140595.1. NCBI lineage: Eukaryota > Viridiplantae > Streptophyta > Magnoliopsida > Myrtales > Myrtaceae > Eucalyptus > Eucalyptus curtisii. The sequence continues at coordinate 32,536,363 of CM029503.1, read as the reverse complement.
AACTCTCTATTTGAGCATGTTCTCCTGAGTTTCATATTTACTAGAATCATTTAGAAGTTCAACTGGTATCAAGAAGCTCAATTTTCCAAACAATTAGTGTTTCTGACGAGATGGCTAATATTTGGCTATATTCTGGCAGCCATTTCTAGCCAAATCCTAACAATTTTTACAAATTTAACTCCCATAATTAGAATGGTAAAATTAATGGTTGTTCTAGAATGCTTATTGTTCCCTCCTCTCCATTTCAACAAGATGACTAGAGGATCAGCTGAAATCATCTGCTCAGATGTGTTTGAGTTTGGACTTAGTAGATCAAGCTCCAATGGTTTGATTCCAAAAGTAGAAGACGATGAGATTCTTTATTTTTCTAATCAAAAACAGAATATGACTTCAAAGTGCCATTTCTTTTCAAGGAAGGAATATTGGCAGGGACAAAAAAGGACAAGTGCTTATGAATTTGACACATCGTTAAACAAAAATCTGTGTAGCTGGCCAATCCTATTACCTGGATGTTCAATAACATGCGAAGCCGCCTCCTGACACAGCAAGTATAGCAACAGCATGATAACACCAACGAGTAAGCCATCAACTCATTACATGCTTCTGCCGAGGCTGATGACCATGTAATGAAAATTTCTTGTAAGTATTTTAGAACATCAAACCGAGATAGACTTCCAAAGACAAAGCACTCATTTATTCAAGTAGTAAAAGTTGAAATTTAGATCATAAGAAGGCATAAATTCAAATGCAGATTTGTCCCATAATGACAACACAATCACATTTCCAGAAAGAAATTAAGTGACAAGAACATTGAAAGGTCAGGACCACTGGATTAACCAAGCAACCACTGGCTAGTACATAATTATAAATTAAAAGATCATCAGAAAAAAGAAGGTGAAGTTTCTTACTTATGTGCCTGTTAGATGCAACAGTAGCAACCCTTGAAAATGTGCCACAAGGGAATAAGAGTGTTTTGACACCTGCAAACCAAATGAGCGGCTTAGAAGTTCATTTATATCAATAGAATTGCGCTTGGAATAACAGAACTTTGTTCAATAAGACCCATGCATTGTACTGTGCAGTGGAACATCGTCCTCTCATGCCTTAGGCCAGATTTGCAACGGTCCACACAAAGACATTCTTGGTGATGACCAGTAACGAAACAAGTATACCAAATTCACACATTTTGTGCGCACATAAAGCTGCTCAACCGTGCCAAATTTTGAATCATGCTAACCACGATTACTAGAGCTATTGGTTATTGATTCTCTCATCAGTGGCAGTTAAACGAATATGTTGAGCTCTGGTCAGTGCCAAGCCAACTAAAGTACAGAGACTCGCTGCACCTTACATGTTACACTGTTTAATTTTGTCTTTTCAGCCTTTTCAATTTCAGAGTTAAAAGATCTACCCAGGGCCATCTTCATAGCCTTCCCACTTATCTTATGCTACTGTGCACAATATCTCCTCAGTCCTCTCTAAAAATCTCGTCATATTAAACTCATTTGTCAAAGAAACATCTTCTTAATGGGCATGTCTGACTTTGTGCATAAAGGAATCTTATGCCCAATAACCACCTTTTTATTAGAGAATCACACTTTAACTATTCCTCCCAATTGAGCACTAACATTAAAGGGAACAGTAACAAGAAAGAATTATGGATTTTTTTTTCCTTCATGGCAATGGACAAGTGAGACTGACTAAACCATGAGTAATAGCCTTCCATGAGATTAATCATGTGACTAATCCACCACCGAAAATGTACAGATAGATGTCATGATCAACTGAATCATTTCTTGAAAATTGCCATGCATCATTTTTATTTTCTTATAGATCCAAAGAAGGGTTTCATAAGAAAGCATACACAGAAGTGGTTCTGAACAACAGCCAAGCAAGTCAGCATGCCATTCTTCATGTTGATGCAAACCTCTAACTGAAAATGCTTCATGGCCTGACAAGATAGCGGGCACTTTTCTGTACAGAAGAATAGGGAATCAGGTTTTAAAGCATGGCCCAAACTACGAAGGATGGATGACGCTCGGCAGAGAATCCTAATAAAATAGATATAATGTGAAAGCACATTAACCATATGACATGATGGAAAAAGACAATCTGCTGATGCATCTACCTCCAGGGAAAGGGATGGGGGAAGCATGCAGTTTCTGTGACTTCTACACATGCACATATTACAGTTCTTATGCATCCTCCACTTTTATGAGTTATAGTCAATCAATGCACTGTCTTAGTCTCACAAAGTATAACACACGGCGATTTTTCCTTGGAAAAATCAAAATAACAAAAGCCACCTGAAGTACTATGTGACTTTTCTAGAACAATCAAAATTACAAAAATAATCCTATACTTTCCCCTTATTTAATTTAGTTTATCTTATAGACGTTCTAAGAGTAAAAGGCATTCATCCTTGGAGCATATACATCATCAGCCAAACTAAGCTGACATGGTTTGAAAAACAAGACAAGAATGATCCTTCATTGTTCTGTGAATAAATCTACTTTCTGCCACTAGTTTCACTTACAGTAAGCTGTGCCTAGAATAATAATTGTTATATTTGAGCTGGGGCCTCATCAACTCTAGCAATAATATGAAGTATATTTTTGCAACACAATCATATTTAACAAATTTCTTTAACTTCAGCTGAATTTGAGCAGAAACTACCTTGTAGGTGTAGAGCAATCACTTTTCTTAGAATGGCTTTCATCTGAAGGATGATTCTTTTCATTATTAGCGTCTGAAGCACTGTTCATAACCCCTTTGGATCCCTTTTTAGGGGAATCATTCTCTGACACCATATTCATTGTAACAGTTTCCGTGACATCGATCAAATGTTGAATTACTTCGCACTGGCTCACATCCAAAGTAGCTTGAGAACGATGTAGTTCCAGCTGAAGCTTCTCATTTTCCTTTCGCAGCGCCTCACCAAATCCAAGATTGGGGTAGGAACAGGAAAGAGATTTTTTTAACAGCATGGCATCATGCTTTGACTGTTCTCGTTGCAGGATTATATCGTGCACCTTCCTGTCATCTTCATCTAGAGAATACTCATGTTGATCCTTCTCAATAGTTTCCATTCTCTCCTGTATGTTGCGAAAATATTATTCTTTCAACTTAGAACACTTATTTATGACCACGTATATGCAATCAACCAACTTTTCAAGTTGATAAAATTTTTATAAATTGGAGATCAGACAGTTCGTTGCTGGTGCTGCTTATATTCATCAAAGGGTCTCAGTATTTCCACCAAGTTTTGAATGATAAGTTCAATATCAATGTGATGTCAAGAAATGTGAAATGTATAGCATTTGCACTGCACAGCCGACACACAAAGTGAGAGAAATCCATACCCGAACTCTAGCATTGTCGACAAGGGTGATGAGAGGGATGATTTTCAGGTACTGATCAATCTCATTCTGGGCTCTCCTAAAGTGATAAACGATGTTCCACCCCATAGCCAACAAATAGAAGTAACTCCGCTCCTGGCAGCTGTTGACCAGAAGGTAGGCCCTTCTGAGAGCGTCCTCGAGCAGCTCCAGAGGCTCCCTCGTCTCGGGGTACTTCTTTAGCTCCGATATCTTCAGCTGCTGCAACAAGTTACCGATCAGCTTCAAATGCTGAGCAAACTGCCGACAGTTCCTCTTGTGCAACCGCGCCCTATTCGCCGCCTGCACTATCATTCCAATCAATCGAGTCGCGTCGAGTCCCGTGAGTTGGGCTATACCAGCGGCCTGATCCCATGCCAACACCATCTTCGCCCCTCGAAAAAGCACGCAGCTCAGCGTACAATACCAGCTCTCAATCTACGCCTCCAGTCAAAGACTAGTAAGCGGGCGACAAGTTATACTGCATTCACAGAACATTCTTTCAACAATCCAGTGCCATAACTTATCAAAGACCGCACTGCTGCCCATGATACTCCCCACCATAGCGAGCAAGGAATTTTCCAGAGGGTTAAGTTCCAATCGACTGCCGAAGAAGAAAAGCAGTTCGGAAAGCGAAATGAGATCGTGGAGCAAGCTCATCGACCAGACAAAGGGAAAAGGAGAATAAATAAAGCAATGACGGACGATTAGCTTGTCTCTCGGACATCAGTAGTAGGCGATCATATCGAACGAAAAAGGGAAAATTACCCAAAAAGAAAAAAAGAAGACAGAACACACCTCCTCCGGCGAAACCGCCGCCAATGCGGACTGATCTCCACGGCCGCCGTGCCTCGCCGCGGCTCGCGCTCGTCGGCTAGAAATCCGACGGCACTTCGAGAGACGCAGCGACTCGGCGCAACGGGGTTCGGCCCCCCAGATCTCGGCCGCTCCGGCGGACTAACGCGCGAGGAAGGCGAAGCTACGCAGCGGTGGGAATGACCGTACAGAAGCGACACGGAGGAAGAAGAAGATGGAGAAGCATCGGTTTCAGTTTCTTCTTCCTCGGCTGCTGCTCTTCGCGAAGTGAGGGAGAGGTGGACGAGTGTCGATTTCTGGGTGGCTCGCTGCTTCGTCGGTGGAGTCTTGTTCGGTCTCTGCGTTTCGGTCTTCTTCGTCGTCTTCTTCGACCTCCTGCAGGTGGTGGTGGTGGCGGCGCACGGCACGGGGCACTTCGCCACGGCACGGCGGACCCCACGCAGGCACCGACCGTCTCCCCCGCTCTGTGCTGAATGACCTTGTCGGCCACGTCTGCACAGGATAATTACACCCATGCCCTCTCCTGCGCACTGTTATGCTGCCATCAAAATATGCAAGAATAATGTGAGAGATAATAATAACTAATTACCGTTCGAGGTAATTTAATTTGACTCCGTTTATCTTAGAAATATAAAAAAGTGAAATTCATGTTTATCTTTTAAGGGAGAAGACGATTAATTCGAATATTTTTTCAATTTTTTATCAAGTGAAAAGATAATAGGTCAGTTATTCACATATAAACATATTTTTCTCACTCTACTTGAAGTTGTAGTGTAGATCTTTCACCCATATTGTGCAATAGAGAGATACCCTTCTAAGGGGGGGGGGTGTATGTATATCTTTCCAATGCAATTAATGAAACCTTTTTTAAGCACGTTTAAGTTCCATTGCTTTTATAAAAATGAATAATTTAAAAATTATTTCTCCAAATATAATCATTTATATCGCATGAAATAAGTAGTCATTTTCCAAAATAGTTTTCTTAAATGTCTTTCAATTGTTTTTAGAAAATAATTTTAAATCATTCATTTTTTCAAGAAAGAAACTAAATGGACATCAATTTTTAAAACTATTACACAAGTCAAATGCCATAAAAATTGCAAAAATCACTTTTCTCATACAACTGATTGCTGACTTCGTCTTAAATTTCAAGTCCTAGAAGAATGCAAATGGTTACTTGGGCCAGAATTTACGTCCACCTGAGCACGAAGAGGATCGCGGGACCGATCTACCCACGTTTGGGGGCTATTACCGTCAATACACATGTAGCTTCGAACAGGAGGAAGTCACGTGTCCTGGAGGGTGCTCGGAGGTTTCCCGGGTCCCAAGGGGACAAGACATCCGGTCTCGGCACTGGTCGCGAGGGTGGTCCCCACCGTTTGTACGAGGGAGAGACACGGACCCGTGCATCAACCAGGCATCGACACGTGTCGAGTTTCCTTTATTTTCTTCTTTTTCCCCGCGGGGACGACTTTTTCTCGATTTTTTTCTTGGGCCACGTGGTTTCGGAATGTCTTGCGCTCTTTCTATTTACTTTTAAATTTTATAACGGGAATTGACCGAAATTTTCACGATTAATCAAATATCGACATTTAAATTCGCATAATAACACCATTTATCTTTTGTTTTAATAACGCTAAGTTTTCGTAACGTCTTGGGACTTTAATAACAGTAAGTTTTGATAGGAAAGGAAATAAAGGAAAACACCCTTTGTCTTTTGTTTTATCGTATACAAACTTATATACTTTTTCTTTAAATAGGATGTGAGTTTTATTTTATTTTTTTGAAAAATGACATTAGAAATGTCGTAACTTTCATATATACTCACCTTAATATCATAAGTTTTCGTCGAATCATTTCCGAGTCATTCCGAAGAAAACACAATTATTTAAGTCCCTCTTTTGATAAAATCCGACAAAGCATATTATATAGCTTGAGATGTGGAGATGGAGGAGCCTGCAAAATCGGAAGCGCACTCGACACTTCTCTATTGTTTCTTGCTTTTCAGTCACAGAGCTGAAATTTCTTGCTTTCTTTTTTCGTTCTTTCTACTTTGTTGCAAAGGCAAGATTTAGAACAGGGATCAAGATCGATTCGTCGAAGGAAATCCTCCCAACAACTTGAGAAATTCAAGCGAAAACAAGAACCCATCCGAAATCAAATACAAGGAGAGTGAAAAGAAACAACCGCTACTCCTTCGACCACGACCTAGATCCCGATGTCCACCGCCACCGTCGGAATCAAAACAAAAGTCAAATTAGGGCAATCATTTTTTTAACAAAATTGACATTGAAATGATCGACGCTAAAAGGAGCGTCAAATTAAAGTTATATCATTCTCAGTGTTATTTTCAAGAGCTTTTTATAAGATTAAATTTGATGTGTCAAATTATTTTCTAGATTTTTATGTTTTTTTGTTTACTCCAAGTCTCGAACTCGGAAACCATCCCTAACGCCGACTATGGACTATCCCTGATAAGCCATGGAGCGCCAATAACTGGTCATATTCGGCCTATTTTGCGTGGGCTACAACATTTGATTTCACTTGAGTCCAACTCAATGGATTATTATTTGAATATTGTCATGAATATTGAGAATAATTTAGCTATGTAATATTTTCCTGATTATTATTAGTACAGCGGTATTCGATGAATTACTTAAATCTTCTCTGAAACGATATGGAAATAAACATTAGATTTTATTTTTAAGAAAAAAGAGGTAAAGCCCAAGAGAGAGAGTAATTAACAATAATATATAATAACGGTGGTCATCACTGTCAACTTGTCAAGCAACCCCTAACCCGTAACTCGTAAGTTGCTAACTTGCTAGAAATCTCTCTTTTCTCTTGTCCCTCGTTTCTCGTAATTTTCCCTTGAAAAATAAAGTGGGATTAACAAGCCTGGTGATTTCGTACAATCTCATTTGATCTCGTTTTATATGCAGGCAGCCAAACGCAGGTTTGAATATTCTATAGTAACCTTTATGAAAGTCGGGGTTTTATGCCATGCTTCACAGTTGGGCCCCCCACGGGGCCCATGAGTTTCGGGCCAAAAATTTTGTACAATGACATTTTCAATTGAGGGTAGCTCGAATACTGGTTTTTTTGGACCCATGGGCCACAAAGCCCACCATAGGGCGCAAGGAGGGTGTTACGGCCCGCGGGCCTTTTTGTCAGCCGTCGGATGTTGCTTGCTAGTTGTTGCTAGGTGTACTTCGGGCCGTTTGGTTCAACTTTGGAAAAATGGCTTTACATTTCCCCAAATATCTTTAGAGGAATGGGCATTTGACGAAGGCAAGAGTGTTTGGATACTCTCATTTTGGTGTATTTTGCAAAGTAGCTTTGAGGTGAAAAGAAAAAGGAAAAAAAGAAAAGGAAAAAAGAGGAGGAGATGCTGAAGCAGAGGGCGAAATGGTCGGAGGCAATCGAAGCTAGCGGTTGTGGTGGGGGAGGCGGTTGGTGGCAATGGTGGTGGGGAGGCGACAGGTTGCGCTACTCAACAGCCTGAGGTTGCCGACCTCCTGGGTCGCTGGGCCGCGCGACCTCAAGCGGCATCGCCTAAGGCTGCACGACCCAGGTGACGCCAGTGCGTGGGTCGCGTGACCCACGCAATGCCTGAGGTCGCCTGAGGTTAGGTGACCCTTCTCGGCAACCAGATCTAGCCGGCGGAGCCCGTGGATGAGCTCCGTTGGCTGAGCTTCACTGGTGGAGCAACAAGTCCAAGGAGAAAAACGATGAACAGTAATTTTTTAGGGTAAAAGAGGAAAACACAATTATCAGTGAGGGTAATATTGAAAGGAAAAAAATCATTAAACCCCTATTTAGCATTCCGAAAATGTTGAAAGCCAAAGCAAGTCCCTACCTACTGAACCAAACACTTAATCATTTGCCCAATGCCATTGGGCAAATGACACCTCAAAATGTTGAATCAAACACTTAATATTTTTCCAAATAGCCAAAGCCCCTTGGAAATGCTGAACCAAACGGGGTCTTCATACTTTATCTATCAAGAACATAATCTTTCCCATACTTAGGAAAGTCGGAAATTAGATGTGGATATTGATAATGTAAATACAAAATTAGGACGATTCGATGGCATGGAGGTTAAAGGACAAATAAAATGTCGTGGCCCTGATTATTTGGTACTGGCAATACTCGTGAAATTATTGGAATTGCTACTATGTTTTTCTTGTAAAGAAAAAAAGAAAAAAAGAAAATAGAGTCTACGCTCCGGCATTAAAAAAGGATTTAACATGAGTAGCCTAGTAGACGAGTTTTTAAGTATTACCCAAAATACCCTATCTTGTAGACATTGAAACTATAGCTGCGCTCGGTCTCTCTTGTTCTTAACTTCTTTTATATGTTGCATGACGGTGATTAGAGGTGTACATGATCTAAGTAGACAATTCCCACCTTGGAATGATGAACTACCCATTAGGGATTGGTTTCGAAAAATTAGAATTGAGCCAATTAGTTCCATAAATCCATCTGGGAACCAAACCACCGATTCGATCTAGTTCCTGGGTGAGTCCATAAGACCAATCTCCAATCCCTCCAAAATCACATCTATCAATTAATATCATGGTGAACCTAATTTCTAGGTAGAACATTAAAGCTTGTCGGCCTTAAATTTGGGTTGAGCATCTCCAATCAATCTCCTCCATCATCTTCGTTCGTTTATTTTGTTTTGACTAAGAAAGCCAGTAAATGTATTATTAGAATGAACAAAAAGTAAGGGACTTAATCCTATTATGCACTTGAAAGACAAAATGAGTCGATAATATCCAATACTACATATATATTGATCGAAAAACTACAAAATAATTAAGTAATTAATTTGAAATTTCATTTTTTAAATAGATATATATTGGTTCGGGTGGGCGGTTCCATGCTCGAAACTAGGAACTAGATCAATACTCACTAATTTTAGCAAATTTGAATTGGGAACTAAATTGATCCCTATAGGAACCGCCGGTTCCGATTCGGTTCTAGATAGTTCAAGCGGTTCTCAATTACTCTGCACACCTTTAATAGTGATGAGATGATATAATAGATCGATTACCATTATTGTGATGGGTATATTCATCGCGTGAAATTACCTGTTTTTTCTACCCACCAATGAGTAAAAGGTGCAAGTGGGTCCAATCTTCCCTAGGCTTGACTCATGATGGCTTCAGCTTCACTTTTTTTCTTAGTGGCACTTTTGACCATATGACCATCGATGGAAATAACTAAAAGAATTTGCAAAAAAGGAGAGGTCAAAGAAACGTGGAACAATAGATTTGTTGGGCAAAGCTTTATGCTTTTCACGTAATTCTTGGTTAGTTGGTCAAACAAGAAACAGTACGTTTCGGGATCACTTCTACTATCGATTCTTAATATATAAGGGTTTGATCAGAGTGTCAAAGCATTTTTATGCATGAACGCAATATAATAATGATTTATAAATAGGTGGCCTACAAAGAGCGGGGAAAGCTGGCAGCTACCATAGAGGACAATGTTATATTTCTATGTGAATCACTAATGTATTAGAAATGTGAATCGATTTGAGTTAAATTATATTTGAATCAAGTTATTGAAGTGTTCTTATATTATGGGCTAATTAATTCTCCGAATCGAGTTGTTATACTCAACGGAGGAGCAATAACTTGCTAATCCCTAGTTAGAGATGATCTACTTTAGGATAAGGAATAGCCTAGTTTATTTTTGTAACTAGCAAAGAAAGAGGATTCATGTATTCTGCATATATATTTCATAGACCTATTATCATTTTCAACCCAACTTCAAATAATAGAGAACGGGTGTGATATTTATTGTCACGTAAAAGCCACGTCAAACTGTTTTTTATGCTTGCTCAGATATCAATTGAAAGAAATTACATTCGAACCGAATTGAAATTCCGTGTTCAAACATGAGGCAAAATGAAATTTCATATTCAAACATGAAAGACTAGGGCTTAAGCCGAGAATCCTGCCAAAGAGATTGATCGCAATAATTTAACCCGACTTTAGGCTTTTTCTACATGGGAGACTAGATTAATGCATCGGCCATCAATTAACAAATACCAGTGTAAAAAAATATATATGTTCCATTGATCCCTTCATATTTGACCTGAGGTCCTCATGTCCATTAATTCCGACATATTATCGTTCCATTTATATAATTAGCAATTTTTTTTTAAATATACATATATACACACACACATGGTCAAAAAACTAAAATACATCGGATTGCTCTCTCCATTGCACCCAACTATTCTCACGTGAAAACACCGCGCCATTCACGCTCATTAAATCGGCCAATTTAAGGAGGGTCTAATCCGTCCTTATCATCATCACGTGAACTTACCCGATGTCCATCTCCCCCGCTCGACCCGCGCTCCGAATTGCCGAAACTGCCCCCGAGAGTTTTCTTCCCAGTTTACCCTCCTCCCGGAGGACGAGGTGATCCTCGCGAGGGCCCCACTCCGGAGCGCGGTTCGCCGGCGTCATTAATAGCTCGCGGCGAGGCCGAATCCGTCATTTAACGCCCGCCACCCCCACCCACGCCCCCCCGCCCCGCACGAGACTGCCCTGATTATTTTTTAATCTTTTCCCGCCTCGGCTTATTTTGATTTTCGGGCCCCCCCCAATAATGTCATTTTCCATTTTCAAATTAATTCAAAAATGTAAACTTTCTCCAACCGTTCACTTTTAAAAACGCAAAAAAGAGAGAGTATATTTAAATTAAATTTCCATCATCTCTAATTACATGTATAATTTGGTAATTATATTTTTCCAAAAAATCCGGGTTGCTTCGTATCAAATAAAAAAAAATAAAATCGAATCAAGAGCTACAACAGGATATTAAATAAATGAATATATACGAGAAGATCCAGCTCATAATCTAAATCACGCAATCGCCGCCGTCTGATGTGGCCCCCGTCCCCACCATCGGTTTTTGAAGCACCTGCTCGGGCCCACCGCGGCGAACCTTCTACCAACGGGACCGCGCCACGTGTCCGCCCAGCTTTATTTCTCCCCGAAAAACACGTCAATCTTTTGGGAGAGATTTTTTTTTTTTCCTCCTTTCTTTTTTTAAAAAAATAAAAATCGCAGCAACTGTTGCTCGTAAAAATTTGGCGCGCAAATTCGCCCAATTCAAATACCAAGCCAAACCCTAGTTTTGCTTCCCATCTTCCCCCTCTCTCTCTCTATCTCTTTCTCTCTCCTCTCTCTCTGCAGATTCTTTCTCTCGATCGAACTCCTCCAGGCTTGCTCCGTGCAGATTTCGTCTTGATCGAGAGCTCTTCCAGCGTCGGTTTCTAGGGTTCCGTGTCTCGAAGCTCTCCAAGATGAGGTAAGCCTTTTCTCATGCGATCGGCGGATTGAATGCATGTACCGCTTTCGGATGGCTTAATTGCGGTTTCCGATGAGATACGGCTGCCGTCGGTTCCTACGATAGATGACTTCATTCGTCTCGCGATACTCCGTCATCGTGTCGATTTTTGGCGATTTCGCGGAACTCGCGATTTGCCGTAGTTTCGGAGATATCGAGAAATGCGGGATTGTGGATAGCTAGTTCTCGATTCGCGGGTAGCTTTGGGGATAGCTCGTGTTATTGTCGTGCCTGTTGCGGTGATTTGGTCGCTTGAACTTATTGTCGCGGCAGATGTGAAGTCCTGATGTGTAAGTGGAAGTAAAAGTTTTGCCTTTTGCTTCAGAGAATGGTGAAAGATGCTGCATTGAAGGAGGTATTGGATTTTTCTCGAGGGGAGAAGCGGAAGAACTGAAGCGAGGAAATAAGACCGGGCGGTGGAAATGGGGAAAGTGTCGCCGAAAGAGAGGGAGACGAAGGGTGCGAGGCAAAAGAGGAGATCGCGAAGCTCAAGCAGGAAGTATCTTAAACCTGGGGCTCTAGCTCAGCTCCGATACAGCAGAGGCTCAGGAACCAAGTCCTGTACTGATATCGGGAAGAAGAGGGTTGCAGTTCTGGATGCTAAGAAGGCTGAGGATGACTTAATCCTCAAAGATGAAGTGGTCGAAAAAAGCCCTCTTCTGCTGTCCCCTGTAAATTTGGTTAAACAAAATAACTTACTGTGGACACCCAAGACACCTCGAGACAATGATTGTAAAACTGAATCCAGGCTCGAGGCTCTCCCCATCGATTTACTGGTACTGTTCACCATCTTCTTCTCATCTGGCCGAGATTTGCTCTCTTTATTTGTTTTTATGTCTGCATTTTCAGCATTTTCCCTAGTCTGATTTGAGCTGTGGTGTTAGTTTTTGGGCTTAAGAAAAACTTTCTTTGCTTGTGTTGCCTGTTTTTATGGGTCTGGCATTGTATAGTTTTGAAGATGGTGATATGAAGATTTTAATTCGCATTCTAAGGTCGGGGACATGAAAGAATCTTTGTAGAGAAGGACGTAAAGTGCATGGATGGTTTCTTTTTCCCTTTTTCTTTTGTGGGTTTTCTTGGGGCTGGGGGGTTTGTATTGCAATCTGGGGCATTTTCGAAAACCTTTGTCCCTTCCTAGTTAAAGTTTGCAAATGAGCCTCCAGTAAATCATATACCTAGCTTCAACTGTAAAAAGCTCCTGTAATTAGGTGTGGACATTAGACACGATGCTTTTTACTGTATCAACATGGTTTTGGTTGTTTTGTGAGTACTAACTTCGGAAGAAGTAAAGGCAACAAGAGTTCCGGCTGGAAGTTCATATTTTTGTCTCTTCTGTGTATTTCGGGATAAAGTACAGTTTTGCTTTGCCCTCTTATTTTGATTGGATGATTCTTCCTTCTCTTTTGTTTCCCTAAGCTAAATGCTTATTCTCTCAAGAATCTAATTCTTTTTCTTCCGATTCTAAGGTCAAAATACTATGTCACTTACATCATGACCAGCTAAGGGCAGTTTTCCATGTCTCTCAAAGGGTTAGGAAGGCGGTAAGTGTCTTGTACTCTGTCAATCTCTCCCTTTATGTTTTTGTGTCTTCTTACTGTCTACGTGGATTAAATTGAAACTATAGCTCAACATAATGGTCCCATTTTGATTGTTGCTATAGGTCATGATTGCAAGGCAGTTTCACTTCAACTACACTACGCCAGATCGCTCACGACAAGAAATGTTAAGAACCATGACTCCTCGCCCAACAGAGCACTGGCCATTTAAAAGGTATAACTGATGGTTTTCATCCTATTATGCCTAATTTTTGTCTTGGTTAAGCCATAAACATCATTTATGCATACTCAATATGATTGCTCCGACCAGGGGTGATGGAAAGGGAGTTTTCATGCCGAGTCCTCATACTCCAAAAGCACCAAGGCATGGTCCACGGCCACCTTCTCGTATTAAGTTAGCTGAGATGCGGCAGATCGCAGCTGTTCTTTTCCAGGAATCAACATTCCCTTCCAGATGTATGGTACCATCAGTTTTAACAAAGCCTCTATGCAAGTCATTGGCATCAAATCGGGCTTTATTCTATGAGGAGGAATTATGTCAGGCTGTCGCTCAAAATAAACTTCGTTGATTCTTTCCCGTGGCTTTGGGTCACTTGGTGTTATCATATGTATATAGTTTGCTTTGCCCCCCTCTAGGTGTTCTTAGATAGGATGCTGGATGCAATTTTGTAGTTTTGTTGGATGCATTAGGTGTTATGGCGATGTGTACTCCACCGGTACTTGATATTAAGCTGACAATTGTCTGGATGTGGTGGTTTGAACTAGATATTGTATATTTCTTGTGTGGTTGAAAAGAATGGCGAGCTCTTGAAGTATATACTTACACAGGCTGCGGGGATTAGGTTTTTCTTTTAGCAGTATATGTTGAAGTTGGATTTGGATTTACTTGCACTATACATTTGTACGCATGACTTTTCAGGTTCTGTTCCCTGTAATGCATTGTGTTACCTTTAAGAAATAGTATCCAATTATTTGATGTGCTGGGATGGATATTCTTGTCACTAATTGTATATAAAATTATGTGTACGTATTTGTGTGTGTGTATAATTTTTTTTTTTTTTTCCTGTCTAGAATTTCCTGAACTTATCCAATAACGTCTTCAATCTGCTGTGGTTAGAAAGCTCTATAATGACTAATCTGTCTCTATCAATCTCCTCAGAACTTTTTAATAAGAAATCTTGCAATGTTACCATTTATATGGTTGCTATAATAGTTAAATTGTCGATGTGTCTCGTTATGAATTCGACCAGATAAATTACTGAGGCACGTACAGAAGTGGTCATTGGCAATCAATCCTTCCTGTCTTAAACAGATGGACTCTGTCTGTCATCTCGAACATTAGAGTATTTTGTCTCTATTAGTCTCAGAACTTTTTAAAAAGAAATCTTACGTTGTCACCATTTATATGGTTGCTATAATAATTAAACTGTCTGTGTGTCTCTTGTTATGAATTTGATCACATAAATTATTGAGGTATGTAAAGTGGCAATCAATCCTTCCTGTCTTAAACAGATGGACTCTGTCTGTGTCATCTTGAACGTTAGTATTTCGGCTCATTTACTGCATATTCTGCGGGTGCAACGTCGGAATTGGCTTGAGAAAGAAGTCTTTTCTTCTTTTAAAGGGGGTGCTGGGGTTCTGATCTGATTCTTGATCACATCATTTTCGCTCTGCTCGAACAATTAATGTGAAAAATGAATTGTAACAATGACCACTGAACGCTGGACAATGAATTATTGTTATTTTAGCTGCAGGACCACCATGTTAGGAGTAATTGATGGAATACCTTAAGATAGTATCTCAGACACTCTCCAAAGTTTCAAGGTGCCCAACTTAGCCGCAGCATGAAGGTAAGGAGACATTCGCTTAAGTACCATCATCTTTCCGATAATGAAAGAATTTTGAATGAAAAGATTAATGTTTCACACTTTCGTTGACCCAAACAAAATAAATAAGATGGCTGGAAGACAGGTGCGATATTCTACTGCCTCTGTTACAATCTATAACAAGAAGCCGGGGACCTTAGGGAAACTTAAATCTGCAACAAGAAGCAGGGGACCTTATGGAAACTTAGAGGTGTACTGTCTAATCCAATTCACCCGTAAACAACTAATAAATCCAAGCGGTCTCATAAAAGCCGGTCGCCATAATTGTCAACCACGTGATCCGTTAGGATCTTATAGGTATTTTCCGTCGGATGGTAACTGTCCCAGAAGACGTACTTCGAGTCATCTTGGCATGTCTCGAGATCGTCTAGACGGTTACACAGTATGCTCACTTCTATGTTCCCCGTGCCGCAGCACCCTCTATTCGCCACTTCAAATCCTGCACACATGCATCGACATGACCCAAACATGAGGCTGACCGACAGCATGACGATAGAGATTCGAATGCAAAAGCCAAAATCTTGTGTAGAGAGAGAGTATAACGCAGCGAGTTACCGTAGTGCGAAGGGTTTTGGATGATGGAAAGCAATTTATGGTAGATGTCCAGATAGGTTAGTTTAGAGCCAGGGAGCTTCCGTTGGAGGGATTCGAGTTCTGAGGAGAGCTTGGAGTTGAAGAGTGTTGCTGCTTGATTGGCAGGCGCTGAACAGGCTCTTTCTAATCCTCCATCAAGCGTTCTCTGTGCAGGCACACATCCGATCGGTGGTAGGCTCAGGATGCCAATCTTTCTTGCTCCTAATCCATAGAGCTCCTGCTAAATCGTACACCAGTACTTCAGAATCAGTTCTGTCTTGCAATTTAATCCCTATGTTATCATGTCTTTTGGTCTTTCTTCGTCGTCGTCATTATTGTTCATAAAGAATGTTTCTCTTTCAAGACCTTACCTGAATGAAACTTGAAGCATAGTTGAGCATGAGATCGGTGTAGGCCGGTATGTCGTATTCCCCTCGCCTGAATGGAGTCGAGTAGTAAGTGTTTGCGATGTCGTCGCTTCCGCACACCACCATGTAGAGGCTATTCTTGACGATGTCCGATGCCTTCTCTTCTCCGGCACCCGATTTTATCTTGTTCACGTACTCCTTGAACAAGTTTAGTTGATCCGATAGCGACAAGACCGACTGCCCGTATAATCATATGATGGAAGAAATTTCAGGTGATTCCATTTAATGCAAAAAGATCGAGATGGACTAAACGAAGCTCGAGCGACTCGTGAGGAGGCCCGGTGCTTATACAGCCCGCGCACGAGCACACACCGACGCTCCTCGGTGTCATAACGATTATTCTTTCACATGTATCGACACCTACCGACGCACAAGCCTAAGACAATCCTTAAATTCCTAATTACCAAGAAAACAAAGAAAGGAGGGTCGAATTCTAAGAGCAGATCGGGAGGAGCGAGAGCTTACGGCGATTTGTGCAGTGAGAGGATCGTAACCGGCGGCGCCGGAAGCGAAGCTGACGCCGGTGAGGAGGTCTTCTAATTTGAGACTCGGGTCCAAATAAGCAGGCAAGTACTGTTTAAGTCCAAATGCTTCGACTGGAGAAAATTTTGTTCCAAGATTCGGAAAATCGGGTTAAGAACGTTTGCTATGGTAAAATGTAAAAAAAGTGTTTGTACCTCGCAATTTCTTTTGCAAGGCGTTCTTTTGAATTTGGATAAATTAACAAAGAAAAATCACATTATTGTGCGGTGTTTTGTATTTTAATCACACGATGAAACCTCGTAAACTTGCGTTGATATCGTACTTGTACCATAGACAATCCTCTAAAGAGACCGGCAACAAATTTGCACAAACATCAATCGGCATAGGAATTAGAAACATCATCTTGATGGGAAGGAGAGGGACGAGTGCCGCTAAAAAAAACACATCTTTTCTTTTTCCACCTTTTTTTTTTCTTTTCATTTTTTGTTAACCTTAGAGAAATTTCAGACCAAGAGAAGGCATCGCGACCCTTGCCTCGCCTAGACCAGGGAGGGTTGCTAGTTCTCTTCTGTGATCGGCAATGGTTGGTCGGCAAACTTGCCGGCCCATAGTTGGGAAAAATAAAGAAGGAAAGAAAAGAAGAAAATAAAAGAAAAAAGGAAAAAGAAAAGTAATAAAAACTCCAAAAAATAAAAAAAATTATGCATGTTTGCATTGGCCATATTACATGGGATGGCCGACATCTATGTTAGCAATTTCCGGTCAAAATTGATTGGATAGACTTAATTGACACAAACAGAAAAGATTTAGGACAAAATTGGTCAAATTGAAAAATTTATGGTAAATTGGCATAAATGCAATATGTTTAAGATTTGATGTCTATTATAACGCACTGGTTTTCACTAGGGTCTGTTTGTTTTGCGGAAAGCATTTCATGGAAAACATTTTCCTCAATTTTCAGAGTTTGGTTTTTTACGAAAATGAGTTAACGGAAATTTTTTTTTAATCAATGAAAAATGTTTTCCTATCAAAACTTTAATTAAGAAAATGGTTTCCCCTCTAGAAGAACCAAAAAAATGTTTTCCTAAATATTTTCCTAGTTTTAGGATCATTGGTTAATGAAAATTTAATTATAAAAATTATTATTCTTAAAATAAAATGATTTTGAATTATTTTTATTTTATAAAAATTTCGAATTTTTTAATTTTTTAATTTTTTCCCTTCTTTCTTCGCTAGCCGACCATGACACGATTTGGCAAGCTCAAGGCTTGGCTAATCTAGGTTAGCTCGAGCTGGTCGAGTCGACAAGTTAAGGCTCGCTAGATCTAAGTAAGCTTAGAGCTCGCCTATGGTCGTCGCCGGTTGGTTGTAGCAGAGAAAGTCAGAAAAATAAAAAAATAAAAAGTAAAGAGAAAATAAAAGAAATTAAAAATTCAAATTTTTAAAGAAAAGAAAGTAAAAATAATTAAAAATTTGATCTTTATATAAAAATAAAAACATCAATAAAAAATTTCGATTTTTTTGGCCTAAAATAAAGTCATGAAATCAAAATCTTTATCCAATGAGATCCAATCATTATATAATATTTTTCATCATACATCACCAAATAAAGGAAAACTAATCATATTCCCAAAAAGCATCGGAAATGTTTTTAATCATATATCACCAAATAAAAGAAAACTAAAAAGTATATTTTTTTTATCATGGAGTTTTTTATTGAAACAAACACACCCTTAAAAAAGTTATTAGGTTCTTTCGTAGGATTACGTGTCGATATTTCTATGATATAAAATAGCGCATGTTGGAGGCTCAAGCTTTCCTCTCCCTAATTAATCTATGATTACACTTGAAAGGTCAACGCAAAAGAGTTCAAAGGTGGGGGAAAAGGCACAAGTCATGCATCTATCGCTACAGGTGAAAACACACTCGTCACCTCAAGATGACAATAACATGAACTCAAGTGATCGATTTTTCCCGCTTTCGAGACTAGTTCAAACCAGATGGACTTTTATGCACATTACCGAACAGGTCCGGCGGGATCTTCCCGTTGGAGAACCTCCCGGTCGGTTTCCTCCCCATGAAATCCCGCCCGTACGGCGGGAAGTTGCTCTTGACTATCGTCTGTATGTCGTTGTTGTTCCCGGGGTCGATGATGGAGTCGCCGAACACGATGAACGCCGGCATGCGGGGCCGGTGCCCGGGCCTCACCGAGGAGGCGAGCCTCCCGCGAGCGACGAGGGCAAGGGAGACCAAGATAACCGCATATAAAGGAGAACGCAAGCCAAAGGGTTTCCTAAAGCTTGACATCTTCTCGACGGGCACGTTCTCGCCTAGCACAACCTCTCTAACTCAACAAGAATAGAAAGGAGAAGGAGAAGGAGAAGGAGAAGAAGAAGAAGAGCACAACAACGAGAGAGAGAGAGAGAGAGAGAGAGAGAGAGAGAGCACTTGCTTTGGTTTTTCCTCAGGTAAACATGGAGAACACGAAGCTATTTATCGACTGTCCAGAACTTTCAGAGTAGTTAGGTGACATCGGCAATTGGTATTAGGTTTTAATATCAGATCTGAGCGATAATTTGAGGCTTTGAAACGATGCTAATCATCGTCCCTCGTTGCTTGGTCCGGGCATGCATGCACATAAGAGTCCTTTTTTTTTTTGGTCGGTTGCACATAAGAGTCCTTGCGAGCTAAGGAAAGAGGGGAGAAGGAAATACTCTCTTCACTTCGATTTCGATTTCATTAATGCCTGCTAAACTTGTCCCTACCTCTCTCTTCCCAAGAAGAAAATCAGATGGGGACAGAGAACATTTTCTTTGCCGAAGAGGGTGGGTGGGAGGCAAAGAAACGAAACAAGCTCCTTCGATTCTATCAGGGAAAAACACAATAGATTAACAGGATAAATATAGTAAGTAAAAGTTCTAAAATTTACCATGAGAGTATAATCGAGTTTTAAAAGTCTCAAAAGTGCAATCAACCGAAAATATTTTAATTGGATCAATCCCCGACAAATTTTATAATTCAATTGCACTTTTCCAATAAGTTTTAAAATCTCCAATGCACTTATCTCTTATTGAACCATTTATATTTTTCGGATGTAATTACACACACGTCAATCTTAGATTTCCAAAAGAGAAGCAAACAAAGGGCAAAAAGGAATATCTTGGAATGGATAATTGATCCACTCTGAAAGGAGTCATTTATGAACATAGGGAAAATCTTGACCGCAGTCAAACTTAATATTATATGAGAGTTTGGAACGGCAAATCAATCAATATGCCTATACCCATTGAGATGTTAGCGAATGCAGTGGACGGGACTTTTGACACCATTCTATAACCGCCCGTCGTTTTCATCATCGATGAACTTTTTGTCACTCCTCCCAGTCTTCATGTGGGATAACACATGAATAACAAGCCAATCAAATTACCAACAAAAGTAAAAACAGAAAATAAAAGCAAAGCGACCGCCTATTTAATTCCCCTTCCCAACTACATGGACGAAGCCAACTCGTACCCTCTTTTAATTACGGTGGGGACAAGGCATCCGCCAGAAGAACCGGACATTATTGAGCCATGGTAGCGATCACTCGATCCACCTTTGCTGTCAAGAATCACCAAATAAATGCACTCAAGATCACCTTCACGCCTGCACACCCGCCCGGGGCCGTTCCGATCGCGCGTTCCGTTCATTAGGTTTCCGTCCTGTGTTCCACAGATATGCCCGTGTCGCGTGGGTGGTTCTCGATTCAAGGAGGGGGGAGGGGGCGGTCTAGGACAGCGTTTTGGCACCACGGTGGGATCCGATGCCGCCGCTGCCGCCGTCCCTACTGCTGCTGTCGCTATACTACTTTATACAGTGTGCCCCGCACCTTCCTAGATAGGAAGATACGCAAATGGTTCCCTAGCTGCCATCTCCCCAACAAATTACCAATTCCAACTGCAAATCCTGTGGCTGCATCGTTGCTCTCTCTTAAGTCCCAACCGCATGCTGTTCTTGTATTGTTTATAAAGAAAGACTTCATAGAAAAGGTCGCTTTTTCATTCCTGCCCATTGAGGGACTGATCCAGTCCACTAGAAAACGTAGCTTTGTTTAAGAAAATGAATTGATGGAAAATATTTTCCTATCGGCTTAAATTAAATTTAAGAAAATGATTTCTTCATTGAAAGGATCGAAAAAGTTTTCTAAAATATGACTAATAACCGATGTTCGGATCTGAAACTTTACATTTGAGCATAAAAATCCCAACATTGGTTCTCAAGTCCGAACGTTCGAGATCAATTTCACCATGGTGATGATGCAAGAAACAGCTGCGTGGATGAGGCAGGGACCGGGGATATACCTGATTTTTTGTCTGAAAGATGGGACAGCTACAGCAGTGAAATCAAATATATTCAAGGTGGCAAAACGAGGAAGTATTTGAGCGACATGGTCGTCTAATGATCGATGGGCAATAAATGCGCCGGTGCAAAGAGTAAATAAATGCCTCCCCCACCCACAAAAGAAGCCCAATGTGAAGCTTTAATAATGAAAGGGACAATGACACGAAGGATTTCTGAATTTCTAACTCAATTTATGATGAGATTCCTCGACTTTTAATTATTTCGATATAATCGCTTGAACTTCACTTCAATACGAATTTTTAATTTGCTACACTTTATGAAAATGTTCAATATTGTCCCCGAATTTAAATTAATAGAAGGATACTATTGAATATTTTCATATAATTTAAAAATTAAATTGAACATGCACAAAAAGTTCAGAGATTATATTGAATAAATTAAAATTTCTGAAATTACATGCGTATTGAGATGAAGTTTAGAGGTCACATTGAAGAAATTAAAAGTTAAGGGACCGGATTATATATTCAGCTAAAGTTCATGGACAATTTTTGTCCTTATCTCGCAATTGAATTTGGACAAAACCATTTATCTTCTAACCACACTGATGATGACCAACAACCGATAGCCATCGTTCACGTCTCAAGATATATGTTAAAGTATGCACATCACCTGAGATCGTTTCGCTGTGAATGGCACCACGTATTCTTTGGTTAGATGTTTGGTCCTTGTCTGAATCGCTTTCCGTGGCAATTCAGACAGAAAGTATTAAGCCTAACCGAAAATGATATTTGATGTATCGTTGGCCCATTGGCATTCTGTCAATTAATCACCTTGAATTGAACATGCCACTGTCGGACTAGTTTGGTATATAATCGTGGGGGTATCTATCAACTTTTTCGCGGCTCCATGTCCGCTATTATATGTTGAGATTTTTACTTAGAGAGATCTTTATAGCTTTTATTATTATTATTATTAATATTATTATTATTATTATTTACATCTTACAAATCAAGCAGTTCGCTCTCTTAATAGCTCACAAAAAGACGCACCACACTGATTGCATATATGCTCTATGATTGGTTATGTTCCACGTTCACTATATAGTACGCTCGATCCGCCCAGGATCCTTTTGTATTCTTTTTAAATCCTCAACTAATCATCCCATACACAGTTTTTTCTCTCATTACACGACCATTTGTGCGACATGGTCATGTAATGATAGACGTGCAATGAATGCGGCGGTGCAAGGAGGAAAGAAATGCCTCAATCTCCGCGGGGGCAGGAGCTAATTAACACACGATCCCACCCAAAGAAGCCCAATGTCAAGCTTTAGTAATGAAAGGGATAATGACGGAAGGATTTCTGAATTTTAACTCAATTTACAATGAAATTCCTCGATTTTCAATTTTTTCAATATAAGCGCTTGGACTTCACTCCAATGCGGATTTTTAATTTGGTACACTTTAAATATTATCCCCAAATTTAAATTAATAGAATGATATTATTAAACATTTTCATATAGTTTAGAAACTAAATTGAATATGTATAAAAAGTTTAGAGATCATATTAAACAAATTAAAAGTTCGGGAACTACATTGCATAATGGGGTAAAGTTTAGAGGTCACATTAAATAAATTAAAAGTGAGGGACCGCATTATATATTTAGCTAAAGTTGATGTGCAATTTTTGTCCTTATCTTGCAATTGAATTTGGACAAAACCATTTATCTGCTAACCACACCGATGATAACAAAACAACCGATTGTTCACGTGTCAAGATGTTTGTTAAAGTATGCACATCGCTTGAGATTGTCTCACTGGGAATGGCACTGCGCGCTAAAATACTCTTTGGTTAGATGTTTGGTCCTTGTCTGAATCGCTTTCTGTGGCAACTCAGACGGATAGTATTAAACCTAACAAAGAATAATATATAACCATTGGGGTTTGCCGTTTGCCCTAGCGGCCACCCTTCCTATATGGAAGGGGGAGGTGGGGACGATTTAGTTTCAAGTGTGAGTTTCGACTCCCACGACTTGCAAAAGAAAAGCGTGTAAAAGTCTCAAGAGTGAAGAGTTAGAGTTGGAGTAAAGTAGGATTGACAAAAAAAAAAAAAAACAAAGAATGATATTTAATGCATTGTTGGCCCATTGGCATTCCGTCAATTAGTCACCTAGAATTGAGCATGCCACTGTCGTACTAATTTCGTATATAAAAAGAAAGAATGATATTTAATGCATTGTTAGCCCATTGGCATTCCGTCAATTAATCACCTAGAATTAAGCATGCCACTGTCGTACTAATTTGGTATATAATCGTGGGGGTATCTATCAACTTTTTCGCGGCTCCATGTCCACTATTATATGTTGAGATTTTTACTTAGAGAGATCTTTATAGCTTTTTTTTTTTTAATTAAATTTATATCTTACAAATCAAGCAGTTCGCTTTCTTAAAAGCTCACGAAAAGACATATCATGCTGATTGCATATATATATATATATATATATATATATATATATATATATATATATGTATGTATGTATTTATGATTGGTTATGTTCCACATTCACTATATGGTACGCTTGATCCGCCCAGGATCCTTTTGTATTCTTTTTAAATCCTCGACTAATCATCCCATACGCAGTTTTTTCTCTCCTTTTTTATGAGGTAGGAGTAAGCAATTTTAGTCTTTTGAACTGCCTATGTCCATGTAACTAGATAGCCTTTGTCATGGGCAGTGGGTACTATGCCGACTTGCAGCTGCATAATGAAGGGGCGGAATCCATGTAACAACGGGAATACGCAGGAACGAAGGAACAAGAAGGAACAACGGAAGAAGCGCTTCGAAAGAGAGAAGTCGACAGGAGAAGGGCCAACGGCCATGTAAGAAACGAGCAAAGAGAACTATTGGGGGCAACGTCATCGGGGCGGCAGGAAACACAGTTGCTCAACGTTAATCGCAGGCGTACCGACCGAAAAGGAGGGTATCGACAGTTCTTGAGAAACCGTTCCTTGGAGGGGTTTGCAACAGTTGGATCACGAAAGTAGAACTCAACGGTCAATCGGGAACTTTTGCATAAATCATGACAAATCGTATGTTATTACCACTAATTACGACTCTGATATGAAGTTCCCACCGAAGAGATTGGCCATTGTGCCCGCTTCACACAGACTCAATCAAATAAGTTCAGGAGGTGATGGTGAATCTTTTATTTTTTTCATAGGAAGCGCCCACATCACAGGTTTTTTTAGATGCCAAGAGATCTTATCCTGGAAAAAGAAAATTTTAATCTCGAGACGGTGATGAGCCGTACTCAAATTGTTCAGTGAAGGGAGAAGTGAGTAAGATGATCGAACCAGCCCAAATAAAGTTTCACCTTGGCGTCCATAAAAGGTTACTACTAAGCATGAGCAAAGTGCTAGTCACGTTTACAAACTCAATTCAAGCGTAAGAAAAAATGGTCATCCCAAAACCTTCCCATCTTGCAGCACATATGACTTGTCTCTTTTTCTGTTTTGATGTTGACCTTTATTACTTAGTGGGCCGCCATTATGCGCGTGCTTGTGTTAGAGAGAGAGAGAGAGAGAGAGAGAGACAGACAGACAGACAGACAGACAGAGGGGACAGAGGGAGAGGGAGAGAGAGGATCTATCAGAAAAGTTCATCCAATTCTGCAGGAGTGACTAGCAAAAGACAAGAACATGAGAGGAGCACAGACATATGCAAGCCTTGCCAAGGAATTGCAAAGCGAGAAATATAACTGCCCGTTAAGACAGGTTTTCTGTTTTTGTTTCCTAAGTGGAGTCTCACAATAGATAAAGCAAAATCAGAACTGGAGTTAAGAAAAGAGTGGATGACACAATGATGATGATTGTGATTAGAGATCATGACACCAATATAAGGGTACCCATAGCGCCAGATGCTCACTGAGAACCGGGTCTTGTTAGTTGCGATGAGGAATGATCCAACAAAAGCAGCTGCTTACCGGTAGAACGAACAAAGGACAAAAGGAGATACAGGCAGGTCGGAAAAGCTTGGTTACATCTCTTTACACCTAGTCTCAATCACAATATTGAGCAGGCTTTTTGTGCTTTGCTCTTCTTTTTCTTCTGTTTTGGTGGTTGAAGCACAACCCTTATGGCCGCGTCAAAGACGGCCTTCACATTCTGCGCTCAAGATAGGACTTCATCCATTAAGAAGACTGGCATCTTCGAAAGCACAATTACTCTTATGAAATATCTCGTTCAAGAATATCATCTATACCTGTTGTGATTTCGAACTGCATTCAATGTATGCAGGAGCTCCAATCAGCTTCCTCAATTCCTCTCCCTAGAAGAAGTAATACTAAGGTTCAGATATAAATAGAATAATCATAGGAAACAATCAAACTATTCATTTGGCTTAAAATGAACAATGAGCAATGATCAGTACCTGCTGGGTCGTAATTGGCACTGCACCAGGATGGTCTATAAAGAACTGCTTATCATCCCGCAAATCTGGACCAATTAACATTAGTATTCAATACGTTTAGATCCTGGAAGAATGCAGTGTCTGCATCTTCAATGCAAGTTTACAGGACGGAGGAGGGTATATAAAATGGGAAGCCAAAGAGTGATTATATTCAAGTCAACTCCACGTTAAGATCATTACAGTTGTAGGGAAGTTTCTGCATAGAGCGAACAAATTAAAACTTTCAGATATCATTGTTAAAGAAGAAATCAATCATGGGGAATTAATTGATAATTCTGAACACTGCTTGAAAATGTTAACTGTAAACAGTGCTGTGCAGTTCAACTATTAATCGTTGGCCATTGTGTTTTCTTCCAACTTGCAAAATGAAGTATATAAAACATACACATGTAGGTTAGCACAAAGAAACACACAAATGTCGTCGAGAAAAGGCAGAAAAGAAGCTAAATGCCGATTAAATAGAGAAATTACCCAGCTTTGTTCCCACAAGAATTATTGGCACACCAGGTGCATAATGCTTTAATTCTGGAATCCACTGGAAATAATAAGTGATAACATATCAGCATACAAAATCATGTGGACAAAAAACCAAAAGCCCATTATATACTGTTAGGCTCTCTGACCTTCTTTGAAACGTTTTCATAACTGGCCTTGCTTATGAGAGAGAAAGCAAGTATGAAAACATCTGCTCCACGGTAACTTAGAGGTCTTAATCTGTTATAATCCTCTTGTCCTGTTCAACGAAATGAAAAAGACAAATAAATAAATGCCAAATCAATTGGAAAAATCATGAACAACAAAAGAAGTAGAAATTACCAGCAGTGTCCCACAATCCCAGATTAACAGTACTTCCATTAACCACCACATTTGCACTAAAATTGTCAAACACTGTGGGCACATAGTCCTGTTACCATCATTCAGTAATAAAATCATGAGAAAATGTTCAAATATTGAATAGAAGAACCCCTCGACATCCAACCAATCAATCACACAAAAATTTCTTCAAGCAGACTTAATAGGAGAAACCAAACAATTTGATAGATCATTTGCTCTATTAAGCTCATAAGAAATGTAAGTAAAAAGCAGAAACACATTTACCCAAATCAACAACCGGAACCATATAATCGATAGATTGAGAAAATGGCAGCATATATCACTAAGATCCATACACACTAATACACTTAAAATAATCGAGTCCCAAAAACTCTCAGCAATCACACAAAGTACTATAATTGCAATCTAGCAGACAACACAATAGCGGGCATATGATAGAAGCGACAGGAGCGTATCCTACAAACTGACACTAGCGGGGTGTGATGTGCACAATTGGGACAATATCTCCAACCTTCCACTAGACATAGCATAAGAAGAGAAACAATAACATATAATAGCATTTCCCCATTATTCAGCAGACCAGAGAACAGAGTGCATCAAATGTTATTTGCTACATTTCCAAATTGAGCAAGCAGCACAAAGAAAAAAAGAGCCATAGTACGTAACACAAGGACTTCTATAATCCGTATCCGCATTCAAGGCAATGTACTACCGACACAATATATGAGTCTCAAAGATCTGCTCTCAATTAGGCGAGGAAAGAGAGAGAAAACAAACATAGAAACATAGAAAAACCAGACCTTTTTCCTTTACAATTATGTTCGGTTCCCCGAAAGGTAAACAACCTAACACGAACCTCGACAAAAATTCGCAACGATCCAAAGCAGATCATCCGGCAAAATCCTACACAATCCAATCATTCTCCAGCGACCGAGAAGCGAATTCGCAAAGAAAACGCAAGCGCCGAAGACACGCGGTAAAAAGAAGGCGTCGTCGACGAGCACTCACCGTGGGGAAAGTGTTGCTGGTGTAAGAAATCAACAGGCAGGTTTTTCCGACGGCACCGTCGCCGACGGTGACGCACTTGATGAACCTCGACGCGCTCATTTCCCCGCTTCCTCTTCCTCCTTCCTCCTCCCTCCTCCCACCTCCTCTTCCTCCCGCTCCTCCTCCTCCTCCTTCTCCTCCAACTTCACACCTTGAGATCTTTCCTCGAGCCGAACACCCGATCGCAATGCCGCCGCCGCCGCCGCCTCCAAGCCACGCCAATTCAACCGCGCATCTGGCACATTGCGAGCGCGCATCGGAAGAACGCAAAGGCACCAGATCTCAGACGAAGAGAAAACGAGAGGAAGCAGAAGAAGAAGAAGAAGAAGAAGAGCGAAGCTCAAACCCTAGGGGGAAACCAGCGATCGGGCGAGAGAATCAACGGGAGAGCGATGGGGAAATGCGGATCGAGACGACGATGACGGACTGCAGATCGGGCAAGAGAGAGAAAGTAGAGAGAGAGGGAGAGGGAGAAAGTACCATTTCGGAAGCCGGAAATCAGTGCCGTTGAAGCGTTCGTGGGGAGCGAGACGCACCAGTCTTTCCGCCCAACGAAACCAGCCCTCTCCTCTTCTTTATTGCCCCCCCCCCCCCCCCAAAGCCAAAATCCAAATTTTCGATTTTTCTTTTTGTCCTTTTTCGCTATTTGATTTATGTTCGTAATTTGTTTTTTTTTTGAATTTTTGATTATTTTATTTTGGGGGGTGGGGGGGGCCAGATTTCGATTTTTGAATTTGAGCTGTCGCTTTTGCTGGCGACCCGTCTTTAATTTCGGGGCTTTGCTTCGGATTAAAACGGATTGGAATCGGACGCTGGAGTCCAGCGTCCAGCTCGGCTCCCGCCCGAGAATAGAACGGGAATGAATGTAGACGCCACGCCAGTTGCGATTGGAGCGAGAGTCATCATGACGCCCGCGGCGTGGCGCTCACTTTCATTCATTCCTCCCTCTCCTTTCGATTTCTCATTTTTCGATATTTCGAATCTTCGCCACCACAAGATACGTCGAGGAATTCATAAATGCTTCGTGTGTGGACCGGACGGACAACGATGCTGTGGTCCGGGAGGAATGGAACGTTGGAGGCCTACGAGGCAGGCGGGTTTTAAATTTTGCTCTCCAAACCGACCCGCCGCGTCGTCGTATATCGTGTGGCGGCGATGACATGAGAAATTTAATATTGAAGGAGTGTGGAAAGATAACAAAGGAGCCATAGATATTATTGCACAACCGGCTAGCGGCTTAGCAGTCCAAGCTGGACAAGTAGAGGACGTTGGGACTCGTCGATGGAAGTGGAAACAACAGCTCTCCTTCTTGCCTATAATCATGCTCAACCCTTCGGCATCCAAAAAGCAATTTTTAAAAGCGATTGCAAGATCTAACTTATACCATCCAACAAAAAGGTCTTTTGGCCTGTTTGGTTCCATTTTGGAGAAGTTGTTTTGCATTTCCCAAGTATCTTTGAATGAATAAGCTTTTAGTGAATGCAAAATTGTTTGGATACTCATTTATGTGCATATTTTATAAAGCAACTTTGAGGTGAAAAGAAAAAGGAAAAAAAAAAGGAAAGAAAAGAAAAGAAAAACAGAAGAGGAGGTGCAGAGTGCCAAAAAAGGGTGAAATTGTGGAGGAGGTGGCTCGAGCTTCTGCTATTGGTGGTGGGGAGGCGACAGTGGTAGCGGCGGTGGGGAGGCAGCTCACTTGAGGTCACAGATGCCTTGGGTCGTAGATGTAGATCCATCGGAGAGGGCAAAGTTGTGGGGAGGTGGCTTGAGCTGTTGCTGGTGGTGGTGGGGAGGTGGTTGGTGGCGATGGTGCTGGTGGTTGTTGAGAGGTGACGCCACCTGGGTCGCGCGACCCAGGCGACTCTTGAGGTTGCCCGACCTTAGGCGATCGCCCTAAGTCGCTCGACCTCAGGCGGCGGCTCCTGGGTTGCACGACCTAAGCAATGCTTGAGGTCGCTTGACCTCATGCCACCTCGCTTGAGGTCAAGCGATCTCAAGCAAAGCTTCTTGGCGACCAGATCTGGCCAACTGAGCTCCGTTGGCTGAGCTTGCAGCAAGTCCAAGGAAGAAAACGATGAATAGTATTTTTTAGGGTAAAAGAGGAAAACTGATTATAAGTGAGAGCAATATTGGAACAAACAAAAATCATTATATCCCCACTTAGCATTCGAAAATGCGAAAGCTTAGCGGGTGTTTGTTTGTGTTCACTTTTTTGTTCATGAACACAATTCCTGTTTTTTTTGTTTCAGGGAACAAAAAAAAAAAAACAGAAACGCGTTTGTTTGCATTTTTATTCCAAATCTATTTTTTTTGTTCTCGAGAACAAATTTGGAACATAAACAAGAAATAAGAAAAACTTGTTTATTGTTTCCGGAACACTTCTGAGAAACAATTTTTCTCTCCTATTTTTTTCTTCTCTTTCTTTTCTTCTTCTTTTTTCTTGGTGATCGGCCGTCGAGGCTGGCAACCTTGCCGGAGTGTCGCTGGCCCTTGGTGAGGCTCGGCCTCGCCGTGGCGCCCCGTCAGCCGGTTGCCGGCCATGGCCGAGACCGGCGACAGGCCAAAAGGAAGAAAAAAGAAAAAAGGAAAAATAAAATAAAAATATTAAAAAATTAAAAGAAACAAAAAAATTATATAAGTTTATCAAACGCGTGTTTATGTTTTTTTTATTCCAGGAGAACAAGTTTACCAAATGTGTTCTTCTATTCAAAAATTGTTCCCCTAAACTGTTTCCTAAAATAATTTTTGAATAAAAACGTTACCAAACACACCCTTAAAGTTTTAAAGTAAGTCCCTCTCTGCTTTGAGCTTTCAACATTTCAAATGCTAACATTTGACCAATGAGGTCAAACATCTAATATTTTTCCCAACGAGCTTTGGGGACTTAAAGCCCGAAAATGCTGAACCAAACGGGACATTTATCCTTGAGAGTATTCAATCTTTGGTTGTAAATTCTCACTTCCTACTGCTACTCAATCCAGATAGGAGCTTAACATTGGAGCTGCTCACGCACTTACTAATTGGATTTTTAATCAAATAGGGACCGCATCCTCCCGTCTTTTCCACAATCTCCCATCTAGAGATACAAATATTGTTTTAGCGGAGTCTTCTTTTACTTATCGTTTTGATGTAAGTGCTGCATTCAATTTGTAATATTCTATTTGAAATGAAAATTTTATTTCTAGCAAAAAAAAAAAAAAAGGAAAAAAAGAGAGAACAGAGGGACAGACATAAACATCTTTATTTTTGTTAACGATCCCGTCCGTCTTAAGTAAAAACCCTTCCCGATCAATAAGATTTCACCAATACAATCTAGGTCGACGAATTGAAGGTGTGCGAACAATTGCAACACCGGCTTTATCACACTACAACAAAAACTACACATACATCTGCTGACGAAAAAATTGCACATATCGCAGGGATGAAAGCTCCCTCCGCATCTCTGTTCTCAAGACTTGGTAAATGCACGGAGCGTTTCATCAAGGGCCTTCCTATCGTAGTCGCCCGTGAAGACGCAGTTGCCCAGAGGCCCTTTTAGAAGGATGAGCCTTAGCAGCCCGTCTGCTACCTTCTTGTCGACCTGCATTTCCAAACGAATGTTAACGCCTGTAAGATTAACGGATTTTCAAACTCAAATAGGATCATGTGGATAGAACTCTCTTACCGCCATAACAGACTTGAACATCTCCACGGTCATGGTTTCAGGAGGGCAAGTTGGCAATTTAGCCTGCTTTAGAATCTTGTCAACTCGGGTCACAATCGATTCATCAATCCAACCGAGCCGGTAGGACATATCAACAGCCATAACCTGAAGTCCAGAGACTTCGTTTAGCATTATAGGTCACACAGGCCAAGATATTGCTGTAAAAACAACAATGGGAAAAATATAGAGAACTTACAATGCCTGCCGCAACAGCTTCTCCATGCAGCCATTGACCGTAGCCTAAACCGGTCTCAATAGCCTGAAATACCAGAAGTACATATGAAATTGCAAACCAAAAAGGATGGATATAAAAGAACTGCACAGACCTGTTAATGAATAAAAGGAGCCATATGACACTATCCTCCTAAACTAGTCTTTTGTTAGGTACATACGACTGCATGGAACCATTTAACTTCACTATCTAGTACATCTTCCGTTAGGATTAGCTACGGTTCTGCACTAGAATGAGGCTTTGATCTAATATACATATAAGAAGGCAAAGGTAGCAGGCTTTTTGAAAAATTAAACTATATGCTTTGCTAATTACAATTTGGGTATGAGACCTAGATCAGCAGATCATTGAATATGCATTGGGCTGCAAACTGCATCACAAGAAAATGTTGCAAGCAAAACTCATTATTCGAAATTGCAGCATTAATGCAATCTGGGTCAATTAACAGATGCACCAGCACCACGTTCCTTCTGTGAGGCTCCTTAGCACTAACTTGTGTCATTCTATAACAGTCTTACATAATAATGCTTACCCTCCATGTCTTGTTAGAGAAATAAGTTTACAATATGCCTTGGAGTTGGAAAAAATCCCAAATTTCATACTCAAAACAGAAGCCCAAATGGATATCCCAGGGTCAAGAAAATGTATCCACAAGCTGTAAAACCAAACACCAATTGCTTCGGCATGAAACTTACATGGCCAAATGTGTGTCCCAAGTTCAATGTTGCCCTCAATCCACTTTCTTTTTCGTCTAAGGACACAACCTCAGCCTTATTTTCACAGGAACGCTTTATAGCATATGCTAGTGCCGATGGATCCCTGTGACAAAGCAACTCATCAACATTTTGCACAAGAACAGCCAAGGACCCCAGCAAACGGTATTAATATTACCTGGCTATTAAGGCATGCATATTCTTTTCCTGCCACTCGAAAAATTCAGCATCCCTTATAAGCCCATACTTAACAACCTCAGCAAGGCCTGATGCTAATTCCCTTTCTGGCAAGGTGTTCAGAGTGTCGGTGTCTATAAGCACACACTGTGGTTGGTAGAAGGCACCAATCAAATTCTTCCCGAGGCGATGATTTATGCCAGTCTTCCCACCAACAGAAGAATCCACCTGGGTCAGAAACAAAACAGAGGACGATCCATCAGCGTGGCAGCACAAGAGAAAAGATACAAGGAGCCAAGTTGACGATAAAGAATTCACTAGTTCTCAGTGACTGAGAGACCTGAGCCATAACCGTCGTGGGAATCTGAATAAAGTTAACACCACGGAGGAACGAAGCAGCAGCATACCCACACATGTCACCGATCACACCACCACCGAGGGCGACAAACGTGCACCGGCGGTCCAGACGCGACTCGATTGCTTTATCAAAGACTTTCATCAAGGTGTCCTAATCAAAACAACCGCAAACATCACTCAGAAGCCCGTTCCACCAGGCGACAAAGCGATGGAAACCCCCCGAACAGAAAGCTTCAAGAGACTCACCATGTCCTTGTACTTCTCACCATCCGGTAAGATCACATGTTCGACGGAAACGTTCGGGTTTCCCTTGGTTAGAGCATCGACCACTTTATCCAAGTAAATCGGCGCCACGGTGTCGTTGGTCACCACAAGAACCCTCTTTCCATGAACATGCCTATTTACAGAGCAAAGCACAAAAATCGTTTTTTTTCAATCAAAGGAATCCGAAGCAACTCTAGAGGCAAAGCAGCCATTCGAAGTTCAGGGACACTCGTAAATTCAATCGGATCAGGCTCCATCCGATAGAATCCACGATCGAAAACATCGCAATCAAACTCCCTCTGAAGACTCTCTTCTAATCGAATTCAAATGACGCGAGATTCAAAGCACGCATGCGTTCCGACAGGATAGGAGAAGACCTCTGCAAGAGCTCAGGCTGGTCCAGGAGCCCGGACCCGATGTAAATCGGGTAGCTCCGGTTGCCCAGGTCGACGTCGACGATGGTGGGAGCCTTGGGGCCGGCCTCGCTCTTGGACTTGTCCATGACGGGCGTCGCGCTGCTCGCGCGGACCTTTAATCCCGCCGCGCCGGCCGCGGTCACGCTCAGGGAGCACGCGCCGCCGCTCCGCCGCAGCCGGGCGCCGCCGGCGGAGGAGCAGAACGAGAGGGTCTCGGGGCGGAGGAACGCGTCGGCGGGGGCGGCGGCGGCGGCGGCGGCGGCTGGGGGCTTCGGGGAGACGGAGAGGCGGAAGGCGTTGGCGGTGGAGGCCATGGGGGAGGGATCGGGTCGGGCGGGGGAGAAGGAGAGAGAGGGAGAGATGTGGAATGGTGGGCATTGCGTGGTGGTGCGGGGAAGAAGAAGCGGACGGGGGGGGCTGGTGGCGCTGGTGGCGGATGTGGGGTTAGGTGGGGGGAGCAGTCTCTCTCGTTTTGGAAATCTTGGTGTGAACTAATCATTGCATTTTTCTTTTCTTTTTTTCATTTTATTCATTTACCTGCAAATTTTATAGTTTGTGAGAAATGAGAATTGGGAAAATATTTACGGGGCTATTTATTCATTTTCATATCCATTGAATTTGATTAGGTTGATTTGGTTTACTCATTAGATCTGCTTCATTTAGCAATTTCAATAGATTTAATAGCAATTACGGATGAACAATTAAACTGAATTTGAATCAATCCTTCCCTATAAGTCGGTCCTCACATGCACCATTTGAAATTCTTGGGCGAAAGATTTGAATAGGCCTCGACTAGTTCGATGGCTGGTTCAAGGCTAGTTCTTAGATAGAATCGATTTTAAATCAATTCAAGCTAAGTCCAATAAGTCTTTTAATTGAGAATTTATGTAGAAAAATTACATATAATAGAGAAATTGAACAAAAAAAAAACGAAATAGAAAAAAAATCAATTGCTGGATTGATCCCAAAATATCAAATCAGCTGGTTGTAGGTTCGATTGGTTCAATTATTGATTATAAAAATTTGATACTCGGTTCCAATAGGATAAGTTTAAGATTTATATTCTTAACGTCCATTCGAAGTGAATTTTGGATTCGATGGTAAAAGGGACAATAATTTGGAACAAACATGGGGGCATAGTTCATCTTCCAATCTTAATTCGAGCACGTGCCTGTTGGCGTTCAAGCAGCGAGAATCAAATCCCTTTCTCTTCCCGGGATGCTCTCCCGTGTTTTGAAGGTTCGACGATAACCATAAATCTTCGAAGCTGCTTGTCCGAGGGGAAGACTCGTTCACCGTAAAGTCAACCCATTTTGTGGCTGCGCAGGCAAAGGCAGCACGGCCTATCTGATGTACTGATGATACCGACATCTCAACTGTCGACTTTGTGGAACCTTTGCCTTCTTGTCTCCTCCTTGGAAAATATGTGATTAATCGAAAAGTGAGTTATTCTTTTCATTTTCTTTTTTTTTTCCCTTACAAATTGCGTATACGCACCGACCATCCATGTTTTGTGCAAAATTATGAACTTGGCTAGATTTAACCGCTTGGAACATTCCTAAATGTATGTGTTTGTGTTTGGCCTTCTTTTATTTTGGTTTTTTGAAGGGAAAAAAAAGAGACTTGCAAAGCATATGATGACAATTGAAGTGCAAACTGCAAACCCGTTGACAACACACATATGGCCTTGTCTAACTTAGGTGGTGACCTCCGACCAAAAAAAAAAGGTTCGGTGGTGACCCTTCTATTTTCTCTTCCACACAAATTTCTCTCTCTCTCTCCATGAATTAGCAATCTAGGCAAATCTCAGGTGACTTTCTAGTCAAAGACACCACAAGACAAGAATGCTCCACTTCCTTGGTGGCCCTAGCCGCCATGTTTGTGAACCTCTTCGATCAAGGAGTCCAAGATCTGACCCCCAAAGTGGCCTATGATCATGGACTCATTCACTAGTGTGAGAATTTTATAACTGAGGAGGTAAATGGGTTGAAAAGATTCGAACTCAAGATATTTTATCTTTGAACTTTGATAGAATGTGAGAATTTTATAAGATCAGCCGACTATTTTAAAAATTTAAGTTGTTAGATGAATGAATAGTTTGTTATTTAATTATTTTAATAATTGCCCTCATGG
Source organism: Eucalyptus curtisii (assembly GCA_017140595.1). NCBI lineage: Eukaryota > Viridiplantae > Streptophyta > Magnoliopsida > Myrtales > Myrtaceae > Eucalyptus > Eucalyptus curtisii. Next base: position 32,501,186 of record CM029503.1, on the reverse strand, counting down.
CCTTCGCCATTCTCAGTTGTCTTCCTCCCATCATATTATGCCCTCCAATTGGCCCCTCCCATGGAACTGCAATGATCTCTAGCCGATCGAGCTTGGTGGACCCTTCTCTCTCTATCTCCACCCGCACGTCCTCCGCATAGGGATGGTAGTATGGCGCGTCGTAGCTGTCCAGCTTCTCTTCCTCTACCAATCCCTGCGTGGTTCTAACATTTTTTTCTCTTTCAGCAAATTGATTGAGGTGTGCATTTAGACCGTGCGAAAGGGTTAAACGTTCGGTGGCCTGCTAACGCCATTCTGCTTGCGGTATTCAATGACGCCAGTCCGATGACTCATCATCTGATCTGAGAGCTGCAAGGTGGCCAGGCTTTAGGAGACCGCTAGCTTTCGTGATTCTGTAGCATCCATTAGTCAAATGGCGACATTTTTAGCTACTTAAAGATCACTAGAGAAAGCTAAAGTTAAGAAATTGCAAAGTTCACAGGCTGCTCGATTCAATTCAAGTAGCCAAGTGACAGGTTTTGCAAAAATGTGCAACTTAATACTCCAGGATTGATCAACTTGGGCCAGGCAAAATTGATTAATAACTTGGACTGTAAAAATTCCGGAGACTGAGCCTTGCATATGCAATGACTAGAAGACACGGATGCGGAGAAATACTTTTGGAGCAACACGGACCTGTGAGACCAAATCCTGAAATGCTAGTCCTAAGTAGTCCCAAAGCAGACAACTTTCATCGGAGATGGATCCGGCATCCTCTGGCTCCTGATAGCCAGAACCATGCATCCTCCGGGACTATTTCTTTTGATCGCGACTCGAGAAATGAAAGAAGTTCATCCTGAATCGGTTCAAATAAGTTTCCACGACTCGACTCCCCGTGGGCTTGTCCTTGGAATATAAACTTTCCCTTTATTTACCAGCTCTTTGTTAGATCGGTCACTCAGCTCGACAGGTACCTGCAGAAGGGAATTTCAGGCGAGAATTCTTATCATTGAACTATTTATGCTCACCGATCTGTCATATTTCGAATTCTCCTCTTCTGCTTTGGCTCTGAAAACTGCCACTTTGGCACGCTTTTCTCCGACTGGGTCCTTACTTCTTCCAGAACCATGAATCTCGGGTGCAAAAAAATGGACCCAACTTGCTATCCAACGACCTGAGCTCAACCGTCTTCTTCTCGAGCTCTTTAAATGCACATTCTGAACTTCTGCTTCTGCTCCTCCTCTTGTTGAACCACAATGGAATGGATGGCGGTCAATGGGCTCTGGATTCCTTCTGACACTACTTTGTTGGGGATCCTGTCAACAGCTTGTAGCCTCTCCTCACAGAGTGAATTTATCTTCGACTCTTCCGTGGTTCGAGATAGCATGTTCTTGTTGAGCTGGAACAGGCTGAAGTGTAGGCAGCCTGTAAGTGACTGAATGTGATCTCGATGAGCCTCGATAAGGCTGCAGAAGGAGAGGTGCCACTGCTGGACCTCAAGCGCGAGCTGCAGCATGGTGTAGTTGTAATTATTGACCTTTGCTAAATGTTCTCCTCACCCCATTGGTAATGACAATACCTTTCATCCATTATATCCAATATTTATTTATTCTTCGTGAAAAAACTAACAATTTGAGTGATCATCTTATTTTTCCAAGAAACCAAAGTGCATCCGCGGTGTTGTGCCTTCGGCTTAAGTCAGTCAAGCAAAAGGGAAACTTTTCACATATTACTATATGACAGCCATATAAATTATAATAATCAGAATGCAAAATCACCGAGCTACGTGCATTCCGGAAAAGATAGATTTGAAAGCAGGCGAAAACATTGCAATCCTGATTGACCAACGGAAGATAAGAAAAACCTGTTACCATGGTCATTACTTTGAAATGAGGGATGACGACCAGAGATCGTTTGAGATTCCGTGGGACGGGGGTGAACCTAAGAAGACATCCAAAGACAGCATAAAGAAGGCCTTGAATCTATCAATTACAGCTGCTGTTACTAGAGTTAAAGGCAACTCCCATTTAAGGGCCAGGAGAAAATTCTCCTAGTACCGTACAAGCAATTGCTTTTGAATGCTTTTCTTATGCTTCTTTGTTCCTCTTGTCCCTTCTTTCCGCTTTTAGTCCGAGGTTCTTCCCATTCCGAGAGGGTTAGTGCAATGTTTTGAACCTGACATCATGGTGTTATTCCTAGAACGGGACGCACGTTTGCTGCACTGTTTAGACTAGTTTGGGAAACAAATTACAACAGCAGCGATAGTCAAAGCCTTTTCACTTTTCTTTTGCCCTTTTTTTTCTTTAACTTTGTAAAGAAAAAAGACTTGTAAACATATATGACTTTTTCTTTTGGCCAACACAAACCCACGACTCTCTTTTTTCTGGCCGAGAAACACATTATTGAAGTGCAAACAGCAAATTGTTGGCCACATGCAGAGGAACTTAACAAAGTTAGGAGGCCGCCCTTTTTCTTCCTTTTCACACAGCGGGGCTCTCCTTCCCTCTCTCTGTCTGAATTAGCAATCTAGGCAGATCTCACGACTTCCTAATCAAAGACACCACAAGACTGGGATGCTCCACTTCCTTGGTATCCCTAGCCATGATGTCTATGAGCCTCTCAAACAAGGAGTCCAAGATTTGATCCCCAAAGTGGCTTGTGATCATGGACTCGTTCACTGCCCTCATGGCCTTTGCCATCATCTCGGCTGTCTTCCTCCGGTCATACCTCTGCCCTCCATTCACCCCATCCCATGGAGCTACGATGATCTCTAACCTGTCAAGAGTGAAGGACCCTTCTCTCTCTATCTCTGCCCTCACATCCTCCACATAAGGCTCATAGTATGGTGTGTTGTAGCTGTCCAGCTTCTCTTCCTCTATCAATCCCTGCGTTTTTTGAACAATTTTCTCTTTTAGCAACATTTTTCTGGTAAATGGACTAAGAGATATCACGAGAAGACTGGCTTTTTCATGAAAGTGACATGTTTTTCATGCTAAAGGTTAAACATTTTCTAGCCTGCTGACTCCATTCTTCTTGAATTATTAGATGATGCCAATCCGATGACTAATCATCTGATCAAAGAGCTCCAATCTATCCTAGCTCTAGAAGACTGCTAGCTTTCGTGATTTCGAAGCATCCATTAGTCAAATTGTGACAAAAAGCAATTCCAGCAACTTAGAGCTCAATAGAGAAAGTTAAGTGAAATTGCATGGTTCAAAGTTTCATTATTCAATTCAAGTAGCCAAGTGACAGGTCTTGCAAAATATGCAAGTTATGCTTCAAGACTGATTTGAGGACATGCCAAAACTACCTCCTCCTACAGAGATCCCGATGCAACTTGGGCCAGGCAAAATTGATTATTAACTTGGACTGTAATAATTCCAGAGACTGAGCCTTGCATATGCAATGATTAGAACACATGGATGCGGAGAAATATTTTTGGAGCAACACATACCTGTGAGACCAAATCCTGAAATGCTAGTCCTAAGTAGTCCCAAAGCAGACAACTTTCATCAGGAGACGGGTCTGGCATCCTCCGGCCCCTGAAAGTCAGAACCATGTGTCCGCCAGGGGCTATTTCTTCCGATCGTGACCTGAGAAATGAGGAGAAGTCCCTCTTGAATTGGTTCAAATAAGCTTCCACAACTCTGGGTGGACTTGTCCTAGAAATATACAATTGAGGATCTTCATTTTGTTTAGCCTTGATTCTGTCAATCAAGGTCGGTTGTACTCGAAGATTAGCTAATCGAGCACCAAGCCGATGGATCAAAACCTCCAGGTCTAGCTTTCTCATATCCTCAAGAATAAGCTTTTGAGAAGTAAGCAATGCTGCCATATTTCCAGCAGGATTTGCGACTCAAGGCATCGCCTACCACGTTAGCTTTACCGGATGGTAATTGATGGATAAGTCATAATCCTTCGAAGTTCTAACCATCTCCTCTGTCTCATGTTAAGTTCTTTTCGAGTAAAAATATATTTCAAACTCTTGTGATCGGTAAAGACTTCACATTTTCACCATACAAGTAGTGCCGCCATATTTTCAAGGCAAACACAACCGCCAACTCCGAGATCATGAGTAGGATAGTTTTTCTCATGAGCCTTCAACTGTCTAGAGGCATATGCCACAACTTTATCATCCTGCATAAGAACACAACCTAAACCTTCCTTAGATGCATCGCAATAAATTGTAAAGCCACCAGTTCCTGAAGGCAAAGTTAATATAGGAGCCGATACCAATCGCCTCTTCAACTCTTGGAAACCGCACTCACATTGATCGACCACACAAATTTAACTCCCTTCCGAGTTAGGCGAGTAAGTGGACCGGCAATTTTAGAAAACCCTTCTATAAATTGCCCGTAATAACTCGCTAACCCAAGAAAACTTCTTACCTCCGTGACATTGGTAGGGCGATTCCATTCCGCTTCAACTTTCTTTGTCGAGATACCATCCTTTGATATTACATGACCCAAGAATTCTATATGATCAAGTCAGAAGGCACACTTACTAAATTTAGCATACAACTTCTTTTCACGCAAAGTTTGTAAAACAACTCTCAAATGCTGTTCATGTTCTCCCAAACTCCTCGAATACACCAAAATATCATCGATGAATACCACGATAAATCTGTCAAGAAATTTCAAAATAGATGAATAATTCTTCTGAGTATGCTTCTTCTTCTGTTAGGAATTCCTCTCGCTTGTTCTCGAATACCCTATTCATCAAATCCATGAAAAGTGCATTCGTTAACCCAAAAGGCATGACAAGAAATTCATAATGCCCATACCTTGTTCCGAAAGCGGTCTTTGGCACATCGTCAACTTTTATCTTCAATCGATGATACCCCGAACGAAGGTCGATCTTAGAAAATACTTGAGCCCCTTGAAGTTGATCAAATAAATCATCAATCCGAGGTAAAAAATATAGATTTTCCCTTTATTCTTCCCCGACTTCATGTGAGTCCGGACTTCCATCATGCCGATCCTCGCGTCTCCTCCTCAAAGACGCACCTCGAGAAGCTTCGAGGTGTGTCTCTAGCATCGTAGATGCGACAGCTTGCTTGCCTTTACTATTTCTACGAAACGAAGCAAGTGTCTCCGAGTCACGCATGACCACCTGAATCCAAGAATGGAGCTACAACTTAGCATCAAAAAGGCTAACGCATTAAAAAAAAAATCTATCACACAATCTCACATCGTCCCACATCTGCCCAAACAAATCAAAACCTAAGCTCTGATACCAACAAATGTCACACCCCAATCCACTAGAACAAGGGCATGACACGGCCGTCCTTTCAACAAAGAACGCAGCCTCAACATAACCAAAATTCAACCCAATATCAACATATATACATCCATATATATATACATGACAAAAAGGGTATTTGGTTACAATATCAGAGTATCTCTACAATCCACCAAACCAAAACATACACCCACTACAAAGACTAACTTATAAACTTATCAACTATGCACAAGTCATACCCAAAATTTCCACCAAAAAGTCCTCCCCGAACGAACGCTCACGCCTATTCGCGACTCGCGTTGAAAGAACCCGAAAAACAAGTAGATGAAAGGAGTGAGCTACCACGGCTTTCATGAGTAACACATTTCTTCTAAGCGGATCGAGAAATCACTATGCACATTTTAAAACACAAACATAACTCACTTTATCATAATACTTGTCAGAGCGGTCACTCAGCTCCAGAGGTACCTGTAGAAGGAAATTTCGGGTCAGAATTCTTCTCGTTGATCTATTCACTCCTTTTCACTTTACCGAGCTCAAAATCATTAAAAGTCATTAAATTCTGATGGAATGCTCATACAAATATTGAAAGCTCGAAGACTTTTTATGGTTATAGGTCGAAAGTACAATGATCTTATAGTTGAGGGAACTAAAATTCAGTTTTCTATTTAAAAAGGGCGAGTGCTGACCTGGGAGAGCCAATGGAGGCTTGTGGAAGACTGCACGAAGTGCAGGCTCTTTGCAGGGAAAAGCCTACCATAGAAGGAACCTGGAACTCCAGCGATGTAACATGGCCCGAAGTCCTGGCCGTTCTCTTCCATCATCCTCTTCTGGAACTGTGGAAGGGACTTGAAGACCGTGTTGAAGTCATTGGAAGGGAGGTCGTTCAGGAACACGCTGAACTGTGGCGGCGAGCATCCAATTTGGTGGCATGTGTCGTGGATGATGCTCATGCTTTGGGAGATCGCGAATAGAGTGTTTGGCCCAGAAGAGCAGCCAAGATCGGCGATCGTGACGGTAGCGGGAAGTTTCTTGGTACAGAAATCAAGTAGAGCCGCGTGCAACACTGGGATTGTCCTGGAAAGATATGTGGTCTAGAGAAGAAACAAAAACTCCAATTTACTTGGGGGAAACATAGTGTCAAAAGAGAGGTACAATCTCAATGTGAGTGCTCAATGAAGATGATGATTTACACAAGTAAGAGTCTTCTCGCTAGCACAATTGTGTTTTTCTTTTGGCCATTTAATAAAATATTGACCTCGTGGAATTAAAGCTCAGTGCTTTGCAATAAAAGTTTGTTTGTGGCCTCGGCTTGTTTATCAAAAACCAAATTCATCAGGATGTTGCATAATCTCTGCTTCACATTATCCTATAGCGAACTTTGCCTTGGCACCATTCTCTATCAAGAGACTCTTATGAGCTTCTATGAGCACTTTCCAAACTTCATTAAGGCCTCTTATGAGTTTGAGGTTTGATTCTTATCACTGGAGACTGATATTAACTGAAAAAACTACCGAGGGATTGACATAGAAGGATCACAGATGTGCAAGAAAACTATTGCATCATGTTAGAGAGATTGTTGCTTTGTCTTCAATTTTAATAACATTTGCTTATATTGAAGAAGAGGAGAATATGGAGATAATTTACTTCTGTAATCACATCTCTGTGAGCCAACTCATGGCTTTGACTTAGATGAATATCTGTTTAATAGCTACTTCAACCTGAAGTACTAAGCACCCTCCTACGAGAAACGCTGTTCTAGAGGAGCATTTAAGTTTAACTGTAATTGTATTCAAGAATGTTAATTAACGAAATCACAATTTTAAAGAGAAGACACGATAATCAGGAATACGTACCTGTACATGGGAGTTCTTGGCATAGCTCTCTTCTCCACAGCCGCCTATCATACTTAGAATCTGCCCAGTTTCCATGCCCTGTCCGTCCATAGCTCTCTGCAGATCAAAACCCGCCTGTGTTTTCGTGGGACTAGACAATTTGTGTTCGCACTTATCTATAATTAATATCTACACGTGTTTGACACTCACATGAACTTGCCTCTACTACTATTGACGAGAAACAAGATGAATCGCTTATCTGCTTGTCTTTCCTGGAGAAGTAGCGGCATTCTTAGTTCTTGTTCTTGTGGGACGCATCCTTTTTGGTAAAAATTAATACTTTTGTGATGATCTCTATTTCCCCAGTTTGGCTGTTATTTTTGGTGCCTTTGAAGCTGTTCCTCAATAACAAAACAAATTATTCGTGACCGACAAATATTCCAGGTTTCATCGAGAGAAAGATTCCCCTTGTCATGAATTGTCCTATATGTGATACGACATTTAGTTCCTAGCTAAGATCTGTAATTAAAAATGTCATTTTAGATCTTTACACTTGTGAGATTTTGGTCTTCACATGCTGTTGGGTCTCATTACCGATTTGTTGACTCGGATCTCAATGATCCTGCAGCCCATCAACGGTGATCTAACCTGATAATTTTTTTTTTCCCTTTTTATGATTAAGAAATTGTAATTCTAGGCTTTGTTGGCTAAGGGCATATTTGGTAGCGTTTCTGTTCCGAGGAACAATTTTTGAACATAAATAGTTTTTTGGTTTTTGTTCCAGGGAACAATTTATGAGTATAAGAACGCGTTTGGTAACTACAAAAAATTTCTACTCTAGGAATAGAAATGCGTTTAGTAAACTTATATAATTTTTTTGTTTCTTTTAATTTTTCAATATTTTTATTATATTTTCCTTTTTTTTTTGTTCTTTCTTCCTTTTGGTTGGCTAGGCGAGCTCGGCCTCGCCAAATCTGGGCAAGCTTGAGCTCGCCTATCCAAGGGGAGGCCGAGTCTCACCGACCGGCGTGAGGCTCGGCCTCGCCAAGCCAGGGCATTGCCTGGGTGAGCTCGAGCCTCGCCAGTGACCTCGCTTGGTGACTAAGGCCATCGGCGAGGCTCAGCCTCGCCCAGGCGATTGGGCGAGCTCGGTCTCGCCAGATCTAGATGAGCTCGAGCTTGTTGGGGGCCGGCGACGCTTCGGTGAGGTCGCCGGCCCTCGACGGCCATGGCCAAGGCCGGCGACCGGCCAAAAGGAAGAAGAAGGAAAGAGAAAAGAAGAAGAAAAATGAGAAGAAAAAAAAGTGTGTCTTGGAATTATTCCCGGAAATAAGAAACAAGTTTTTTCTACTTCTTTTTCTGTTCCAAATCTGTTTCCGGAAACAAAAACTCTAATCTGTTTCCGGAAACAAAAAAATAGATTTTTTGTTCCCAGGAACAAAAGTGTAAATAAACGCGTTTCTATTCTTTTTTTTTTCTTCCGAACCACCGGCAGCAGTGGCTTCGCTGGTAAGTCTTCCCCATCGTGGGGAGATCCACTGACCCCTTCTCGGAGGGCGAGGGTTCGACTCATCGCAGAGACGCTTGGCGTCTTACTCGTTCCAGGGGGTGGTGGGTCCTCCCGTGGGGCCAGGGTTTACTCCAACCGCCCGCAGCATACGAGGCGGGTTATAAAAAAAAAAAAAATTTGTTCCGGAGAAAAAAAAAAAAAGAAAACAAACAGGCCCTAAATTACAATTCCAGCTAGGCTGTTACTGGAATTTACATTCACAGAAGCAAACCCTTTCATGCGCAGCTATCACAAATTGGTCATTGCGGTTTGAATACTGAAATCATCCAAAATCATTCCTGTAAAGGACAAACAACTCACAACACCCAACTCGAGTTTCTAAAACTCTTCTCATTCTAACCTAACTTCACCATAGTGGGTTGTCTGAAAAAGTAGTAATACCTAATAAGATTATCTTCATGGACAACCAAGTTCAGACAAAACTCTCTTCTGTACATCGGTATGGACATTCTCTGCAATGAATCGATCATCATGGCTACATAATCAAGGGAGAAGCCTCTTCAAATCATGCTCCGGTTCATTGTTCTTGGCTACATTGTACAAGGACTCGAATGCTTGCATGCACACGCTAGAAAACCCCACGATTGCCTGGAACAAATGCGGAAAACCCATCTGTAGGTTATTCAGTGTCATTGCTCTAGTTATGCTCACTGATTTGTCGTGTTTCGACTTCTCCTCCTCTGCTTTGGCTCTCAAAAATGCCACCTTAGCATTCTTTTCTCCAACAGGGTCCTTATTTCTTCCAGAACCAAGAGTCTCGGCTGCACAAAATGGACCGTACTTGTTCTCCAATGACCTGAGCTCAATCGTCTTCTTCTCGAGCTCTTTGAATGCACATTCTGCCCTTTTCTTCTGCTTCTGCTCCTCCTGTTGTTGAACCACAATAGAATGGATTGCAGTCAATAGGCTCTTGATTGCTTCTGATGCTACTTTGTCAGGGATCCGGTCGACGGCTTGTTGCCACTCCTCACAGAGTGAATAAATCCTTGACTCTTCTGAGGTTCGAGATAGTGTGTTCTTGTTGAACTGGAAGAGGCTGAGGCGGAGCCAGCCTGTAAGTGACTGAATGTAATCTCGTTGAGCCTTGACAAGGCTGCAGAAGGAGAGGTGCCACTGCTGGACCTCCAGCTCAAGCTGCAGAGTTGACTGTCGGTGAATCTCGGACGTGGGTTCAGCAGATGGAATGATGTTCAGATATTTAAGCTGCTGGACTATGTGGGTCTGGACCTGGTGGCACTCATACATGCTTCTCCACATGCACATCAATCTGCAATAGCAAACACAAAGGGGAAAAGAGCAATTACGCAATTCTTTAAGATAGAGTGGAGAGCACATAAATTTTGGAGAGAGGGATAAATATATAAGCACATTTATCAAAGAAAACCCCCTAGATCAAGTCATTTTGTGCATCGTACTTGTTATATTCAGAATGTGACTACCCATATGTTGCAAAACATGTCAAATTCATAAAAAGTTGCAACTTCCCATTTTGAGCTATACAAAAGGCCTCATGACATGTTTAAATTTCTACAGGAAAAGTAGCCAACACATTAACTTTACTGAACAGAGCATCATGATGTTGTTGTGATTGTTGAACCTTCATTGAATGTTTCTTCCCTCCCCATTGCTAAAAACGATATACTTAATACATCATATCCGATTGTTATTTACTCTCTGTAAAAAAATCACAATGCGAGTGATTATCTGATTTTGCAAGAAACTAAAAGAAGTGCATCCACGGTGTTGTGCCTTTGGCATAAGTCACTCAAGCAAAGGGGAATTTTTTCACGAATTACATTATGACAACCAGGTGGGTTATATGGGTTGGAAAGCAGAGTAACTGAGCTATGGGCATTCAGGAAAAGATAGTTTTGAAATCAGGAGAAAAGATAAAAGCCATCCCAATAGACCAACGGAAGATGAGAAAAATGTTAACATGGTCATAACTTTGAAATAAGACATGATGACCAGAGATCGTTTGAGATTCCATGGGACAGGGGTGAGCGTAAGAAGACATTTAAAGACAGCATAAAGAAGCCCTTGAATCCATCATCCACCATTACTATGTTTAGCAAGGGCCATGCAGTTGGTTCCACTTAGTGAAAAGGCTTTGACTATTGTTGCTGTTGTATTTTCTTTCCTAATTAATTCTAAACCATGAAACAAACATGTGTCTCGTTCTAGGAATAACACCATAATGTAAGGTTCACAACATTGTACTAACCCTCTCGGAAATGAGAACAACTTGAGAATAAAAGTGAAAAGAAGGGACAAGAGGGATAAAGAAGCATAAGAAAAGCATTCAAAAGCAATTGCTTGTACAGTACTATGTAATTTTCTCCTGGCCCAAATGTAGAAGCTGCCTTTCACTCCGGCAACAGATGCATTTTACTTTATTTTGTGCTAGATGTGACTTTTCTTTAGTGGTTAGACAAGGGCATCCTAGTTACCACAACCATTTTCATAAAAATTTTCAAACAGACATCATTTTTATATGAATTGAACCATATTGATAGGTAATACTTGGAAAAGCGATTTGTTCCACATGATCTAGCATGTGTCCAACTAACAAAGACCACGCAAACTCCAAACTTTTCTGCATCGCCGAGCCAGATTTTGAAACATTCCAAAGATTAGGAAAAAGAGAAAAAGAAAAACAATAAAAGAGAGAATGTTTAGGTCTTTGTGCCATGCAGGGTAATGTAACTAACCCTTTAACTAGCTCAAGCAGCTGCGGATAAAGCTCTGTGTCTCTTAATTTGATGATTTCAGCAGAAGTTGTCTCGATGGCTTGGGAAGCGACCATCATCTGCGATTCCAACTTCTCAATCTCCTTTTTGGTTTTCTCAGTCTTCACATAGTCAGCCCGCTTCAGCTCAAGCTTCCTCAAATGCTCCACCCTCTTGTCATGCTCAATTTTAAAGGTCTCTGCATCCTAAGACCAATACAAATAAAATTACAAGAATTTGGTCGCATGGATGGACCAGAATGGGAAAAATATCCATTAATTGCTCAATATGCAGAGTTTCATTTCTTGTCCATGAAAATATAATAGTTAGCGCTAGCAGAAGAGAAGAACATTCTAGGAAACCCATATGCACCGTACACATCTTTAAAATCATCAAACTTTTCGACAGTCAAACTGTTTCCTAGTAGCCACTTGCTAGCACATTGGATATTGCTGTCAATTTCCTAATGGCTAAATCGTCTGTACATCTCATTAAGGATGTGTCATGTACTAGCAATAACTATTCAAGAGCAAAAGAAAGACAACAACAAGATAGATAATCAAAATAGATAGCTACCTTGACCTCCTTGTACAGCTTCTTCTCCCAAGCGTATAACCTCTCAGCAGTAGAACAGTGGCTGCCATACACAGACCTTCCGTTGCTAAAATTCTGGGCACTCATCCTGCCGAAGCCGTTTGATTTTGGACTGGTGCATCCGCGCGTCCACAGTGAGGGGCTCAGATTCCACATATAATTATGAACTTTACCTGCCAACGCCAAAGGATCAAACCTCAAAACATGTATATGCAATTCAAAGTGACAAAAGAGCAAAAAGCAAACCCGCAAAACAATTGTTTTACTTCATTTGACATTCGCTAATCTCATCTCATGGTTTATTATTGCACATAAAAGCGACATATAATCAAATGGGTAATTATTGTTTCCAGATCTGTCAAACAGAATTGACACAAAAAAAAAAAAATGATGATGAAAAAAGAAAAAGAAGGCTCAGTGGCTTGTGCACCCTCTTTGCTTTGGCAAGAAAAAGCAGGGCTCGAAACTTCCAACGCCAACGACACATCAGCACCAGCATCAGCAGCATTCAGGAAATACTCATCAAGCTCTTTGATGATCCCCATCAGATCTTTCCCACTATTCCTCGACACCACCATTGCAAGCTCGCTGTTGCTGTCCTTCGAATACCCACTGACCACCGTCATGGCGGCCGCCGGCGGTGCCGTCATCTCAGAAGCAGTCGTGGTCACCTCCCATTCCTCCTCCGTGACCGACCTCGAGGACGCCGGCATGAAAGGGTCCCAGAAATCCCACCCCGAAGCCCCGGGCGGCGGAGGCGGCGGCGGCGGAGGGGGCGGGGGCGGCAGGGCCGAGGAGGCGGTGACGGAGGTGGAGGTCCAGCTGTCGGAGCCGGGGCTGAGAGGGGGCGGGGAGGCGGCGGGGTGGGCGGAGGCTGCGGCGGCGGGGAGGGCAACAGGGACGGCGAGTGGAGGCGCCGGTGGTGGTGGTGGAGGTGGAGGTGGAGGGTGGCCTCGCCGTTGGCGAACTGGAGGAGGGCGGATCCGGTGCTGCGCAGGGCGCGCAGGTACATGGCGTGCGACACCGAGAACCCCTGCCTCGCCTTCACGAACTGCTTCATGTACCTCTTCCTCGCCCTGCAACGCGACACCATCTCCTCCCTCTCCACCCTCGAGTAACAACACCCCATCTCTCTCTCAACAAGTCCTTGCCTTTTCTGGCCCAAACGGGGGAAAGGAAAGATCTTTCTCCCTCCCCTCCCTCCTCTCTTCGTGGGTGCTCCCTGGATTCCCTCAAGCTGCTCGAAGCCTCATCGACGGCGGGCATTCCACGGCGTTCAGCGAGCACCCAACTTCAGCAGCAGCAGCAACACAAGCGACGGCAGACTGCGGCTTTCTCGATCAGGCACTTGGGTTCGGCGTGTGCGGAGATGGGCAGTTCCAGCTTCCGGGTGTGGAGCTCGGAATGTGGGGGGGGGTGTGTGCTTTTCTTTTTGGGCGGAGGAAGGACAGAACAGGGGAAGATGCAGAGCAGCACGAGCGAGAGAGTTCCTTAGTTGTTGTTTTGTTTAGAGAGATGCAACAGGGACAATGCGCCTCGGGCAGAGAGCCCCCCGCAACTAAATTTTTTCATATTCGGAGCGGAATGACGGTAATGCCCTCGACGGGGGCATTCAATTACGCCAGCTCGGCCCTTGGAACATGCAGTGCACTCAACGGTTCTTTTTTTTTTTTTTTTTTGCCCTTTTTACTCGTGCCTCTCTCTCCAAAAACAGAGATTTTTTTTTTTTTTCTTTCGTGGCCAATTTGGAAAATAAATGATTAATGAGTCATTGATTGTCCTGCCTAATTAGTAATTAGGACGTTACCAACTTACCAAGCGCTTTCTCCGCGGTATAAATTTTTATCGCGAAAATCGCATTATAATTCTATCTGATTTGGCGTAAGAATTAAATACTTGCTAAATAGCAAGACCGTTGTTTTATTTTATCGATCAAACGTAAAATTTAATTACATTGGAATGGTTTTGCCTGAAATTTAGTTGAGCTCATAATTAGAAATTGATGAAGTGTTTGTCTTTTGGGATGTGATTTGTAAAGGACAAAGGAATAATATTGTCTCCTCATAATTTGATAAATATATTGTTATGAAATGTGATTATATTTTTCCAAGATTTTATAAGCGACTTTGATGAATATATCAACAAAGAATTGAAAATGAAATATGTACAACTTTCATATACTATAATATGCAAGGGAAAAGATTGACATTATCCATTCATAGTTCAACTGGAAATTGATTTTTTTTTCAAGATGGGATTTAGTGTAATTATTTTGAAGAGAAAGGATTTCAGGATAATAGAAGCATAAAATGAGATATATTAAATAAAAGTATACTAAGACTTTGTTTATTTAGCCAAAAATGATTGATTTACAAAAAATTCTCCTAAAAATATTTCTTATTTCCCTTGAAATAATTAATTAATGAAAAATGTTTTCATTATCAATAATAATTTACGTTTATAAATTTTTCGTAGATGATAAAAATATTATTTATTTATTTTATAAGTGATGTAAGCGATAATGTTTTAGAAAATATTTTTAATTTTTTTTTTTTTTTTGTGAAACAAACGTACAACACTTTTTTAAAAGAAAAATTTAAGAATGATAAATCTGTGGTACATTAGAAAGCAGCCAAAGAGGGAGGGAGATATGGCGGGATTTTCTTTAGTGTAAAAGGGGGAAAAAAGAAAGAGGAAAGGAAGGAGGGGGCTGTCGATTTCAAAAGGACACTAGAATAATGTCCCATGCCCATGCTCGAAAGTGCATAAAAACATAAAAGGTTGGTGAAAATTTTGTTGAGTTCGAATGAAATCATAGATTATTTTCAGTTTGTCATAATGGGATACAAAGTATCACTAAATTCAGAATTTTGAAAATCATGAAAATGATTTTTTTTCCTTAAGATTATTTGTTTAGAGGTTAATGTTATCATAGCTAATAGCTATTGACAGAAATTGAAAAGAAATGGAGAGGAAGAACCGGAGCTTTGTATTTCAAAGATATTTCCCGTACACATTCATTACACTATTTGTAATACAAGACTAAAGTGTAAAACAGAAAGAAATATACATTGATTCTAATTCTATTTTACCAAGTCAATTACTCGATTAAATGAAACAATCTTTGATACTTAGGATCGATGTTTCCCAAGTTATCAAACCATATTTAAAAGCTGGTGGCCTTTATATATGCTTGCTTTTAATAAGTATGCATGTTGTCTGTGGCATAATGGCTTGGTAAAAATATCCGCAAGTTGCTCCGTAGTTCCTATTCCTCTTGTTGTGATGACTCCTTCTCGAATCTTGTCTCGAGTGAAATACTGGATTGGCCGCTAACTTGAGTACTAAATCGACTTGTACTCCAAGATCGACAAATAGATTATTTTTTTTTGAAATATTGTGTGATAATGATACGGTTGATTGCTTCTTTGTTTTCCATGAAATAAGAGATTTTCCAAATTTGATGCAAAAACCGAGTGATGGATCTTCTCGTCATCGGACAAGTGGCATAACGTATCACAATATGCCATCATTTTCATATTGCAATCTCGAGATAAAAAAATTTGACATCCCTTAGTATTTTACCACTTTCAATTCACTCGCACACATAACATATATACGGTCTTTTCGTGAGTAAGTTTTCAACAAGTCGATGGATCTTCAAGTAGCAAATCATCGATGGAGGGAGATAAGCTTGAATCATATTCATGTGTTGTTAACTTTGTGAATCGGAATAATTGCCGGTTTGCACCGACAATTAGCGAGACTATCTGAATAAACTTTCTTTGACCGAGAGATATTCCTTTTGACCGAGCTATCTCAATTCCGAGAAAGTACAGGAGATCCCAAGTCTTAGCAAGGCTCATTATTTGATAAGAATGTCATCAACATATATTAAAAGGTAAATTGATGAAGTATATCCATGTAAACAATGCATAATCATGTTTGGAATGCTGAAACCCGTGTTGTTAAATGAACTTGGCATACCATTAGACAGTCCATCAAGGATTTAGACGACACACACGAGATAATCCTGTGGAAGTTCCATATAAATCTCTTCATCCATCTGCAAGAAAGCATTATTGACATCCATTTGATCCAATGGATAAGAATTTGACTTCTTTGGCTACGGGAGAGAATGTTTCATGATAATCAAATCCTTCCCGTTGCGTGAACCCCTTCGCCTTCAACTTGTATCGCTTAATCCATCTCGCCTTAAATTTGATTTTATAAACCCAATATCCGTCGCCGGTAATGGAACAATGTCCCAAGTGTGGTTCTCATTGAGAGCCTTGAGTTGTTCCATAGCATGTTGCCATTTAGGATCATGTGATGCTTGAGTATGATGACGGTTCTGTTCTTCGGAAATCCTACGATGCAGCACATATGTTTGATGACAATCTACTAAAGGAAACATAAGATGATACCGGATCGTGTATCCGAACAATCAGCGTAGGACATATATAATCTTTTGTCCACGTAGGGGTCGAATGTGACGTCCGAACGTCGAGGCCGCTCGGTCTGGTTTCTTCGATAATACGGGAGAAGGACTCTGTTGGGTCATTGGCGAAGAAGCTGCGATGGAGAATTTGATGAAGGATCTGTCTCGGTGAAAAACTGGTGAGTCGATAGCTTGATTAGAATCATGTGTCATCATCGGCATATGCTTTCCATGTAATTTCCAGCATGTATCAATAGTATGATGAGGACGTTTACAATATTCACAATATTTACCCTTAATTTTTGAATTTTGCCCAGTATTTTTTATGGATGTCGTGGCATTTCGTGGGCCTCCGGATGCCCTATATGCGGGCGCTGTCGTGGCTGAATATGGACCGTTTGATTCGGTCGGACTAGCGAGCCAATAAGAGCCGTCCGATCTCTTCTGATATGGGCCGTTGGATCCTAAATCTCGGATCAAACCACAGCCGTCCATCTTAGGGTTTTCGCCTACCCCAAGTCCATATTCGTCCGCCCCCTCTCCGTGCCGAAGCCCTCGATACCTCCACCTTCTTCGTGCGACACTTCTCAGCAGTTCGCGACCGCCATGGACTCCGCGCGACATTTCTCCGGATCCGGGCGGGTACAAGGGCGATTCCTTCGCCGGCTCGCCATGCTCGGCCGCGGCTTGCCGCGGCTCTCCTCTTGGACCGCCAAAAGATCCGGCCGAGCGAAGGTAACGGATCCATCGCCAAGATCTGCGATCGAAAAGGTGAGTATGCGTCGTTCAAGATAAGTAGAAATCTAGTCAGCTTAATCTTTCGATGTTTTGCGGCGTCGCTTCGGGTCCTCGAGGCGTTCTTCGCCGCCTCGAGCTCATTCCGGAGAGCCGAGAGCCCGATTGAAACGGTAGTGACCGATTGATTCCCTTGTTTCAGATTGAAATGGCACGGGTAATAGTGAAAATCTTCGCCGGATCGAGACGCCCATACATCTCTCGGATGTTCTCCCAAAAGGTCTTCGAGTCCTCGGTCGGTGGTCCCTTCGCAACGTCCGGAGCAAGGCAATTTCCAATCAGTGCGTACTAATTGGTTGCATTTTTCCAGAAACGTTGCGGTCGTTCGTCGGTCGGATAGGGGACGGTTCCGTCAAGGAAACCGTCCTTGTCCTTCGTTAAGTGCTGTTGGAGGTCTATTTTACGGTGAGCTGCATGTTGATGAAGCTCCGGTCCGTCGGCCGTCGTCGTGTGAAGAGGATCTCGGGCTCGGGACGGCCGCCGTTGACCGGAAACGCGTAGGCGTAAACCCGGGTTGGAAACCGGGTTGTGGAACCGGGTGGGAATCCGTAGGGATGGATCTCGTCCAACCCGACCCGTCGTTTGGGTAATTCTCCCCGGAGGGTCCACCTTGAAGAGGGTACCAACCGAGATAAGGTTGGATCGGTCCTGTTGGAACGATCATTGAGCGAGGTATCAGCGGTGGCCGATGATCCGGTATCACTCCTTCTTCGTTGGGTTCGGATCTTGGATCTGTTGAGGTGAATTGGAGGCTTCTTCCAGCTATTAATAAATTATAAAGATAAAAATAAAAACCAATGTTTAACATAGCTACTAAATGGTTCGACAATAACCGATTTTTTTGATACTTAGGATCGATGTTTCCCAAGTTATCAAACCATATTTCCAACAGCTATTAATAAATTATAAAGATAAAAATAAAAACCAATGTTTAACATAGCTAAAATTGTGTGGTGGGGAAAGAAATTCTTTCGAATACTTGGGAACTTCGTCTCATGATTTGATTTATGCAATACTCGTTTTTGTAATTCCTCGTGTTAAAACACAATACCAAAATTGTGAACATAATACCAAATTAGCTATTGACATTGACACAACCTCTTCAAGGCTCATTATAAGAAAGCATATCCTTACTGATTACTAGACAATCTAGCGATAAGGGTCCATCTCTATTTGTCCTTTGTTTAATGTGATCCTTCAACTTTAACCAAAAGTATAATCTGTCCTTGAACTTTAATTTGTTTGATGTGATTCATGAACTTTTGTTACATGTTTAGTTTAATCTATTGACTGTATGGAAATATTTAACATTGTCGTTTTATTAATTTAAGTTCAGGGATGAAATGAAATATTTTTATAAAGTCAATAACCTAAATTGAGTATGTATTAAAAATTTAGTGATTATATCGAACAAATTAAAAATTTAGAAATGACATTCTATATTGGGTTAAAGTTTATAGATCTCATTGAACAACTTTAAAATTTATAGACCACATTTCATATTGTGTCAAAGTTAAAAAGCCATTTGTATTATTATCCCAAAAAACTATGGTGAGATATTCACATGAATCTAAATGATTCAAAAATACTCATGTACTTTTAAAGATGAGATATGTTCAAATTGAATTAAATAGAGTCAAAATAATGGGGGGAAATATGCAAGGTCAAAAGTCAAAAATATCTACGTGGGAGGAAATAGGACGAGGGGCTTCCTAGTAATTAGGACAAGTGCAATGCCCCTCCTTGCCTTTGGCAAGAAACCCAGGTAAAACCCAGGTACGATGAATGGCCAAACTTGTCATGGCCTTTGACTCACCCTTTGATGGGACGAGTCCATGCTCATTCCCCATTTTTTACACCCTATGGGCCTTTTAATATATTTGGATTCTCATTTCATTTTTTGCAGGTAAAAATCTCCTATATTAAGACTCACAAGGGGTAAAAATCTCCTATACTAAGACTCATAAGGGGTAAAATTTCTAGTTTTTTTGGATCATCTAGCAAATTTTGTGCACGCTTTATTTCCTTTTTCGAGTCTTTAAATTGTGTGAATAGACTCCGATTCTTTTAATTTGCGCACCGATATGTTTTTACGATCGTTTGGAAGTTATACCCCTGCCATCTCGTGACATGATATATAAAATGTTGATGAGAGTCTGCTACGTGACTTTTGAAGAATTTCATGTCTTGAATATTCTAGTTATTCTTAAACGAAGGAGTAGGCAATGTCAATGGTATCGGTCATTTCTTGAAGTTACCATTCTCTCTTCCAACTCACAAAGTATATGTACCTTTCTTCACTACTCTCTCTTCCTTACTTTCCCACTTCTACCTCTCTATATAACATGCCGGCTTAAGTTCTTTCGTTGGCATCGACTGTCCGTTCTCCTTATTCTCAGCCAACTTTGCTCGAATGGCGCGGGTTGTGGACGCGGAGTACTTGAAGCAAATCGAGAAGGCTCGCAGACTCCTCCGTGCCCTCATTTTGAGCAAACAGTGCGCTCCTATCATGCTTCGCTTAGCGTAAAGATTCTCGTATCCTTTCTCTTCTTTCTTATTATGCCTTTCTTTTTGGCGAAGTAATGTCTGTTTGAAGGTTGGTGAATGACTAAACTTGTCGGATTGCGAGTGACCGGGGCGCATATGCGGTGCTTTGTAGTGTTTCGCGTAGATTGCCTGTCTAAGACTTCTCAAATAATGTTGGCGCATGATGGTCATGAAATCTGCAGGTGGCACGATGCGGGCACTTATGATGCTACAACAAAGACGGGAGGGCCTAATGGCTCGATACGGAATGCAGCTGAACTGAAACATGGCTCGAACAATGGATTGAAGATTGCTGTTGATTTATGCGGTGGGCTTCTGCGGCTTAGCACATATAACTTACCACATTCACAAGTTCATTCTACATTTTCTAGGAACGTCTTTCTTCAAATCTTTCTACTTCTATTTTGTTTCAGAAGGAGTCAAGGCTAGCTGTCCGAAAATTTCCTATGCAGATCTTTACCAGGTTACTGTCTTTTTCATGAATTTTTGCCTTCTTGGTTAAAAGTTAAATGATCTTCTCAGTTGGTGACATGATAAGAAATATGTAAACCTGCACATAGGTCACAATGTGCTGCACATGGAAAGAATCTTTGGGACTATTGATGAACCTGAACTGCACAAATTCCATAGCCTGTTAGTTTCAAACTTTGCTACTCTTATCTGGGTTTGATGTTAACTACAGAGAAGTCCTGCAGATGTGGTTTCTAAGATGTTAAGGGTGTTAATGCGTCTGACATTCCATGTGAGGAGACTTACCCATGCTTACTTTGGATGAAGACGTCGTGGCTAGTTATTTTCTGGCTGTGTTGACTATTTTGCTCGCATTAATCATTATATCTCCAGGGACAGAGTCTCCAGTTGTTTAATAGCTTTGTGTTGAATTGCTTTTTATGGTAACCGATGAGCAGCTAGAGCAGTCTATGTGAAATTGAGGTTCGAGAGACAAGAATTTTCAGATGTTGTGAACTCATAAGTTCAGCTATAATTTGTTTTTCAGCTTGCTGGGATTGTCGCAGTTGAGATTACAGGTGGCCCCTCCATCCGCTTTGTCCCCGGAAGAAAGGTAAAATTGGCAGAAAGAATATTGAGGCCTAATGGTTTATGCATCATCACTTATATCGACCAAGTCATTTCCATATTAGGATTCTATGGAGTCTCCAGAGGAAGGACGTCTTCCAGATGCTGTTAAAGGTACGTATCACTTAAACTTTAAGTTGAACAATTCTTAAGTGGTTTGAACTGATGACACCCATATGAAAATGATACCAGCTTGTATATGAGCAGAGAACCTCAGACTTTCCACAATGCTCTTAATGTAGTCCTTGTTCATCTTAATACAGGTGAAGACGCATCGCATTTAAGGGAAGTATTTAATCGGATGGGCCTATCTGACAAGGATATCGTAGCATTATCAGGGGGCCATACTTTGGTAGATGTTTCAGAAGCCCTAAACTGCTTCATACGAGTCCTTCCCTGTGGTACCAGCAGTTTGTGCATATTCCCATTTCTTCCTTTTCTTCTCTGAATTTTCAGGGAATGGCACATATAGATAGATCAGGTTTTGATGGAGCCTGGACCAAGGAACCCCTTAAGTTCGATAATTCTTATTTTGAGTAAGAGATGATCACACTTCGATGCAATTCTCTCTATTCAAACTCTACTTCCATCAGATGAGCTTTCTGCACAATGCTTGCGCAGGGAACTTCTGAAAGAATACTCACCAGGACTTCTGCAACTTCCTTCAGATAGGGTTCTAGTGGAGGATACAGTGTTTCTTCACTATGTCAAGCTATATGCTGAGGTACTATCGATCTAAAGGGGGGCTTTGGAACATCTTGTCTTTTAAGTCGTGCTGAAAGAGGCAGTACATGTCCCCAATGGAAGTTCATCATTCTTTGTGCTAGTTTCTTCTTTGTGAGAGAGTTTTCTTTATGTTCTTTTTGGTTTCCGAGCGACATGCAGGATGAGGAAGCCTTCTTTAAAGACTATGCACGGTCACACAAGAAGCTGTCCGAGCTAGGCTTTACTCCGGATTACTTGGGCTTAATGCTAGCGAAGCTCAAATTGGCATTTACTGCAGCCCGGAGTCACCAAAAAGTGAAGTGAAAAGAACATGACAGAAGTGAATCATCATCGTGTGTGGTTTCATGATATCATTGAAATCTGGATTTGTTGTACAAAAATATCGAGTCTGTATAATCAATCGTAAATGTGCACGAGTACAAAATGTCATCCAGTCAGTTGCAGGGTGTCGGTTTTCATAATAAGTATAAAGATTTCCTATTTTGGAGTGAATTCAGGAAATGCATCTATTATTATTCAGAAAAAATATGTGCCTTTTTATTTGATAGGCCTTACATCAAATTAACAGGGAACAAGTTTAGTGGGAGAAGTGCTAGAAACTCTGCCCTACTTCTTCTGCATTGCTACAACTACAAGACTCTCTGCCTCCCCTCCTCCTCAACTAAAGGAATGAAATTTAACAGGAGAACAAGTTCATCTCCAACCTAAAATTATATAAAAACTATTAGCTTCAGAAATTATGACTGAAAACATTAGTTAAAAAGAATACCAAGCCTGCCCTCTCTTTTGTTCAGGCTTTTGGACTCAGTGAGAGTGTAATGTCCTGAAAAACCTTGAGCCTCTTGTCTATCTTCTTGGGGACATTCCAAGTGCTGCTGCTGTTAGTTTCTATTGTCTTTCCTGTTTCCTTACTCTGACCCAGAACTGCAGCAAGAATAGCCTCTTCAAAGTCATCATTGTCAGGCAACATCTCCATCAGATTCTTCTCCAGCTTCTCCTCGGGCGAGGCAGACAGCCTCCTCGACTTGTTCTCCGTTTTCTCTGGCCGCCCCACGAATGGCTTTGTGAGCTCCGCCGCTTCTCCAAATCGCATACCGTTCGTCGCGTTACCGGACCTCGTCCTCTTAAGGGTCTCGTTGTTATTGAACTGGACCCCGAAAGGCTCGTTTTCCTTCACGAGTTTCGTTGAATAAAAGGGCGGCGCGTCTTTGTTGAGGGAGTTCAAATTCCCACTAAATGTCAGAGATTTCATGAATCTCTGCTGCCCCAACCCTGTCGTCTGGTTCGTAATTATGTTGGTGTCGATATTCTCATCCCCGAAATCGTCTTGTGATTTGCTACTCGCATTGGCATGATGATCCTTGCAGGGTTGAGGCTGCCAAATCGACGACGAGCCAAGGAACGCATCAAATAACTTGCTCTGCTCGACCCGGTCTCCTCCCCGGTTCATCATCTCTGACTCGAGGTCTTTGAGCATCTGCTGCGCCCTTTCATAGGCTTTCAGGTGCGAATCGACGCCTCGAGGCCCATCGACCACGGCCGGCTTCACCCGCCGCAGATTCTCCTTCGCTTCGCCGATCCTTCCTTGTTTCATCAAGCAGATGCCCAGATTGCACATTTTGTTGTTGTCTGGTGCGATTATGAGTGCTCTCCTGTACGCATCTTCTGCTTCAATGTAGTTGTTCTGCTGCATCAGCGCCCAACCCAAGTTCCCCTGAAGCAAGAAAAAACATCAATTCATTTCAAGTACGATGCAATTTAACATGTCCAACTTGCAAATATCGAGAATTCGTACTCATTAAATTGAATTCAATCATTTGAAATTCAGCTTTAGCATTAACAATTGGGATTCTTTTAACAGGCGCGATCTAGCATGGAATAAAAAGTAGAATTCGACAAGCTAGTGGAGACTCTTACCAGCAACCGAGTAGCTTCCTGTTCCACGGAGACTTGAAATTTCTTGCCTTGAGACCGAGCAGTTTTGGTCCGCTTCCCATTGAACGCGAGCCCTTGCTGAATCAAGTACAATTTATGCTTCAGAAGTGCAATCTGATCATCCAATCTCCCGCATCTCTGTCAACATCGAACACGAATGAAGGATGTAAGATATTAGCTTGTCACCTATTAATACCCACTGTCAAGCTTAGGAACTATGGGGAACTATGCGGTTTTCGCACCTTGTAAAGATCCAGTAAGATGTTATCCAGAGACTCCTGAGCCTGATCCGAACATCGGCACCGCAGTGATTTGATAGCTTCAATGGCTTCTTCAGCCCTGTTCTGCTGCTTCATCACGATGGCCATGTCCTTGAGAGCGCTGTCCACTCGATCTCCGGCGTTGATCGCCGCCCAAAACAGCGGTATCGCCTTCTCCGGATCCTTATCCACCAACTGATCAATGAAAAAAAAAAAACCACAGACAAGGAAAACCCATCAGACGTAAACATCAGTACGTTCCGTAAAAGACGAGACTCCGGCGAATTCCCGAGGCGAGGGCCAGATGCTTGCCTGGACGTTCTTGGCTCGAACGTACGGCGTGTCGCCCACAGGGACTTTGTGGGCGATGTGGAAGGACTCGGACCGGGTTCTCGAGACCCCGAGCGGCTTCGCGGGCGACGAGGGAGCGGACTTGGTGGGTCTGAACCCAGGAGGAGCATTCCACATATCTTGCAACATCTTTATATCAGGAAGAAAAAAGCTCTTTCGTTCGGCCTTCGCTTTTGCGCGGTCGCGGCAAAAGCTAAAGGATACACAAGACGAAGCAGATAGTGGGATGCCCGCCGGCGAGGTAAGAGAAGAGAGAGAAAGAGAGCACTCCTGAAGGAGATCAGAAGTGCAGTGGGGTAGAGAGAGAGAGAGAGAGAGAGAGAGAGAGAGGATGGAGATGAAGTTTGGAGGGACGTCCCATATAGAGGGGCGAGAGTTCCCTATTTTGAAAGAATTGTGACCGTTGGGGTGACCGTTCCGAGAACTAGCCGTTGCGTTTTGGGGGTGCTCTTTTGTTTATGTTTCTTTTGTTTCGTTGTTTTATGACGCCGAGGAAGATTGTTTGCATTATTGCCCTGATTTTTGCAGAAACGTTAAAATTATCCCCCACATTGTTCCGATACTTCCAAACGTGTCCTTGGACTGGACTTTGCCTTTTCTTTCTGGTATAGTGGTATTGTTTGTCTGAAAGCAATTTTTTTCTTTTTCTTTTTTCTTTTTTTCTTTTCAGATTTTCTTACTTTCGCTTTGTGGTTAAAAAGTGAGAATTTACTATGGTTAAATTTTTTTCGAGCGATGAGAAAGAAAAGATATTTCTTCGTGCATGGAATCTAGCAAAAATTAACACTGATTTTTTTACAAGCTAGATGATCTATCAAGGCTTTTAGAAACAAGAACTCTATTTTCATTCCAAAAATTCTCGCAGAAATAAATAATGGTTCTTCTAATAGATAGAAGCATCACAACAACTATTTATGTAGTTGTAGAGAATTCTTTGAAGTTATCATTTTCTGGGAAAAAAAAGGACTAGAAAATGCGGTTGGCATTTTTCCCTTCCATTAGAAATAGAAATAATACGAAATTATGTTTTGCAAGAAATTTTAACTTTAATTTAGTTTCCAATAATAACAAGGATAAGACATTATCACGATACAAAACATGTAATTTCAAAAAGATACGTAACATTATTGTATTTCCCCTTGATTACCAAATAAGAAGTTACTATTCGCACAAGGAAGATTAATTAGTTCTATTAGAAGCCGGATAGACATTTACTTCTTACTTTAAGCTTACTTTATACTTGTGCATTTCGATTTCTTTTAAATCTAAAATTTCTGAAGCTTCATGATACTTAAATGTTGACATGTAAATTCACTTATAAATTCTTCTCATTAATTTTCGTAATTTGAATAGTCTTTTGAATTTGATGGGAAAAATAAACTGTTTTTGGCTTTTAATTAATTATAGAAATTAAAACTATTGGAAACTCATCCCTTTAATAGGGTTATATTACTTCCTTTTGTGATGCTGTTTAGATGCTTTTGATTGATTCAACAATCTCAGGACAATTTACTCCCGGAGGATCCGTAATTGCACAGAACCAAAAGCGCTACATCTCATATGTCCTTGTCATGTCCTAGACGAGGCTCCCCCGTGAATCGACAGGACCTCGTTCTTGATTCCATGGACTAGAAAACCGAAGTGGATTTCCATTTCTAGCATTCTTAATTTAATTGAATGGTTCTCTTTTCCAACTGTTTGGATGACTACATATTCTGGGAAAAGGGGACCTTTAAGGATACGATTCTTCAATGAGCTGAAATAAACGTTTTTTTTTTTTTTTTTTTTTTTTTTTTTCCCTGAATTTTCTAGACCCAACGGATTACACTGCGAACGACCTTGACACTTTCCCACCACCGTTGCCACGAACCCTCGCCGCCACAGCCCCCCGGTAGCGGGGCTGGTCTCCGTCGCTTGGCTGGATTTCCAGAGTAAGCGCAGAGAGATGAACCTGCAGCTATGAAGGTTGCGACCTCCATTGATTCACACTTGGACGGAGGTCACCTGCCTCGTTGCAACTCAAGATCCGTGGTTGCGGCAGGCCCGTGACCTCCATGGCCACAGTGGTGTGACTGCTGGCTTGACTCCGTCGATTTGCAGTGTTTTGCCATTCTTTGGCGTCACTAAGGGCTTCAAGGTGCGATTCACGATCCAGAGGAAGATGGACAGCGGCAGCCAGGCGAAAGACGTTCACTAGTCCACCTCCAGCAACGTCCGACAGACAAAGAAGCATGGGCATGTTTTAGCTTTCTAATTCTATTTTCTCGTATTTGCTAAAACTCTTTCAGGTTTGTGTTAATAATTTGCTATATTTGTCTATAACAAACAACCGCGGCATCCCAATAACAAGTTAACCTGGTGGAATCCAACTTCACGTTGGACCAAACATGCCAAAAAAGTGTCAAGATAAACTGTGATATAACTGAAAAAAGTTCATTAAGGATTTCTCGCGCAGCTCCCATTCAAGACATTCTGTATAAAAAGTAACACAAGATAAGGAAAAGGATTTGCAAGCTCTTGCGCGCTCCAACGGACGACGGATTTCCACACATCACCCAACTTTTCCCCCCGTCACCGGTAAGTTAAAAATCCCTCGAAGGATGGTAAATCTGGCTTCAACTCTGTTAGCAACCCTTCAAGCGACAACTTCCATAGACTAACACCGGTGAAGAAAACAGTGAAACCCAAATGAATTATGTGCTTTTGAGCCACTACTATGTATCAATGCCCTCATAAAGTCATTGTTTTATCAGGCCCCAACAACTCCTCCAAGTAAAACAATATTAGTGAACCTGTAATTCGAGATTACTTAGGTTAACAAAACCTGCCTAGAAAGTACTGCGAAAAGCAATAACCATGCGTCTAGAGTAATTTCAACTAGCTCCATATGCGTATTATAGGCTGCAATTTTGAGTACCATATCCCACAGATGGCAGCAGAATTTCAGCTTCTCACACAACTGATTTAGGGGTAAACAAGAAATTCGTGAATCGGGTGCATAAACTCATCCAGACAGAGATCAAATTACATGAGATTTTCAGCAGTCATATACATCTCACTCCAGAGAAATTCACTACCTACATCTTACTACTAGAGCAACTTAGTTTAAAAGAATCTAAGAACGACGATAGTTCAACCGGCATCTTACATGGGGAAAATATCGAGAAATTCCGCTCCAGATGACCATCAACTATAAAGCTCGAAAACTATCTTGCTTGTCGAGTCTGGCCGTCCCAGAGCTCGACGATTCACCCATGGCGTCGGAGTTTGCTGGAGATGGGAAGGGCTCCCTCTTTAGAGACGTCGGCAGTCCAGAAATCTCCTGAACAATTCCAACAAACAGAAACAAAAAAATGAGATGGAAATTCGCCATTCTGGATCCTAATTCATCGATCTACGGAATTTCGGGTAACCTTCATCAGATGCAGCCTCAAATCGCAAGGCCGAACTTGGTTCCCGATGCAGGCCAGGACGAACTTGGAGTACTGATCGAGCACATCCGCGGCGGCCTGCTTCTTCTCTTCGACCTGAAATCAATTTTCCGGAGTCCCTCGTGAGCCGAAACGTCAGGAGAACAAGACGGGACCTTTTTCGATCGCGCAAAAAATCACATCTTGCGATCTTAAAACCTCGATTCGCACCGACCCACGTTTTCTTTTGCCCCCTCAATTACGATTGATTCCTTCAAAATCAGCGGAACCCTAGAATCCCAATAAGAATCCCTCACCAAACCAAACGTCGCGGTGATTTTTTCAGCCGAAAGCTTGTGGGGTATTTTGTCGAACGACTTGCGGACAACATCAGAAAGGGCAAACAAGAGGAGCGGAACACCGATTACGCTCGATTCGGGACACGAAACGGAGCGGCGATTCGAAGAAAGAAACAGGAAAAGGATCGAAGTAAGTGATGAAGCGACCGACCTCGTAATCTTCTTTCATGGCGGAAACTGCGACGGGTCGTTCTCGCTCTTCCTCTTCCTCAGGAGCTAAAACGATGGCTTCTCTGCTCCTCTGCTCTGCGCGAGACCAGCGCCAAAATCCAATCACGGTAAGTTCATGCTTTTTCTTCTAATATATAGATGAAGATTCACCTAGTCATCGTATTGGCCTATTAGCTCAGTTGGTTAGAGCGTCGTGCTAATAACGCGAAAGTCGCAGGTTCGAGACCTGCATGGGCCAAACTATGACATTTAATTTTCTATTTTTAATGCAGACATTTTTTTGCCCCCACCTGTTAAACTTTTTGAGCATTTCCTCAAAGAGTTGCAAGAGCCATGATGCACTCTGTTCATATTCTGATCTCAGAAAGCAATCAAATTGAGCGATCGCGCAGGCGGGTTTTAAGGACAGGCTGTCGAAATGGTCAGTGGAGAGATCATTGGTCTAGCGTGACCGGTTCAAACGAGCTAGCTTCCGCGTTCGCGTTAGTTTTAGGGGTCGTTAGGTACATTACTTAATGTCTCGCGTATGATGAAACCTGGAGATGGAACCCTTTGAGCGGTCTGAAAGCAGAGAAGAAAACTGCAGTTGAAGAACACGATAATGTAGATTTGAACTGGCGATCACGTGGGCAAGTAATCGCTGAAGGTTATTTGCTACTGACCAAGTAAATAATCTCCAAAGAGTACTCGCTAAGAAACTTGCGAAGGCTGTTGTCCGATTACTTTTGTAAGCTGGAAGCAATTGAAGTGCCGTTCTTCTTCATTAATACTATAAGTGCACCTGTTAAGGAAAGCCAAGAAAACTGCACTTAATGGTTTCCTCTTGAGCTGAATGGTTACCCTCTGGGCATGTATGAAGTTAATTGATTACATGAAATCCCACTGTAGATACAATCGAATTATATTGTCTTGACATCATTCCGCACCGACACGAAAGACAGAAATTCGATTTCCAATGCGAAATGAAAGACATACAATCTCTCCAGCACCGGAGAGAATCCTGGCCAGACCGTGAAGCTGCACAAGTTGACGTATGGTCAATGGTCAACGTCACTGAATTTGCAGCTGCAAATTCAAGAAACAGAGCATGAGATCAAAACCCGGGCCGAAAGCACCTAAAATTTTTGAAGCTTTAAACATAGAACGAACTGCAATTTATGTGATTTTGAGAGGAAAACAAGAAGACCATGGCCAAAGAAGACTCTTTCAACACTTGAACTTACCAGTGACGGAGAAGATTAAAAGGGGAAACAACAGAGCAACTGCCAAGATTCTGAGCGAAATCATCGGGCTAACAAATCCAAGAATGAGGAACCGAATCAAAATTCTGGATACCACGCTAGCCACTAGGAAAAAGGAGTTATGGGGAAAAAGGAGTTCAATTTCTACCAAATCTTTCCTAGCCCCGCCCAACGCAGACCCTGTATAAATGCTCTCTTCACCTTCACCCAGCAGAGACTCTCTCCCTCCCCCCTTCTCTCTTTCCCTCTCTGCTTGGAAAGAGATAAGCGAGCGAGGGAGAGAAGAGAGCATGCGTATCCAGAATTTCGATTCGGTTCCTCATTCTTGGATTTGAAGTTGCTCTGTTGTTTCCCTTTTGATCTTCTCCGTCACTTTTGAGTTCAGGTGTTAAAAGAGTCTTCTTTTGTCATGGCCTTTTTGTTTTCCTCTGAAAATCACATAAATTGAGGTTTGCTCTATGTTTAAAGCTTCAAATTTCTTGAATTTGCAGGTGCAAATTCAGCGACGTTGACCATACGAGTCAACTTGTGCAGTTTCACGGTCTGGCTAGGGATTCTCTTCGGTGCCGGAGAGATTATATGTCTTTCATTTCGCATTGGAAATCGAATTTCTGTCTTTGAAGTCGTGGACTGTCTATCTTAAATAGGGTCCCCACTTGCTGGCCGGACGGCGACCACTTAGCATCTCACATGTCACTCCCCAACCATGATGGGGGCAATTTTTTTCCTACTTCCTTTCTTTCCGTCCTTCTTTGGTTTCTCTGTGCATCCTCTGGTTGCCTAGCATGGCGGAGATCTTGGACTTCTGTCGGCGGCAGCTGCCACCTCGCCGCCTCAGGCTAAAGTCGTCATTGCCCGCCTCCTTGTCCAGCAATTGCTCGTGCCCCGCCCTGGGTCACAGTGGACTTGCTCCGCTTGAACGAGATCATATCCACCGCGGTCATGGCCCCGACGGGCGGACTCTCCGAGGTTGCCACAGAAGGGGTGGTCGACACACTGCGTCTTGGCCCGCCACAACGCCGTTGATCGTGTCGCCTCCTCCTTTGAGAGCCTCCATCGCTGGGTTCCTACTTTTCTTTGGCTCTGGTCTCTCTTCTTTCTTTTGTCTTTGTGGTTTTCGGTCATTTGGGTTTTGCCTTGGATTAACCCTTGGATTGTTTCTTGTGCTGATCTCTGGTTCTAGGGCTCCAGATCCTTCTTTTCTTGTCAAATAGACATTTCATTCATTAGTCAAAATTATCCAGTATGGCCTGCATAGAGGCTTCAATACGAAACACAACCCCGAAAGCGAGACCTAAATTTGAAAACCGGATCAACGGAGCACTGCCAGTGATGAGCAAATGCCTCGACCCACAAGAACTGATTTGTCACATTAACAAGGCGATAACTCACCTCTAAATATCAACTATCACCACATTTACTCGGTTTATAATTCTCGATTTGTGGGGTCTCCGGTGACTTTGATCACGTCGCGACTTTGGTGTGTGTTGATTCGTTCTGCCAGTAGACGACAAGCATGCACTACACGGTTCGGCGCATGTCGATTCATTTCGCCTTAAAGCTTCGCCCTTCCAACCATTGCAACTAAATGGAATTCGCCCATGGAAAGTACCAAGACTGAAAACTGGCACTGCAAGGACAGTGTCTTTCTGATGGAGTGTCGTTTGCTTCTAATCGATCTCCTTCTGCTGCCTTATTGTCCGTCTTTAGCCCAAAAAGCATCAGCCATGTTATTCGACAGAGAATAAGATACTTCGAGACTATTCTTTTCACTAGAAGCTCAAATTGTTGGGAGAACCAAACTTCTCCCAAGACCAAGGAACAAATCGGTGGTTTCACTCCCTAAACCTCTGTTATTCCAGAGAACATGGCCAAAGGCGATCCCGACTTTTTACCTCTGAGAGATGCCGCCTCCTGTCCCAAGCACGCAGAGATTGGCATTCCACGGCCTCTCCTACCCTGCCAGATTGTCCGCGTCGCAGGACAACCCCATGTTGGGAAAAAGAAAAGAATATTCGTGGAGAAGGCTAGAAGGCTAGATGATTTTTCCCGTTACTATTTCTGTGAAAATTAAATAGGATAAAATATTAAATGAAAGCAGTAAAGATAAATAGTAAATAACACTAGAATTTTTAACGTGGAAAAAGCAAAAAATCACGAGATCGTAGTCCACTTCAAGGAATACAACTTCACCGAAAGCAAAAAACTATTGCTTTTGTATATTCTTCTCCGTTGAGGAGGACTCCTATTTATAGGAGCAAATACAATCCCAATTGGAATGGTACGATATGAAAATCACGTAAATTTATCTCTTAATCTCTCGTGATTTTGTATTTATGAGAAGATCACTTTGATTTCTTTTTCAATGTCCCTTAATTTTCTGGATGTGGAAGATCATGTTGATTAATCTTCCGATCTCTTTTGATATTATTTTTTCTTTTTTTGCTCTTTTTTTTTTTTTTTTTTACTTTTACACTTACTACCATACATATTTTACTACAAATATACATAATTGCGTTGGCCTCTCCAATTGGGAGTGACCTACTCAACACCCCTGCATCTGAGCCATTTATGGAAGTAACCTCATCATGGTTTTAAAAGAATATGGACAAACCTTTGCGCGAAACTGATGTGCATATGTCTGAGAGCACAGAAATGTTAGCTTTATGATCCGCTTCCAAGGAGGTCCACTACCAAATTCAAAGATACGAATATCACAGGAATTTGCAAACAAATTTGATTGTGCTATCGGAGCAATTAGACCTACTATAGCATTAAAGGATGCTGCTGCACTCTCAAACTCCCTAAATTACAGGCTACATTGACTTGACTCCAAAGGATGGGATGCCCTCCTCGCAAAGAGAGAACTTGTGCAAGAGTAGAAAACCTCGCCCCGTGAATGTAAACTCTAGATCATCAAGAGTTATTCCAGAATGTCTATATCATTCTTCATTCATCAAGAACCCAAGATTTGCATTGTGTATCTAACCAAGCAACTGGCATTCGCCGTGATATTGACAAGCACAACACAAACAAACAAAGTTCGAATCAGAATTGGGATACAACCTGATATCGATGCTTTTTAGAGGAATTGAGCCCTTATATTTAATAATGGACTTCCAAGCATCACCCAGACTTTCCCTTGTCACTGTAAGGTGAAAAATCCCTGTTAGCAAAGAAAAAAAAAACGATCAGATCAAAGACACCTAAGTAATAAATCTGATCGATTAATGACTGAGTGCAAGATAAGGGTCTTGAAAAGTCAAGCGTGAAGTTTGATTTTTTAATTGTTAAGTTATGAAATTTCTTGGGAATGGTGAATTGTGGTGTTGTAGAGTCATGGGGTTTCGCGGTCGTTGATTTGAAGCAATGGTTTGGTTGGAGCAAAATTTTAGCATTTTGTGTGCGAGTTCGGGTTGTGTTTAGGTTTGAATAATCGCTTCGGATCAACAATTTGTTATCGCGTGGGAGTTATTTTGTTAGCGTTTAAGCTTAGTTTAGATGAGCAGTAGTTAAGATAACGTTTTGCTTGGTTTTGATGCTACTTCTTGCTTATAAGATAAGACTATAAGTATGTTGATTCAAGTGAGTTTTATTGTTTGGTTTGGGACATATCCAAGTGAATGGTGTAATCTCTTTTTTGAGTTTGTAAAACTTATTATCTGAAAATACTATGGATTATATATATATTATGAATTACAAAATGACATTTACATAAAAAGTTGGATCTGAGTATTTACTACCTAATAGAACTTGTGAATGGTTTGAGAATGCTTTTAAGAAAAATATTGTGAAAGGAGTATCTTTATTATTGTATTACGAATTGGGACATTCGGACCTCTGAAGTGTTAAAAGTTGGCACAAAGGGACACTTAAGTGCCAAAAGTTACGAAAATGATACTTAAGTGTTAAAATCGGAACAAAATGGATCACTTAAATGTCAATCCAGCCAAAATACTGACGTGCGCAATTTCCGGCGAAGTAAGTGCAAAACGGCGTCATTTTGCATGCTGATGCGGCTAAACAGTGTCAAAATGACGTCGTTTTGGTGGTGACGTGGTAAATAATTAATATAATAATTAATTTAATTTTTAAAAAATAATTAATTAATTAACTTAAAAGGGGGAGGAGGGGGAGGCAGCCGGCGGTGAGAGCTCGCCGGAAAGGTGGGGGAGTGTTGGCTGGGGCCGCCGCTCGCTGGGGCAAGGGCCAGCGACCGTCGCCTGATGGAACCTGGAGATGGGCACCCTTTGTGCGGTCTGAAAGCGGAGAAGAAAACTGCAGTTGAAGAACATGATTATGTACATTTGAACTAGCGATCCCGTGGGCAAGTAATCGCTGAAGGTTGTTTACTACTGAGTAATCTTCAAAGAGTACTCGGTAAGAAACTTGCGAAGCCTGTTGTCCGATTACTTTTGTAAGCTAGGAAGGAATTGAAGTACCGTTCTTCTTCATTAATACTATAAGTGCACTTGTTAGGGAAAGCCAAGAAAACTGCACTTAATGGTTTCCTCTTGAGCTAAATGGTTACCCTCTGGGCATGTATGAAGTTAATCGATTAGATAAAAAGTGACATTATGTACAATGCTTAGAATTTCAGCAAGAAAGTGCGAATTTCCACGGGACCAAGCTCGACAATGAGATCTAAGACGTCCACTGGGCCGCCTCTTAAGGGCGTCGGTTCTGCTGCTGCTTCCCCTTCGACTTTCCATGTCATCCGCTTCATTTCAGACTTCTCTTGGTTTGCAGACAGGCTCATTTCTTTTACTTCCCTTATCTGAAGTCAGTGATCACATATATCAATTACCAAATCATGTCATCAGTGCGACAAACTACTTTGTGTAGTTGGCACATACTAAGAAGAGCAACGACATTGGAGCAGTAAAAGCTTTACGTACCGTCCTTCCTGCGAACATCTTCTTCAGCTTGACCTTAGCCAAGGTCGAATATTCTGCATCTTCACCAGCCTAGATATTTTCACAAGCATAACGATGGAAATGAATAATACTATGTGGTATACATCAATCGCCTCTCTTTGAGTGAAGACGGACAAAATCAATTATGAGTGTGTCAAATTGATGGAAAGTGTGGTAGTGAGTGAATAGCCTAAAAGAAGTGGTTTTGTCAATCCAAGTGGCGATGCCTCCATTGTTGGACTACAGTCTCCTGTGGGTTTGCGAAGATCCTTAATTCTGTTGATTCCAGATCACGCGTGGACTTTCATATAATAGCCCCAACGACATCGCATTCAAATGAAATAGACTGATGAAGCTCTTTCTTTTTGGGCAAAAAGGGCAAATGAAGTTCTTTTCTCACCTCATAAAGATGTGCGAGACGTAGAAGTGCACTTCCATCATCCAATTCCTGCGAAACAGAGAGGTCAGTTAAACCCAAAGAGAAGGGGAGAGGGAGAGTATCTGGGATAAAACTCAATTACCTGCAGAGTGATCAGAGCGACATTCTGAGGTAAACCGTAACTCGAATCCATCGCAGTCGCACTGGTAACATAAGAACCTGTCCATTCCTCCATCTTCTGCAGGGTCATTCAAAGCTCAGGTAAAGGCTTAAGCATGGACCCAAAAAAGCTAACGCACTCAATCCCTACCTCATGTGTAAAAGCCAAAACAAAAGGCGAGTACACTTCTTGGCCAATAGTCCGACGCCAGCGAGCTCCGGTCCCGGGTTTGTTGATGCCTATGTAGTAGTGTCCTCGTACCTGGTCATACAACATCGCTTGGGAAAAATGAACGAGGAAAAACAGTTCTTCGTCCACAGATAAATGCAATGTACCGTTAGTCCTTTGCATGTGCTATTTGAAATGCACACCATTTCGTTGAGAGGTCCAACCACACCTGTGCTATAGGGTATTTGCCTGGTGCACAAAGCAAGAGAAGTTAAAAGATTTGTAACACGAAGAAAGGAAGTAATGATATGGGGTGGAACGCAGAAATGAGGTGCCAAACCTGTGAAGCATCAACTCTATTTGCCCATCTTCGATACTGGCTCCTCCAGCAGCACGATCCACTAAGACCGAGAATTCGGTTTTATTGTCCATGGTGAAAATCCCAAGATTAATCTGAGGGCATAGTGTTGGAGGAGAAGATCATGTTTAGGGGACAAACATATTCATGAGTCCAGGCTATAGGTTGATGACGTTTCATCTATTCAAGGACCATATTATCACTCGCAATCATTTGCTATATCA
Source organism: Eucalyptus curtisii (assembly GCA_017140595.1). Classification (NCBI taxonomy): domain Eukaryota; kingdom Viridiplantae; phylum Streptophyta; class Magnoliopsida; order Myrtales; family Myrtaceae; genus Eucalyptus; species Eucalyptus curtisii. Next base: position 32,465,720 of record CM029503.1, on the reverse strand, counting down.
TTAGATTAAGGAACTTACTGGATAGTAATTTCCTGAAACAGGTTGAGTAACAGTGAGGGACCAATCTGGTCTATAATCTCGCACCTACAGGAACGATTGTAAGCTTTCTGCATCAGCCTAGGACCATTGACGAACAAGCAAGATGGCTGTTGTATGAATAAACGCTGTGACTAGAAGAGAATAATATGTTGTACATCATTTCGGCTAAGATGTAACTTAGTGGATAATGAGAATGCAGATTCCAGGGACCATCTTTCAAACCAACATTTCTTTCAAATGACATCTGAAATTTGAAATACTCAAAGAACATCATAAATTTATAACGCTAGGGTAGATGTTTCTTAGGGGAGTGAGTTAAAAAACAATAGTAAGTCTAGCAAACTTTGCACTCCCCCTGCTTATACCAATATTCAGATTATCAGTCATGAATGTTATAAGGATAGGTGGCATCCAATGAAAATCTAGGGTTTTGGAATTTACCCGTTTTATGAAATCCCTTCCATTAGAATCGGTGTAGAAGGTCTTCTCTGTGGCCATATTCATCGTCATTCGTGTTATCACCTCCTTCCCAACTCCATCATCTGTTGGAATTGGTCCAATCTTCAAAGTTCAAAGCAAGAAGTCTTAGGAGGATTTCTTGGAGTCTGAAGAGGCTGATACTACGGAGACAGTAGCGACAACAAATCCATTGACTTTGCATGCAAAGCATGGAAAATCCAATCAAATGTTTTGTTGCATTACTCTGTCATCTGTAGAATATCACAGTTTACAAAGCAAGAAAAATAGGGAAGGGCAGCTCACTGTAAATTCAACATCAGCATGCTCTTTATCCTTGTGTAATCTTGTGACCTAATAAAGTGAATCAAGGTAAAGTCAGATGTCTAACAATCAAGCCAGTTGACTCATGTGATGCCATTATGCTGGTCCAGATCTTCATAAGAAGCACTTCATTAACGGCAGTTCATACCCAGTGGGCCAAAAGAGTATATGAATAGTGTCATGGTTTCTTGCACCAACTGTTCTGGAATGAAATTAGTTATTTGACATACTGAATCTAAATTTGCAATAAAAATGGGGCATAATAGAAGTAAATTAATTTCCAGTTCTCTGACATCAAATCAAAACCCTTATAATAGTATGTTTGCTGAGGGAGCAACGTTGTTCGAGTACAAGACCAAACTTAATTACTGGATATCATCACTTGGATCAAACTTAAAAACTTAAGCTACTAATGGGAATGTCCAACATGCAATGAACAGGTCCTTTTTTTTTTTTTCTCTAGTTCAAGGATTGTGGTTAAATGAATGACATTTCCAATTAGTAGCTTAGCTATTCAAGCCAAATGTTAACTACTATGCTTCAGTCTAACTCTATGTTAAAATATCTACATTCTGGACATTTTTGGTCCTTCAAGTATCTTGAGTTCTGTCAGTGATAAGAACTAAAACCCATAGGTTCTAAAAAAGAAAGTAAGGGAAACAGGTAAGCAAATCATCAGGATAAGAAGAGTAATGTGCTTGGACTTAAATTATCAGACAAATAACCTGATAGATCCATGAACTGAACTGCTGATGCACTTCATCGACTAGTGGTCCCCGAACAACCTTCAGGGGCACCTGCAAGGGTTGAAATGGGGGACAAAATTTTATGTGCCCAATCTTGTTGTTAAAATAGATTTAATGTACAACATCACTGAATGCAAGGTATTATTTAATGTTCCAAGGGTGAACTGGAGAAGGTACAGCTGAGTAATGACAGGCTGCGTACTTTTCTTGAAACAATAGTTGGACGAGCCCCATTTGGACGGAAGACATACAAATTAGAAGCCTGCAATAAAAGAACTCTGCTGATCACTTGCAGCTATTTATCTACCATTCCTTGGTTTGTGCTGTGAAAAGGTCCACATTCTGGTCTGCATCATATCACAAATCAAGCACAGAAAGATTTACCGGAGAATCATCTGTATCGCCGATGCTTGAGGAATAGTAGAGATAGCTTTGCTGTACTGGTACATCAACCTGGTAAATTTGAGTTGAATAACTAAACATTCTATGTAGTGAATTTGGCATAGCCACACAGTAGCATGTAAGAAACCATTGTGAATGCTCTGTAACGCAATCGAATAAGTAAAAGTGATGAAGGAGACAGAGTGTTATATAATGCAGGAAATTGAATCCTTGTCAAACCCTGAAGAAAAGCTAATGTCATTATATGAATCAAAACATTTAAATTTTAGGAGAAGTTCTCATCATTGTTTCACTTTAGCCACTATAAATGGGCACTTCCTATTTGCTGATAAATTGTTACATGACCCTTCAACCTGGAATTACACTTTCTTCTTAAGTCCTCAGAGAACAAAGAGGTGCTGGGAACATTGTAATACGAGAGATATTAAGATAGTAGGTTAAGATGCCAACCAAATGAGATCCAATCCAAGAAGCAAAAGAAAGGCAGAATATTGAGATGAGATAGTGCTCTAAACAGAAAAGACGGATACAGCTGATCCTCAGTGGAAAATGAAGATATAATAGGTACATCAAGCATCCAAAAGTTATTATTTGGAAGATGTGATTGAAGCTAGAGAGCTGAAACAGCCAAGTTGCATTTCCATTTCGTCATAGTAACTTTTTTGGATACCAGAAGATGTGTTTGTCAATAAGCAACGCAAGTGGTGTGCATGTAACTTTTAGATTTCAGAGAAACTGGTGAGTGAGACGTTCATAAACATACTTTTGGCAGTACACAAAATAGGCCTTTTCTTAGAGCCAGTTATTTCGGCTTGTACAAAATCTTTGTAAAGAACAAGTTTTTGCTACAGAAAAGTCGCGAGTATGATTCTGGTCCGAAGAACTTTGAAGAAGTGATTGAGATTGATTTTTTCAATGGATTTTATGCATGCACAGTGAAAAGGTAATAGAACAGTGAACACACTCTGGAACAAAATCTCGTTGCTAAACAAAAATCTGTAACTTTCTCTAGGCTCACCCCTGTTTTAGAATTGAATATCTGGACAAGTTGCCCGGAGGTTGACGAAAATAGCATCTTCAGATCACCTGGTCCAACTTCTATGGTATCATTCTGTGGATCGCCCAGTGTTGAAAGGAAACTAGTTTTACTTTCCCCTGCATCATTTTGAAGCCCAAATGAGGGAAAGTAAATTTAAACGAGTCGACGTGGCTCTCTGACAACTTCAAAGCTGTGTCAAATTAATCGTGCTGATTGGTTTTACGGCCTCAGAACCATGCACTTCGAATGGATTCTGAATAGTTTTGGAGAATGTCTAGGCTCATCTCCACTCCTCCATGACGCAGTTCGGGCCATGCAGATTCTTAAGGTTTTGAATTTTGACTCATTATTAGTTGTGCTCCCTGTTCACGTAATCTACTCTACCAAGCCTTGGCAGATGATATAAATATCAATCTCAGAGGCTTGAACGATTGTTGTCGAGAATCAAGTATGTAAATACCAACCATCTGTAGCTGCTTTAGAAATGAAGTATGTGTTCCAACCCAGCGGTGGTAATGAAACTCGAAATACAAGCCAGTACTTAGGGACCTGCTGTGGCGATAATCCCAAGTAGGCTTTCACATAGAAGTTCCTCAAGTTGATCGTGACATTATCCAAATCAATAAGTTGTGCTTCAACGGTATGTCCAGAAGAGTCACGGATGACGAAATTTGAATCAGTAACCTAGTGGACATTGTCATTGCCACATTATATCGAGGGGCAATTATTATTCTGTTGATGCATAAACTATTGGCACAACAGGAAAGAAGTAAAATACTCACGGGGATCCTTAAAATATCAGTTCGATTCCATCCAAGCGAATTATATGCTAGCACAACCTGATAAAGAAATTTTTTATTAGAACGTGCATATTTCTTTGAAGAATATACAGTATAAAACCCAAAAACTTACCAGACTCTTTCCGTCTGGAATATCTTCCTCTGTTGCTGGGCAGAAACTTATATTGAGTAAAGGGCACTGTAAAAAACGTGACGTAAGCAAGAGATGAATACAGGTCATCTTGAGCAAGTGAAACATTTAGTCTTTGGACAAAATTTAAGTCCCGATGAACCGACTAGCTTATATGATAATTTGAAGAACGTTTACAAATCCTTTTTGTCAGAAATTGTAGGAATTGAATTAAAACTTACCTGGCTAAAGTTCAAAACAGGCAATGAGCACTGACCTCCTGGTTTCTTACTAACTAGGCAGGAGAGAGCATTATCAACAACAGCTTCTGCCTAATTGATTTTAGAACAAAGGCATATAGAGATTAAATGAGAGTTGGGAACAAAGAATCCTTAAAGGGCAAATTCAATGGGACTTCATTTTCCGACCTCAGAAGCTCCAATAGCTAGGCGCTTCTCATAATCATTGGTTGTGTGCTGTTTGGCAGTACCGGTGAGAGCATCGTGATGTTGCACTAATCCTAGGGCATCTCCGAGCCTGTAAGTGCTAGGACCACTGGACCTGCGCCCCACAAGAAATTCAAGTTGGCGCGCTGCCTATATAGACAAAAGAGAGCACAGTCATGGTGATGTTTAATGGTGCTATACTTAGTACATATGTGGGATAGATGATATTTATCATAGAAGGAAGGGGGGAAAACACAATATCTTCTCAGATGTTCGTTTGAAGAATTAACCCTGCCCATGGCACATAAATAATTCCAAGACATCACAGTTCATCCCTTTAGAAACTTAAGTTACATAGTTGTAAGCACGCATTGAATACAAAATAATTTAAGTCGTGAGCATTCTACTTGGCTTACAAAAGCGCAACAACATGAAGAGATATACTGTGTTCTGTTATGGTATGAGCTCCAATAAAGAGAAACAATACCAAATAGTATCCACTAAGCATCCTAACATATCCTTTCAGGGCTGGCCGGCTAGTAAAAAAACCAGTCCAGTAGGCATCTTTTCTATCTGCATACCTGTACACAGGGGCAAGTGTCGGTCATATATCAAGTCGATGGTGTTTGAAATAGATATATCACATAAAGCCAACTGAGATGGGTAAAAAAGAGATAGTTACGGTAAGTAATCGTCAATTTTCAAAGGCCATGATACATTTGCTGCATTTTTGGCATCCGTGTAAATAGATGGTGTAGAGTATAATGCATTCACCCGGCCATCCTGAGAGAGAAGAAATATCAGGAACAGGAAAAGAAAATTATGGCAAGTGCATTGGAAAAAAAAAGGAGAAGAAAGGGGCAAAAACATATTTCTACTCTCCAAAGTAAGCTTAGAAAGTGTTATTTTAAACCAAGTGTTATTTCAGACTAATTGTAGATCCTTTTATGTTACATCTCAGAGAAAAAGATACTGGTGGAAGTCTCCAGATTGTCTGTGACTGGAAATGAGCTTTGCCAAACTTCAAGTGTTTTGATGCATAAACACTCGCACATCACAATCATAAAAACAAATAGTAAAGCAGGTAGTTTTACCTTGTTAACATAATGAATGAATTTGTCCATCTGCTTGAACCAAGACTCAGCGTACTGGTACACAAAATCATCACCCATGGTCCACATAATGTGATTTGTTCTTGTAACATTTGCCTGTTCATTAGGAAAAATGAGTTCCTGTATTTGTACCTCAATGATGTTTATTCAAATATAATTATTTGACAATGGTCAGTTTCGGTCTGAGACAAACCAAGATGCAACAAACCTGTTGTCTGCAAAATGCTAAGAATATACCTGTGTCATTGCAGCACCAATAAAATCATTCACTCTTTTTTCGACATTGTAGTCATATAGGAGAGTATTATCCTGCAGTTTGAATATCTCAAATGTGAATCTGTCTGCCACAAAAAAGAAGCTTGAAAGTGATTAATTTGGTTGAATAACAGCACACACCTGAACAGGCTCAAAATCATTAGACACTTCAAAATTAAAACCTTCCGGTGGACTATAGTGAACGGGAAATGCATTTGCGAAAATCTACAAAGGCACAGACAAGCACATTAGTAATCTTTGGGGTGAAGTAACCAAGGAAAATGAAGGTAATGAGGTTGCTTCTGTTTTAAACCTGAGATGAGGAACCAAATGTTTTAGAGCCACGCCATATAACCTCGAGAGATTTATCATTCTTGCGATTCGCTCTGTCTTGATAGTCAATCCTCGCAAAATGCATTGAATCAAATCCAATCTGCAAAAATGGTGATGATCCTTTAATAGGAAATACAACTCAAAGCATGGAAAATTTATTGGGAAAAAGACCATGCTGAGCAACTCTTTTTTCATTTAATGACATAGAAAGTTAGACAACATGATACTTCTCAAAGTCTAATGGTTGCATCATAGTGTGCAGACATCAAAACAAAAAAAATAACTCAGAGCTACACTTAAGACTGATTGGAAGGTGAAAACAGAAAAGGTTGACATCGAGAAAACCTTAGATAGAATCTTTTACCTCAGCTCCAAGTAGGTAAGCTTGCACGGCAGAATGTCCAAATGGATCAATTTGCCATCCAACTCGAGGAACTTTGTTGAATTGTGACTTTATCAGCCCATGACCCAGAGTTGTTTGGTCAATCATGTCGATGTAATGAGTTGTTGCCTCGTCATGCATACACCATCCGCCATTTCTGCAAATTGCCAACATTACTGTCAAGGCAGTAATAGTGCAGAAATTGCCATAGACCCTGTTAAATGCTTACTGACTGCATACATGAATTCAAATTGGCCAGCATTCACAAGTTTCCTCACTTGCTCTTGTGTTTCTGGACTTTGCTCTAACCACCATCTTTGGAAGAAAGCCTATCAAGTCATGAAATTCGTTAGTTACTCTATCAAGTTAAACTCGTTTGTAAGTGGACAGTGGAGGGAATGAGTGAAGGCCTGACGTGAAGAAGCTACAGCATAAGAACAACTGTTTGTTCACTGAAATTACGATTGTTTAACAATCATGAACAAAAATTAGTGAGGTACACTTTAAAAGAAGTAGAAGTTGGCTATGATCTGCATCTATCAAGATAAACAAGTATTACAAAGTGCATTATCTTACAAGCATAGCAAAGTATACAATTTCTTGATAAGTTAAATCTATTTTGGTTAAATCATAGTTTCTCTACTATCTTTTTCCTTTTTGGCCTCAATTGACGGTAATAGAAGAGGACTCTGAGAATAAGCAATTAAGGGGCATGAACTGACGCTGATAAGATTAAGAGAACCAGTATGCAAGTCCACGAGAATATAAATGCAAAAGTTGTGTAAAGATTGCATAGTCTTAGGCATCAAATTTTTCTTCTGTGTTTAAATGCCAGTTGTCTTTACTGCAGAATAACAATCAATATTCACAGGGAAAAAATGTAACAGGTACTAACTATCAAATGTAGTGTTCATGAAGCATAAAAGACAGGAAGCATGTGGCTACACAATCTCAAAGGTTCATCTTGCTAAAGTACGTCTTCATTTTGCAACATGAAATTAAAAACGAGAATCATGTAATGGCCATTTTCAAGTTGAGTGGGACTGTATTGCTGAACTTCAATATCTTCTGTCCAGTGTGTCTCGGTGGCATGCCTGGAGGTTCAGTTGCTCTTCTAATGCAATTGTATTGCACCATTGCACAAAGATTTTGACTTCGTTATAGGCCAAACTGGTCAGTGTCTTCAGGTCATGCATAATGGATTTGCGGATTTGTCAACCATAAATATGAAAAGGATTAATATCACGACGGCCAATTGGATTGAAGTTTGACCACAATGCTTTAGACCAGTGGAGTCGAGCTGATCAACTAGATTCAAGCCTGAGAAATTGACTGATTGCAGAGAACTCAAAAACATGGTTTGAAGCTGATCAGAACAAAAACCAGCCTTCAGATGTATGCATCAGAGACAGTCTAAAATTAACAGAATTTACCATCTCGGCGAACACAAACTTCCTGTTGGGATCTCGCGCCAATGCTTTGATGACGGAATCAAGTACATTCTCAACGCAAGCGCCCTGAACAACCAGTAACACACATAAGAACATTTTGCCATTCACATCACTGCATCATTATATATCAACTGAACAGTATAGCCGAATTTCACTATGTTGTTCGAACCCAAAAATTTAAGGACCTGGATGGAGTTATTTGAGCCAACATAGTACTGATCGATGGTCTTCAACCATCCAACGTCATCGTGGGAATGTGGGACCAAATGCACGTTCAACTTCCCGTCCACAACCCCCGCAACAGTGTTGTACTTCGCGTAAGCTCCATCCACTCCTCCATACAACCATGCGACCTCCAAAATCACAATCACAAAACAAGAAGCCACAAGAGAAGCCACAAGAGTACCCATTTCAGCAATCCCAACTACTCTCTCTTTCTCTCTCTCAGTGACTGTTGACTTGATACGATTGATATATGGTGAACTCACCAAAAGGTTGGACCAATGATTGAGTGATATGTGGATCTCCGCCGGTAATATTGGACTTTAATGAACGGCCTGTAATTCATAGCGGTGTGTGTAGGATATTGACTCTTGACTGTGATTTGGCACAGATTCTGACCAAGTCTTTTTGCTTCATTGTCTCTTTCGATTAGTTAGAAGTGCAAAGACACTTCCTTTGTGTTGGTGCAATCATTCAATAATTCAGCACATCGGGTAATTGAAACCCAGTGAGGCCAAAGTAAGAATTATGCCGCGGATTCACTTGTTTAGGCAAACGAAATGAAAAAAAAAAAAAAAAACGATCTTTTTCGATAATTGTGTCCGGTCCAGTTATGATGGTCAGACTTCCTCTTTATAAACCTCGGCAAAGATCGAACACGTACTCATTGAACTTCATCTCTATCTATATGCAAGTCGGACCGCACTTTTCAACAAAAGAAAGAAAGCAATCGTCCCGGGTATTTGACATGCTCGTAAAGGTGATCTTCTATAATTTCAGACAAGGGGTGTTGAGATATGCGAAGTGCGATCTGACAAAAACCAGTATAACAGTACTAAAACGAGCATCTCCATTGAAAAGAAGTGGTCGCTGTGGGGACTTCGTCCAAGGCCAAGAGACGGGACGAAGCAGGCCAAGGAAGACAAAACGAAAGAGACAACTGGCAAGGGACGTTCGTTGAGACATTTGTCTGTTTCTTTTCGGAGCAGGACGAGGATACTGACTGACGCTCGTTGAGATTTTTCGCCATGGTCACTTGTGAACGTTGCTCGCTTATTTTAATTTTTTTTTCACTGATAATCAGTCTGTCTATTATATTAATTTTCTTCACTAATTTTAGCCTCTCTAGTTTTGTTTATTATTATTTAAAAAAAAAAAAAAAAGATGAATAGAACCCTTACCTTGGCAACATCGCTGTAATTCTTCAGCTTGAACACACACAGACATCGAACATGAGATGTTCCTAGGTAAGTTAATATGTTCATTTTCTTAATCTCTCACAACTAATGCAACCTGGAGATGGGCACTCCTTGGGTAGTCCAACGCAGAGAAGAGAACTGCCAGGAAGGACACAGTTCTGTACATTTGAACTGGCGATCATCCGGGCAAGTACTCATTAAAGATTAATGTTGGACGAGTGCTCGCTGAGAAACTTGTGAATGCCGTTGTCCGATTGCTTTAATAAACTCAGCAAGTAATTGAACTACCATTCTTCTTCATTGATACTGTAAGTGCACCAGTAAGGAAAGCCAAAAAAAGAAAAAGAAAACTGCACTTATTGGTTTTATCTTGAGCTAAATGGTACCCTTTTGGGGCACTGGATAAACATCTTTATGAAAAAAAGTGTTTGAAAGAGACTTTGGAAGTTAATTGATTACGTAAAACGAGGCATAACGGACAGTGCCTAGAATATGAGCAAGAAAGTACGAATTTCCATGGGACCGAGCTCAACAACGAGATCTGAGACATTGACAGGGCCCCCTCTTAAAGGGGTCGGTTCCGCTGTGGCTTCCCCTTCAACTTTCCATGTCATCCGCTTCATTTCAGACTTCTCTTGGTTTGCAGACAGGCTCATTTCCTTTACTTCCTTTATCTGTAGTCATGACCATATTTATCAATGTCCATCAGTATGAGACAGTAATTCGTGCAGTTGGCAGACACTAAGAAGAGCCTCGGCATTAGTGCAGTAAAAGCTTTATGTACCGTTCTTCCGGCGAACATCTTCTTCAGATCGACTTTAGCCAAGGTCGAATATTCAGCATCTTCACCAGGCTAGATATATTCACAACAAGAAAGATGGAAATGAATACGATATGGTATATATCAATCACCTCTCTTTTGATTGAAGTAGGAAAAATGACTCGTGAGAGTGTCGAATTGATGGAAAGTGTGGCAGTAAGTGAATAGCCTGATAGAGTTAGTTTAGTCAATCCAAGAAGCAATGCCTCCATAGTTAGATTACGGTTGTGGGTTTGCAAAGATTCATATTTCTGTTAATTCTAGGTCTCGCATGGAGTTTTTATGACAGCACCAACGGCATTAAATTCAAATGAAGTGGATTGACAAAGCTCTTTTTTTTTTTTTTTTTTTTTTTTTTTTTTGGGCCAAAAGGGAAAATGATTCTCACCTCATAAAGATGTGCAAGACGTAGTAGTGCACTTCCATCATCCAACTCCTGCAAAAGAGAAAGGTCGATTAATCTCACAGGGGAAAGGAGGGAGGGAGAGAGTATTTGAGACAAATCTGAATAACCTGCAGAGTGATCAAAGCAACATTCTGAGGTAAACTGTAACTTGAATCCATAGTAGTCGCAATGGTAACATGAGAAGCTGTCCAGTCCTCCATCTTCTGCAGGGTCATTATCTTTTGCTCAGGTAAAGGCTTAAGCATAGACCTCAAAAAACTAAGGCATTCTATCCCCACCTCATGTGCAAAAGCCAGAACTAAAGGTGAGTACACTTGTTGGCCAGTTGTCCGTCGCCAGCGAGCTCCTGTCCCCCGTTTGTTGATGCCTATGTAGTAGTGTCCTCGTACCTGAAAATACATCACTTGGAAAAATGAACGAAGAGAAACAATTGGTTGTCCACAGAGAACTTCTGGCGACGTAACGCACCGTTAGTCCTTTGCACGTACTGTTATTTGCAATGCACACCATCTCGTCGAGAGCTTCCCCCACTCCTCTGCTGTCATCTTTAAGTATTCGCCTGGTGCATGAAGCAAGAGAAGGTAAAAGATTTCTAATGCGAAGAAAGGAAGGACTCATATGGGGCAGAGCACGGAAAGGACGTGCTGAACCTGTGAAGCATCAACTCTATTTGCCCGTCTTTGATACTGGCTCCCCCAACCGCACGATCCACTAAGACCGAGAATTCGGTTTTGTTGTCCGTGGTGAAAATTCCAAGATTAATCTGACGGCATAGTGTAGGAGAGAGGATCATTTTTAGGGGAAAAATATATTCAGGAGTCTATGCTATAGGTTGATATAATTTTATATGTTCAAGCACCGTATTGTTACTCGCAGTCATTTACTAAATCGTTATATCTAAAGAACTTACTGGATAGTAATTTCCTGAAACAGGTTGCGTAACAGTGAGGGACCAATCTGGTCTATAATCTCGCACCTGCATGAACCATAGTAAGCTATTTCGCGTCAGACTAGGACAAGCGATGAACGAGTAAGATGGCTGTTGTCTGACTTTACGCCGTGACTGGAAGAATATGTTGCACATCATTTCGCTGAAGATGTAGTTCAGTTGATGAAAATGCAAATTCCAGCTTGTTAAGTTACTTTAATTGGGTTATTTTTTTATTTTTTACTTACATAAGGGTATTATGGTCATATACAATTTATATTTAATATAAACACAATGCGCGTAGGGTTTCTGTTACACAAAAATCTACAGCTCCTCTTTGTTTCTTTTACATTCTCCTTCTTCTCCTCCTCCTCTCTATTCCTTGTCTCTTCCTTCTTTCTCTCTTGCTACTTGCTGCGGGTTCTCTAATCAGCTTTGTGACACAGCTAATGTCATTTGATGTTAAGTGAACCAACTTTTCTTTGAAACGACCTTTGAAATGTGAAATTTCTGAAGAACATCACAAGCTATAACTAAACACTCGGATAGATGTTGCTTAGTAGAGAAAGTTCACATACGATAGTAAGTCTAGCAAATCTCGCTCTCCATCTGCTAGTACTAATATTGAGATCATCTGTTGAGAATGTTGATAATTTTGACAGATAAACAAAGGCGGCATCTAAAGGAAATGTAGGTTTCAGAGTTTACCCGTTTGATGAAGTCCCTTCCATTAGAATCAGTGTAGAAGGTCTTCTCCGTGGCCATATTTGCCGTCATTTGTGTTATCACCTCCTTTCCAACTCCATCATCTGTTGGAATTGGTCCTATCTTTAAAGTTCGAAAGAAGAAGTCTTAGGAGGATTTTCTTGGAGACTGAAGGTTAAATCTTTAATACGTAGACATTAGTGACGAAAAATCGATGGACTTTGCATGCAAAGCATTGGAAATCCAATCAACCGTTTTGTTGCTAAATCTACTAATTCTGTCGTACGTTAAGAATCTTAGTTTACAAGGCAACGAATATAGAGAAGGGTGACTCACTGTGAATTCGACATCAGCCTGCTCTTTGTCCTTGTATAATCTTGTGACCTGATTAAGTAAAAAGGAAAAATGAGATGTATGAGAATCAAGTCATTTGTCTCATGTGTTCCTCGGTATCAAAAAAAAAAAAAGAAAAAAAGTCATTTGTCTCATGTGTTCCCTTTGAGCCAGTCCAAAACATCATAAGATATAGCACTTCATTAGCAGCAATGCATACCAGATGGGGCAAAAAGGGTTTCTCGAGAATGTCATGATAGCTTGCTCCAAGTGTTATGGAATGAAGTTGGTCAATTGACATACTCGATCTAAATCAGCAATCAAGAAGGGGATATTATAGAAGTAAATTACCATCCTGTTCTCTACCATCAAAATCAAAATCCTCATAATTGCTTGTTTACTAAGGTAGCAACCTTGTTCAGAGTACAAAAGCAAACTTAAACTCTGATCGAACTTGAAAACTTAAGCAATTAACGTGAATGTCCAACATACAATAAGCAAGTAGCATTTTTTCCGTGTCAAGGATTCTGGTTAAATGAATGACACTTCTGATCAGTAGGTTAGCTATTCAAGCCAAATGTTAACTACAATGCTTCAGTCTAGGTCTTTGTTGAAATATCTACAGTCTGGACTTCTTTGGGTCCTTCAAGTATCTTGAGTTCCGTAAGCCCATGGCAACTAAAACCCATAGGTTCTTGAAAAGAAAGAGAAACAGCCAAGCAAATCATAGGGATGAGCAAGAACAATGTGTGCTCGGAGTTAATTTATCAAACAAGTGACCTGGTAGATCCATGAACTGAACTGTTGATGCACTTCATCAACTAGTGGTCCACGAACAACCTTCAGAGGTACCTGTGAGAGTTGAAATAGATCATGAACTCTTATCTGTCCTATCTTGTTGTTAGGAAAGATTTAATAGATGACATCATCGAATGGATAGTATTAGTTAATGTTCCAAGAGTTACTTAGTGCATGCACAGCTGAGTAATACAGGCTACTTACTTCTCTTGAAACAATAGTTGGAAGAGCCCTATCTGGGCGGAAGATGTACGCACCAGAAGCCTGCAATAAAACAACTCTGCTGAGCACTTGCAGTCATCTATCTACCATTCCTGGGCTTGTGCTGTGAATAGGTCTAGATACCCGTCTACATTGTGTCACAAATCAGCCACAGAAAGAGCTACCTGAGAATCATCTGTATCGCCGATACTTGAGGCATAGTAGAGATAGCTTTGCTGTACTGGTACATCAACCTGGTAAATGTGAGTCAGTCAACTAGATGCTATGCAGTGAATTTGGCATAGCTTCATAGTAGCATATAAGAAACCCTTGTGATTGCACTGGAAGGTGATCCAATAGGTTAAGTAATGGAAGGACAAGAAGTATTACATGGTAGAACATTCAATTCTTGTCAAATCCTGAAGAAAAGCCAATGTTATTTTATTAATGGAAATGTAAGTTTTAGGAGAAATCCTCATCAAACTAGAATTACATATTCATCTCAAATCATAGGAGGACCTTGAGGTGCTCTTACAACTTGAGACATACTCACAAAGTAGGTTAAGATGCTGACCACGAGACCCAATCCAAGAAGCAAAAGAAAAGGCAGAATGTGGAGATGAGAGTGCTGTAAACAGAGAAGATTGATTCAGCTGATCCTCACTTGACATTGAAGATATTACAGGTACATCATTCAATTGAGCATCCAAAATTATTATTAGGAAGATGTGATCGAAGCTAGGAAGCTGAAGCAGCCAAGTTGCATTCCAGAACTCATTTTAATCGTTGTAACTTGTTTGGTAATCGATGTGTTTGTCAAGGAGCAACACATTTCAAGAGAAATTGGTGAGTGAAAATTGAAATATTCAACATAGAAGTTTGTAAAATTTCAAGAGCTCAGCACTTTCAGTTATCTTTTTGCAGTTACAATCAATTTTATCTATCTAGCAATCCTACTGAGCACAGTATCTATTTTGGCAATATGAAAATGGCCTTTTTCTTAGACAAAGTTTTATCGGGGTTGTGCAAGTACTTTGGAAAGAGCACCTTTTTTCTACAAAAATGTCGCTAGTTTGGATTTGGTCAAAAGAACTTTGAAGAAGTGAATAAGATGAGATTGACAATTTCAATGGAATTATCCATGCATGGTGAAATGATAACGGAACAGTGAACACACTTTGGAAGAAAATCTCATTGCTAAACAAAAATCAATGACACTAACTTGACTCACCCCAGTTTTAGAGTTTAATATCCGGACAAGTTGTCCCGAGGTTGATGAAAATAGCATCTTCAGATCCCCTGGTCCAACTTCTATGGTATCGTTCTGTGGATTGCTCAGTGTAGAAAGGACAGTAGTTTCATGCCCTGCATCATTTTGAAGCCCAGCTAAGGAAAGTAGATTTAAACGAGTCAGCATGGCTTACCAACAACTATGAAGCTGTGTCGAATTAATTGTGCTGATCGGTTTTACGGCCTTAGACACATGTACTTCTAATGGACTTGATATAGTTTTTGAGTTTGTCTAGGCTCATCGCCACTCCTACATGACGCATTTTACCTCATGCTGATTGTTATGGGTTTGAATTTTGACTTGTTATTTGTTCTACTTTCCGTTCGTGAAATCTACTCTAGCAAGCCACATCAGGTGACATAAGTATCAATCTCAGAGGCTTGAATACGAGAATCAAGTATGTAAATGCCAACCTTCTGTAGCTGCTTTAGAAATGAAGTATGTGCTCCAACCCAATGGCGGTAATGAAACTTGAAATATAAGCCAGTACTTTGGGACCTGCTGTGGTGATAATCCCAAGTAGGCTTTCACATAGAAGTTCCTCAAGTTGATTGTAACACTATCCAAATTAATTAATTGTGCTTCAATGGTATTTCCAGAAGAGTCATGGATGACAAAATCTGAATCAGTAACCTGGTAGACATTTTCTTTGCCAAATTATATCTAAAAGCAATTATCAATCTCCTAATACTTAAACTATTGGTGCAAAGAAGTATATACTCACTGGGATCCTTATGATATCAGTTCGATTCCATCCAAGGGAATTATATGCTACCACAACCTGATAAAGAAATTTCAATGAGAATATACACGTTTCTTTAAAGAATTTATAGCATAAAACCCAAAAAGTTACCAGACTCTTTCCGTCCGGAATATCTTCCTCTGTTGCTGGGCAGAAACTTATATTGAGTAATTGGCACTGTAAAAGCAGTGACATAAACCAAAGATGAATACAGGTCATCTTGAGTAAGGGAAACATTTGGTCTTTAGACAAACTTTAAGCTCCAATGAACTGACTCGCTCATATGATAGTTTGAAGGACATATATAAATCCTTCTGGCTGGAACCTGTAGGAATTAGATTAAAACTTACCTGGCTAAAGGTCAAAGCAGGTGATGAGCACTGACCCCCTGGCTTCTTACTAACTAGGCAGGAGAGAGCATTATCAACAACAGCTGCTGCCTAATTGATTTTAGAAGAAAGGGCATTCATTCAGAGATTAAATTGAGAGTTGAGAAGAAGGAACCCCAAAAGGGCAAATTCAACGGGACTTTATTTTCCGACCTCAAAAGCTCCAATAGCTAGGCGCTTCGCATAATCATTGGTTGTGTGCTGTTTAGCAGTACCGGTGAGAGCATCATGATGTTGCACTAATCCTAGGGCATCTCCAAGCCTGGAAGTGCTAGGACCACTGGACCTGCGCCCCACAAGAAATTCAAGCTGGCGGGCTGCCTAAATAGACAAAAGAGAGCACAATCATGGCAATGTTTAATGGTGCTATACTTAGTACATTTGTGGGCTAGATGATATTTATCATAAAAGGAAGGGGGGAAACACAATATCTCCTCAGATGTTCAATTGAAAAATCAACCCTGCCCATGGCACATAAGCAATTCGAAGATATCGCAACTCATCCCTCCAGAAACCTAAATTACATAGATGTAAGAAAACACTGAAGACAAATTAATTTAAGTTGTGAGTATTCTACTCAGCTTACAATAGCACAGCAACAGGGAAGAGAAATACTGTGTTCTGATATAGTATGATCTCCACTAAAGAAAAACAATACCAGATAGTATCCACTAAGCATCCTAGCATATCGTTTCAGGGCTGGCCGGCTAGTAAAGTAACCAGTCCAGTAGGCATCTTTTCTATCTGCATACCTGTACAAATAAGCGTCTGTCATATATCTTGTCCATGGTGATTGGAATAGATAGATCACATAGAGGCAACTGAGATGGGTAAAAGAGAGATAGTTACGGTAAGTAATCGTCGGTTTTCAATGGCCATGATACATTTGCTGCATTTTTGGCATCGACATAAATAGATGGTGTAGAGTATAATGCATTCACCCGACCATCCTGAGAGAGAAGAAATATCAGGAACAGGAAAAGAAAATTATGGCAAGTGCATTGAGAAAAAAAGAAAAGGGCAAAAGCATATCTCTCCTCTCCAGAGTAAGCTTAGAAAGTGTTATTCTAAACTAACTGTAGATCCTTTGGTGTTACATCTCAAAGAAAAAGATACTGGTGAAAGTACCACAGCCTTGACGCATAGGGAAGTCTCTAGATTATCTGTGACTGGAAATGATATTTGCAAAACTTCGAGTGTTTTGAAGCATAAACACTCACATCCTACAATCATAAAAGCAAATAGTAGATTAGGTAGTTTTACCTTGTTAACATAATGAATGAGTTTGTCCATCTGCTTGAACCAAGACTCAGCGTACTGGTACACAAAATCATCACCCATGGTCCACATAATGTGATTTGTTCTTGTAACATTTGCCTGTTCATTGGGAAAAATGAGTTCCTATATGTGTACCTCAATGATGTTTATTCACATATAATTACTTGACGATGGTCAGTGTTGGTCTGAGACAATCCAAGATACAACAAAGCTGTTGTCTGCGAAAAGCTAAGAGTATACCTGTGTCATTGCAGCACTAATAAAATCATTCACTCTTTTTTTGACATTGTAGTCATATAGGAGAGTATTATCCTGCAGTTTGAATATCTCAATTGTGAATCTGTCTGCCAGAAGAAAAAGAAAAGCTTGAAAGTGGTCAATTTGGTTGAATAACAGAACGCACCTGAACAGGCTCAAAATCATTAGACACTTCAAAATTAAAACCTTCTGGTGGACTATAGTGAATGGGAAATGCATTTGTGAAAATCTACAAGGGCACAGACAAGTGCATGATATTATTGAGGTGAAGTAACCAAGAAAATGAAGGTAATGAGGTAGCTTCTATTTCAAACCTGAGATGAGGAACCAAATGTTTTAGACCCACGCCATATAACCTCAAGAGATTTATCATTTTTGCGAGTCGCTCTGTCTTGATAATCTATCCTCGCAAAATGCAAGGAATCAAATCCAACCTGCAAAAATGGTGGTGGTCCTTTTATAGGAAAAACAACACAAAGCATGGAAAATTTATAAGGAAAAAAACCATGCGGAGCAACTTTTTTATATATTATTTAAGGACAAAGAAAGTCAGACAACATGATATTTCTCAAAGTCTTATGGTTGTATCATAGTGTGCAGACATCAGAACAAAAGATAACTCAGAGCTCTATTTTAGACTGATTGGAAGGTGATAACAGAAAAGGTTGACATTGAGAAAACCTTAGATAGAATCTTCTACCTCAGCTCCGAGTAGGTAAGCTTGCACAGCAGAATGTCCAAACGGATCAATTTGCCATCCAACTCGAGGAACTTTGTCAAATTGTGACTTTATCAGGCCATGACCAAGAGTTGTTTGGTCAATCATGTCGATGTAATGAGCTGTTGCCTCGTCATGCATACACCATCCGCCATTTCTGCAAATTGCCAACATTACTGTCAGGACAGTAATAGTGCAGAAATTGCCATAGACCCATTTAAATGCTTGCTGACTGCATACATGAATTCAAATTGACCAGCATTCACAAGTTTCCGCACTTGTTCTTGTGTTTCTGGACTTTGCTCTAACCACCACCTTTGGAAGAAAGCCTATCATTCCATGAAATTCGTTAGTTACTGGATCAAGCTAAGCTTGTTTAAAAGTGGACAGCGGGGGGAATGAGCGAAGGCCTGAAGTGAAGAAGCTATAGCATAAGAACAACTGTTTGTTCACAGAAATTACCATTGTTTAACAATCGTGAGCAAAAAATTAGTGAGGTACACTTCAAAAGAAGCAGAAGTTGGCTATGATCCGTATCTATCAAGATAAACAAGTATCACAAAGTGCATTGTCTTACAAGCATAACAAAGCATGCAATTTCCAACATAAATATTTAATAATTTACATTTATTTTGGTTAAATCGTAGTTTATCTGCTCTCTTTTTTTCATTTTATGCCCCAATTGAGGGCAACAGAAGAGGGCTCTGAGAATAAGCAAATAAGGGGAATAAACTGACGCTGATATTAAGAGAACCAGCATGCAAGTCCATGAGAATATAAATGCAAAAGGTGAATAATCACTGTAGAGTCCGAGGCATCAAATCTTTCTTCTGTGTTTAGATTATTGAATACCATATGTCTTTACTGCAGAATAGCAACAATATTCACGGGAAAAAAATGGTAACAGGTACTATCAAATGTAGTATTCATGAAGCATAGAAGACGGGAAGCATGCGGCTATATAATCCCAAAGGTTCATCTTGCCAAAATACGTCTTTGTAATGACATGAAATGAAAAATGAGAATCATGTAATGACCATTTTCATGCTAAGTGCGACTGTAATGCTGAACTTCAATGTCTTCTCTCTAGTGCATCTTGGTGGCATGCCTGGAAGTTCAGTTACTCTTCTAATGCAATTCTATTGCACCATGGCCCAAAGATTTTAACTTTGATCAAGGCCAAACCGGTCGGTATCTTCTTGTCAACCATAATGGATTTGCAGATTTGCCGATTACAAATATGAATAGGATTAATATCATGATGGTCAATTGGATTGAAGTTAGAACACAATGCTTTAGACCGGCAGAGTCAAGCTGATCAACTAGATTCAAGCCTGAGATAGCAAAATTGACTGATTGCAGAAAACTCAAAAACATGGTTTGAAGATGATCAAAACAAAAAGAAGCCTTCAGAGATATGCATCAGAGAGTCTAAAATTGACAGAATTTACCATCTCGGCAAACACAAACTTCCTGTTGGGATCTCGCGCCAACGCTTTGACAACGGAATCAAGCACATTCTCAACACAAGCGCCCTGAACAACCAATAACGCGCATAAAAACATTTTCCCATTTACATAACTGCAGAATTATATATCGACTGAACAGTATAGTGAAAATTCACTATGCTCTTCGATCCCGAATATTTAAGGACCTGGATGGAGTTGTTTGAGCCAACATAGTACTGGTCGACGGTCTTCAACCATCCAACGTCATCATGGGAATGCGGGACCAAATGCACATTCAACTTCCCTTCCACAACCCCGGCATCAGTGTTGTACTTCACGTAAGCTCCATCCACTCCTCCATACAACCATACAATCTCCAAAATCACAATCACAAAAAGAGAAGCCACAAGAGTACCCATTTCAGCAGCAAAAACTACACACACACACTCACAATCCCACCCCCCTCTCTCACACACACACAGAGTGACTGCTGAGTTGATGCAATTGATAAATGGTGAACTCACCAAAAAGTTGGACCAATTATTGAGTGGTGCGCGGATCTTAGCCGGTTACATCAGACTTTAGTGGACGGCCTGTAATTTGTGGGGTGTGTGTAGGATATCGACTCTTGACTGTGATCTTGCACAGATCCTGCCATGGAACTCCATTAAAGTCCACAGTCTTTGCTTCATTCTCTCTTCCTATTAGTTAGAAGTGCAAACATTCGTCCTTTGTGTTGGTGCAATCATTCCATAGCTGAGCACATCGGGTAACTAAAACCCATTGAGGCCAAAGTAAGAATTATGCGGCGGTTTCACTTGTTTATGTAAACGAAAAAAAAAAATCAATCTTTTTCGATAAAATGTTTGTGTCCGGTTATGATGGTCAGGCTTCTTCTTTATCAACCCCGGCAAAGATCGAACATGTACTCATCGAACTTCATTTCTATCTATATGCAAGTCAGACCGCACTTTTCAAATAAATAAAAGAAAGAAAGAAAGCAATCGTCCCGGGTAATGGATAAAGGGCTCGTGGGATTCGATGTGATCCTAAGGGGGATCTTCAATAATTTTCGGACAAGAGGGTGTTGAATATGCGGAAGTTTATTCTGACAAAAACAAGAATAACAGTAATAAAACGAGCATCTCATTGAAAAGAAGTGGTTGTGGGGACTTCACGAGGCCAAGAAAACGGACGAAGCGTGGCCAAGGAAGAGAAGAGGAAAGAGACAAATCGCGAGTGACGTTCGTTGAGACATTTGTCTGTTTCTTTCCGGATCGGGACGAGGATACTGACCGACACTCGTTGAGATTTTTCTCCATGGTCACACCTGTGAACGTTGCTCACTTATCTGAATTTTGTTTTTCACTAATGATTCAGTCGTCTCCTATATGAATTTCCTTCACTGATTTCGGCATCTCTAGCTTTGTTTATTAAAAAGAAAAAGATGAATAGAACCCTTACCTAGGCAACATCGCTGTAATTTTTCAGCTTGAACACACGCTGACATCGAACGTGAGATGTTCCTAGGTAAGTTTATATGTTCATTTTCTTGATCTCCCATAACTGATGCAACGTGGAGATGGGCACTCTTCGCGTAGTCCAAAGCAGAGAAGAGGACTGCCACTGAAGGACACAGTTCTGTACATTTGAACTGGCGATCATCCGGGCGAGTAGTTGTTAAAGATTAATCTTTGATGAGTACTCACCAAGAAAACTTGTGAAGGCCGTTGTCCGTTTGCTTTAATAAACTAAGCAAGTAATTAAACTACCGTTCTCCTTTATTGATGCTGGAAGTGCACTTGTTAGGAAAGCCAGAAAAAACCTGCACTTATTGGTTTCATATTGAGCTAAATGGTACCCTTTTTGGGTTAACATCTTTATGAAAAAAATGTATGAAAGAGACTCTGGAAGTTAATTGATTACATGAAAAGAGACATTATGTACAATGCTTAGAATTTGAGCAAGAAAGTACGAATTTCCATGGGACCAAGCTCGACAACGAGATCCGAGACATTGACAGGGCCCCCTCTTAAAGGCATAGGTTCCGCCACGATTTCCACTTCGACTTTCCACGTCATCTGCTTCATTTCAGACTTCTCTTGGTTTGCAGACAAGCTCATTTCCTTTACTTCCTTTATCTGTAGTCATAACCATACATATCAATGTCCATCAGTATGAGACAGTACTTCGTGCGGTTGGCAGACACTAAGAAGAGCCTTGGCACTAGTGCAGTAAAAGATTTACGTACCGTTCTTCCCGCGAACATCTTCTTCAGCTCGACTTTAGCCAATGTTGAATACTCGGCATCTTCACCAGACTAGATATATTCACAACAAGAAAGATGGAAATGAATACGATATGGTATATATCAATCACCTCTTTTTTGATTGAAGTACGAAAAAATGACTCATGAGAGTGTCAAATTGATGGAAAGTGCGGCAGTAAGTGAATAGGCTGATAGAGTTAGTTTAGTCAATTCAAGAAGCAATGCCTCCATAACTTAATTACAGTCTCTCCTGGGTTTGCGAAGATTCATAGTTCTGTTGATTCTAGATCTCACATGGAGTTTTCATCACAGCCCCAACGACATCACATTCAAATAACATGGATTGACAAAGCTCTTTCTTTTTGGGCTAAAAGGGTAAATGAAGTTCTTTTCTCACCTCATAAAGATGTGCAAGACGTAGTAGTGCACTTCCATCATCCAACTCCTGCAAAAGAGAAAGGTCAATTAATCTCGCAGAGGAAGGGAGGGAGGGAGTGAGAGAGAGAGTATTTGAGACAAATCTGAATAACCTGCAGAGTGATTAAAGCGACATTCTGAGGTAAACTGTAACTTGAATCCATAGTAGTCGCAATGGTAACATGAGAAGCTGTCCAGTCCTCCATCTTCTGCAGGGTCATTATCTATTGCTCAGTTAAAAGGCTTAAGCATAGGCCAAGATAAACTAATGCATTCAATCCCTACCTCATGTGCAAAAGCCAGAACTAAAGGCGAGTACACTTCTTGGCCAGTCGTCCGTCGCCAGCGAGCTCCCTCTCCTGGTTTGTTGATGCCTATGTGGTAGTGTCCTCGTACCTGGAAATACAATCACTTGGAATACGAACAAGGAGAAACAATTGGTTGTCCACAGATAACTTCTGGTGATGTAACACACCGTTAGTCCTTTGCACGTTCTGTTATTTGCAATGCACACCATCTCGTCGAGAGCTTCCCCCACTCCTCTGTTGTCATCTTTAAGTATTCGCCTGGTGCATGAAGCAATAGAAGGTACAAGATTTCTAATGCGAAGAAAGGAAGGACTCATATGGGGCAGAGCACGGAAAGGACATGCCAAACCTGTGAAGCATCAACTCTATTTGCCCGTCTTTGATACTAGCTCCCCCAACGGCACGATCCACTAAGACAGAGAATTCGGTTTTGTTGTCTTTGGTGAAAATTCCGAGATTAATCTGACAGCATAGCGTAGGAGAGAGGATCATTTTTAGGGGAAAAATATATTCAGGAGTCTGTGTTACAGGTTGATAGAATTTCATATGTTCAAGCACCATGTTGTTACTCACAGTCATTTGGTAAATCGTTAAATTTAAAGAACTTACTGGATAGTAATTTCCTGCAACAGGTTGTGTAACAGTGAGGGACCAATCTGATCTATAATCTCGCACCTGCATGAACCACAATAAGTTATTTTGCGTCAGCCTAGGACAAGTGATGAACAAGCAAGATGGCTTTTGTCTGACTTAACGCTGTGACTGGAAGACAATGTTGCACATAATGTCGCTGACGATGTAGTTCAGTTGATAATGAAAATGTGAATTCCAGCCAATGTCTTTTGATGTTAAGTGAACCAACTTTTCTTTGAAACGACCTTTGAAATGTGAAATATTCGAAGAACATCACAAGCTATAACTTAACACTCGGATAGATGTTGCTCAGTAGAGAGAGTTTGAATACAATAATAATTCTAGCAAACCTTGCTCTCCATCTGCTGGTACTAATATTGAGATCATCTGTTGAGAACATCGATAATTTCAAAAGATAAGCAAAGGTGGCATCTAAGGGAAATGTAGGTTTTAAAGTTTACCCGTTTTATGAAATCTCTTCCATTAGAATCAGTGTAGAAGGTCTTCTCCGTGGCCATATTTGCCGTCATTTGTGTTATCACCTCCTTTCCAACTCCATCATCTGTTGGAATTGGTCCTATCTTCAAAGTTTGAAGGAAGAAGTCTTAGGAGGATTTTCTTGGAGACTTGAGGTTAAATCTTTACCGCTTAGACATTAGTGACAATAAATCGATCGACTTTGCATGCAAAGAATTGAAAATTCAATGAACTGTTTTGTTAATAAATTTACAAATTCCGTCATATGTAAAAAATCATAATTTGCTTAGCAACAAATATAGAAAAGGGCAACTCACTGTGAATTCAACATCAGCCTGCTCTTTGTCCTTGTATAATCTCGTGACCTGATTAAGTGGAAAAGCGAAATGAGATGTCTGAGAATCAAGCCATTTGTCTCGTGTGTTCCCTTTGTGCCGGTCCAAAACAACATAAGATATAGCACTTATAGCAGCAATTCATACCAGATGGGGAAAAAAGGGTTTTTTTTAGAATCTCATGATTTCTTGCTCCAAGTGTTTTGGGATGAAGTTGGTTGATTGACATACTTGATCTAAATTAGCAATCAAAAAGGGGGCATTATAGAAGTAAATTACGCTCTTGTTCTCTCAATCAAATCAAAATCCTTATGATTGCTTGTTTACTAAGGTAGCAATGTGATTCAGAGTACAAAAGCAAACCTAAACTTGGATCGAACTTGAAAACTTAAGCTTTTAATGTGAATGCCCAACGTACAATGAACAAGCGTCATTCTTTTTCTGGGTCAAGGATTCTGGTTAAATGAATGACACTTCTAATTAGTAGCTTAGCTATTCAAGCCCAATGTTAGCTACAATGCTTCAGTCAAACTCTTTGCTGAAATATCTACGTTATGGACTGTTAAGTTACTTTAATTGAGTTTCCTTTATCATCAGAGTTTTCTTTATTATCAGAGTTCCCTTTATTATCAGAGTTTTATTTCCTTTTTTACTTATATAAGGGCATTATTGTCATATATAGTTTATATTCAATATTATTACAATGGGTGTAGGGTTTCCGTTACGACATAAATCTACAGCCCCTCTAGGTTTCTTTCTTTTACATTCTCCTTCTCCTCTTCTTTATTCCTTCTCCCTTCTTCTTTCTCTCTTATTATTTACTGCGGGTTCTCTAATCAGCTTTGTGACATGGTATCAGAGCAGATCTAACTACTTGATTACTTGATCCTATTGTTGGTTTGAGAGTCCCCTAGTAACCCTACTTCTTCTCTGGTGCGCAACCACCTAAAGTTGCAATTTTTATTGGTTTTCTCTTTGAGTCTCTATATGTATGAGATCATAAGATATCAGATTCATCAGGTTCGATTTCTGAACATGGATTACAACACTTACTAATCAGCGAATTCAAGAATCAAAGTATTTCATTGATTATGGTTGACTGATTTTGCTAGGTTCCCTTTGGTTAACTGATGGAGCCAATTACATTTGATTATACGATTCAAGAATCAGAGTATTTCATTGATTATGGTTGATTGCTGGTTCCCTTTGGTTATCTGATGGAGCCAATTACATTGATTATACATCAGTGTTGTTGTTTTGTTTCTTGCACTAAAGTTTCAGCCTTAGTGGTAAATATATCATCATGATTGATAATACTACAACTCCTGCTACTCTTGCTCCTACTATTGCTACTGTAGCTGCTGCTCCTACTACTATGGCTGTTGCTCCTACTATTACTGCTGCTCCTACTACTGTTGCTACTGCAACTGCGGTTACTGCTGCTCCTATTGCTGCGGCTACTACTACTACTATTGCTGTTGCTCCTACTACTACTACCATTGCTCCTACTACTGCGGCTACTACTGCTACCGCTACTACTACTACCGCTCCTATTACTATTGCTGCTCCTACTACTGCTGCTATTGCGGCTACTACGGCTACTGTTGTTGCGGCTAATGCTGCTACTACTACTGCTCTGCTACTACTTCTGTTGCTATTGCTGTTACTACTACGACTACTCCTACTACGACTATTACTACGACTGATGATTAAGCTCTACTATCTGTTAGTAATTTGGTTATTGGAGAAGTAAGAAACAGACTACCATTGCCAGGTCTAGTGCAGAGGCTGAATATCGTGCTATGGCACATACTGTGGCTGAATTGTTGTGGTTGAAATCTCTTCTCCAAGAGCTTGGATTTTCTATTGATCAACCTATTGATATGATGTGTGATAATCAAGCATCTATTTATATTGTTGGGATGTTTTTCAAGAGAGAACTACACATATAGAAGTTGATTGTCACTTTGTTCGTGATGCTGTGAAGTAGAAGCTGGTTGCTACTCCTTACATTGCCTCTAGAGATCAGTTTGTTGATATGTTTACCAAAGCATTATTTCATCAAGCTGGGCATGGGTGACCTATATGCTCCAGCTTGAGGGGGAGTGTTAAGTTACTTTGAGTTTCCTTTATTATCAAAGTTTTCTTTATTATCAGAGTTTCCTTTATTATCAGAGTTTTATTTCCTTTTTTACTTACATAAGGGTATTATTGTCATATACAGTTTATATTCAATATAAATACAATGGGTGTAGGGTTTCTGTTACGACAGAAATCTACAGCCCCCTCTATGTTTCTTTCTTCTACATTCTCCTTCTCCTCTTCTTTATTCCTTCTCCCTTCTTCTTTCTCTCCTACTATTTACTGCGGGTTCTCTAATCAGCTTTGTGACATGGACATCTTTGGGTCCTTCGAGTATCTTGATTCTGTAAGCCCACAGGAACTAAAACCCATAGGTTGTTGAAAAGAAAGAGAAACAGCCAAGCAAATCATAGGGATGAGCAAGAATAATTTGTGCTTGGAGTTAATTTATTAAACAAATGACCTGGTAGATCCATGAACTGAACTGTTGATGCACTTCATCAACTAGTGGTCCCCGAACAACCTTCAGGGGTACCTGTGAGAGTTGAAATAGGTCATGAACTCTTATCTGTCCAATCTTGCTGTTAGGAAAGATTTAATATTCGGCATCGCTGAATGGATAGTATTAATCAATGTTCCAAGAGTTAGTTAAAGCATGCACAGCTGAGTAATAGAGGCTACTTACTTCTCTTGAAACAATAGTTGGACGAGCACCATCTGGGCGGAAGATGTACGCACCAGAAGCCTGCAATAAAAGAACTCTGCTGAGCACTTGCAGTCATCTATCTACCATTCCTGGGTATGTGCTGTAAATAGGTCTAGATACCAGTCTACATCGTGTCAAAATCAAGCACAGAAAGAGTTACCTGAGAATCAACTGGGTCACCGATACTTGAGGCATAGTAGAGATAGCTTTGCTGTACTGGTACATCAACCTGGTAAATTTGAGTCAGTCAACTAAAGAGGCTGTGCAGTGAATTTGGCAGAGCTTCACAGTAGCATATAAGATACCCTTGTGAATGCACTGGAAGATAATCCAATAAATAAAGTAACAGAAGGACAAAAAGTGTTATAAAAGTAGAACATTGAATTCTCGTCAAACCCTGAAGAAAAGCTAATGTTATTGTATTAATGGAAACGTCTTAATTTTAGGAGAAGTTCTCATGTTGTTCTGATAAAACTAGAATTACACATTCATCTCAAGTCCTAAGAGGACAAAGAGGTGCTGTAAACACTGCAGTACAAGACACACTAATAAAGTAGGTTAAGATGCCAACCACATAAGACCCAATCCAAGTAGCCAAAGAAAAGGCAGAATATAGAGATGAGATAATGCTTTATACAGAAAATATTGATTAAGCTCATCCTCAATTGACAGTGAAGATATAACGGGTACATCAATCAATTAAGCGTCCAAAATTATTATTTAGAAGACATGATTGAAGCTAGAAAGCAGAAGCAGCCAAGTTCCATTCCAGAACCCATTTTCATAGTGATCACTTGTTGGTAATCAATGTGTTTGTCAAGGAGCAACGCATTTAAAGAGAAACTGTTGATTGAAAATTGAAATATTTCAACACAGAAGTTAGTAGAAGTTCAAGAGCTCAACACTTTCAGTTGTCTTTTTGCAGTTACAATCTAATTTTATCTACCTAGTATTCCTGCTGAACACTTGCAGTTATCTATTTTGGCAGTTCAAAAATAGCCCTTTTCTTAGAGAAAATTTTATCGAATTGTAGAAGAACTATGTAGATGGCACCTTTTTTCTACAAAAAAAGTCACGAGTATGATTTTAATCTAAAGAACTTTGAAGAAGTGAATAAGATGAGATTTGTCAATTTCAATGGATTTATCCATGTACAGTGAAATGGTAACAGAACAGTGAACATACTTTGGAAGAAAATCTCATTGCTAAACAAAAATCAATGACACTAACTTGACTAACCCCAGTTTTAGAGTTTAATATCTGGACAAGTTGCCCCGAGGTTGATGAAAATAGCATCTTCAGATCCCCTGGTCCAACTTCTATGGTATCATTCTGTGGATTGCTCAGTGTAGAGAGGACGGTACTTTTACTTTCCCCTGCATCATTTTGAAGCCCAGATAAGGAAAATAGATTTAAAGGAGTCAGAATGGCTTACTAACAACCATGATGCTGTGTTGAATTAATTGTGCTGATCGGTTTTATGGCCTCAGACACATGCTTTTCAAATGGACTCTGAATAGTTTTGGAGCATGTCTAGGCTCATCTGCATGCATTTTACATCATGCTGATTGTTATGGGTTTGAATTTTGACTCGTTATTTGTTTTATTTCATGTTCGTGAAATCTACTCTGACAAGCCATGGCAGATGATATAAATATCATTCTCAGAGGCTTGAAAACGAGAATCAAGTATGTAAATACCAACCTTCTGTAGCTGCTTTAGAAATGAAGTATGTGCTCCAACCCAATGGCGGTATTGAAACTTGAAATATTAGCCAGTACTTTGGGACCTGCTGTGGCAACAACCCCAAATGGGCTTTCACGTAGAAGTTCCTCAAGTTGATTGTAACACTATCCAAATCGATGAATTGTGCTTCAATGGTATTTCCAGAAGAGTCACGGACGACAAAATTTGAATCAGTGACCTGGTGGACATTTTCTTTGCCAAATTATATCTAGGAGCAATTGTCAATCTCTTGATGCATAAACTATTGGTGCAAAGAAGTATATACTCACTGGGATCCTTATGACATCTGTTCGATTCCATCCAAGGGAATTATATGCAACCACAACCTGAAAAAGAAATTTCAATGAGAATATACACATTTCTTTAAAGAATTCATAGCATAAAACTTAAAAAGTTACCAGACTCTTTCCGTCCGGAATATCTTCCTCTGTTGCTGGGCAGAAACTTATGTTGAGTAATTGGCACTGTAAAAAATTGTAGACAAAAGATGAATACAGGTCATCTTGAGTGATGGAAACATTTGGTCTTTAGACAAAATTTAAGTCCCAATGAACTGACTTGCTTATATGATAGTTTGAAGAACATCATAAATCCTTATGGTTGGAAACTGTAGGAATTAGATTAAAACTTACCTGGCTAAAGTTCAAAGCAGATGATGAACACTGACCACCTGGTTTCTTACTAACTAGGCACGAGAGAGCATTATTGACGACAGCTTCTGCCTAATTGATTTTAGAACAAACAGCATTTAGAGATCAAATTGAGAGTTGAGAGCGAAAAACCCTAAAAGGAAAATTCAACAGGATTTCAGTTTCCAACCTCAGAAGCTCCAACAGCTAGGCGCTTCTCATAATCATTTGTCGTGTGCTGTTTAGCTGTACCACTGACAGCATCGTGATGTTGTGCAATTCCTAAGGCATCTCCAAGCCTGTAAGTGCTAGGACCACTGGACCTTCGCCCCACAAGAAATTCAAGCTGGCGTGCTGCCTATATAGACAAAAGAGAGCACAGTTCATGGCAATGTTTAATGGTGCTATACATAGTATATATGTGGATTAGATGATATTAATCATCGAAGCAAGGGGGAAAAACACATTATCTCCTCAGATAATCATTTGAAGATTTAACCCTGCCCACTGCACCAAGAAAATTAAAAAATATCGCAACTCATCCCTCCAGAAATTTAAGTCACAAAGATGTAAACACAATGAAGACAAAATCATTCAACTCGCAGGTGTTCCCCTCGGCTTGAAATAGGCAACTACAGGAAGAGATATCCTGTGTTCTGATAAAGTATGAACTCCAAGAAAGGGAAACAATACCAAATAATATCCACTTAGCATCCTAACATATCGTTTCAGGGCTGGCCGGCTGGTAAAGTAACCAGTCCAATAGGCATTTTTACTATCTGCGTACCTGTACACACAAGCAAGTGCTGGTCATATATCTAGTCGATGGTGATTAAAAGAGATATATCACATAGAGGCAACTGAGATGGGTGAAAAAGCAGTACTCACGGAAAGTAATCATCGGTTTTCAAAGGCCATGATCCATTTTCTGCATTTTTGGCATCGACATAAATAGATGGTGTAGAATATAATGCATTCACCCGACCATCCTGAGGGAGAAGAAATACCAGGAATGGGAAAAGAAAATTATGGCAAATGCATTGAAAGAAAAGGAAAAACTCTCCTCTCCAGAGTAAGCTTAGAAAGTCTTCATCTAAACTAATTATAAATTTTTGGGTTACATCTCAATAAAAAGATACTGGCGAAAGTATCATAACCTTGATGCTTAGGGAAATCTCCAAATTATGCAGACCAAAAATGAGTTTTGGCAAAACTTTAAGTGTTTTGAAGCATAAACACTCACATATTGCAATCATAAAAGCAAATAGCGGAGCAGGTGGTTTTACCTTGTTAACATAATGAATGAATTTGTCCATCTCCTTGAACCAAGACTCAGCGTATTGGTACTGAAAATCATCACCCATGGTCCACATAATGTGATTTGTTCTTGTCACATTTGCCTGTTCATTGGGAAAAATGAGTTCCTAAATGTGTACCTCAATAACGTTCACACATATAGTTACTTGACAATAGTCAGTCTCAGTCAGAGACAAACCAAGACATAACAAAGCTGTTGCCTGCAAAAAGCTAAGAGTATACCTGTGTCATTGCAGCACTAATAAAATCATTCACTCTTTTTTCGACATTGTAGTCATAGAGGAGAATATTATCCTGCAGATTGAATACCTCAATTGTGAATACATCTGCCAGAAGAAAAAAAAAAAGAAAATTGAAAGTGATTAATTTGGTTGAATAACAGCACACACCTGAACAGGCTCAAAATCATTAGACATTTCAAAATCGAAACCGTCCGGCGGACTATAATGAACAGGAAATGCATTTGTGAAAATCTGCAAGGGTCAAGACAAGTGCATGATATTAATCTTGAGGCAAAGTAACCAAGAAAAATGAAGGTAATGAGTTCTCTTCTATTTCAAACCTGAGATGAGGAACCAAATGTTTTAGACCCATGCCATATGACCTCAAGAGATTTATCATTCTTGCGATTCGCTCTGTCTTGATAGTCGATCCTCGCAAAATGCAGGGAATCAAATCCAACCTGCAAAAATGGTGATGGTCCTTTCATAGGAAATACAACGCAAAGCATGGAAATTTATTGGGAAAAACAACCATGCTGGACAAGTCCTTTTTCATTTGAGGACAGAGAAAGTTGGACAAAATGATACTTCTCAAAGTCTAATGGTTGATTAGATAAAAAAAAAAAAAAAGTCTAATGGTTGCATCATAGTGTGCAGAGATAAAACCAAAAAATAACTCAGAGCTGCACTCAAGATTGATTGGAAGGTGAAAACAGAGAAGGTCAACATTGAAAAAACCTTAGATAGAATCTACTACCTCAGCTCCGAGCAGGTAAGCTTGCACAGCAGAATGTCCAAACGGATCAATTTGCCATCCAACTCGAGGAACTTTGTTGAACTGTGACTTTATCAGGCCATGACCCAGAGTTGTTTGGTCAATCATGTCGATGTAATGAGTTGTTGCCTCATCGTGCATACACCATCCGCCATTTCTGCAAATTTCCAACATTGCTGTCAGCACAGTAGTAGTGCAGAAATCGTCATAGACCAATTTAAATGCTTCCTGACTGCATACATGAATTCCAATTGGCCAGCATTTACAAGTTTCCTCACTTGTTCTTTTGTTTCTGGACTTTGCTCTAACCACCATCTTTGGAAGAAAGCCTATCATTTTCATGAAATTCGTTAGTGACTGTATCAAGCTAAGCTCGTTTGTAAGTGAACAGTGGAGAGGATGATGGAAGGCCTGATGTGAAGAAGCTATAGCCTAAGAACAAACTGTTTGTTCATAGAAACCATGATTGTTGAACAATTGCGAGCAAAGGTACACTTCAAAAGAAGCAGAAGTTGACTATGATCCGCATCTATCAAGATAAACCAATATTACAAAGTGCACCATCTTACAAGCATAACAAAGTAAACAATTTCCAGCATAAATGTTTGATAAGTTAAATTTATTTTGGTTAAATGTCTGTCTCTTCTATCTCTCTCCAGCATAAATGTTCAATAAGTTAAATTTATTTTGGTTAAATATCTCTCCAGCATTTTGATATGTTAAATTTACTTTGGTTAAATGTTTGTCTCTTCTCTCTCTCTCTCTCTCTCTCTCTCTCTCTCTCTCTCTCTCTCTCTCTCTCGCCTTAATTTAGGGTAATAGAAAAGGGTTCTGAGAATAAGCAATTAAGTGGATTAAACCAACACTGATAAGATTAAGAGAACCAGTATGCAAGTCCACGAGAATATAAATGCAAAAGGTGAGTAAAATTCCAAAGATTGTGTTGCCTGAGGCATTAAATCTTTCTTCTGTGTTTAGATTATTAAATGCTGGACGTCTTTACTGCAGAGTAATAATCAATACTCACAGGAAAAAATGGTAACAGGTACAATCAAATGTAGTGTTCATGAAGCACAAAAGACAGAAAGCATGCAGGTATATAATCCAAAAGGTTCATCTTTCAAAAGTACGAGTCTTTGTTATCAACATGAAATTAGAAATGAGAACCATGTAATGGCAATTTTCATGTGGACAGTAATGCTGAACTTAAATATCTTCGGTCTAGTTTGTCTTGGCGGCATGCCTGGAAGTTCAGTTACCCTTCTGATGCAATTGGATTGCAAAATTGCACAAAGATTATAACTTCTTTAAAGGCCAAAACCATCAGTGTCTTCATGTCAGCCATTATGGATTTGCAGATTTGCTAGCTATAAAAATGAAAAGGATTAATATCATGACGGTCATTTGGATTGAAATTTTACCACAATGCTATAGACCAGCGGAGTCAAACTGATCAACTAGATTCAAGCCTAAGATAGAAAATTTGACTGATTGCAGTGAACTCAAAAACAAGGTTTGAAGATGATCAAAACAATAATGAGCCTTCAGAGGTATGCATCAGAGAGAATCTAAAATTAACAGAATTTACCATCTCGGCAAATATAAACTTCCTATTGGGATCTCGCGACAATGCTTTGACAACAGAATCAAGCACATTCTCAACGCAAGCACCCTGCACTAACAATAACACACATAAGAACATTCTCCCATCCTCGTTACCGCATAATTTTACATCAACAGTATAATATAGCCAAACTTCACTATGCTCTTTGAACTTGAAAATTTAAGGACCTGGATGGAGTTATTTGAGCCGACATAGTACTGATCAATGGTCTTCAACCATCCGACGTCGTCGTGGGAATGCGGGACCAAGTGGACGTTCAACTTCCCTTCCACAACCGCAGCACTAGTGTTGTACTTCATGTAAGCTCCATCCACTCCTCCATACAACCATACAATCTCCAAAATCACAACCACGAAACAGGAAGCCACAAGAGTACCCATTTCAGCAACTACACACACTCACAATCTCTCTCTCTCTCTCTCTCTCTCACCGGCTAGGGACTCTCTAGGTGGTGAACTCTGGACTTGACTGAGTGACCTGTGGATCTCCTCTCTCACCGGCTAGGGACTGTATTAGGATTTGTAGGTGGTGAACTCACCAAAGAGCTGGACTTGACTGAGTGACCTGTGGATCTCCGCCAGTTATATTGGGCTTTAGTGGACAGCCTGTAATTCGTAGGGGGTTGTGTCGGATATTCGTTTGGCACTGGTCCTGCAATGGAACTTTATTAAAAGACCAAGTCTTTTTGCCTCATCCTTTCTCCAGTTAGAAGTACAAAGATGCCTTTATTGTGTGGGCGCAATCATTCAATAATTTAGCACATTGAATTATTAAAATCCAGTGAGGCACTTGTTCACGCTAATCGAGGAAAAAGGATCTTTTCGGATAGAATGATTGTGTCCGGCTTCCTCTGTAAAAGTCTCGGCAAAAATCGAATCCGTACTCATTGAACATCATCTCTATCCATATGCAAGTCGAACAGTACTTTTTCAGGAAAAAAAAATCGTGCGCAGTATTCAAATGAAAATGAATAAAAGGCTTGTGGCGATAGACATGATTCTAGAGGGGATTTTCTATAATTTGACACGACAGGTGCTGCTAATTTCTTCATTTCTTATCATCACTTGTTGTCATCCCACAAAAAAAAATGAAAATTGAAAATAGACAGTCACACGCACTTCACACTAAATTAAATGCAAGGACAATGTCAGAGCCTCGAGTGGATAAAAACGATTGATCCCCAAAACGGATCACTCATAAAAGGGACCTCCATGAAAGGAGAAGGCATATTACAAAAGGAAATATGTAGACCGTAATCTGACAAGAACCGGAGAAAGAGCGATAAAAAAAAAAAAAAAAAAACTGGAGTATTTCCAATGAAAGGAAGTCGTGGGCACTTGATCCGAGGAAGTCAAAGGAGACGGCCGAGGAAGAGAAAACAAGGGAGACGAATCGCGAGGCACGTTCGTCGAGATGTTTTGTCCGTTCTTTTTCGGACCGGACGAGATCAGTGATTGATTCATTGGTGACGTGACAGATAACTCGACAAGACAATTATCACGTGTATAAAAAAATCGATATTCCTCCAACCGTTGGAAAAATTAAATGTTTCTTCATTATTTTTGGTATTATCTCATATAACTCAGGACAAAAATTTAACTTTTTGTCTCAATGAACCCTATCTATATATATTTCAATATTTGGCACCACGACATTTGAAGCATCTGTAACTACAACAGCAAATTCAAGCTAAAAATGATAGTTTTTTCGTGCTTCACTTGAACACAAATACTTTAAAAGCACTCATTTTAAGTCGAGTCTAAATTTTGGTTATATTTGCTTTTCTTTTCGTACAAAGTTACCCATCTCAGTCGTCAAATTTCAATCCCCATCAAGTTCCCCATATACTAATGCTGTTAAAAGTTCCGACATGTCATTTCACATGTACATCTATATCTCTCTCTATGAGTTTGAGTAACTACAACCATCGCAACGAAGAAGATGAAATGAAATAAGGTAAAGAAAAATCAGCAACAAAATAGAGAAATGACATGGAATAACACTATATCTTTAGAGACATCATTAGACGGAAACTTGCTTGGGCCCGAGTCCTTGGCACTTGAGCCCGGGCCCATCGAGGTAGGATCTTAGTCCATGAGGCCAAGCTTTGGCAATTTAGGCTAAGCCCGAGACATCGACACCCCTGCTTGGATCACTATGCTCGAGTTGGGGGCCATCAAGCCTGAGCATGGAACTCTCTAAATGACTTGGGCCAAGCTTGGATGGAGTGGGCCGATCTCTATGGACCTAGGCCCTTCCTTGATGGACTCGAGGTCAAGCGATGGGAATCTAAACACAAGCGTTGGGTTTCTTGGCTTGGCCTATATGGACCGAGCCCCGCCTTTATGGACCCGGACTCGAGCACCAAGATCCAAACATGAGCACTAGGGTCCTAGGTCTAGCCTCCATGCACTTGGGCCTTACCGCAATGGACATGGGCTTGGTCACTAGGAACTCAAGCATAAGCACCAAGGTCTCGAGCCTAGTCTCCCAAAACTAGGGCTCAAGCGACTGGGACCTATGCACAAGTGCCAGGGTCTTAAGCCAAGGACCCAATTGCCCATGCCCAATTTTCCAAGTGCTCATGTCCAAATTACCTTTAGATTTTAGTCGAACACCAAAAAATGTTATCATTTTTCTGAAAAAATTCTTTTTAGAAAAGATTTTCAAGAAATGTCATTTTTTTTCCGAAACAAACAAAGCCTAAACTAGTTTTTTCTTTGTTTATACTATGAGTGCACTTACCCTAAATCGGACCCTTTTAGGCACTGGTTGATCTCTTTACTATAAGATGTTTGAAAGAGACATCGAAAGTTGATTGATTCCATGAAAAGAGACACAACTGCAATGCTTAGAATTTCAGCAAGAAAGTGCGAATTTCCATGGGACCGAGCTCGACGACAAGATCCGACATGGCGACAGGGCCGCCTCTCAGGGGCGTTGGTTCTGCCACGACTTCCCCTTCGACTTTCCATGTCATCCGCTTCATTTCAGACTTCTCTTGGTTCGCAGACAGGCTCATTTCTTTTACTTCCTTTATCTGAACTCACGACCATACATGTCAATGACCAAATTATGTCCATCAGTATGAGAAACTACTTTAGTGTGGTATGCAGATACTAAGAAAGAATAATTGGAACAGAGCTGTAAAGGCTTAACGTACCGTCCTTCCGGTAAACATCTTCTTCAGCTCGACTTTAGTCAAGGTCGAATATTCGGCATCTTCACCAGGCTACATATATTCACAAGAAAGATGGAAGTGAATACTGTGTGGTGTCTGTCAATCACCTCTCTTTGATTGAAGTTGGACCAAATGACTAATGAGTGTGTCGAATTGATGGAAAGTGTGGTAGCGAGTGAATAGCCTAAAAGAGTCGGTGTAGTCGATCCAAGAGGCGATGCCTCCATAGTTGGACTACTCTCTCCTTGTGGGTTCACGAAGATTCGCAGTTCTGTTGATTCTAGATCTCACATGGATTTTCATATCATAGCCCAAATGACAT
Organism: Eucalyptus curtisii; assembly: GCA_017140595.1. Classification (NCBI taxonomy): domain Eukaryota; kingdom Viridiplantae; phylum Streptophyta; class Magnoliopsida; order Myrtales; family Myrtaceae; genus Eucalyptus; species Eucalyptus curtisii. The sequence goes on along the minus strand of CM029503.1, from coordinate 32,429,048 downwards.
TGCATTCAAATGAAATAGGTCGACGAAGCTCCTTCTTTGCAGGCTAAAAGGGTAAATGAAGTAGTTTTCTCACCTCATAAAGATGGGCAAGACGTAGAAGTGCACTTCCATCATCCAACTCCTGCGAAACAGAAAGGTCAATTAATCTCAGAGAGAGTGAGAGAGTATTTGAGTTAAAACTCAATTACCTGCAGAGTGATTAACGCGACATTCTGAGGTAAACTGTAACTCGAATCCATAGTAGTCGCCATGGTAACATGAGATGCTGTCCAGTCCTCCATCTTCTGCAGGGTCATTATCTTTTGCTCAGGTAGAGGCTTAGGCATAGACCAAAAAAAGCTAATTCATATAATCCCTACCTCATGTGCGAAAGCCAAAACTAAAGGTGAGTACACTTCTTGGCCGGTAGTCCGACGCCAGCGAGCTCCTGTCCCGGGTTTGTTGATGTTTATGTAGTAGTGTCCTCGTACCTGGAAATACAACTTCACCTGGGAAAAACAAAAAAGGAGAAAGAATTGTTCGTCCACAAGTAACTTCTAGCGACATAACGTACCGTTAGTCCTTCGCACGTACTATTATTTGCAATGCACACTCTCTCATCGAGAGGTTCACCCACTCCTCTGCTGTCATCAGCGAGTATTCGCCTGGTGCACAAAGCAAGAGAAGGTAAAGGATTTTTAATTTGAAGAAAGGAAGTAATCGTATGGGGCAAAGCATGGAAATAACATGTAGAACCTGTGAAGCATTAACTCTATTTGCCCATCTTTGATACTGGATCCTCCAGCGGCACGATCCACTAAGACCGAGAATTCAGTTTTGTTGTCCGTGGTGAAAATTCCGAGATTAATCTGAGAGCATAGTGTAGGAGGAGAGGATCATTTCTAGGGAAAAAAACTTATTTATGATTCCATGATGTAGGTTGATGAAATTTCATCTATTCAAGGACCATAACATCACTAAAAAATCATTTTCTAAATTGTTTAATGAAAGAACTTACTGGATAGTAATTTCCTGCAACAGGTTCAGTAACAGTGAGGGACCAATCTGGTCTATAATCTCTCACCTGCACGAATCACAGTAAGCCTTTTCGCATCAGCCTATGACAATCGAGCAAGATGGCCGTTGGATGAATTAATGCTATGACTGGAAGCAAATAATATGCTGCACACCATTTCTTTGTTTCAGCAATATAAGGAAAATGCAGATTCCAGCTCATGTCTTTCAATGATAAGTGAACTAACTTTTCTTTTAAACAACATTTGGAATTTGAAATGCTCAGAGAACATCATAATTAATAAATCTAAAACTAGGATAAATGCTTAATGGAGTGAGTTCGAATACAATAACGAGTCTAGCAAACATTGCATACCATCTGCCCGTACTGATACACAGATTATCTGTTGAGAATGTCAATTATTTCAACAGGTAAGCAAAGGCGGCATCTACAGGAAATGTAGGTTTCAGAGTTTACCCGTTTTATGAAATCCCTTCCATTAGAATCGGTGTAGAAGGTCTTCTCTGTTGCCATATTTGCTGTCATTTGTGTTATCACCTCCTTCCCAACTCCATCATCTGTTGGAATTGGTCCAATCTTCAAAGTTCAAAGCAAGAAATCTTAGGAGGATTTCTTGGAGACTGAAGAGGCTAAATCTTTAGTTCGTAGACATCAGTGACAATAAATCCATTGACTTTGCATGCAAAGCATTGAAAGTTCAATAAACTGTTTTGTTGCATAACTCTGATATGTAGAAAATCATAGTTTACAAACAACAAAAATAGAAAAGGGCGACTCACTGTAAATTCAACATCAGCATGCTCTTTGTCCTTGTGTAATCTCGTGACCTAATTAAGTGAAAAAAAGTAAAATCAGATGTCAGAGAATCAAGCCATTTGACTCGTGATGATATTATGCCAGTCCGGAACTTCACAAGAAGCACTTCATAGCAGCAATTCATACCCAAAGGGGTAAAACAGGTTTTTCAAGAATGTCCTGATTTCTTGCTTCGAGTGTTCTGGAATGAATATTGTAACTTGACATAGTGGATCTGAATTAGCTATGAAAAATGGGGCATAATAGAAGTAAATTAACTTCCACTTCTCTACCATCTTTTTCAAAATCCTTAAAATTGTTTGTTTGCTAAGATAGCAAGGTTGTTCGAGTACAAAACAAACTTAATTACTGTTTGTGTTCACTGACATTTCTGATCAGTAGCTCAGCTATTCAAGCCAAATACTACTATGCTTCAGTTCAACTCTTTGCTGAGACATCTACATTCTGGACATTTTTGGGTCCTTCAGGTATCTTGAGATTTGTAAGCTTATGAAAACTAAAACCCATAGGATCTTGAAAAGAAAATTAGAGAGACAGCAAAGCAAATTATTGGGATAAGCAAGAACAATCTGGGCTTAGACATTATTTATCAAACAAATGACCTGGTAGATCCATGAACTGAACTGTTGATGCACTTCATCAACTAGTGGTCCACGAACAACCTTCATGGGCACCTGTGAGAGTTGAAATAGGTCATGAAACTTTATGTGTCCAATCTTTTTGTTAGGAAAGTTTAATAAACATTGCTGCATGGGTAGTATTTTAATGTTCCAAGAGTCAGTTGGCGCATGCACAGCTGAGTAATGGCAAGCTGTTTACTTTTCTTGAAACAATAGTTGGACGCGCCCCATCTGGACGGAAGATGTACGCACCAGAAGCCTGCGACAAAAGAACTCTGCTGAGCGCTTGCATTTATCTATCTACCCCTCCTTAATTTGTGTTGTGAATAGGTTTAGACTGCATCGTATCACAAACCAAGCATAGAAAGAGTTACCTGAGGATTATCTGCATCTCCGACACTTGAGGCATAGTAGAGATAGCTTTGCTGTACTGGTACATCAACCTGGTAAATTTGAGTCAGCCAACTAAAGATGCTATGCAGTGAATTTGGCATGGCCTCGCTGTAGCATATACGAAACCCTTGTGAATCCACTGGAAGGTAATCCAATAGTAAAGGAAGGACAAGAAGTGTTATATTGCAGAACATTGAATTCTTGTAAAACATGAATTAAAAAGTCTGATTTTACAAGTTCTCATCATTGTTTCGCTTTTGCTACTATGAATGGACGCTTCCTATTTACTGATAGATTGTCCCATGACCCTTCAAACTAGAATTACACATTCGTCTCAAGTCCTAAGAGGACAAAGAGGTGCTGCAAACGTTTAAATCCTAGACATATTAATGAAGTAGGTTAAGATGCCAACCACGAGACACAATCCAAGAAGCAAAAGAAAAGGAGATGAGAAAGTGCTCTATAACAGAAAAGATTGACTCAACTGATCCTCAGTGAAAAACGAGGACAGAACAAGTATATCAATCAATAGCCATCCAAAATTATTATTTGGAACACGTGATCTAAGCTACAAAGCTGAAACAGCCACTTGCATTCCAGAACCCATTTTTGTTTGGATACCCGATTTGTCTGTCAATGAGCAACATGACTAGTGTACATATGGTTTTTGGATTTCAAGAGAAACTGGTGACTGAGATGTTCTTAAACATACTTTTGGCAGTATGCAAAATAAGCCCTTTTCTTAGAGCCAGGTATTTCGGCTTTTAAATTATCTTTGTAAGAGAGCAAGCTCTTTCTACAAAAAAAGTTGCTAGTATGATTCTGGTCCAAAGAACTTTAAAGAAGTAAATGAGATTGATAATTTCAACAGAAATATTTATGCATAGTGAAATGGTAACAGAACAGTGAACATACTTTGGAAGAAAATCTCGCCACTATACAAAAATCAATAACGTTCACTAGACTCACCCCCGTTTTAGAGTTGTATATCCGGACAAGTTGCCCGGAGGTTGACGAAAATAGCATCTTCAGATCCCCGGGTCCAACTTCTATGGTATCATTCTGTGGATTGCCCAGTGTAGAAACGAAACTGGTTTTGGTTTTCCCTGCATCATTTTGAAGCCCAAAGAAGGGAAAATAAATTTAAACATCAACATGGCTCACTAACAACTATGCAGCTGTGTCAATATAATTGTGTCGATCGGTTTTACGGCCACATGCACTGCAAATGGGTTCTGAACAGTTTTGGAGCATACCTAGGATAATCTCCACTCCTACATAATGCATTTTACCTAATGCTGATTATTATGGGTTTGAATTTTGACTCATTATTTTTTCTACTTCCTGTTCTTGAAATCTACTCTAGCGAGCCATGGCAGATGACATAAATATCAATCTCAGAGGCTTGAAAACGAGAATCAAGTACGTAAATACCAACCTTCTTTAGCTGCTTTAGAAAGGAAGTATGTGTTCCAACCCAATGGCGGTAATGAAACTTGAAATAGAAGCCAGTACTTTGGGACCTGCTTTGGCGACAATCCCAAGTAGGCTTTAACGTAGAAGTTCCTCAAGTTGATTGTAACATTATCCAAATCAACAAATTGTGCTTTAATGGTATATCCAGCAGAGTCATGGACGACAAAATTTGAATCAGTAACCTGGTAGACATTGTCATTGCCAAATTATATCGAGGAGCAATTATCAATATCTTGATGCATAAACTATTGGCACAACAGGAAAGAAGCAAACACTCACGGGGATCCTTATAATATCAGTTCTATTCCATCCAAGTGAATTATATGCTAGCACAACCTGATACAGAAAATTTCTATTAGAACATATATATTTATTTAAAGAGATTACAGCATGAAACCCAAAAAGTTACCAGACTCTTTCCATCCGGAATATCTTCCTCCGTTGCTGGGCAGAAACTTATATTGAGCAATTGGCACTGTAAAGGAAGTGCGGAAACAAGAGATGAATACAGGTCATCTTGAGTAAGTGAAACATTTAGTCTTCAGACAAAATTTAAGTCCCAATAAACGGACTTGCTTATGTTATAGTTTGAAGAACATTTACAAATCCTTTTAGTCAGAAACTGAAGGGATTAAATTAAAACTTACATGGCTAAAGTTTAAAGCAGGTGATGAGCATTGACCTCCTGGATTCTTACTAACTAGGCACAAGAGAGCATTATCAACGACAGCTTCTGCCTAATCAATTTTAGAAAAAAGAGCATTTGAAATAAATTAAGAGTTGAGAACAAAAACCCAAAAGGGCAAATTCAACGGGATTTAGTATCTGACCTCAGAAGCTCCAATAGCTAGGCGCTTCTCATAATCATTGTTGGTGTGCTGTTTAGCAGTACCAGTGAGTGCATCATGATGTTGTGCTATTCCTAAGGCATCTCCAAGCCCGTAAGTGCTAGGACCGCTGGACCTTCGCCCCACAAGAAATTCAAGTTGGCGAGCTGCCTACATAGACAAAAGACACTGAAGTGTCATGGGCATTCTATTCGGCAACAACAGGAAGGGATATACAGTGTTGTGATATAGTATGAGCTCCAAGGGAGAGAAACGATACCAAATAATATCCACTTAGCATCCTAACATATCGTTTCAGGGCTGGCCGGCTAGTAAAGAAACCAGTCCAATAGGCATCTTCACGATCTGCATAGCTGTACACAGAAGAAAGCTCTCATCATATATCTAGGCGATGGTGATTAAAATAGAAATATTGCATAGAGGCAACTGGGAAAGGTAAAAAAGTGGTACTTACGGCAAGTAATCATCAGTTTTCAAAGGCCATGATACATTTTCTGCATTTTTGGCATCGACATAAATAGATGGTGAAGAGTATAATGCATTCACCCGACCATCCTGAGAGAGAAGAAATACCAGGAACAGGAAAAGAAAATTATGGCGAATGCATTTAAAGAAAAGGAAAGGGCAAAAGAATCTCTTCTCTCCAGAGTAAGCTAGGAAAGTCTTATTCGAAACTGATTATAGATCCTTTTGGGTTACATCTAAAGAAAAAGAAACAAGGGAAAGTACCATGCCTAGGGAAGTCTCCAAATTATTTGGGACTGGATATGAGTTTTTGCAAAACTTTTAAGTGTTTTGAAGCATAACCACTCTTTTATTAACATTATAAAAGCAAATGATAGAGCGTGTAGTTTGACCTTGTTAACATAATGAATGAATTTGTCCATCTGCTTGAACCAAGACTCAGCGTATTGGTAGGTAAAATCTTCACCCATGGTCCACATAATGTGATTTGTTCTTGTCACATTTGCCTGTTCACGAGAAAAATGAGCTCCTAAATGTGTACCTCAAAGATGTTTACTCAACTAATTACTCGATAGTTGTTTGTCTCAGTCAGAGACAAACCAAGATACAACAAAGCTCGTCTGCAAAAAGCTAAGAGTATACCTGTGTCATTGCAGCACTAATAAAATCATTCACTCTTATTTCAACATTATAGTCATATAGGAGAGTATTATCCTGCAGTATGAATATTGCAATTGTGAATCCGTCTGCTAGAAAAATGAACAAAATGAAAAACTTGAAGATGACTGATTTGGTTGAATATCAGCACCTGAACAGGCTCAAAATCATCGAACACTTCAAAACTGAAACCTTCCGGTGGACCATAGTGATCAGGAAAGACATTTGTGAAAATCTGCAGGGCACAGACAAGTGCATTATGTTAATCGTTGAAGCTAAGTAACCAAGAAAAATGAAGGTAATCAGGCTGCTTTCAATTCAAACCTGAGATGAAGAACCAAATGTTTTAGACCCACGCCATATAACCTCAAGAGATTTATTATCCTTGCGTTTCGCTCTGTCTTGATAATCGATTCTCGCAAAATGCAGGGAATCAAATCCAACCTGCAAATTTTGTGACTGTCCTTTATAGGAAATACGACACAAAGCATGTACAATTTATGAGGAAAAACAACCATGCTAAGCAACTCTCATCCCAATTTCTCTGTTTTTTTTTGGGTCATACCCATTCCAATTGAGGACATAGAAAGTTAGACAACATGATACTTGTAAATGTGTAACAGTTGCATCATAGTGTGCAAACGTCAAAACCGCACATACTCTTAAGACTGATTGGAAAGTGAAAAAAGAAAAGGACGACATTGAGGAAACCCTAGATAGAATCTTCTACCTCAGCTCCGAGTAGGTAAGCTTGCACGGCAGAATGTCCAAACGGATCAATTTGCCATCCAACTCGAGGAACCTTGTTGAATTCTGACTTTATCAGGCCATGACCCAGAGTTGTTTGGTCAATCATGTCGATGTAATGAGTTGTTGCCTCGTCGTGCATACACCATCCACCATTTCTGCAAATTGCCAACATTACTGTCAGGACAGTAATAGTGCAGAAATTGCCATAGACAGAGTACAAGCTTCCTGACTGCATACATGAATTCCAATTGGCCAGCATTCACAAGTTTCCTCACTAGTTCTTGCGTTTCTGGACTTTGCTCTAACCACCATCTTTGGAAGAAAGCCTATAATTTTCAGAAATTCATTAGTGGCCGTATCAAGCTAAGCTCGTTCGAAAGTGGACAGTGGAGTAAAAACAACTGTTAGTTCACAGAAACCACGAGTGTCTAAAAATTTGTGAGCAAACAATGTGTGAGGTATACTTCAAGATAAACAAATACTTCAAAGTGCATAGTCTTACAGCAATAATAAAGTGTACACGTTGCAATACAAAAGTTTGATAATTAAAATTTATTTTGGTTAAATTACACTTTCTCTGCACATTGAATTTTAGCCTTGGATTGAGGGTAATAGAATAGGGCTTTGAGAATGAGCAATTAAGGGGGATAATCTCAGGCTGATAAAACTAAGAGAACTAGTATGCAAGTCCACGAGAATATGAATGTATAGATGAATGAAATTCTAAAGATAGAATTTTCTGAGGCATCAAATCTTTCTTCTGTGTTTAGATTAATAAATGGCAGACGCCCTTACTGCAGAGTAATGACCATCTTTCATGGGGAAAAATTGGTAGCAGGTGCTATCGAATTTATTGTTCATGAAGCATGAAAGACAGAGAAAGCACGCAGCCACATAATCCCAAAGGTTCATCTGGCCAAAGTACTCCTTGGTCATCGTCATGAAATTATAAAATGAGAATCGTGCAACTGCCATTTTGATGTTATTTGGACTGTTATGCTGGACTTCAATATCTTCTGTCTAGTGTGTCTTGGTGGCATGGCTGGAAGTTCAGTTACTCGTCTAATGCAATTGGATTGCAAAATTGAATCAAGGTTTTAGCTTCTTAAAGGCCAAATCCATCAGTATCTTCGTGTCAACCATAATGGATATGCAGAAATTGGATTAAAGTTTTACAACAATGCTTTAGACCAGCAGAGTCAAGCTGATCAACTAGATTCAAGCCTGAGATAGAAAAATTGACTGATTGCAGAGAGCCTAAAAGCAGGGTTTGGAGATGATCAAAACAAAAATGAGCCTTCAGAGATATGCTTTCTAATCAAGATAACGCTATGAAACACACATACTGAGAGAGGCTGAAATTGGCAGAATTTACCATCTCGGCAAACACAAACTTCCTATTGGGATCTCGCACCAACTCTTCGATGACGGAATCAAGCACATTCTCGATGCAAGCGCCCTGCAAAACCAATAACGCACAAAAACATTTTTCCATTCACTTAAACACATAATGATTCATCAACTGAACGACATAGCCAAACTACATTTCGCTCTTTAATCCCGAATATTTAAGGACCTGGATAGAGTTATTTGAGCCGACATAGTACTGGTCGATGGTCTTCAACCATCCAACGTCATTGTGCGAATGCGGGACCAAATGCACGTTCAACTTTCCTTCCACAACCCCAGCACTAGTGTTGTACTTCACGTAAGCACCATCCACTCCCCCATACAAACCCACAATCACCAAAATCACAACTGCAAACCAACAAGCGACAAGAGTACCCATTTCAGCAACAACAATGACACACTCGCAACCTCTCTCTCTCTGTTCAATGTGCTCAGTAACTGTTGAATTTATAAGGTTGATGAATGATGGAATCACCAAAGAGATGGACCAGTGATGGAGTGATGACAGGTGGAGCTCGTCTGGTTGTATTGGATTTTACTGCCCGGCCATGTTGACTTTTGACTGTGATTTTGGCACAGATTCTGGAATGGTATATCATTAAAGGCCTACCCTTTTTGCTTCACTCTCTCTTTCTGTAGTAGTAAGTGCAAAGTCACTTTCTTTGTTTGGGCGTCATCATTCAATGCTTGGGCAAATTGGGTAATTAAACTCCATCCAGTGAGGCCAAAAGCGAGCATGCAAAATGCGGCAAATATCTTATGTGGCGGATATACTTGTTTACGTGAAAACAAAGAACTCTATCTCTTTCGATAAAATGATCGCGTCCGGTTATAAAAGTCAGACAAACTCAACAATCTCTGCCTCCGTTGTCAGTGTGAGCAGTATAATCGGGTGAATTGAATACGTACTCATCGAACTTCATCTCTATTTTCATGCAAGTCAGTCTGTCGGTTCCTTTATGTCAAGAGATCCTATCGCCGGTTCCCTCGTCCCTTGTAGGAGAGAACCAACATCGGATCCTCGAGGAAAATGATTGACTCGGAGCAACCTATGCGAACTTCCACCAGAAGTCCCTCGACTCCAGTTCGACATTCGTGGGAAGTTACATCTTATTTTAGGCCATGTCATCCGACCACATACCGTCATTCACACGACGGTTCTTGACAAGAACGTGAATGGAGTGACCTTAGATTGACCAAAAGCGAGGACAAACTTACTCACGAACCCCATGACAGACAGATGCAACGTGCCAAATTGAACCTCGTCAAAAGAGCAGGTACAAAAAGACCTGCACATGACCAAGCAACGAGTGAACTTCCATAGAGAAGAAGCTGAGGGGACTTTGTCCAGAGCCAAGAGACCGGACGAAGCTGGCACGGAAAGAGAGGAGACGGGGTAGATGTTTGTGAACCGGACGAGGATAATGGTTGATTCATCGTGCAAAAAGACAAGTGGAAGACTTGGTATAGAATGCGGAAGCTGGAAACGTCAAACCGAACACGACGTGCTATCTTATGCATGCAGCGACCGGCTTAGTCGCTGTCGCAGTGGGGCTGAAGTTGATTTATAAAAGGAATATTTCGATAACGTTATTCGGTGCAGGATTCAACTGGTGTGTGAAGTTTTGCTTCCTTGTTAGAATGCTACTTTTCCCTATTAATCCGTCTTATCATTTTAAATATATCAAATTTTATATGCCAATCTTAGTATTCCTAATTTTGTTAAGAAAAATGCTTAGAGGTGCGATCGATTCAGGTTATCAATAGATGAAACCCATCGTCCAATCTCATCCATATGCCAATTCGATCTCCTCGGGCCTGGGTGAGCTTGGGCAGAGCTCATCTCCAGCCAATGATCCCCTCTGATCATGAGATGATACCATAGCTAATGTCCCCAAGCTAAACTCGAAGCTACCCAGATTTTGGAATGAAGTTCTTTCATTCCCATGATGGCAATTAACCTAAGAACATTAAAAAGCCTGTGGCAATTGCCGTCGGACCTTTTTCGATAGTGTGGATGAAGCTCTCTCCCCGTCATGTATGGTTGTCGATCTAGAGCATTGACAGAAAACTTTTGGACCACCACGACCGGACCTTTTTGACCTATTAACATTTAGTTTCCCGTGAATTCATTGCTTGTTTGGGTGCTGGTGCCATTGCAGAGACTTAAGAGGCGTGACATTAAGCAGCTTCACAGCACAAGAGACACTGAGAGGTTTAGCACATTGGCACCAAAAAACAAGTACATGTTGACTTGATCGAACACCAAATCCAGCCAAACTGCTGAAAAAAAGCTTGAGCGAGCATTCGTCTATCCCCAACGAACTTTCAGCTCCTCTGCAAATCTCGATTCATGCTACCAGCAAGTTTGGAGGAAAAGTAAAGCTCAAGTCGAATGGCATTCTTGTGTACACTCATCAATTTAAGCTTTTCGGAAGGAATGTTGACCAGCGGAGAGGATTCTTGAGGATCAACGTGAGATGACTGGACGGCCGATCTAGACAGGTTACAATACAGAGCTTAAAAAATCTCAAATATCAATGAAATAGCACTCAGACAAAGCATGATCATTTAAAATATTGACATCCAATTTCTGTAATGAACTGCTTTTGTAAAGAGATTAAAAGAGGGGTGAAATAGCACAACATAAAAGTTCCAGAAAGCTTTAAACCCCTAGCAAACTACAGAGCCAAGCTCAATGTTCAATAACCCCATAAAAGTTGTCAGCTCCACTTTGTAGCTACTTTTCGGCTCACTCTTTGCCCTCTTGAATTCTTCCCATGTGAACATGCACTTCTATGGCTCCAGAGGAAGGATCGCTAACCTACCAAACACCCACAGCAATGAGATTTTCAGTAGAACCAATCATTCCATTTGTAAGTTCACATTTCACACCTGAAAGAAAAATAATAACTACAGAAATCACTGCTTCTCCTCTTCATTTGGCCCCTTGTCTTCATCCTTTTTCTGCAGTAGAGAGAACATGGCAGTTTGTCAAAGAGCATATAATCATTCTACAGCCATAGGCTCATAGCACATATGCTATAACATGCACTCCTTGCATAAGCTGAAGCTCTAACATAGGAACCAAAGTGTTGAGGAAAAAATATAGCATTCTCTACAATACTTATGCAGGAACATCCGTAAGTAATAATGTAGACAATACAAGTCGAACTTAATTGAATTCCAGCCAATTTACATCCTCACTTGCACACAAAACCCAAGAATGAAGCACCAGACTGATGGATCACTATGATGCACTATATCAGATACACAAAAGCAACAAACGATCTTACTTCCACCAGGGTTTCTATTACTGTCAAAATCGCACCTGAGATTGGTTTTGCATGGAAGCAAGCAAATCCTTGACGGAAGGATCGTTTGGATCCACTCCAGGAAGCTGCAGGAGCAACAAATCATCATCATATATGGAAGCTAGGCAACCAATTCTATTCCATGTTAAAAACCAAGAATTCAAGGTTTGAATGGAAGATGCATCATATGTACCGAAGCAATAATGGATGACACAAAGGATTGGTCCGCCAACAACTTGCTCATATCTGTCTGGCCTGACGAATCTTTGTCACTGTCCTGGACCGACAATTGAAGAGCTGCAAGCACCACACAGTAATGTATTAAACCACCAACCGGCAAGAAGGAAAAACATTGTCTTTAATATGCTTCTGACAATCCTTGCGACAAAAGTTAGAGATAGCATGCCAATCCATATTTCTCTGCACAATAGATCCCGCCAGGAAGGAAATCGATTCTAAGGGAATTCACAGAAGGCATAACTAGTGTTGAAAGATGTCAACATGCAGTGCAGTTTCTCTCTTTCCCATATGATACCATGAGACAATGTGAGTTTCCGAAAGTATTCCTTCTGTACAATAGCACACAAGACGACAGGTGAACACCATTCACCCATCTGTCGGGGGTGGACACAAGACTTAAGACTTAGTCACAAGATCTAACCTAAAGCCAAATCCGGATCATCTGTAGCTGCCTCTGACATGTCAGTGTCTCGCAGATCATGGCCAGAGGTAGTATCATCCATCGACATAGCAAGGGCCTGCTGTAGCAAAGCATTTTCATCATCCTGCCATGTAAACAGATATTAGTCCGAGTCCAACCAGTACAAGTGCAGAGCCAGGGCCAACAAACAAATAATCTTAGCAAGTAAAATTCAATATTTCCCCTGAAAGAAAAGTAGCAGCCGCCAAAATAACGTTTAGTGCAATCCCAGATTACAAAAAGAGGACAAAAGTATGAAAACACGTTTTTTGCAAATTGCATCCCCCACTTAATTATGATAACTGTTCGGTGCATTGCAACCCTTCAAAGAAGTAAGGTAAAACAGGCCAATCATGACCATAGAGGATGGGGTTAATTAGTTTCACCATCATGCAGTAAACATTGGTGACTTTGTGAGAATCCAAAAATAGGCAGCCCCAATTGGGCATCAAAACAAAATGCAGCAAATTTTACGCAAGTGGACATTTAAAGCATTAAATCCTTTAGTCTGCTTCATTTGATTAACAACACAGAAGAACTAGATAATCTAAAACCTTGGGGAATAACACCATATAATCAATATTTCCCTCAGCGCCTCAAAATCTGCTTTTACCTTGAAAAACCAATGAACCTCGTGCTATAATGTCGACAAGAGGCAATAAATTTCGATGATTCAATAATAACAAAGCAAAAGCCCCATAATGTATGCAGACAGTTGTGATATTCTTAAAACTCACATAAAGTCAAGGATGTAAACCAGATGGCAAAATAGAAGCACCCTTGCTTAAGAAATCATCATCTAGATACCAATCACTACAGAGACTCTTTCTCCCGTCAGATAATTGCATAAATTCTAAACAAGAATATACTTATCCTGGCATATGGATAAAAAATCAGGGGATCTCTCTCTTTCACACGAAAACTGGACATTTTCTTCAAAATTGATAGCTTGGGATCTTCCTAGGCTCTTAATTTAATTGACTGAGAAATGGGCTTGATAACACCAGGGGACTTGAAAGGCTTAACAACGATACTGACCATTAAATCATCTTTTTTGTTATCCACTTCAGAAGCTGAACCACTGGCACCTTCAGTCATGGTTGCATCTTGCGATGATAGCTGTTGTTCTCCTCCTTTATCCTGCTTAGCAGCTTCCTCAGCAGCCTTCTTAGCTGCTGCTTCTTGCCTTGCTCTTTCCTCTTCCATGGAAACTCTAAGAGCAAGGGCCAGCTCAGGATCCAGACTGGGATCAACACCAAGATCAAAACCAGCGACAGCACCAGCAGCAGCTGCTGCAGCCGATGCCGCAAAACCACTTCCACCTTCCCCATCCCCGGTAAAGATAGGAGTGCTACAAAACAATTAAATACATCAGGAAAATCACATGTTATAGCTTTGACAACAAAATTTCTAGGATGAAATCAAAACGGCCTACCTTATCAGAACATCAGAAAGAGCATTTGGACCAGGAGGAACATGAACAATGTGACTGGTGTCATTATTATTCACAGCAGCAAGCAGAGCCTCCAATTTCTCAGTTTTCCCTTCATCTTCTTCCCCAAAGCCAACAATATCAAGTGCTACACTGTTCTTCTTTAACTTCCTTCCAATCATCTCCAGTGACTTCTTGTCATGTTTGATGGGACTGAAAACACCCAATATCAATATCCAATTGAAGAAGCAAAGCATGATATTGAGGAATGGAGAACAGGAAGGGATAAGAAATAAAAAATAAAAACTCCCAGCACCTTCCAGCAAAGACTATAATTCTTTGTTGCTGCTTTTTATTTTGGCGATGCTTTAGTGCCAATTGAGCCACCTGGATTCCCGCAGCCAGATTCATCTCACCACCAATTTCCAGGCCTAAATTATCCACATAAATGAGACATAAAAATGTCTTAACATAATTTTCATGCTATTCCAACAAAATTTCTCAGGGGGATGACCTAACCTCACCCCCCCCCCTCCAAAAAAAACAACGACCACAACAATCTATCAAAAGCCAATTTCCCAAAACATCAGGATTAAAAAGAAACCATCGAACAACTCTCCAAACCCGATGATTAAATAAAATAATCTACTGAGAATGCCGAATTCGTTGGGAATACAATTGCTCAACTCTACCTTTGGACACAGACGCCTTTCATGCAAAGCCATAGCAAATACACAAACACAGTTGTACAAGCAGACAAATTATTGGAAGACCAGAGGCATTTCAGCAGACGACCCTCCTCTACCACAGACCCAAAATAAATCGAACACCGAAGAAAATGCAAAAGGAGACGCACCGTGCATACAAGCCAATATCTTGCCAAGGTCACTAGTCGGAGTAACCAAGACTCGAACTCCTTTCCCCGCCATAGTTAGGACTCCAACAGTGTTCTCCGGATTCGACTGCACACAACACCAGGACAGAATCTCAAAAACCATTTCCCTCTTTTAACAACACCTAGTAAACTAAAAATGAACCGACCGCAGATCTCTCGAAGGACTGATCAAACCCAAACAGACAAAACACAAACCCTACAGCGCACATCCCCCCGTACAAAACCACGAGTAAGTCGCTCAAAAAGGATTCGCACGTGTTCCCCAATCAAACTCCCCATCCCCCCCCCCCCCCGCCCCTAACCTAACGAAACACGACGCCCCGAACGAGAAGGCCGCATCACCGCACCTGCGTCTTGGCGCCGCAGATGAGGTTGACGGCGTCCGCCTGAGCTTGGAACCTGTTGGGAGAGTAATCGCCATTGCGCATCCACTCCGAGTTGTCGATACATATCATCGTCGCCTGCCCGTCCAAAATCAAAAACAAAATCTGATCAGCCACGTAAAATGCAGCCACATCGAAACCCTAATCCGCGACGCGAATACGAGAACACGTCGGGATCGCGGGCGTCGGGGAACTCGCGGAGAGGAGAGGAGGATCGCGGAGAGCTCACCTCGAGCACCATGATCGATGGATTTTCTGAGCTCCGAAAGCGAAGATCGGAATTTGCAGAGAGCACGAAAGAGGTGAAACTGAAACTTGAGGGTGCTTTTGGGGAGGCTGGCTTGATTAAGAGGGTAGCAGGAGCTGCGATCCTGCACGGTCGCGATCAGCACTTTAAAGATGCTCCTCCGCGTGTCGTCCAATCAGAATTTGCCACGTTTGAATCTTGGGTGCGGAGAGTTTTGCGAGAATCGCCCTCGATCCCTGAACTTCAACGTTTTTCGTTACCACCCCCAAAACTTTTCGAAGTTTTGCGCCTTTTACCTGATTTTGATAATTTCTTACGCCGTTCGATGCATTGTACCTCGTTTGGTTTTTCAATCACATTTTATTTCGAAAGGAATTTTTAAATTCACTGAAATTTTAAGGTGAAAATGGTTTCCATGCCATTTTTTCTATAAGTTTTAGACCGTGATTGAAATCAATACAAGAGTTCTTTGAAATGGAAATTTGAGAGAATATGATGAGAATGTTTTTCACAGCCATTTTTCCCTTTTCTGGCAAAATTCATGTCTAAAGAGACTTTAGATTCTCGTTTAGATTCTCGCGTATTACAACTCTTTTTAAGAAGATAATATGGAAATGAAAGGGTCATTTTTTTTTATACCCTCCCCTCCCCTCCCACTTTGTTGATCCCGTAGCCATTGAAAAAATAAGGCCCGCAAAGAAAGAGAGAAAGAGAGCCAAGAAAAACCAAAGCCAAAGCCGAAACCAAAACATCAGACCTCGAAGCTCTCTCTTTTATTTCTCGCGGAGAACTAAAAAAAAGCTTTGCAGAAAAGAGACGGGAAGACGGAGCGAAGTGAACTCTCTCGCGGAGGGGGAGAGAAGGAAACCTAGGAGAGGGGTGCAGAGAGCAGGATCCGAGGAGGGAGGAGGCGTCGTCGACGCTGCCCGACGCCGTCCGAGCCGCTGCCCTCCGAACGCCGTCCCCTGCAGCCCGAAGCTGCGATACCGCCAGCCACACCTCTCCAGCACCGCCGCTCCGAGCCCTCTCGCCTGAGCGACCACCAGCTGCCCGCCCGAGTGCGGCCGCTGCTGCCGTGCTCCCCTCTGCCCGAACCCGCGACGCCGCGCCGTGACGCCGCTGCAGTACTTACTCGCTGCTGCCAAACCCAAGTCCGAGCCGAAGACCGTCGGGAAGCCGAAGGCGGCTGCTCCCAAGGCGAAGGCCGCTGGTGTCGCCGCCGCTTTCCCCATCCGGAACCGCGTCGCCGCCGGCCACCGCGTCACCGCCACCGAGTCGCCGACGTCCCTGCCATCCCCCTCGGCGCCGCCAAGAAGCCCTGGAGAAGAAGGTTAGTAGCCGGGTTGGGCGCCACTCGCGAACCGGGTAGGGATTTGAACAATTCGGGCCGGGCATGTCAGGGCTGGTTAGGACGTGGGCTTAGGGCTTCATTTGTTAAAAAAAGATTAAATCGTACTGGGACTGTGCGTGGGCTGCGGGCCTTGTCTTTCGAGCTGGCCGATCAGCCCGGTCCGGCCAAAAACAATTAATTAAAAAAATTAAAAAAAAATTTCATAAATCCAAAAAACGTAAGGTTTGGTTAGGAATTGCTATGTGCATCTGATCACCTGGTATGTTAGTAGATAAGTATAAAATTAATCTAGACTGCCTGACAAAAATCCTTTCTTTTAAAATGAACAAGATTAGGTAGGAAAAGTACTAATTTATCAATTAGTATAATCAAGTCATCAACCCTAGATTATCTGGTTACGTAGGAAGTAGGCTAAGCTTAAGAACTCCTTTTTTGCGAAATTCTTTAGAATATCTCGATGTTGCGGGCGAGCCCGCACCTAATTAGGGCCATAGGTCCGGTCTTTAGGCAATATCCTATATTCCCTCCCCGAGGAGTTACTCATTAGTAGTAACGCATGCCAAAACACTTCTAGTAATCAGTAACTTTACCAATGTGTAACGCATGCAAAATTCTCCATTTGCGGAGTTTTGTGGAGTTTTGTGTCGGTGCATGAGTACGTAAATAAGTCAATTTCACTTACAAAAAGCAAGAACGATATTACTCGTGACTTTTCATTTATTTTCTTCTTCACTTATATATTTTATTTTCTTTGAGACGTTTACTTAAAAGATTATTTACGATTTAATTTTTACATTATATCAAAATTTAATTTGTTAAGGTGATTACATGTGTTTTTATTTTGGGAAAATTATTCAAAAGGCTAGCTGCCAATTCCATGTTAAACTTTTCAATTTATGTCAATTTTTACTAATTTGGTCATAAACATTTTAATTGTGTGGATTTTGTCCTAAACCTATCATTTAAATAATTAGCCGAAATGATTATATTGACAAATTATTGAAATGTCGAGGACCACGCGTTTTCAAAGTATTGCTTCCTTTAAAGAATGCTACTTTTCCCTAATAATCCTTCTTATCTTTTTAAATTTATCAAATTTTACACGCCGATCTTAATATCTCTAATTTTATTAAGAAAAATGTTTACAGGTGTGATCAGGTCGATTATCAATGGATAATCTCGTCCATATGCCAATTCAATGCAGAGCTCATCTCCAGCCAATGATCCCCTCTGATATACCATAGCGAGTCCCCCAAGCTAAACTCGAAGCTACCCAGATTTTGGAATGAGGCTCTTTCATTCCCATGATGGCAATTGACCTAGAACATCAAAAAAGCCTTTGGCAATTATCGACGGGCCTTTTTCAACGGTAAGGATGAAGCTCTCTCGCTGTCATGTATGGTGGTTGATCTAGAGCATTGACAGAAAACCTTTGGACCACGACAGGACCTTTTTGACCTATTAACATCTCAATTTCCTGTGACTTCATTGCTTGTTCGGGTGCTGGTGCCATTGCAGAGACTTACGAGGCGTGACATTAAGCAGCTTCACAGCACCAGAAGCACCGAGAGGTTTAGCACATTAGCACCAAAAAACAAGTACACTAGCCAAACTACTGAAGAAAAGCCTGAGCAAGCATTCGTCTATCCCCAACGAACTTCCAGCTCCCCTGCAAATCTCGATTCATGCTACCAGCAAGTTTGGACGAAAAATAAAGCTCAAGTCGAATGGCATTCTTGTGTACACTCATCAATTTAAGTTTTTCGGAAGGAATGTTGACCAGGGGAGAGGATTCTTGAGGATCAACGTGAGATGATTGGACGGCCAATCTAGACAGGTTACAACACACACAATCCAGAGCTTAAAAAATCTCAATCGATGAAATAGCACTCAGACAAAGCATGATCATTTAAAATATTGACATCCAATTTTTGTAATGAACTGCTTTTGTAAAGAGATTAAAAGAGGGGTGAAATAGCACAACATAAAAATTCCATAAAGCTTTGAACCTCTAGCAAACTACAGAGCCAAGCTCACTGTTCAATAACCCCATAAAAGTTGTCAACTCGACTTTGTAACTACTTTTCGGCTCACTCTTTGCCCTCTTGAATTCTTCCCATGAGAACATGCACTTCTATGGCTCCAGAGGAAGGATGGCTAACCTACCAAACACCCGCAGCAATGAGATTTTTATTAGAAACAATCATTCCATTTGTAAGTTAACATTTCACAGATGATCGCATGTTGCTACAACTATTTCACAAGAAAAATAACCTGAAAGAAAAATAATAACTACAGCTTCTCCTCTTCATTTGGGCCCTTGTCTTCATCCTTTTTCTGCAGTAGAGAGAACATGATAGTTAGTCAAAGAGCATATAATCATCTATAGCCATAGGCTCATAGCACATATGCCATAACATGCACTCCTTGCATAAGCTGAAGCTCTAACATAGGAACCAAAGTGTTGAGGAAAAAATATAGCATTCTCTTCGATACTCATGCAGGAACATCCGTAAGTAATAATGTAGACAATACAAGTCGAACTTAATTGAATTCCAGCCAATTTACAGCCTCACTTGCACACAAAACCCAAGAATGAAGCACCGGACTGATGGATCACTATGATGCACTATATCAGATACACAAAAGCAACAAAATATCTTACTTCCAACAGGGTTTCTATTACTGTCAAAATCGCATCTGAGATTGGTTTTGCATGGAAGCAAGCAAATTCTCGACGGAAGGATCACTTGGATCCACTCCAGGAAGTTGCAGGAGCAACAAATCATCATCATATATGGAAGCTAGGCAACCAATTCTATTCCATGTTAAAAACCAAGAATTCAAGGTTTGAATGGAAGATGCATCATATGTACCGATGCAATAATGGATGACACAAAGGATTGGTCCGCCAACAACTTGCTCATATCTGTCTGGCCTGACGAATCTTTGTCACTGTCCTGGACCGACGATTGAAGAGCTGCAAGCACCACACAGGAGTGTATTAAACCACCAACCGGCAAGAAGGAAAAACATTGTCTTTAATATGCTTCTGACAATCCTTGCGACAAAAGTTAGAGATAGCATGCCAATCCATATTTCTCTGCACAATAGATCCCGCCAGGAAGAAAATCGATTCTAAGGGAATTCACAGAAGGCATAACTAGTGTTGAAAGATGTAAACATGCAGTGCAGTTTCTCTCTTTCCCATATGATACAGTGAGACAATGTGAGTTTCCAAAAGTATTCCTTCTATACAATAGCACACAAGACGACAGGTGAACACCATTCACCCATCTGTCGGGGGTGGACACAAGACTTAAGACTTAGTCACAAGATCTAACCTAGAGCCAAATCCAGATCATCTGTAGCTGCCTCTGACATGTCAGTGTCTCGCAGATCATGGCCAGAGGTGGTATCATCCATCGACATAGCAAGGGCCTGCTGTAGCAAAGCATTTTCATCATCCTGCCATGTAAACAGATATTAGTCCGAGTCCAACCAGTACAAGTGCAGAGCCAGGGCCAACAAACAAATAATCTTACAAGTAAAATTCAATATTTCCCCTGAAAGAAAAGTAGCAGCTGGCAAAATAACGTTTAGTGCAATCCCAGATTACAAAAAGAGGACAAAAGTATTATGACACGTTTTTTGCAAATTGCATCCCCCACTTAATTATGATAACTGTTCGGTGCATTGCAACCCTTCAAAGAAGTAAGGTAAAACAGGCCAATCATGACCATAGAGGATGGGGTTAATTAGTTTCACCATCATGCAGTAAACATTGGTGACTTTGTGAGAATCCAAAAATAGGCAGCCCAAATTGGGCATCAAAACAAAATGCAGCAAATTTTTCGCAAGTAGACATTTAAAGCATTAAATCCTCTAGTCTGCTTCATTTGATTAACAACACAGAAGAACTAGATAATCTAAAAATCTCGGGGAATAACACCATATAATCAATATTTCCCTCAGCGCCTCAAAATCTGCTTCAACCTTGAAAAACCAATGAACCTCGTGCTATAATGTCGACAAAAGATAATAAATTTCAATGATTCAATAATAACAAAGCAAAAGCCCCATAAAGTCAAGGATGTAAACCAGATGGGAAAATAGAAGCACCCTTGCTTATCGAATCATCGTCTAGGTATCAATCACCTACATATATTCTTCTCCTATTGATAAAAGAAGAAAAAAATGGAAAGAATAAGACGAAAATGCCTTTAATTGGGTAAATATGTCACGGTTTGTAAAGTTTGGGATTTTTCATGTTAAAAAAAAATTTT
Organism: Eucalyptus curtisii; assembly: GCA_017140595.1. Lineage (NCBI taxonomy): Eukaryota > Viridiplantae > Streptophyta > Magnoliopsida > Myrtales > Myrtaceae > Eucalyptus > Eucalyptus curtisii. The sequence goes on along the minus strand of CM029503.1, from coordinate 32,407,990 downwards.
AGCATAAATTTGTTACTTTAAATCAAGTTTGGGGTTTTTGGTGGCTTTCATCCATCGTCGCAAGAAGGCCTCCGTCGTAGGGTCCCGATCCCGGACGGCACCATCTCTAATGCAGAGGAAAAGCGCATCACGGCCTAATCCAACGTAGAGATTAAAAAGAGATCCCGCATCAGGAAACGTCCGTTTCGTTGACCGGAACAACGTTACGGTGGGTCGCGATCCACGCAATCCAGGCCCCGCCCACTCCGTTCCCGTAGCCATTGAAAAAACAAGTCCCGCAAAGAAAGAGAGAGAGAGCTCTCTCTTTTTTTTATTTTTCTCGCGGAGAACTACAAAAAGAGCTTTGCAGAACAGAAAAACCAAAGCCAAAACACCAAACCTCGAAGCTCTCTCTTTTTTTTTCTCGCGGAGAACTGCAAAAAGAGGTTTGCAGAAAAGAGACGGGAAGACGAAGCGAAGTGAACTCTCTCGCGGAGGGGAAGAGAAGGAAAACCCTAGGAGAGGGGTGCAGAGAGCAGGATCCGAGGAGGGAGGAGGGCCGTCCGAGCCGCTGCCCTCCGAACGCCGTCCCCTGCAGCCCGAAGCTGCGACGCCGCCGCTGCCCTCCGAACGCCGACCTACAGCACCCGCCGGCCGCCGGCCGCCGCCCACCGCGTCGCCGCCGCCAAGAAGCCCTGGAGAAGAAAGGTTAGTAACCGGGTCGGGCGTGGGTCGCGAACCGGGTAGGGTTTTGAACAATTCGGGCCAGGCTTGGGCTGGTTTAGGATGTGGGCTTATGGGCTTCATTTGTCCAAAAAAAAAAGAGATTAAACCGGACTGGGCCTGCGTGCGTGGGCTCTCTTTTTGCAGGGGATTGGGTAATCAGTAACTTTACCAATGTGTAACGCATGCAAAATTCTCCATTTGCGGAGTTTTGTGGCAGTGAATGAGTATGTAAATAAGTCAATTTCACTTACAAAAAGCAAGAACGATATTACTCGTGACTTTTCATTTATGGAAGTCGCTTTTTCCGTCTTGCTAGAGCTCAGACACGAGAGAGATCAACTCTTTACCATTTTCTCTCTTTCTTTTGCGTGGCCTTGGGAACAGGAATCAGGATGCTGCTCCTCTAGTGGCTGTCTTATGTATTTGGGGTAGACCGTGATCTTGGTCATTCACACCTGGGCCTCCCCCATTTTTTATTCTTCACATCTGGGCCAAGCGAAATCCTTGTGGAGCTACCGTGCTGGATAATGAGGTTGGAACAGCGACAACCCTCGATATAAATAAAATGCAAACGCGAGCCTGACCGTCTCTTTCCTCCAGCCTCCATCTCTCTCTTGCGTTCGTCCGTTGATCTGCTCTGCGTACTCGACGACTCGGAGGGCGCTCGCGGCGATCCAAGCCCTCGATTCCTTCAACATAATATGGCTGAGGGATCGGTTTCATTGAGTGGACCACCTTTGAAGAAAGTGTGGCGTCAAGAAAATCTTCTTCGCTTCGTGTTGCGGTCGGGCCCGCCCGGCTCGTTAAAGATTGAAGAGGTCCAAAATCTGCCGAAGTTGCGCCCGACAGAAAACATAGAGATTCACGATGCGCTGAACTCGATGAACTTTAGGAGCTGGATAGAGTCCGTAGAGATCCAAAGTGCGACGATATCGTCGAGCTTGTCGAGCTCGTCGAGCTCGTCGAGCTTGTTGTGGAGCTCGTTGAGCTCGTTGAGGTCTCTAAAGTTCCTACGGATTGGAGAGTTCTCGTGGTCGCGAAAGCCCGGCGACCACCGGTCTTTGCCCTCCTCATATAAAGAGTGGGTTGACAATGGGAGGAGCAATGACAGCGTAAGTCCTGACAGAGAGGGGGACAATCACGTCTCTTCCGTTCCTGATGCTGATGGTGGTGGTGGTGAAACCCCCGGGTCAAGTACAGTAATCGCTCATGGGACCGATGACCTTGGGAGCTCCGTTCAATCTGTTATAGTGCCATTCCTAAGGTAATTTAAATTTTTTATGTTTTGACGTGCACAAAAGGGATATATTTTGATGGTTGGGGCACTCCTAATCACTGAGCTTGCTTACTACTTATGTAGAGATTGGTATCAGGTGGTATCCAGGAGGCTAAAACTTTTAGTTTTCTTGATATTTTCAACTACGTAGTAATAAAAACATAGACTTCTTTCTTCCCATTTTGCTAAATTCAGTATACATTATTTCTTCTACATTTTTTATTTTTATTTTTTGGTTTTTGACTGCTACAGCATCCTTATGCCCTCAAATCCGTGTCAGATTTTGTATCATTTTTCATTCCGCTAGGAACCTGTACTAGTTTCGTTTCTCCGGTGTAATTTTTGTTCTATATTTCGAATAGGATGTGGTCTAGTATTTACTTAAGTGCCCTTTCACCTGGCCCAGACCAGGTACATCGATGATTTAAGTCATAATTTTTATATTGTTTTATGATACAGGCAGGTTGTTGACAATTTGGGTGACTGGAAAAGAATGCTTGAGGAATTCGATCTTGAAAATGTTCTGAGGAATACTCCATCATACTCTGATCAACTAAAAAAAATTACAAACAACGTGCGCTCCGAATTTCCACGACTTTTGCAACTGCGAGATAGAAATCACGATTTGAGGTGGGAGTCCTGTTCTCTTTAATTTGCATCGTTGCCATTTTTGTTTGGCTGTCTGATATATTGTGTAACATGTTAGTGGATTAATTTTCATTTTTCTGCATGACTCAAATCTCACTAGTATTAGGGTTGGCCCGCTTGAATATCTGTGGTGCTGCTGAGACTCTACCTAATGAACAATAAATGTGATCGTGATATTCCATTTGGAGGATGATCCTTGGAAGATGACAGGGGTAAACCCGCCTAAGAACGAATAAATATCAATAACTCCTAGCACAATTCTTGCTATGTATCCATCACGTAGGATTTTGTAATGAAGAAGATAATGAGGTTTTTGCATGTGACGTGCTAGCTATGAACCTTGGAGAATGTTATCCTAGGTGTCCGATCTAGTCTAGCTAATGTAATTTTAATTATTATAGGGATTGCTCCAATGTCATATTTACGATGCTTATGAATTCTGGGAGTCGGTACTTTTCGGCATTGTTCGCTTAATTGATTTCTATGAGCATTTTGAAGGGTCGATTAATAATTGCTTTTAATTACCAACAGCTCAGAGGATTTGAAGGTGTATTGTGTTCCTCTTTGTTGGAGTTCAAAGGAGAGAGTGGATTTTTGGTCGGGCCTCAGCGAAAAACTCTTATCGAGCGCTACGGCGCCCAATCCGCCAGCTGAACTGAAAAAATTGAAGTTGGAGTTGGAGAGGATGTGGCAACTGCATTTTGGTGAGGAGCGGATCGACAAAATAGATGAGGAGTGGATCAAAAAATATGGTAAGAAGTGGCGACGGCATTTTGGTGAGAAGTGGTTTCACAAAATAGATGAGAGGTGGATCGAAAACTCTGGTCAGAAGTGGATCGACAGAATAGATGGAAAGTGGATCGATATAATTGAAGATGATTATATGCCTTGGGGGTCTTATCTTATATTTGTCAGAGGTTTATTGCGTTTCGTGCGAAATCGGCAGCACCATTTGGACAAATTTCAGGTACTCTTTCAATGGAATTGTGATGATTTCTGCAGAGGAATGCATGCAGGCTTTCTTTAGTAACATTGTATATCTCGGATTGTATAAACTCGTGACTCAGCTCTTCTCGTTCTCGCAGGAATCCCGAGGATTGCACAGCGTGGAATCCTTTTACAATTACTTTGATGCACGGTTCCCGAATCTCTTGATGGTGTCGTACGGAGTGGCATACCGATTCTGCAGAGACGAGCCCCGGTTCAAGAAGTACAGTTGAATCTATTCGATTATGTTTGAGGTATAAATGTATTAGTTTAGATTTGTATATAACATGGTTGTGTTGGCTGGGTCCCCAGCTAGCATTAAAAAGAAAAAAAGAAAAGAAAAGAACAAAAAGATTATGTGGTGAGAAAAAAATGATTGTAATGTTGATGTTGAGCCTTTAGTGTCTGACTAGAGAAGAATACTTTGTGTATCTTACTATTTTTTGTGATTAGTGGATATTTTTGGGTGGTCCATGGTTTTTTCCCACATCGAGTTTTCCACGTTAAATCCTTGGTGTCATTATTTACTTTGTCTACTTATCATTTCGGCATTATAATTGCATATTGTGAGGCTATACATTGCTGGTTGTTCTTTGGGGATTAAAGAGATTTTTAGTTGATTTAGTTTCGAGGAAAAATTGATCATAGATTGCGTTTGGCCGTGATGAATTGTTATACCCAAGTTCTCCCATATTGCGATTTTGAATTGTTCTAAATTTATAGTGTTGTTCTTGATGTTCCATGAAAAATATGTCATACTTAACAAAAGGTACTTTTTAATTCATGGCAGTTTAGGGTGTGTTTGTTTGTGTTTGTTTCAAAAATTGTTCAAGGAACATAAATAGAAAAAATTATTTCTGTTTCGGGAAATAATTTTTTACTAAAAACGCGTTTAGTAAACTTGGAATAAAAAAAAGAAAAACACGTTTAGTAAATTTGTTTTCTTTTTCTATTTCTTTTAATTTTTTAATATTCTTATTTTATTTTTCCTTTTTTTCTTTCTTTTTTCTTTTTTCTTTTTTTTTTCCTTTTGGCCGATCGCCGCCTCCGCCATGGCCGATCGACCGACGAGGGCCGGCGCGCCTCGCCGTGGTTAGGCAAGGCTCGGCGAGCTCAAGCTCGCCCAAATCGGCAAGCCCGAGCATCGCCGGCTAGCGCGAGGTCGGCGACGCTCGGCCTCGCGGGGGGCCGACGAGTACGCCGGCCCTCGACGGCATCGCCAGCCCTCAACGGCCGACCGGCGACCGCGACCAGCCAAAGAAAAAAAGAACAAAAAGAAAAATAAGAGAAAAGAGAAGTGTTTCGCAAAACGTTCCAAAAAAAAAAGAAAAGTTTTTTTGTTTCGGTTCTTTTTTTGTTTTTAACAAAAAAATAGATTTAAAACAAAAACGCAAACAAACTCGTTTATGTTTTTTTTTATTTCGGAAAAAAAAAAACAGAAAATCTGTTCATAAACAAAAAAAAAAAAAAATACAAACAAACAAGCTCTTAGTAACTTCTCCGCCTATTTAGTTAATTTTTCGTATGGAAATCTCAATATCTGAAGATATATGTTTGGGCTCAATAGATCTCGATGGAGTAGGTTTTTTTTTTTGTTATGAAATAAATGTTAAATCTACAAGTAGTTTACCTATGAAATAATCATTACATTGTTTACAAGTTTAATTCTAAGGGGGATTAATGCTCAACGCATATTGATCGAGTTCATTACGCCTCATACCGACCGCCCATAAAGAAGCTTCACAAAGATTTAATTGAAAAGCAGGCTATTGGCTTTATATTTAAGTAAGTTATCAATTTAAGTCACGTCTCGACATTTTAACATATTATAAAATTTTCATTCAATGCGAAAATAAAACAAAACAAGATGATGCTTTTGAATAAGGCGACACATTCTTGCAAAGTACACTTTTTTTTTTTCAAATGACAATACAAAATACGAATTCTTCACTTATATATTTTATTTTCTTTGAGACGTTTATTTAAAAGATTATTTACGATTTAATTTTTACATTATATCAAAATTTAATTTGTTAAGATGATTACATGTGTTTTTATTTTGGGAAAATTATTCAAAAGGCTAGCTGCCAATTCCATGTTAAACTTTTCAATTTATGTCAATTTTTACTAATTTGGTCATAAACATTTTAATTGTGTGGATTTTGTCCTAAACCTATCATTTAAATAATTAGCGAAATGATTATATTGATAAATTATTGAAATGTCGAGGACCACGCGTTTTCAAAGTATTGCTTCCTTTAAAGAATGCTACTTTTCCCTAATAATCCTTCTTATCTTGTTAAATTTATCAAATTTTACACGCCGATCTTAGTATCCCTAATTTTGTTAAGAAAAATGCTTAGAGGTGTGATCAGGTCGGTTATCAATGGATAATCTCGTCCATATGCCAATTCAATGCAAAGCTCATCTCCAGCCAATGATCCCCTCTGATCATTAGATGATACCATAGCTAGTCCCCCCAAGCTAAACTAGAAGCTACCCAGATTTTGGAATGAGGCTCTTTCATTCCCATGATGGCAATTGACCTAAGAACATTAAAAAAGCCTCTGGCAATTACCGACGGGTCTTTTTCGACGGTAAGGATTAAGCTCTCTCGCCGTCATGTATGGTGGTTGATCTAGAGCATTGACAGAAAACCTTTGGACCACCACGACAGGACCTTTTTGACCTATTAACATCTCAGTTTCCTGTGACTTCATTGCTTGTTCGGGTGCTGGTGCCATTGCAGAGACTTACGAGGCGTGACATTAAGCAGCTTCACAGCACAGGAAGCACTGACAGCACATTGGCACCAAAAAACAAATACACTAGCCAAACTACTGAAGAAAAGCTTGAGCAAGCATTCGTCTATCCCAACGAACCAACGAACTTCTAGCTCCCCTGCAAATCTCGATTCATGCTACCAGCAAGTTTGGACGAAAAATAAAGCTCAAGTCGAATGGCATTCTTGTGTACACTCATCAATTTAAGCTTTTCGGAAGGAATGTTGACCAGGGGAGAGGATTCTTGAGGATCAACGTGAGATGATTGGACGGCCAATCTAGACAGGTTACAACACACACAATCCAGAGCTTAAAAAATCTCAATCAATGAAATAGCACTCAGACAAAGCATGATCATTTAAAATATTGACATCCAATTTCTGTAATGAACTGCTTTTGTAAAGAGATTAAAAGAGGGGTGAAATAGCACAACATAAAAGTTCCAGAAAGCTTTGAACCCCTAGCAAACTACAGAGCCAAGCTCACTGTTCAATAACCCCATAAAAGTTGTCAGCTCCACTTTGTAACTACTCTTCGGCTCACTCTTTGCCCTCTTGAATTCTTCCCATGAGAACATGCACTTCTATGGCTCCAGAGGAAGGATGGCTAACCTACCAAACACCCGCAGCAATGAGATTTTCATTAGAAACAATCATTCCATTTGTAAGTTCACATTTCACAGATGATCGCATCTGTAGCTGCCTCTGACATGTCAGTGTCTCACAGATCATGGCCAGAGGTGGTATCATCCATCGACATAGCAAGGGCCTGCTGTAGCAAAGCATTTTCGTCATCCTGCCATGTAAACAGATATTAGTCCGAGTCCAACCAGTACAAGTGCAGAGCCAGGGCCAACAAACAAATAATCTTACAAGTAAAATTCAATATTTCCCCTGAAAGAAAAGTAGCAGCTGGCAAAATAACGTTTAGTGCAATCCCAGATTACAAAAAGAGGACAAAAGTATTATGACACGTTTTTTGCAAATTGCATCCCCCACTTAATTATGATAACTGTTCAGTGCATTGCAACCCTTCAAAGAAGTAAGGTAAAACAGGCCAATCATGACCATAGAGGATGGGGTTAATTAGTTTCACCATCATGCAGTAAACATTGGTGACTTTGTGAGAATCCAAAAATAGGCAACCCAAATTGGGCATCAAAACAAAATGCAGCAAATTTTTCGCAAGTAGACATTTAAAGCATTAAATCCTTTAGTCTGCTTCATTTGATTAACAACACAGAAGAACTAGATAATCTAAAAACCTCGGGGAATAACACCATATAATCAATATTTCCCTCAGCGCCTCAAAATCTGCTTCAACCTTGAAAAACCAATGAACCTCGTGCTATAATGTCGACAAGAGACAATAAATTTCAATGATTCAATAATAACAAAGCAAAAGCCCCATAATGTATGCAGACAGTTGTGATATTCTTAAAACTCACATAAAGTCAAGGATGTAAACCAGATGGGAAAATAGAAGCACCCTTGCTTATGAAATCATCATCTAGGTATCAATCACCTACAGAGACTCTTCTCCTGTCAGATAATTGCATAAATTCTAAACAAGAATATACTAATCCTGGCATATGGGATAAAAAATCAGGGGATCTCTCTCTCTCTCTCTCTCTCTCTCTCTCTCTCTCTCTCTCACGAAAACTGGACATTTTCTTCAAAATTGATAGCTTGGGATCTTCCTAGGCTCTTAATTTAATTGACTGAGAAATGGGCTTGATAACACCAGGCAACTTGAAAGGCTTAACAACGATACTGACCATTAAATCATCTTTTTTGTTATCCACTTCAGAAGCTGAACCACTGGCACCTTCAGTCATGGTTGCATCTTGCGATGATGGCTGTTGTTCTCCTCCTTTATCCTGCTTAGCAGCTTCCTCAGCAGCCTTCTTAGCTGCTGCTTCTTGCCTTGCTCTTTCCTCTTCCATGGAAACTCTAAGAGCTACCTTAAGCAGTGAACGAGATACCTACTACAGGCCAAGCAGCTAGGCAGCTCAGGATCCAGACTGGGATCAACACCAAGATCAAAACCAGCGACAGCACCACCAGCAGCTGCTGCAGCCGATGCCGCAAAACCATTCCACCTTCCCCATCCCCAGTAAAGATAGGAGTGCTATAAAACACTCAAATACATTACGAAAATCGCAACATGTTCTAGTGTTGACAACGAAATTTCTAGGATGAAATCAAAATGGCCTATCTTATCAGAACATCAGAAAGAGCATTTGGACCAGGAGGAACATGAACAATGTGACTGGTGTCATTATTATTCACAGCAGCAAACAGAGCCTCCAATTTGTCAGGTTTCCCTTCATCTTCTTCCCCAAAGTCGACAATATCAAGTGCTACACTGTTCTTCTTTAACTTCCTTCCAATCATCTCCAGTGACTTCTTGTCATGTTTGATGGGACTGAAAACACCCAATATCAATATCCAATTGAAGAAGCAAAGCATGATACAGAGGAATGGAGAACGGGAAGGGAAAAAAAAGGTTCCCAGCACCTTCCAGGAAAGACTATAATTCTTTGTTGCTGCTTTTTTATTTTGGCGATGCTTTACTGCCAATTTAGCCACCTGGATTCCCGCAGCCAGATTCATCTCACCGCCAATTTCCAGGCCTAAATTCTCCACATAAATGAGACATAAAAAAATGTCTTGACATAATTTTCATGCTATTCCAACAAAATTTCTCAGGGGAATGACCTAACCTCACCCCCCTCCAAAAAAAAACGACCACAACAATCTATCAAAAGCCAATTTCCCAAAACATCAGGATTAAAAAGAAACCATTGAACAACTCTCCAAACCCTATGATTAAATAAAATAATCCACTGAGAATGCCGAATTCGTTGTGAATACAATTGCTCAACTCTACCTTTGGACACAGACACCCTTCATGCAAAGCCATAGCAAAAACACAAACACAGTTGTACAAGCAGACAAATTATTGGAAGACCAGAGGCATTTCAGCAGACGACCCTCCTCTACCACAGACCCAAAATAAACCGAACACCGAGAAAATGCAAAAGGAGACGCACCGTGCATACAAGCCAATATCTTGCCAAGGTCACTAGTCGGAGTAACCAAGACTCGAACTCCTTTCCCCGCCATAGTTAGGACTCAAACAGTGTTCTCCGGATTCGACTGCACACAACACCAGGACAGAATCTCAAAAACCATTTCCCTCTTTTAACAACACCTAGTAAACTAAAAATGAACCGACCGCAGATCTCTCTCGGACTGATCAACCACAGAGACAAAAACACAAACCCTACAGCGCACTTCCCCCCCGTGCAAAACCACGAGTAAGTCGCTCAAAAAGGATTCGCGTGTTCCCCAATCAAACTCCCCATTCCCTCCCCGCCCCGCCCCTAACCTAGCGAAACACGACGCCCGAACGAGGAGGCCGCATCACCACACCTGCGTCTTGGCGCCGCAGATGAGGTTGACGACGTCCGCCTGAGCTTGGAACCTGTGGGGGGAGTAATCGCCATTGCGCATCCACTCCGAGCTGTCGATACATATCATCGTCGCCTGCCCGTCCAAAAAAAAAAAAAAAAAAAAAAAAATCTGATCAGCCACGTAAATGCAGCCACATCGAAACCCTAATCCGCTACGCGAATGCGGGATCGCGGGCATCGGGGGATTCGCGGAAGAGGAGAGGAGGATCACAGAGAGCTCACCTCGAGCACCATGATTGATGGATTTCCTGAGCTCCGAAAGCGAAGATCGGAATTTGCAGAGAGCACGAAAGAGGTGAAACTGAAACTTGAGGGAGCTTTTGGGGAGGCTGGCTTGGTTAAGAGGGTAGCAGGAGCTGCGATCCTGCACGGTCGCCATCAGCATTCCAAAGATGCTCCTCCGCGTGTCGTCCAATCGGAAGTCGCCACGTTTGAACCTTGGGTGCGGAGACTTTTGCGAGAATCGCCCTCGATCCCTGAACTTCAACGTTTTCATTGTCACCCCCGAAATTTTCGAAGTTTTGCGCCTTTTACCTGATTTTGATTATTTCTTACACCATTCGATGCATTGTACCTCGTTTGGTTTTTCAATCACATTTTGTTTCGAAAGGAGTTTTTAAATTCACTGAAATTTGAAGGTGAAAATGGTTTCCATGCCATTTTTTTCTATGAGTTTTAGATCGTGATTGAAATAAATACATAAGAGTTCTTTGAAATGGAAATTCGAGAGAATATGATGAGAATGTTCTTTCACAGCCATTTTTCCCTTCTTTGGAAAAATTCTTGTCTAAAAAGACTTTCAATTCTCGCGTATTATAACTCTTTTTTAGAAGATAATATGGAAATGAAAAGGGTCATTTTTTCGATTTCATCCCGATAAAAGACAAAGCCTCATGCATTATATTTGATCAAGTAAACGAGTTCCCACATTAGCTAACAAATCCTGCAAATATGGCTCGATTTGACCTCGAGCAAAACCATCTAGAGCTGTTCGAATAATGCGGCTATAGATTATATACATGGTACGATCTTCTCGGCATCTGGTGCTGTATAGATCTGGCATGAAAGGGACGCTCGCAGCATGTGTCCAAACATCATGAGCATAAACGGAGTACACGGTTGAAATAAAAATGTCCTCCAGAGTTCCCTCATGGCAATCTCTGCTCCTCTGGAGATTCGATGTTACCAATGACTCTCAGATCGTTAGGATGGTGGAATGGCCATGTGACCCGTCTTTGTGTCATTGTATGCATCGAGATCACGGTCCTCATCACTGCTGCAGATGTCAAAAATAGGACCCGAACAAACTCGGCCCAGGGCATCGTCATTTAGTAGGGCCGGTTTGGAACTCGGTCCCTCAGACTCATTGTGATGTGAAAACGATGTATCTCCTCCATCCAGAGAGCTTCCTCGATGCCGATCTGGTGGTGGCCTAGACCATCGAATCTGTCCATGTCGTCTGTCAAGGAATCCAGGGATGTGACCGATGCCACACTAAGGAGCGGAGTGGATGAGCTGTGCTTGGCCTTGGCCCTCCTCTGCCATCCGTGCAGCGATGCCCTCACGCTTTCGGAGATCACCGATTTTTGAATTTGGAACCCATCTGCACCAAATGACCTCGAGTTTGAGAGGTGTCAAGTGAATAGACTCAAGACTGATCACAGTTCAGAGAGAGAGAGAGAGAGACCTGTGTAACAATGACATATAGAGGGAAAGTAATGAAGCTACACCAGAACTGAGAGACAACCCTGCATAAATTTACAAAATGTTTGTATGAGCTAATATCTCAGGATTAACCATACAGGAAGTAGGAGGTGAGCGAAGGAAGACCCACCCAAACGTTAATCGGGTCACCAGCAAGCTGCGATTATTCATGAAACAAGTAGTGTCCCTTATCTCCCACTGCAAATAAAGATAGTGTCATTTTGGATGATCAATCAAATCAGCAGAATAGGAACCTTACAAGAACATGATGTGCATTTTGTTCTGGCGCAGATATGAAAAATTTGTTGGATTCAAGTTCCGAGATGACACGGCCATGTCTATTTGATTTCCCCAACCACATGTCTTAGTGACAAATACTAGATATATTTGCGGCACGGAGACAGCACGCTTAGAAACTGTGCAGATGCACTTCTAGGGATGATAGCAGCAATCCAACAATGATCCGTTATAATGATTGATCTAAACAAGGCATTGTTGAGGTAAGTAGTATCAATGATGAAGATGCTCTATCTCACAGTACAGACAAAATAGATTAAGGCTAGTTCAGATTGCTCAACTAAGGTTATTCGTCAGCAGATTACTATGCCAGTGGGAAAGTCATCTAAGTACACGAAAAGAATTCACTGGTGGCACATCAAGAGGTAAGTCAAACTTCATTTCACACCGTCGCACTTTCCTGGTTTAGATTCTCATGTCAGAATGGGAAAGTTCACCTCAGATGCAATGCAACAAAGACATGTTCGGGAACTGACTATGGCCAGGGTCAGTTTCTTACCAGGGACCAGACAAAAGTTGTCATCTCAAACGCATTCTGCAATATAAAGAAGGGTTCTTGAATGGATAAGCAATTAGGTGTATAAAACAACTGCAACAATCGATAGCTGGTTTCCCCGATTGCTCACCTGAAAAGATATGAACTGTATCAGCCACAACAGAAGCCGTGGCCTCCCAAACCAGAAGAGCTCATCCCTCAGTTTAAATTGACGATTTTCTTTCGGGGGACATGAATCCATGATTTCAACAGCCAACTTCACAACAACATGGTGAAGCTTGGTACCCATCAGCAGGATCAACTTTTGAGAGAGACAAAGAGGAAAGCAAAGTCAGTCAGTGATATCTGAATTCTTAAAAGAGGGGAAAAAAAGAAAAAAGAACATATAAACCAATAACATGACAGACTACGACTTACAATTGATGGAAGGAAGGAAATCCAAAAATAGATGTTGCTTCCTGATAGAAAAAATAGCGAGAAAAAAAACATAAGAGTTGTCCCTTAAGATAAACCCACAACCAATAGATGCATTTAGACCCTGTTTGGTAACCGGCCGAATAATAAAAATTTCTATTATTTTATTCCGGGAGTAGTTTTGGAATAAAATCGTGTTTGGTAAAATTTTGTTCCTGGGAACAAATTTCTATTTTTTTTGTTCCCAGAAATAGATTTGAAACAGAATCAAAAATAAAAAAAAAAAAAAAGTTGATTCTTGTTCCCAGGAACAATTCTAAAATCAAGCCCATATTTTCACTTTTTATTTTCTTTTTTCTTGTTCTTCTCATCTACTTCCACCGCCATAGTTGCCGTCCGCCGCCCGCTGCCGCCAATCCAGCGAGCACGCCGGAGGCTCGCTAGGCCAAGGCGAGGTTCGGCGAGCTCACCGGAGGCAAGCCTAGCCACCAGCAAGGCTTAGCCGATGAGAGCCGGCCTCACCGAGGGTCGGCGACGCTCCGATGAGGTCGCGAGCCCTCGTCTAGCCGATCGCCGGTCATCCCAAGGCCGGCGACCAGCCACTTGAAGAAGAAGAATAGGACAAAGAAAGGAAAAAAAAAAAGAAAAAAAGTAATAAAAGTAAAAAAGTAATAAAATTATTTAAAAATTAAAATAAAATGATTTGGAGTAGAAATTTTAAGCACGGTACCAAACGCAATTCTACTCCGAGAATTGAAATTTAAGACAGTTACCAAATCGGCTTAGGGGAGTTTGTTAACCATCCAAATAGTGCCTTATTCCGATTTTTTGTTATCGGGAGCAATTTGGGAAAATAATCGTGTTTGGTAAAATTTTTGTTCTCGGGAACAAATTTTTAATTTTTTGTTCCCGGAAATAGATTTGGAACAAAAAAAAAAATATGATTCTTGTTCTTGGAAACAAATCTAAGAATCAAACTATTTTCTTTTCTTCTTCCATTTTCTCTTCTTATTCTTCCATTTTCTTCTTCTTCATCTACCGCCACCGTCGCGATTGCCGTCTGCCGCCCACCACCACCGATCGCTAGCAACCAGTTCGGCGAGCTCGCCGGAGGCAAGCCCAGCCACCGGCGAGGCTCGGCCTCGCTAGATCTGGCAAGGCCGAGCCTCCTCGGTGGCTAGGTGGGCCTCACCCAGCCCCGGCGAGGCTCCTCCAGCCCCGTTGGTGGCCCGGCGAGGCCCGCCCGACCTCGGCAAGGCCAAGCCTCGACGGGCTGGGCAAGCCTCGCTAGTGGCCAGGCGAGCCTCACCCAGCCCCGGCGAGGCTCGCCTTGCCCCGCCTAGCCACTAGCAAGGCTCGGCTAACGAGGGCCGGCGACGCTCCAGTGAGGTCGCCGACCACTTGAAGAAGAGAGAAAGGAAAAAAAGAAAAAAAAAAAAAAAGGGAAAAAGTAAAAAAATTATTTAAAAATCAAAAAAAAATGATTTGGAGTAGAAATTTTGAACATGGTACCAAACGCAATTCTATTTCAGAATCAGAAATTTTAAATAGTTACCAAATGACTTAAAATGCTTAGAAATTATTCTCGAAACAGAATAAAAAAAAATCATTTCTTATTAGAAATTGTTCCCGGGAACAAAATCGTTACCAAACGCGCCCTTAAAATGCTTAGAAATTGTTCCTGAGAGCAGAATAAAAAAAAAAAAATCATTTCTGATCAGAAATTGTTCCTGAGAACAGAAACGTTACCCTAAGGATCAGAATCAAATGATTGGTGCAAAATCTTAACTCATCAGTAGCAGTCACGTTTCTCCTTTGAAAGTTTAGTTTTATGTCTTACTCCAACACTCCATCACTGACTCAGCACTTCAGTAAAATGAACCAGTGAACATCTCGCAAATCTTTCTAATAATGTTATATGGATCATATCTCGGTATGAAGAGACATAAATGCATTTCAGTGGACATTCATATCCTCCGTTCTGATGCAGACATGACACTGCCCTAATAATGTCTCTGAAAAGAAACGTACTAGCTGAGGCCATAAAAACGAAAATACAACAGATGGGGATAACATGTGTTGAATTACTGAAACAAAATGTAGCTTCTAATTTACCCTCCAGATCTAAAGAGAATTACCATGGAAGTCCAGGAATATGCAGAAAATGGCATATATCCAGAGCGGCACGCTGCAAAAGAAGCAAAACAAATGGCTGCATGAATAGCTGGAAAAGACTCCGAAAAAGTCAAGAGTTGTGAGCCCAAACTTCACATTTTGAAAGACTCCAGTTTTTATTAATCATATTTAGATCGTTTACAACATTAGAAGCAGTCATAATTCTTGGACATACAGATTCCTGTGCACCCACATTAACTTTAGTGAGTCTCTACTGTCTAGTGTTTATGTTTCAGTTGTTTCATTCAATGGTACACCTAAAACAAATTACGAAAATATCATCCGACTTTGGAATAAAGAAACCATTTAGCCCAGATTCCAGGGTGAGAAGCCATAATTTTCTAGTAAATTCATCATAGCAGCTTCCTTGTCAAGACCGATGAGATGCTTCATCAGGTCAAATATTGTAGATAAGTACACTCCACACATCTTACACTTGGAAAGCTATATCTTCAAGCATGTGCACTGGACACGGACAGCACATTGGCTCAACATGGTTTTAAGGTACAGTTCCAATCTAAAATTGCCCCAACTAAGTCTGTCTGAAGAGAACACAGCTTCCGTTCCTGTTATAACCTCTAATATTATACGGAATAGACTTGGTAGGAGTAAATGCTTCAATTCAAAATTCAAGGCAGGGCAAGGAGATATTACCTAATCCCAACAATATCACGAAATTCTTCCTCCATGCTGCGGAGCATATAATTATGGAAGTCATATGATAGAGGGAGTTCATGAGTCTGCAACTCACAACACAAAAAATGGAAGAGCATTCATGAATATATCACAATGGAACACATCAAGCTCTGTTACTCCATTATCAAAGGCATTCTCCTTTAATAAGATTTTAGGCATCACCTTTAAGTGGTTAGAAACTGCGACTTCTTAATTCAGACGACTACATTTTCAAAAGCAGTCTCAATCTTTGCCACCCAAACACAAAGTATTCCACCATTTTCATGATTAAATGTTACTTAACTGGAGATTCTGTAACTTTTCTCCCTATCAATCAGTATACATGACACACCTAGATATAAAGCAAATGACGTAAGAGAGGTGCATGTGATAATTTCATGTCCATTTAAAAATAAATTAGAATGTAGTGATCCTTCAAGAGAAATCACCGTGATGAAGCCCAAGCGCAGTGCCAGGTAGTCAGGCCGGTTTATCGAACTCCAGAATTGACGACTAAAGCAAAGCTGACCACAGTAGGATTCCACATCAGAGTTCGTTAAAGTATAATCTTTTAGAACTCTCGAATAAGAGTACAAATATGTGGGATCATTACCAATCCCTTCAGAAGCATAAGCTGGTATATAAAGCCATAATTCTTAAATCTACATTAGAAAGCAAGAGAAGTTTATTTAGGATGCAGCTAAAGTAACTTCAAAGATACGAGTTTACTAGAATTTCTAGCGAATAAAAAGTGTCAATCAAGCTCTCCAGAAGTACGAGAAGTACAAGGGACGTATCTACTATCTAATTGAGCCAAGTCACATGACTATAAGTAGAAATACAAGGATTAGAATAATGTGACAATACCAGCCAAACCAGAAGCTTGTGTTGGCTCCATGGATGTGATGTGTGGTGACTAATGAAAGTAGATAGCCGCATCAATCTGATATCTTTGGAAGCTTCTCCTGGTAAATTTAGATGAGTTCCAAACAAAAGTCAGGAAAATGTAACAAGGTGAAACTATGACAAAATGCAATGGGCTAAACAGTTAACTACACCAAATAAAGATAAGTAAAACCACGAGATAAAAATACTTCATCTAAGCTGTCCAGAATCATCTGAACAACTAAAATACTTGATTCAAAAGGTTCTCCCAAATACGAAAGGAATTGCCTACAACTCCATTAGTCTGCTTAAGTAATGGCAACATAAAAAATATATATGTGGACCTCGTAATCCCTGGGTGGACATCGTCTTTGCTTGGTTTTCCCATGCTTTCCAGCTATATATCTACATGACAACACAAGGCAATCACATTGAGTTCATTGGAAAATACGAAACTGTGTTGGTGATCTAGCATGATATACAACCTTAATCATAGCAAGCACAATTGCTGCAAAGCTGTATGAAACATGGACGATTGCCAGGACAAACAAGAAACGGTGAAGCTGCTCAAGACTTTCATATGAAGCAAAAGATTCATGACCCTGAAAAATAGTTAAAAGTAGGTTAAAAGAGTCTTGAATAATGTATTAAATTCAGTCTTGAGTCCTTTCCAATGAGCATCAACAGTATTTGTCAAAGAAATTATATAGATCATTGCAGAAAAATCTACTCATAAGCCATTCAAGAAGCATAGAATGATTTAGAATATCTAAAAAATTGTCAGAATAAGAGCAAATTGCCTGGAAAATGACAACGACAGCTAAACATTCTGCATATCTCACAGCCAGCCAAATATAATACCAGAAGCAAAACTGTCCAAACCAATAGGAAGTGATGCTTAGGAGATGACTTTCTTTAAAAGTCCATCCATTAGTGACTAGAAAGGCAACTTCAAGACCAATAGACTTACCTTGAATAACTCAGTCTATCTGAGAAACATAAACATTATATAATGGCTTGCTCTTAACACTACATGTGGCAGTACGTAAATTACAATTTATGTCAATGTGGTGAGTGCATGAAGAAACATGACAGCAGCTAAGCATCTCAAACACCCTAATTTAACCCCCTAACACAACTAACATTGGCAATTGGAGTTGAACAAGTAGTCCTTACCTCAGGACAGAAATCATTCTTCCCAGCAATCACCTGGTCCTTCGAATTGTTCGGGTAAACTGAATTCGGAAAGAGAACATGGTCCCTGGTTCTAAAGTCACCTCTTGCACAAGGATAAAACCGGCTGCTTAAGGCTGAGGATTTGATGCAGATCTTTGTCACAAGTCCTATCCAATGACCCATCAGCAGCGACAGGAGCCCAAAAAGCATAAGCTCTGCTCGCAGATGATGGCAACATCAATTAAACTCAGAAACTCACAGCTTCCGGGTGAAAAACAAGAGAACTTAATTCTCCGAATGTCACAATTTATTACCTCCTTTAATCTCCTCCAAAGCAGCAAGGAGAGATTTCCTCTTAGTCTTGTCTAACCACTACAATGAGACACGACGCAAACGTCGACCATTAATTCTCAAGAGCCTTTCCATTCCTTTCCCTCTTTCTTTTGCTTCATAAAGCAAAAATATCATTCTAATTTTCAACCAAGCAAGGAGACTAACCTCGCAGCATGCTCACATTACATCAATAATAAGCAAACTGCAAAATTATCTCTTTTTTGTGTGTGCGTGTGCACGCGTGCAAGGATTCTTCTTTCAATATTTAAAAAGGTTCCCGTGACAACTGACAACGCATTATCATTCTCCTTCCTTTTCCTCCTTCCAACCTTTCTCGAACATTTGAAGGATGCAAAAGATAAACAGAGAAAGCCCAGAGAAGAAAGAAAAGTCCAGACCTTTCCGACCCTCTGCAAAGAGCCTTGAAAGAAGAAACCCAGAGCAACCAAGACACTGACCACGGTCGCCACCAAATACGTCGGCGTCTCAGCCAGCGATCTCCCTTCTTCTTCCATTCTAACGCCAACCCACGAAATCCCTTCTTCACTTTTCTCTTAAATCTCCAAACCCACTGACACAAAGAAAGAGACACCCACTCTCCTTGACTCAGCCCGCGGGAAGGTCTCAACTCCTGAGAGGGGTCGCGTTAATGGCGGGTTGTTTGGTGGGAGGTGGGAGCACTGAAGTGAGACCGTACGGGGGGAAAGAAAAAACACATTTAAGAAGACGTGCATGGGGTGTTAGGGACGGAGTGGGCAAAGATGGGTCCCCACGCGTTGGTGAAGATCTCCACCACATGCAACCGCCAGTTCAATGCGGGTTTGCCGTTTGGAAAAAGACTCTGCTTTTCTTGTCTCTCTCTTGCAACTTTGTCTTCGTGCCGACCTCGTGGTTTGGGTGTGTGACCGACCCTCCCTCGCTCCCACCCTCCCTCGCTCCATCCCTCCCTCTCTCTCTCTGTAACAGTATAAGCTATAAAGTTTTTGGCTTTGCTCTCTCTGTAACTGTAACAGTATAAACTATAAGGTTTTTGGCTTTGGCTTTGGCCTTCTCTCTCTCTCTCTCTCTTCTCTCTCTCTCTGTGGTGTGACAGTATAAGCTATAAAGTTCTTGGCTTTGACCTTCTCTCCATCCCTCTCTTTGACTCTGTCTCGGTATAAGCTGTGAAGTCTTTGGCTTTTGGCCTTTTCTGACTGAGGGCGGGGGAATTTCACGTCTTTTGATGATTCCCTTCCCGGAAGAACATGGAGGAAAGAGACAAAATGTATGATCAGGATTAAGACTATATAAAAAGTTGGCGTAAGAGCAGTTAAGATCAGCGCTCGTCATATGTGAGCATGTGGTTTCATTTTCCAGGCCACTTTCATTCGAGACGAGATCATCCCAGAAATCACGCCTTTATCGTTAGGGTTGACAATTCATTCACGCCATAATGTCGATAATTATAGCGGTCTTTCCAATTAAGAGGTGCATTCATTTTAGTGAAAGTGATTTTCGGGAATTAGCTTATTGGACTTTCTTGTGATTAATTTGCTGAAAAAATTATCCATGGATAGAGAAATCCCTAATTTGAAAAGGGAAAATTAATCCATGGAGATCAAAAGCATTTTCCTTAAAAATAATTTTTAAAAAACCTTTATCACGAAGTTTCCTTAAGTTAAACACGTCCCAAAAATGAGTTAAAAAGAATGTGTGAATTCGTGTACTTGTAAATGTGTAATGGGTTTGGTCACTCTTGATAAATCTTATTTTACTCGAATTATATTCTTCTAACGTATCAAAAATTACTATTAGTATTCTAAACTAGATTCGATTGTGTGAATTTAGTCTTAAATATTTAAATTTAGTCAATTTAGTCATAAACTTTTTAACAATTTGTCATTATAGTCATCTGAACGATTTTGGCAGGAAATCAATAACATAGACATCAATTGTTTTATTTAGGACCGCCAATCTTGATGTCGACAATTGTTACAATTCTTTTAAGAAATTGAAATTCTTTAGATTTATTTATTTTTTTTCTTTTCTTTTTTCTTTTTTTCTTTATTGTGGCCAACAAGGGCTCGGCAACCCAGCTGCTGACAAGGGTAGCACCCTTGTCCGGGCCCTCATCGATCATCACCTGTGGCTGATCCCTGACCACCAACGATAAGGAAAAGAAAAAGAAAGGAAAAATAGAATAATTTCAAAAAATTGTTCATGTTAACACTGATCATGCTATATAGGACAACCGGCACTGACTAGACTATTACTAGTGCATTTGTTTCAACATTCCAAAAGGGCTTTCGGCCTCCAAAATCTCTTGAAGAAATGTTGGACCATTTGACAACTATTTTGAATGAGCTATCACTTGAAAGTTAGCATTAAGAATGCTGAAAGCCCAATATTAGTAGGAATTAACTTTGAGCTTTCAGCATTTGGTCAAATGCTAAACTCATTTTTTCCTTCAAAACTACTCTCTCCCATTCTTCAAATTCTGATTTTGTCCCTCATTATTTTTCTTTATTAAAAAAAGGCCAAACCCTTCGCTAGTTCGGCAAAAGGCTATGGCCGCTGACGAGCTAAATCTGGCATCAGTGGTCGTTGATCGAGGTCACTCAACCTTGGGCGACCCTTAGCGAGGGACGCACACCCCATGCGACTGCCGCCTAGGTTGCTCAAGGTCGCGCGACCCTCGCTAGAGGTCGTATGATGTTTGACAACCTCGATCGACAATCGTCGATGCCAGATCTGGCTCACCGCCTGCTGTAGCCCTTTGCTATTTTTGCAAAAGGTTTGGTCTTTTTTCTTTTTAAATTATGTATATTTGATTTTTTTTTCAATTTTAAACAAATAAAAATTAAAAAATAATAATAATCACCACAAGACTTTTAAATATGTTTTCTATCAAACAACATCTCAAAATTACTTCTCAAATCTACCCAAAGCCCTTTAGAGTAAACTGCTTTACATTTGCCTAATGGGTTTTTAAAATGTTGAATTAAAATTAGCTAAAAGGATTACATCAACAAATTGTCTAAAAGATTTAAAAGTAAATTGGCACGAGTATAATAAGGGTGCGTTTGGTTGGATTTTTGGGAAAAACCTTTGGGAAAATACAAAAGACCTTAAGTTAAAGGAGTTTTCCAAAATGCAAAATATATTTATTAAATTATAATATGAAAGTCCATTATAAAGTATCTTTGAGAAAAATAATATTTGCCAAGATTATATTTACAAAAACTTTTGTGATAAAAAGAAAAAAATCGCCAAAAAAAAAATAAAAAAGTTAGCCGGCGAGAGCAGGTAGCCGTCAGCGATCGAAATCCATCGTCAGCGGCTAACAGATGAGGTTGCAAGACCTCAGGCGGCCCCCGGAGACAACCGGTGAGGGCCGCCCGGGGTTGGGCAACCCCCATGGACCACCGACGAGGGCTGCCTAGGGTCGGGCGACCCCTGGAGACCCTCGGCGAGGGCACCAATAGGTGGCCACAATCTCCGAGCGACCTTGCCGTGACCCAAATTTGGGTTGCGCTCGACAAGGTCGCGCAACCTCCGACGATCTAGATCTAGGTCTCCAAAGGTGGGTCGCACAACGTGACCTAGCAACCTAGATCCGGGACACACCCAGGGAGGTCGTGCAACCTCTAGCAATCCAAATCTGGGTCACCAGAGGTGAGTCACACAACCGACAACCCAGCAACCTAGATCTGGGACGCGCCCAATAAGGTCGTGCGACCTCCGGTGACCTAATGTGATCTCGAATTGGGTCGCGCGGAGGTCGCATGACCTCACCACGACCCAAATCTTGGTCGCCGAAGGTGGGTCGCACGATCGACGACCTGACAACCCAGTGACCCAAATCTGGGACGCGCTCAGCAAGGTAATCTAGGTCACGAGAGGTCGTGCTTGGTCGCCGGGGTCACCCAACTGCCTGCCCTTCTTCGGCAATCACTCATAACCATGCCGGTCCTATTCAATGGAGAAGAAGAAGAAGATGATGATGATGATGAACAGTAGCTCAGAATGCTCACAATGCAAAAGCTCAAGGCACCCCCTCACCTACCTTTGAGCTTTCAGTCTTTGGAAGGCTTGCATTTAGGAAATGGGATTCAAAAAAAAAAAAAAATATTACCAAACACACTCTATTTAGCCTAAAGGACTTTGCATACCCAAGGGGCTTTAGGAAAGCCTTTCCCAAACGCACCTTAAGTTTATAATTTTTTTTTTGATGATTTTCCCATTGGTAGTCATAATGATAGGGATAAAATCAAACTAAAAGGCACTTGAAAAGAAAGGAACAGTAAGACCACGAGATGTTTGGACATTTGATCAGGTAAAAGGCACGCGATGCAAATAAATTATTTAAGGGAAAAAACCACCAAAAACTCCAAACTTTGCCTAAAATGACAAATTTACCCCAAACTATTTTTTATGACATGAAATACCCCGAAGTTTGCCAACCGTGACACATTTACCCCAAACTTTTTTTCATGACACAAAAAACCCTGAACTTTTATTTGTGTGACACATTTACCCTAAACTATAGGGCATTTTGGTCTTTTTACTTTTTATTTTTTTTTTTTTTTCTTCTTCTCTCTTTCTCCATGGTGAAGCCGACGGAGGAAAGCCAGCGTCCGACGAGGGCCGCCCTCGCCAGCGGAGGGAAGCCAACGTCCGGCGAGGGCTGCCCTTGCCGGCATTGGGCGAGGGAGGCCCTCGCCCGGTGCAAGCGAGGGCGGCCCTTGCCGTTGTCGGGCGAGGGCCGTCCTCGCTCGACACGGGGAGGGCGGCCCTGTCGGTGTCGGGCGAGGGCCTCCTCGCCGATCCGGCAAAGGTACCCCTCGCTGATGCCGGCAAGGGCACCCCTCACTCGAGTCCGATGAGGGCACCCCTCGCCAAGCCCTCACCGACGTCGAGCAAGAGGTGCCCTCGCCAGATCTGGCAACGGAGGCCCTCGCCCGACCCAGCTAAGGGCCGCCCTCCCCCGACGCCAGCGAGGGCGGCCCTAGCTAGCCTAGGCAAGGGTGACCCTCACCCAACGCCGGCGAGGGCAGCCCTCGCCGAACGCGGCTCCGCCATAACCGACAAAGGGAAGAGAGAAGAAGAATAAGAAAAAAAAAAAAAAAAGAAGAAAGGAAAAATAGAAAAAAAAAAAAATAACGCGAAAATGTTCTTGATGGGATAAATGTGTCACAGTTTGTAAAATTTGGGATTTTTCATGTCATAAAAAAAAAGTTTGGGATAAATTTGTCACTTTGGGTAAAGTTTGGGATTTTTTGTGGTCTTTTCCCATTATTTAAATTGGAGAAGCATTTGAACCAGTGAGGATTTTAGCTTAGTGATAAACCTAATTACCGAACAATCTAATCAGCTTATTAATATCTCAAATAGACCTACATAATAAATTATTAATTATTTTTTTCTCGAACCTTGTTGGCACAAGCCTAGTATGGAAAAATGGTCATCACTAGAGTTTAATCCAACCTAAGCATTAAGGTTCTAGCGTCGCACCATGCGCCAGTTTGGACAATGTTTCCTAGTCCACTATTCAACTTGGCTAGATTCAACTAACAGCATGTCTGATTCTATTTATTTATTTCCCCGAAAAAAAAAAATACAAATACATTTAGTAAATTTTTATTCCTGAAAAAAAATTTGGAACAAAAACAAAAAGTAAAAAAAAAAAATTATTTCTTTGTTCCTAAGAATAACTCAAGAATAAAGCTCAAATTATTTTGTTTTTTTCTCTTTTCTTTTCTTCTTCTTCTTCTTCTTCTTTTAACCGATTGTCGGCCTTGGCCATAGCTGGTGACCGGCCAAACAAGGGCCGATGAGGCTTCGGTCTCTCCAAGGGCCAACGACCGGCTAAAGGAAAAGATAAAGAAAAAAAAAAAATATAATAAATTATTAAAAATAAAAGAAATTTTAAGTCGAAAAAAAAATTGAAAGTCATATCAAACGCATTTCTATTCTCTATTTTGGGAATATAAATTTTGAATAAATACCAAACACCTTCAAATACTTAGAAACTCGTCTAAGAATAGAATCAAAAAAACTACTTCTGAGTAGAAATTGTTTCCAGAAATAACATAGTTACCAAACGCGTTATAAGCATTCTTTCCTCCTATGCACGATCCTACCATCAATTGGGGTAATAATCAAGAGACCGGTATCTTTTTCGCCCTTTTTTTCTTTAGTTTTTTAAAGGAACATTAAGGAATCACACGAAGAGTCCACTATAGATAAATAAGATCTGGCTATATCTCTTAGTAGCAGACGAACTAAAGCCAGAAATGGAAAACGTGGCTACAAGCTTTATCACATGAATACGAACAGTATTGTACAATGCACTAAATCTGACATTAGCGCTTGCTTAATTAACTAATTAAATAGCCACTTCAAGTTTCTCTTCCTTGGTGACTCCCTCAGCCTTTGGGTCGAGGTGAAGTTTCATCTCCTCCTCGAGTGGCTTCTTCACAGGCAATCCCTTGTCAGCCCAAGCTAGATGACCTCCTCCCATGTTCCACACATGCTTGTATCCCTGCCCAAAATTCACTCAATCGTCGGCCCGGGTTTTCTCCGATCAAGTATAACCGCATCCATACATGGAAGAAATTAGAGAGAGAAGAGTTCCGAGCGGGCGGGCGCGAGCGAGATTTGCTTAGATGGATGAGGAAGACAGTCAGGTTTCCCGGGACACCTAAGAGTTCCAGGAACTAAAGGGAACGAGCCAAAGGAAACTTACGGCTTTAAGCATGTCGGCGCCGGCAGACAGCGATCGGGCTCCGCTCCGGCATCCCTGTCAGGCCGATCGAATCCCCACCCATCACTTGACAAGTTCCATTTTCAGGGTATATGCAGAACTTCTTGAAAGACCCAACAAAAATGGAGAACAGAAAAAGGAAACATTACCACCACAATGCGATCTTCCAATCCATAGGCCGATGAAACTTGCTCCATGAACTGAGGATTATTCACTCTACCTAAAAAACCCCACCAAGAAGATGAAGAAGAGGAAGAACAGCACGTTGACTCCATTAAAGATTTTCAAGAAAGAAGACGACAAATTCTCATGATCCATCACCTTCCGGGGTAACGAAGAGGTAGGGAATGTTCAAGACGTCCTCCGCCTCGGGGTGACCCTCCTTGAACTCTTCTTCGGTCCTGAGAAATCGACACTCAGACGATGAATTCGTTCTGGTTAAACTTTGTCCGTGGAAAAGAAGAAGCGCAGAAGCAAGAAGGAATTTCCGACTAATTCCCGAGCAGCACGGCTCTCATCTCACCTCACGTCTAGGAAACGGTGGCCGGAGCTGACCAGATCCCTGGCCGCGAGAACGTCGATGGTGACCACTTCCGGCCCAGAGCTGCGAGGCAAGCACGATGAGAAACCAGGGACAAAATTAGAAAAGAAACCAAATGAACGAGGACCAGCTCCGGCGAAGTTGGTCGGACGATTTCGGAATTCCACGGAGCTTCGCGAGCAAAAACTGATCAAGAAAGATCGAGCCCCGCCTCGTACCTCTCGAGAGAAGCCATGAACGCCACCGAGAAGCTCCCGAGCGCTCTTCCACTCCCCGGGGCAGAGTTTCCGGATCCGGGTCGCCGCCGGCGGGCTTGGGGGTCGGCAGCGGAGAGAGACGGTCGCCGCGCCGGAGCTCGCGAGCAAGATCACGGACGCTCTCGCTGCTCTGGTTGTGCAGTGCGAGAAAGAGAGAGATAAGGTTAAGGCTCGGGCTTTGAAGAAAGCATGGGTTTTCCGGGGGACGAGGAGGCAATCGCGTCGCGCCACGTGGACCCGGAGCAGTGGACCCCCCGACGTGACGTCCCAACTGAACCCGGACACAGTTTCTGGTCGGACTCGGGTTGTCCGGACCGGACCGAAGTGGGGGAATCGCCGTGGATTCCACGACCAATTCGTGGGCCCCGCGGTCGTAATCGCCACGTCGGGCCACGTAAACTTCCACTAATTCGCTCCTTACCGTAGACTCTGCTTTCCCCCCTGATCTACTCCATCTTTTTTTTATTGTGTGGGAGTAGGAATTATGACTCATTCGATCGGGACAAAATTTAGAGTATGATAAAATTTATTTTATCTCACATTTGATTCCCACTCAAGACATGATAAAGCTGTATACAAGGAAGATATATGCCAGATAAAAATCATTCCATGAGAAGATGGAATAAAAATAGATGGGATTTTTAATATGAATAATTATAGGGTTTTTTTTTTTTCGAATAACGAACTTCTTGAATTAACAAAATTGAAATTATATTTATATATAAATGAATTTTCAATTCTAATATAAGAAATTCAAGATAACAAAAAATAATAACATAATTTTTTAATTTAATATTATTTTTATTTATATATTCGAATTGAATTATATATTATAATGTAAATTCAATATATAAATATTATTATATATTTATATTCATTACATATTTTAGATATATTAGTACAATTTACTATTTAATTAATTTTTATTAGAGAATGATGGAAGGGGAAAAAGAAGTAAAAAATAAAATAATTTAAAAAGATGAAAAATCCAATAAAAAAAATAGCTAAGAGTGTCATGATAAATTTTTATCATCTTTTTTTGTGAACTTTTAAGTTAATTTACGATGATATGCCATTTATACAAAAAAAAAATGTAAATGATATAATGTGAACATATCCGACTTTATTAATACCACTCATCAAATGATGGATAAGATATAGTAAAATTTATGGATTTCATATTATATTCTATCCAATACTATTTTATTTAGAAATTCAAATGACCAAACGTAATCCATGAAATCGCCTACATATACTTTTTTTTTAGACCCTTCTAATAATAACCATAAATATTTGCTTGATCCAACGACAGACATCCAATCTCTATGTCTACTACATACACCATCAATTATAGAATCGTCAAACTTATGGTTGAGTGTGGTTTGGATCAGATTGAAAATGATCCAACTCATATCGATGCATTTAGTTTGTTTTCATTTTTATGCAATACAAATCTAGTAATACATGCCCAATATATACCCAATCTGATTCATATTACTAAAACTTTTTCATATTTAACATAATATAAGGAAACTTAGAAACAAACTAAGGTGAGAATGTAAAATGAGTGAGGCGAAAGAGAATCATAGAGATGGGTTAAGTTGTAAGCCCATTTTACATACTTATTATTTTAGAATTTACCATTTTAAATCTGTTTATAACACATTTACTGAATATAACTAACTCATATAATAACTCAACCCGTCAAATACGAATTAAGAAAAAATTTGACACATTTTGATAGGTCTAATTGATTACGAGAAGTCTCTATAATACAAGTGTACAATACCTATAATACTCTTGAGATTATTCTACAATACTCATGATAATGCTTAGCCATCTCAAAGCTTCTCGATCATCTTGGCCCCTTCCTCGACCTATTATGTCTTGAAAACCTTAGCTTTGTGATGCAAAAATGACCCATCACAAAACAATACTATCAATAGTAATAATAAGTGACTGTCGCACTTCGCGGATATATTTGTCAACAATTAAGTTCCGACTGTTTATTGTATTGGGTAACTGTTTTAAAAAAAAAAATAGACATTTTTCTTTTTGTTGGAAGAAATAAATCCTGATTATTGACACTATCCTATTATATAAATTCACATTGCGATGATTTAATATCTTGAAATTAGTAATGTCCTATTTTCACAACATAAACCTAGTCTTCGACATCCTCAATTATCATTTGAAATTGTCATAAAGAAAATTAGTCCCAAATATTTTTACCTTACTCGTGTAATTTTTTTTTCAGCGACCCGTTCCTTTAACTTAAAAAGAAATGCGTGATAATTCATGATTTTCAAGGCTATCTAATCAACTTGTGCTTTTTATGTAATATAATGATACGGTAAGTATCATGGAAAGCATGATCGGTAAATCAAGCTTTTTGCATATCGAAATATCAATTTTCAAATGACTTCTATGTGATGACTTAGGAACCGCGTTTTGTTTTTGTTAACATTTTTCTGATTTTTACAAATTAAAGTTTAATTGGAATATAATAACCTAACTTCAATATTATTTTCTAGAAAAAAAAAAACATTACTGTAACTATTTTGATGTGGATTACCAGTATCCAGCTTAACAAAGGATAAGGAGTTGGTGATCTTCCTAGCACAGGGAAAAAAACAGGGTGGCGCTGCAATGCTGAGTCACGTCCAGTCAAGGCTTTTCGATTGACAACGATAATGTAATTATCTGTTAATTGTCAGATCGTCTATTGGTCCTTCCATCAAATTTCGCTCTGGCGTCCACTTCATGTCAGCACGACAACGTTTCATTTTCGTGAATTAAAATTACGTGTCATAGATGTAATACACTAAATCTTCATAAACATCCACTTTGCCAGTCGTGGGAGACTATAGTGATAGAAGATCTTTTGATTTTTCATTTGGGATCATCTATCTGATCAACAGCATGAACAAATAAATACAAGGAACTAGGCATGACAAGGTCCTAACTTGAAGGGACAAGATCAACGTCTCAGCTAGAAGCTCAAAGGTCGTGAAGGGACTTTGCCACCGCCGCCGCCGCCGAGAGGATTGCCAAGCTTCAACTCAAAGCAGCATCTTCAAAGAGAAGACAGAGAAGATCCCATAAGTAGAGCGCACCGACTCATTTTGACCTGAATAAAGTGAACCTGGAGAAGAAAGGAAGTACGCGGGGAAAAAATATTTGGAAATGATAGACGAGAACACCATATCTGAATAACACGAGTTGGGCAAAGCATCACTTGTCAGGGATCAACTTGTAAATCCCGCCTGCTCTAACATAGTCCGAGAATTCGGATCCACAAATCACAAATCAACTTGTTTCACAGTCAGATGCATCAAAAAGGCAACTTGCAAACTATGGGGGCCCTTAGTCATGGTGGGAGCTTTGTGTTTTACCCAAACTCCTCCATCTGACGATGGAACGAATTCACTGCCATCCATGCACTTTAAACAACAAATAATTCTGAAGGATGCATCTCGTACCTGATATTTTCCTTCTTGATTCTAAAGCCCGGTTTCTCGCTGTGTCTGCAAAACACGATTAACTTTAAACCTCCATAGACTAATGTGCTGGTCTTGAAAATTTTGAACAAAAATTTTGACCATGCAATCATTGAAAAAATTTCTACATACATATTAATCCATCAAAATAACTATTCCCTCAATGCACGAGGGTGGCAAGCAGATACGTCTCAAACACCCCCCATCTCCATCCCCACCCCGCAACTCCACTCTAAAACCAAACAAAAAAGAATCACTTTTAAACTTCCAAAGCCTATCAAAAAAGAATGTAGAGAAGTATCTTTCTTTTAATTTCCTTGAATGTATCTTCTTTTTTACTTGGCCCCTCGTTCAAAAAACTTCCACCAGCAAGTAATCCTCTCTCCCTGTCTGAGGAGCTGTTTGGATGGAGAATATCCTATCACTTCTCTATGGCATAACTGTAATGCAGCCCATGGACTTTTGACAAATTACACAGGCACCCATCCATTTAAGAAAAACCCAAGCATTGCTCCCATTGATACCTCAGATTTCCATTGCTCCCATTGATACTTCATGATGTATCTATCTAACAAATGAAAGTTTTCCAAAAGCAGTTTGTAGTGGATTTAACTGCTCCCTGACACAAGTTTCTCATGTCTTCAACAGAAGACTGGTATTAGTCAAGAACAAAATCAGCACAAGCAGAAGGGCTTATATTATATCCCACTATCACAATGCCTACTAGTACAAAACTCACAATGTTCCACAATTTTCTTCAGCAGTAGTACTATCTAGCACCCAGCATAACTTTGTAAGTTACAAGGGTCTCCGTCTTCAGCAAGGAGTTGCTGGCATGGAATCTAATGACTAGAGGTCCTCTTTACTCCACAAGGACAAACTGTCAAATGCAGACAGAGATGCTTCAAGTAAACATCTTAAGTAGGTCAACTGCAGCTCTCGAATGCTTCTCGATTATCATAAACCTTGTACTATCAATAAACCCAAAGTACTTTGCTATACTAAAAAAGTACACCTTGCAAACAATGATGCCAACAAGCCCACCCATCATTCGACCTCATGCAAACAATGATGCCAACTGGAAGAAGACAAATCTTTTTGCCCAGACCAATCCATCATTAAAGCAAGCTAAGAACACAGATTGGTATGTATTTAGGGGATCCTATCAACTTGTTCCATTGTCTTAACTTCATTATAAAGAATTGTCCATCACATGCAAGCTGAATACCAAGTGCAAGTTTGCCCATCTTCATAGCACATGTCTAAGTCTGTATTGGTACAGGAACTCCTCACATACATGCAGATGTATCCACGGAAACATCCACACTCAGGCAAAACTATGTAAGCAATTGTGCACCTCTATGACCATACTGATCCCAACCAGCATCTTTTCAATTTTCACACGTGATCCTAAACAACAACATAGTTTCGGCAAATGAATTAACCATAATGAGAATGGCCATAGAAGCAAGCTTCCAGTTGACTTATTCAAGACAATAAGATAGAAATATGCAATTGCAGATTGTGTAGTCGCTCAATCAGCATGAGGCCATCATAGCATTGTAAATCCTTGTATAAACATTGGAAAAACTGCAATGTTTATTCATCAAGATACAGCAACTAAAAGAGGCTCTAGAAAGTTACCTCTTGACAAGCTCTCTTGGTCCTCACATCATGCTTGCACACAGGGCAGAACAATCCTCCCTTCTTCAGCCAAGACTCCACACAGCCCAAATGAAATTCTGGATGGAGCTCTCGAAGTTAAAGAAGATTATATATGCTGGTTATCTTACTGGGAAAGAAGCGTGGATAAAACAATGTTTCCCCAAAATGACATATACCAATGAAAACCTTTTCTGAACAATTTGGGTGTTGAATTGTAACAAAGAAACTGGTGATACCACTTCCATAAGGATGTCATATAACAGTATGAGCCTCAATCTTTTTCCTTAATCAATTTGTAATTACCCGTGAAGCAAATCACCCAAGTATCCTAAAGCATGATAAATCCATGGTGGCTTAAGGCTTCTATTGTAATTTCAATTAAAATGAATGCAGGATGCTCAATGAAGAAATGGGAACTGCACTCTGACCGGGTTAAAATGTTGAACCATAAATTAAATTTCTACAGAAGAAGTACATAAAACAAGCAAGAAAGATAGCCATGTTGTACCGTGTTGGCAAGGAAGGGATTTAAGGATCTCTCCATCTTTGTAATCCTCGAGACAGATGGCACAAACTTCCCTAGTGTACTTGTCACTACTTCGAGCAGAATTGAAGGCGAAGCTGGGAAGTTCTGCCACGATTTTATCATCTACATGTTTTACATGATGCGTTCTTCCTCGCCAGTACAACAATCGTCTTGGAACAAACAAGGTCAAAGCCAATATGCCAAATATTACAATAAGGGAGATGAAAGATATAGCCAGCACTGTCCATCCTGTTTCGACACGAGTTTCGTAAATGCAGCATTCCCCAGTTCCAACTTGGGCATGCTCCTTTAGACTTTGACCGGCTTCATTCGAAACGAATACTGCAGGAATCTTGATATCCTTGGGATCAACCATCACTGCACGTTAGAGAACGTACCATCAATCGATAATTTGAGTAACCATTTAATGCTCATAATGTTTCTAGATATTTATGCCCCCTGGACTGTCCAGCATTTATGCAATAACATTGACCCAGAATGCTGATTTAAGTTCATGAAACAGCACGAGGGACATGTCTTTGCTCCTTAATCTCCCAACGACACAAGACAATGATCTTCTGATGGCACAATAAATCTTCCATTTAAGAGAACTGAAGGTACCAGGAAATCTAATCGCAAACAGCAGATTGAATTCACCATCATGGAGCTTTTGAGCCTTTGTATGAACCGACCGAAAATGGTAAAAATGAAAAATTAATTGAGCTCAACTAGGCGAAATGATCCCACAAAGGAAGGTCATGGTCAAGCATCAGCACATACACCAATCAACTCATACTAAATCATCATCGAGCAGTCGACCGACAAATAAGCATCAACTGGTCATGGAAAAGCTCAAAAGGACAAATGCGACTCACTGTACACCAAATCGACCTTCTCGCGGTCATCGTACACAATGACCGCGCGGAAGCCGGCAGTCTGCGCGTTCACGATCTTGTCCTGGAACGAGCAATTGCCCCTCACGATCAACCCAAACCTCATCAAATCGGTCCCGTTCCCGCTCAATCGAACGCCGCTGCGGCGCAGCGCGGAGCAAGCGTCGGCGGGATCGGCAATCTCCAGCGCTCCGCATATCCCCGCCTCGCCCACATCTAGGGCTGCGAAATTGCAATAGCAGATGGAGCTTAGGAAAAGGAAAAGGGCTCTCCATCGCCGAGTCAACCCTAGAGAGAGAGAGAGAAGAGAGAGATACCGAATTTGGCGGGAAGGTCGTCGAAGGCGGCGGCGGAGGGCTTCAACACGACGGTGGCCGACGACCGTCCGATCGCCGAGCAGCAGCAGCAGATGGCGAACGCGAGGCCGAGCAACCCCTCCTCATCTCTCTCCCCCGACTCTCTTGACACTCTCTCTCTCTCTCTCTCTTCTCTCTCTAGCGTGCTATGTCGCTCGAGAAGACCACCAACCGGCCGCAGCGGAATCCGGTGCGGTCGCCGGTTCGGACGTGTCGTGCGCGAGAAGGAACAGCGGCGGCAGCAGCATCGGCATTATCGCTCCTCCGGAGGCGGTGGAGAGGAGGCGGCGGCCCCGACACCCTCGGCCGCCACGTGCCCCCGTGGGCCGGGGCTCCATCCCCGCGGTGACGTGGACGGCGGCGCGCCCCGACTTTGGGACTGGCTCCGGGCTGAATTACCAAAATACAAGCTGGGACATTTTTTTATTTCCCTTCTTTTTTGTTGTTCCGTTGTATTATATATTCGATACATATATATCAAACACGAATAAAATTCTTTCTGCCTGAGAATAATACGTGAAGAACATATTCAATCTCAACATGTTTTTTCTGTTTAAACAAAAAGAATAAACTTACTTACTTATGGTGAAGGATAAACTAGTTTGATTTTAGGTTCTATCGTAAAATTGGCCTTTTAGAGTCCCGAGTAAAATCGGTTTATTTCTATATGTAAAATTTGGAACAGAAACGATCAAGGAAAATTTTCAAATTTTGAAACCAGAAACCCAAACTTATCTCAAACCAAAAGAGTACATTAGTTTGGCCCAATTCCTAAGTTGCCTACTCTTTATATAACCGGCACAATCATAGTCATTTAAATATATGATGAGCTCAACTTAACTAGTGACGGTGATAGTAATATGACAGAAAAATACTTAATTTGTACACCAAAAAAAATTGGAACAAACCACAAATCTGTCATTTGACATGAATTTCAATCACAATTGCAGAGGCAAATTCACACATGTCAACACAGACCATCGATTTTATGGTATTTTTAGGATTAATTATGCACTTGCCCTTTTAGGAAAAAAAATGATGTGTGGGCCGATGACGACGGATGCATTATGATGCTTAATATTTGTTTATAATAGCTATCTAGAACTGCAATTATTGATGATGTAAGATTGAATCCAGGCTTGTTTCAGCAATAAGTTGAAAAATCGTGGAGAAAACCGAAAAGGATGCACCTTGTTATACCAATTATCGTGCCCACAGTAAATGCTCGGTTTTGTACATGTAATGCAAATGCACATAATTGATACGTGACTTCCCGATATCGCACCGATTAAATAATTTAACAATAATTTCTGTTGACCCTAACATTCACTATTTCGAAATTTTACAAGAAAAGCAAATTACTTATTCCAAACAAATCATAAACGGAGCAATTTAAATTTATGAAGGATCGCATCAAAATCACAGGCATGTGACGAATAGGGCCTTAAGGTCAAGTCTAAACCCTTGCCTAAACTCACTCATCATAAAAAAAAATTGTTCACAAATCTCGAAATAAGGTTGGACTTTCTCACTAAATAACATTATTAAAATCTCCCCAAAATTTTATTCGGCCTCACAGGCTGCCCGTCATTAGGTTTAGCGGCAGCCATTGTTAATCTAGAACCTTTTCCGGCTTAATTTTGTAATTCAATCCGTGATCTCCAATCAAGGGATGGACTAGCAGGACCACGGATTGAGCAGTCCGTTCGGCCTATCCAAGCCAACCTAGGCTCAAAAGGCAAATGCACTAGGCTTAAAATCCCAGCGGATCATAGTTGGCCATGGCCCAGGGCGATCTGGCTTGAAACGTTTCGATGATTTTTTTTTAATTACACAAGACAAGCTTGGATAATAACTTAGACCCAATTTATATGGTTGCTTTCATTGATTATATAGCGAATCTATGCATGTAATGAACTTAGTTTGGATCGTAAAATTATAAGCCAATGAGTCTGCTCACTTTTGACAGGTCAAATTTTGTTTCGGTGCATGTAGTAGGTTAACTGAATTAGAGGACTTTTGACATTTTTATAAATAATTCTTTCTTTGTTTTTGAAAGCAAAATATAGTTTCTTACATGAAAATACAGATTAAACCGGCTACAGATAAAACCGGTTATTTAAAACGAATAAAGAACATAATCTATTATCTCAAACGAAAGAAAGGGTTACTTTTTATAATTAGAAAAGCGATTTCATCTATCGATAACTTTATACTAATTAAGGAAAATTACGATGCATTGTTTTTTTTTTTTTTTTTTTTTTTTTTGCTTTACAGTGGAATTGAAAGAAATTCCCTAAAGCCAACTTCAAGATCACTCGAAGAAAAGGTTGTTTCGATATTGTGCTTTCTTTAAACAAAGCTCGTCTTGTAAGTAATATTTACAAAATTATAAAAACAAACGAATCTATCGATGTTCCGATTTTTTATGCCAAAATTCACGCAATTGTAGTACTTTTCCTTTCATGTTCTCCTTTTTATATTGTCCTTTAAATATGTCCATGATGAAAATAATGTATTGTCCGCTCTTTCAACATTTTTTTTTTTTTTTGTTTAAACGATAACATCAAAACATATTTCTTTTATTCATGCCAATCAGTCGATGTATTAAGTTTAACTATATATTTTACAAGTGAAAAATATAATAGAATAATAAAGTATAAAAAGTGTGATCTCGGGCGTGATAATTGTTATTCAAGGAAAATGTTGTGAAATAAATATTTGTCATCAAGCCTGATGGTTGGAATGGTCAATGAACTTTATCTTAATATATATTGTGATAATTAAATTTAAATTACCCAATGTGCAATGTCATTGCTGAATTTTTTTTGTGTTTAATGTATTCCCTATAACAATTTAGTTCATGAATAATACTAAAATGATCAATGTTTTTCCCGAATCTAAATTAATTGAAGGACAATATTGAGCTTTTCATAAAATTTGAAGACTCAATTGAACGTAACCAAAAATTTCGAGGGTCACGTTTAAAAATTAAAAGCTTAGGATTACATTGCATATTAAATCAACATTATGGACCATTTATGTCGTTATTCCTAAATTGAAAATATTAAAAAAATTATTTAGGGAAAATTTCAAATAAGAGTCCGAAGTACTTTCAATTTCTTAAATAAGGGTCTGAAGTAGATTGTATTTCAAATAAGAGCCTGAAGTGCCTATTTTCAGTCTCAAAGAATGGCTTGAAGTGGTTATGGCTGTTTCAAAATAAGGGCCTCGCCTAGTCGGTTGACAAAATATTCCAGCTAATAAGGGACATTTTTGTCCAGAAACAAATTAAATTTAAATTAGATTAGATTAAAAAAAAAAAAGGAAGAACATAGGGAGGAGAGACATGTGGCCATTGGTCCATTGCTTGTGGGGTGGTGGCAAAAGCCGGCGGGGTCGCCAACTCCCAAGCGAGGGCCTATGAGCCCTCGCCTGATATGGGAGACAACGACGACCCTCTCCTAGATTTGGGTGAGGGAGAGGGTTGTCATACCTCACCCAGTGCCTCAGACCTTGCCTCAAGACTCGGGGCACTGGGCAAGGGTCGCTAGGCCTACTCGAGGAGATTTAGGAAAATGTCATCACCATCTCCCCCTTCCGGTGAGGGTTGTTGGCCTTCACGGTCGCCCCACCGGCGATGAGGTGGCAACCACAAGCAAGAGAGAGCACCCTACAACCTATGTTTTCCTTTTCTTTCTTTTTTTTTTCAAAATTTTTTAAAAAATTTTTTGAAAAGAAAAAAAGAATGAAGAAAGAAAAAATTTTAAAATTTTAAAGACAAAATTGCTCTCCATAGCCAGTGAGATGAGACTCTTATTTAAAATTGATATAAATACATCAGATTTTATTTGAAATGAAGTCCACTTCGCATATTTATTTGAGAAAAAAGAGGGTACTTCGAACTCTTATTTAGAATAAGATTCACTTCATATATTTATTTGAGAAAATGAGAGCACTTTAAACTCTTATTTAAAATTTCGGCAAAAAAAAAAACTCTTATTTAAAATAAGATCTACCTTAAATCCTTATTTGAGAAAGTGAGAGTATTTTAGGTATTTATTTGGAATTTTTCATTTTAAAGACAAAATTACCCTCCATAGCTAGTGAGTCAAGATCATTCTTTAAGACTCATACATGTACGGTAGGTTTTATTTGAAATAAAGCCCATTTCACACTTTTATTTGAGAAAAAAGAAGGCATTTCAAGCTCTTATTTAGAATAAGATTCACTTCAAATTTTTATTTAAAAAAGTGAGAGCACTTCGGGCTCTTATTTAAAAAAAAAAAGAGAAATCCATCTCAAATCCTTATTTGAGAAAGTAAGAGTACTTTAGGCATTTATTTAGAATTTTTCATTTTATTTATATCCAAAAGTCTTTTAATACGTGGGAGCAAAACCCGACAGAATGTCCGACAATAAAAAAAAGATAAAATCCGACAAATGTATTTCGCACTCAAGAGCGGGAAAGTACATTCCCTCTTCCGGAAAAGGCAAAATTCCAATCGGACTCTGGTGGGCCCCCTCCATTGACCAGTTGCAGCCGTTGATCG
This sequence comes from Eucalyptus curtisii, assembly GCA_017140595.1. Classification (NCBI taxonomy): domain Eukaryota; kingdom Viridiplantae; phylum Streptophyta; class Magnoliopsida; order Myrtales; family Myrtaceae; genus Eucalyptus; species Eucalyptus curtisii. The sequence continues at coordinate 32,370,922 of CM029503.1, read as the reverse complement.
AAAGATCCGTATGCGGAGAGACACTTCACGCAACGGCCGCGATTCCACCTCGAGATTCCCCCTTCATCCGCACGGTCCACGCGTCGTCGCTGACATCGCGAATCGAAAATTCAGCGGCCAGCACTGGAGGCACGAGGCACCGGTTGGCGGAATCTCGGAAGCACACTGGAGCGCCACCGACGAGCCATGGCCACGTCCGCGAGCCATGAAGAGGGCGCCTCGGCTCCGCTCAGTTAAGATTCGCTCTTCGCACTTTCCCTCCAACTTTCTCGCGTGATTTTCCCTGACCGGAAAGCCTCTCCTTCTTCTTCTCCTCGTGAGCAGTCCGGAAGGAGATCGGAGCTCATGGCCCCTCCTCGTCGGCGGCGGCGGCGGGGCTTGCCGCCGGGGGCGGGAGCTCCCCGATCGAGCAGGTCGCCCTCACGGTCCCGGAGGAGGACGACCCGTCCCTCCCGGCCGTCACATTCCGCACGTTCGTCCTCGGGACCCTGGCGTGTTCCCTCCTCTCCTTCCTCAACCAGTTCTTCTGGTACCGCCGGGAGCCCCTCTCCGTGACCTCCGTCTCCGCTCAGATCGCCGTCGTCCCTCTAGGTAGGCCTCGAGCTCGAGCGCCCGGTAGTCTCCGAGCAGATCGAATTTGACCGCTCGGGACGGAGTTGCGATCGCATGTGATTTGCGCCTGTGATGTTTGCTGTGGAGTTTGGTTTGATATTGGACTGATGAGCGTGCCTGGCTCCAGGTCACCTTATGGCCGGAGTGATCACGAAGAGAGTGTTCTTCGAGGGGAGCAAGTGGCAATTCACGCTCAATCCGGGGCCGTTCAACGTCAAGGAGCATGTGCTGATCACGATCTTTGCCAACTCGGGTGCCGCCACCGTCTATGCCATTCACATCATCAGCGTCGTCAAGATCTTCTACCGGAAGGAGATGTCGTTTCCCGTGGCGCTGGTCGTCGTCCTGACGACGCAGATCTTGGGGTTCGGCTGGGCCGGGATGTTCCGGCGGTACTTGGTGGAGCCCGCCGCCATGTGGTGGCCCCAGAATCTCGTGCAAGTCTCGTTGTTCAGGTGCGTCGATCGTGCGTTCATTGGCAAGTATGTTGTTTGCTGAGCATGTTTTGCCTCGAATTAAATTCACAATTTCTGGAATTTTCGTTAGGTCATCGTTGTTTGTCCCTCATCATTTTTTGGCTGAAGAGAACTTGTTTCAGGCTTCTTTTCTTCCATTTACATGTGGATGATGCTGTGCAAAGTAGTCTATATCAATGAAAAGAAACAAGATGAAAGAAGACGAGCTAATATCTTGTCTTTTCCTTTTTGTTTCTGTTCTCGTGAATTTATTCTCTACGATCTTTAACATGATCTTTTCCCTTTCGCATGTCTTTATTTCATTGGTCGATTTGTCTGAACCCGATTTTAGGGGGTACCACCATTTAAACGCAGTTGATAGCTATTGAAGTTTCAAACTCAGGCAGTTTAGAGAGTTTTTTAAGTCTCAGTTTACTTCACTTCTCTTCCCATGCTGCACGAGTGTACATACAAATATAACCAGCAAATTATGTCTATTGTGTTTGATTTATGGTGTCAAAGCTTCACAGTTGGGAACTGCAATCTCCAAAAGATCATATATATATATTTAGTAGGCATGACATTTTGCGCATGAAGATGACTACATGTAAAGTTTCTGCTGTCTTGGTAGACAAAGAGTTGGGCAATGACATTTGCTTTGTTAGCCTTCAATATATTTCGTTCTCTTTACTTTTCATAGTTTCTCATATAACTCAATGTGATTATGGTTACAACTGTTTACAAATACAGAGCACTGCACGAGAAAGAGCAGAGGCTTAAAGGCAGATTGACACGGAACCATTTTTTCCTTATAGCCTTCGTCTGTAGCTTCAGTTACTATGTCTTTCCAGGTTACCTGTTTCCAATGTTGACCTCTCTTTCCTGGATCTGCTGGATATTCCCTGCTTCAGTTGTAGCTCACCAGTTGGGTTCTGGACTCCATGGTCTTGGGATTGGTGCAATTGGACTTGATTGGTCCAGCATCTCTTCTTATCTCGGTAGTCCACTGGCTAGCCCGTGGTTTGCTACTGCCAATATCGCTGTTGGTTTTGCCCTTGTCGTGTATGTCATCACGCCATTTACTTACTGGCTCAACATATACAGATCCAGGACTTTCCCAATATTCTCAGATAGCCTGTTCACATCTTCGGGACAAAAGTACAACATCGAGACTATCATAGATGAACACTTTCATTTAGATGCCGAGGCATATGAAAGAGAGGGTCCTCTTATATCTGAGCACCTTTTTTGCTGTGTACTATGGCATCAGCTTTGCCTGCCTTACTGCTACTGTTGTTCATGTGTTCCTCTTCCATGGAAAGTAAGTTGCATTCTTCTTTTACATCGTTATGTTCTGCACAATTGCTTGCTATTCATTGACTAAATGTGAGGAGAAGAATATGGTTTAACTTCTCTGATGTGGCTGCAATCATCTGCCTTGCCAAGTAAAACTCAATCATAAATTGTTGGCAGTGAGTTTTTGTTTTGTATCGCATGAACAGAAGGCTTATTCTTTGTTCATGTATCAGCATTATTTTGGTCACTTCTATGTCCCATGTCTTATCAATTTAAGAACAATAGAAGAAGAATCCAAGTCAACTAGTCAAGTAGTGCTTCAGTACTTTGGAGATCTGTGTTGAAGTGGTCTGGTCCCCAGACGCATGATTGGCCTTGTAGGAGTGTGTTCTTCCTTTGTTGGTTAAGTTCTGCTATGAATTACGTTATTCTGATGACACCACACCTTTTAATTGAACGGAGTTATATGGTTGTTGCCAATCCAGTTGAATTCCAATTTCTTATTTTCCATGCTCAGATAGATGATCTAGTATTATGCTATTGTTTTAGAGAAATATGGCTGCTGAGCAAGTCTGCCTTTAGTGAGAAGAAAATGGATATACACACTAAGCTCATGAGAAGATACAAGCAAGTCCCTGAATGGTGGTTTACGTGTATTCTTTTGGTAAATATTGCGGCAACCATATTTACATGTCAGTATTTCAAGGATCAGCTTCAACTACCGTGGTGGGGTGTTCTTCTAGCATGTGCTCTTGCCTTATTTTTCACTCTTCCTGTTGGGGTCATCACTGCAACGACAAATCAGGTGCAGATCCATCATGTTTAAAGCATATGTTATATGAGTTGATTAGGTCGTTTATTCTATACAATATAATACATAAACATGCAGGGCAGTGATTACTTTGTACCATTTGCTATTATTCTAAGCTTAATACTTTGCATATCCTCATGAGTTCATTGCCTGTTGGCCAGACACCGGCTTTGAACGTAATCACAGAATTTATCATTGGGTACATTTACCCAGGATATCCAGTTGCGAACATTCTGTTTAAAGTCTATGGGTACATCAGTATGAAGCAGGGGATCACATTCTTACAAGACTTCAAGCTTGGGCACTACATGAAAATTCCTCCTCGAGCGATGTTTATGGCACAGGTTAGTCTCTTGTCTTTCCTGGTCCGTGATAAGCAATAGAACTAAATATATTAGTTTGATGTGTTCCTGGTGAGGGGGGAAAATGTCCCAGAAACTAATCTCTGTACACTCGAAATCTGCCCGAAATTGTTGAAGACCAGTCTTTTGTTCTTTTGCCTTTGTTGCTTGAGGTAAGAATTGATCTTCTATCAGGTGGTTGGTACCATTGTTGCAGCATTAGTGCATCTCGGAACGGCGTGGTGGCTTATGGCTACGGTCCCTGACATTTGTAACCGGGAGCTGCTTCCGGCAGGCAGTCCGTGGACTTGCCCCGGTGACCATGTATTTTATGATGCTTCAGTCATCTGGGGTCTGATCGGGCCCCGCAGGATATTCGGAGATCTCGGCCACTACTCCGCCATCAACTGGTTCTTCTTGGTAGGGGCCATAGCTCCTTTCATTGTCTGGCTCGTGCACAAGGCCTTTCCGGACAAGGAGTGGATTAGACTCATCACGATGCCAGTGCTCCTTGGTGCCACTGTAAACATGCCTCCAGGTACTGCTGTTAACTACACCAGTTGGATCATCGCTGGATTTTTGTCGGGATTCATTGCCTACCGATATTATCGAGGCTGGTGGAGTCGCCATAATTACGTACTGTCAGGTGCACTCGATGCCGGGTTAGCCTTCATGGCCGTCCTCCTGTACTTGTGTTTGGGAATGAAGCATGTCAGCCTCAGTTGGTGGGGTGAAGATCCGGATGGATGTCCATTAGCCTCTTGTCCTACGGCCAAGGGGGTCGTCGTCGAAGGCTGTCCGGTCTTTTGATGTGAAGAATCATTTCAGGAGGTGTGTATTTATGTAGTTCGTAGAAATCCATTAGGTGCAATTAGCGCGCGGGTCTGTTGTTTATCTTGTGGATAAGTGAAATTGTAAAGTTTGCGACCGAGAACTCGTCAAATTCACAATCATCATCATGGCTACTCTTTTGAAACTCTCTTGTTTACTTAGGTGAGGGATAAATCGGTTTGTCTAGAACCGGCCTTTTAGGGTCTGCATGTTTATATTTTTCCCGATTTCTGTTCTTTTGTTTGTCGAAAAAAAAAAAAGGAACAAAAATCCGTTTGGTAACATCAATTAATTTTTCTATTCCCCGAAATAGAAAAGTGGTTGGGAACATAAAATGGAAGTAAAAAAAAAAAGTAGCTTCTTGTTTCTGGAAACAATTTCTAGAAATAAACATTTTTTCTTTTTCGATTTTTCTTCTTTTCTTCTTCCTTGCCGTGACCGTCTCCCTTGGATTCGCCGCACCCTGTGGCCACCATCGACCACCGGCAGCGTGCCCTCGCCCGCCGCTGGCCATCGCCGGCCTGTGGGTAGTGGTCTGGAGTTAGCTGTCAACGGCTGGCGAGCTATGGTCGGGCGGCAGAGGGCGGCCCACAATGGTTGGCACGGCGATCGGCGGGCAAGAAGAAAAAACGAAAAAATTACAAAAATTTATAAATCGTACCAAACGCATTTCTATTCTTTTTCTATTCCAAGAATAGAATTTTTTTTATAATTACCAAACACGTTATTTTACTTAGAAATTGTTTCAGGGAGTAAAAAAGAAAAGAATTATTTCTCAAAAGAAATTATTCCTTGAAACAGAAATGTTACCATTCTCACCCCTAGTTTCCAGGGTAAAACCAGCCGATTCTTGATATAAACTAGGAAACCAAACCCGCCAAGACTTGTTTCTTATTTTTTAAATCGGAAGTTGGACGGTCCCTTGTGTACCAACCTTGAATCAATTGGGTAATGCCTGTTCGGGCCGGTTCTCGAGTTGAGCCGTCCTAATTGTTCACCCTTACTCTCTACATGACCAACACAATCATAATCATATTTACATAATCGGTAATTATGATAATTACGTAAATTAAATATTTTAAAAAACTTCTCAATATCGACATCATGATACGATAGAAAATGTTTAATTTGTATAACGACAAGAATGGGAACTAACCACAATATGGTCATTTGACATAAATTTCAATTGTCGTCTTGAATATAGATTCATACATATCAACACGAAAGGTTGGTTTTACGGTATTTTTAGATTTAATTAAGTACTTTTTAGGAAAAAAAATGTTGCGTGTTAGTACGTGGGATCTTGAAATACAATTGTTGATATTGAAAGGTTGAATTTGTGCTTGCTTAACCAATTAATGGAATATGGCGGTTTGTGTGTGTGATGGGAATGCACGTAATTGACCCATGACTTCTCAACAACCCCCCGCTAAAGCCATTCAGCAATAACTCCTTAGGCCCTATTATTCACTATTTTGAATTTTTATGCAATCAAATCACATATTCCAAACGAATCATATGCTGCACAATTTAGACTTTTTACGCAGAATGATATCGAAACCTCGGGTCTATGACGAGTAGGGCCTTAAGGTCAAGTCTAAACTTTTGCATGACCTGACTTGTCGTGAAATTTTTATTCAAAAATCTCGAGATAGAGTTGGATTTTCTTGCTAAATGTCATTATTCGAGTCCATCCAAAATTGTCTAAGTTAAGCAAACTACTTGTGCTCGGGTCTAGCGGCGGGCATTGCCAAGAGCGATAGTGAATCTCGGACCTTTCAACATTTATATAAATAACCTTTTTATTTTTTGAAAGCAAAACATAAATTTTCACGTGAGAATACAGTTTAAATGGCTTTTGCAAAATTGGTTATTTAAAAAACTACAAAGAACATAATCCATTATCTCGAAAGCAAGAAAAACTTATTTTTATAATTAGAAAAGTGGTTTCGTCTATTGATAATTTTGGACTAGTTAAGGAAAATTTTGATGCCAACGGAACGCTAATTTCTTCTATTTAAGATGATGTATTATTTCCTTCTTGACAGTGGAATTGGAAAAGATTCTCTAAAGTCATCTCCAAGATCACTCGGAAGAAAAAATTGTCTCGATATTTTGCTCCTCTTTTTTTCAAAGTTCGTCCTGTAAGTAATACGTTTAAAATTATAAAAATATATATGAATTTATCAATATTTTAATTTTTTTGTCTAAAATTCAAGTGATTGTATTACTTCCTTTGATGTTCTCCTTTTTATATCATCCTTTCAATATTTCCACGATGAAACGTGTATCGTATGTTCATTGAACTTTTTTTATATTTAAATGTTAATGTCAAGACAGTTTTTTTATTTATTTATATCAATATGGAGATACTCGAGGATCGTTCATTTCGCGAAAAAAATAAATAATTTAGAAGACGGTTTTTTGAAAATTAATCGCTTGCATTGTTTACAAAAACGAACGAATAAAAAAAAATTACATCATTCGCGATATTGTTTAGGCATAAATTTGTCATTTCCACAAATTTCAGTAAGAAAGTTCCTTTTATCTACCTCATCTTAATAAAAGGCCAACTACACAAATGCACAAAGAGACAGATTTGGGATGAGAGGTATTTAATAGGTGGAGGCCAAGAATTCCTATTAAGAAGCCCTTTCTTCCATACGCATGCTACCGTATGGTTTGAATGTTCTTATCATAGGATAAGACAAACTAACACCTTTCTTCTTATCGAAAACTATCAATCATCTATTTGAGCAAGGCCCCACTAATTTGATTCAAAAGGCGCTTTGCTTATAATATCAGTGAATAAATCGTTTTGCCAACGCTGCTCATTCAATTATCGAGATCGTCGATGATGGAAACATATTTAATCGATTAATCATTTCAAGCAATACAAGTAATCATTTCTAAGAAAATGCCTTCTAGGTCATCCACTCTTTGCAAAATAATTGCAGCCTAATTTTACCCGTATAATTTACTAAGTGAAAAATATTACGGAACAATGAAATATAAAATAAAATAAAATAAGTGTAACTAGGAGCTTGACATGGAAAAAGCTGTTCAATAAAAAAAAAAGTGTATATTTTTCCAATTAATTTGAAAATAAAAGTCTTCATTCGTGTAGGGGTTGAATCCGACAACTGTATCTGGCGCTTTGGACGAGGGAAGGTTCATCCTCTCCCGTGTTCTAAGAATAGTCAAATTTTTCATCGTATACTTTTCTTTTCCTTGGTCAGAAAAATTCCCATCGTACTCTGGTGGGGCCCATATGGCCGATTCCAGGGAACTTCTCTATGCTACTCATGCCTGAGTAAACTACTTAAAAGTCAAAGTCAGATTCTGAATTATATAAAAGTGTTTAACATCATCATTTCATAAATTCAGATTTATGGGTAATATTAAATATTTTTATATAACGTGGGGATTAGATTGAACGTGTATCTAAAATTCATAAATTATATTAAAATAATTGAAAGCGCATAAATTAAGTTATATATTGTTTTAAAATTTAAGGATTATATAATATAATTAGGTCACGGCACGAGGGGCATTTATTTCGTCTCCCTTAATTTTACGTAAGCTGTAACTTCACGCAACGGCCACGATTCAACGTCGAGATTCCTGGTTCACCCGTCACCGCTTACTTCACAGATCGAATCTACAGTCAGGATCGACAGCGGACCGTCGCGCCGAAGTCAAACCAGAGCCGTTCATCATCATGATCAGCGGCCGAAAAATTTTATGCTACGAGAACCGATGATGAATCATGAAGACATCTCAGCTTCGCTCCGTAAGATTCGCTCTCGCATTTTCTCTCTCACTTTCCCTCCAACTTTCTCGCGTGAATTTCCCTGACCGGAAAGTCTCTTCTTCTTGTTCTTTCATGATTGGTGAGCAGTCCGGAAAGAGGCCGGAGCTCATGGCTCCTCGACGGCGGCGGCGGAGGAGCTCGACGGAGGCGAGAACTCACCGGTCGAGCAGGTCGCGCTCACGGTCCCGACGGGGGACGACCATTCTCTCCCGGCGGTCACGTTCCGCACGTTCGTCCTCGGCGCCCTGGCGTGCTCCCTCCTCTCCTTCCTCAACCAGTTCTTCTGGTACCGCCGCGAGCCCCTCTCCGTGACCTCCGTCTCCGCTCAGATCGCCGTCGTCCCTCTAGGTAGGCCTCCAACTCAAGATCCCCCGTTCAGTTCGGTTGAGTGCAATGATCGAGTTTGACTTCTCGAGACGAAGTCTCAGTTGTACGTACTTTGCATCTGTGATGTTTTGTACGTCCACGTATTCAGACAGACTAACAAGCGTGCCTGGCTCCAGGTCACCTCATGGCCGGAGTGATCACGAGGAGAGTGTTCTTCGAGGGGCGGAGGTGGCAGTTCACGCTCAATCCGGGCCCGTTCAACGTCAAGGAGCACGTCCTGATCACGATCTTTGCCAACTCCGGCGCGTCCAGCGTCTACGCCATTCACATCATCAGCGTCGTCAAGATCTTCTACCGGAAGGAGATGTCGTTTCCCGTGGCGCTGGTCATCGTCTTGACGACGCAGGTCTTGGGGTTCGGCTGGGCCGGGTTGTTCCGGCGGTACTTGGTGGAGCCAGCTGCCATGTGGTGGCCCCAGAATCTGGTGCAAGTCTCGTTGTTCAGGTGCGTCGGTCGGGCGTACGTTGGCAAGTGTGTTGTTTGATGAGCATGTTTTGTCTTTAATAATTCACAATCTTAGGAAAATCTTTTTTTTTGTCGGTTAGGGATTTTTGTTGGGTCCTCGTTGTTTGTCACTCTTTCATTTCTTTCTCATTAATCTTTGGCTAAATTTAGCTTGTTTCAGGCTACCCTTTTTTTTTCCCCTTTTTATTTACATGTGAATGATGCTGTGTAAAATAGTCTGTATTAATGAAAGAAAACAAGATGCAAGAAGACAAACTGAAATCTTGTCTTTTCCTTTTTTGTTTCTGTTCTTATAATTGTATTTTCTAAGATCTTTAACATGATCTTTCCCCATTCCCATGTCTTGATTCCATTGATCGATTTGTTTAAATCCGATTTAAATGCAGTTAATAGCTATTGAAGTTCAAAAATTTCGCTGTTCAGAGAATTTTTTATGTCTCAGTTTACTTCTCTTCCCATGCTGCGCTAGTGTATATACAAAGATAAGCAGCAAATTGTGTCTATCGTGTTGATCTAAAGTGTCAAAGCTTCACAGTTGAGAACTGCAATCTCCAGGCAATCATTTTTAGAATATATATGTATTAAGTTGCTTTTGTCCTGGTAAACAAGGAGTCAGGCGATGACATTTGCTTTTGTTAGCCTTCAAACATTTTTTATAGTTCATTTCTTTTTGTAGTTTATCATATAACTTGACGTTGTTATGGTCAAATGCAGAGCACTGCATGAGAAAGAGCAGAGGCCAAAAGGCGGATTGACGCGGAACCATTTTTTCCTTATAGCCTTCATCTGTAGCTTCAGTTACTATGTCTTACCAGGTTACCTCTTTCCAATGTTGACCTCTCTTTCCTGGATCTGCTGGTTATTCCCTGGTTCGGTTTTAGCCCAACAGTTAGGTTCTGGACTCCATGGTCTTGGGATTGGTGCAGTCGGACTTGACTGGTCCAGCATCTCCGCTTATTTGGGTAGTCCACTGGCTAGCCCGTGGTTTGCTACTGCCAATATTGCTGTTGGTTTTGCCCTTGTCATGTATGTCATCACACCTATAGCTTACTGGCTCAATATATACAGAGCCAAGACTTTTCCCTTATTCTCAGATAGCCTGTTCACATCTTCGGGACAAGAATACAATATTTCTGCCATCATAAACGAACGCTTTCAATTGGATGCCGAGGCATATGCAAGGGAGGGTCCTCTCTATCTGTGTACTGTCTTTTCTGTGTACTATGGCATCAGCTTTGCCTGCCTCACTGCTACTGTTGTTCATGGGTTCCTCTTCCATGGAAAGTAAGTTGCATTTTTCTTTTGCATTGTTATGTGCTGCACAATTGCTTGCTATTCATTAACTAAATTGTGATGAGAAGAATTTTGTTAACTTCTCTGATGTAGCTGCACCACACCATCCTTGCCAAGTAAAATTCAATGAAATGTTATCAGTGAATTTGTTTGTGTCATGTGAACAGAAGGTGAGTTTTACGTTCATGTATCAGCATTATTTTGGTCACTTCTATATCTCATGTCCTTTCAGTTAAAAAAAACAAGAAAAAAATAATCCAAGTCAACTAGTCAAGTAGTGCTTCAGTTCTTTGGAGATCTGTATTATAGTTGTCTTGTTCCCAGACCCATAGTTGGCCTTGTGGGAGTGTGTTCTTCCCTTGTTTGTTAAGTTCTGCTACAAATGACATTATTCTGATATAACACCGCACCTTTTAATTGAACAGAGTTATATGGTTGTTGCCAATCCAGTTGAATTACAATTTCTTATTAACCATGCTCGGATAGATGATCTAATGTTATGGTATTGTTTTAGAGAAATATGGCTGCTGAGCAAGTCTGCCTTTAGTGAGAAGAAAATGGATATACACACTAAGCTCATGAGAAGATACAAGAAAGTTCCTGAATGGTGGTTTACTTGTATTCTTTTGGTAAATATTGCGGCAACTATATTTATATGTGAGTACTTCAAGGATCAGCTTCAACTGCCATGGTGGGGTGTTCTGCTAGCATGTGCTCTTGCCATATTTTTCACTCTTCCTGTTGGAGTCATCACTGCAACGACAAATCAGGTGCAGATCCATCATGTTTAAAGTATTTGTTGTATGAGTCAATTAGATTGTTTATTCTCTACAATAGAATACATAAATATGCGGATCAGTGATTATTATGTACTCTTTGCTCTTACTCTAAGCTTAATACTTTGCACATTCTCATGAGTTCCATATGTGTTGGTCAGACACCGGCTTTGAACGTAATCACAGAATTTATCATTGGGTACATTTACCCTGGATATCCAGTCGCGAACATTCTGTTTAAAGTCTATGGGTACATAAGTATGAAGCAGGGGATCACATTCTTACAAGACTTCAAGCTTGGGCACTACATGAAAATTCCTCCTCGAGAGATGTTTATGGCGCAGGTTAGTCTCGTCTTTTCCCATCTGTGATGAGTGATGGAAGTAAATATATTAGTTTGATGAATTCCCGGTGAGGTGAAAAAATGATTTCCCCAAAATTAATCTCTGTACACTTGAAATCTGCCCGAAATTGTTGTAAAATCGGTCTTTCATTCTTTTCCCTTTCTTTGCTTACAGTAAGAATTGATCTTCTATCAGGTGGTCGGTACCATTGTTGCAGCATTAGTGCATCTCCGAACGGCGTGGTGGCTTATGGATACAGTCCCTGACATTTGTAACCGGGCGCTGCTTCCAGCAGGCAGTCCATGGACTTGCCCTGGTGACCATGTATTTTTTGATGGTTCAGTCATTTGGGGTTTGATTGGGCCCCGCAGGATTTTTGGAGATCTCGGCTACTACTCCGCCATCAACTGGTTTTTCTTAGTAGGGGCCATTGCTCCTTTCATTGTTTGGCTTGCGCATAAGGCCTTTCCAGACAAGGAATGGATTAGACTAATCACAATGCCCGTGCTCCTCGGTGCTACAGTAAGCATGCCTCCAGCTACTGCTGTTAACTACACCAGTTGGATCATCGCTGGATTTTTATCAGGATTCATTGCTTACCGATACTATCGAGGTTGGTGGAGTCGCCACAATTATGCGCTATCTGGCGCACTTGATGCTGGGTTAGCATTTATGGCCGTCCTTCTGTACTTGTGTTTGGGAATGAAGCATGTTAGCCTCAGTTGGTGGGGTGAAGATCCTGATGGATGTCCATTAGCCGCTTGCCCCACAGCTAAAGGGGTTGTCGTCGAAGGCTGTCCAGTCTTTTGATGCGAAGAATCATTTAAGTTGTGGATTATGTATAGTTTGTAAAAATCTATTGCGTGTAATTCACGGACCCTTATTTATTTTGTGGATATGTGATTCCATCAAATTTACCATAGAAAAATTGTAAAATGACAATCATCATTATTTCACAAAATCTCTTCCTTACATGGAAATACATGCAGTTGCCTAGCAGATCTTGCAATAGTGTTGGACTGGCGACCTCAATGCATTGCCGTCGAAAATGATCAGACTCTTCTCGTCTCAAGCCGGCGATCAATGAGACGTACTCGCATTAACTTGTCTTTCAGTTCTCTGATACGGACTATGCACTTTCAATTCTGTTTACTCCATAATTTAGCACCTTTCGTTCCTGTGTATTTTTTCCTTGTTTCTTTTTACACGCGAATGTTTTAGGCACGAGATAGCATGTATACTTCAAATCCATTGTTCAAGCGTTGGCAAGCGGGCCTACATCTGAGTCATGAATGCAAACCGGGACACAAAGTGGTGGGCGTTTCCTTTGGTAAAATTCAGGGGCGTCGGGCAGTTAGAGGAATCTGAATTTGCAAGCTCACCTCCTTTCTCTCTGTCTTCATCTGCTTCTGTTCCATTAGATTTTGACATTTATCATTTTCTTCTGATCTATAAAACCTCAAAGGGACCACACCTTATCCTTAAAACAACTGCTAGCAGAAAACAAGATGCCGGTATCCTGTAATTATTGGAAAAATCAATTACTTTTATAGATGATATCCTCGTCCTGTTCTGATTAGAGAGGAAGCAAGCGAGTTCCGTGTCGCTCCACATGACATTCGGAGTCAATCATGGTAAGCGGTAAGTAGAATTTGACTTCGAGAAAGGTTTCTTGAGTTAATTGCCAGACAAAAGTAAGATCTCGATTCTTGCTTATAATGGAACCACCCAAGATCATTTGTTTAAAAATCGAGAATCGCGTTTCCGATTATTTCCTTGACACATCTTTGCAAAAGTAAAGATCTCCAAAAGGGGCGAGGCCGCTTTCCATATCCTCTGTTCAAGGACTTGGTTTCTTTGAAGCTGTTTTGCTTAGCAATTCAAGCCATCAACTTCAAAAACCTCAGAAATATTAAAGAAAGACCAAGAGTGCCCACTTGTTGTTTGGACTTTCAGCATTACTTCATTTGGCTATTGCACTTATTTATCCATGCACTTGGTTCTTTAATCCAATTTCTCCACAAGTACATCACAAAATCCGGAAACTACAAAAACCATGTTCTACCCTTTGATTGCAAAACCTTCTTTCTTCCAATCCATTCAAAACCAGGCAAAACTAATCGTCTCATTAATGAATGCACTGCCAAATGTATAAATAAGCTTGTCAGTCTCTTATGGCTCAAACCCAAACAAGAAAAATCTATTTGTCCTCTTCAGTCTTCTGTGTATTTTACTTCATTATCTCCGATGTCTCCTGCTGGAAAATGGCTAGGATTTGTGACTGCAATTTGGGTCCAGGCCATTGCAGGCAACAACTACACGTTCTCCAACTACTCCGATGCGCTCAAATCTCTCATGGCGCTCACGCAGCTCGAGCTCAACAACCTATCCGTGGCTAAAGATGTCGGCAAGGCATTTGGGCTCGTCTCTGGCCTTGCCTCGGATCGATTTCCTACGTGGATTATACTTCTGATTGGATCTTTAGAGGGTCTAATAGGGTATGGAGCTCAATGGCTTGTCGTGAGCCAGCGAATCAGTCCTCTTCCCTACTGGCAGGTAAGCTATGTTCCTACCATTTCTGCGTGGAAACCACAGGCTGCGCCTTTTCAGTAGTACTCTAAAATGTGTCCTCATTTTAGTTAGGTCTTACATTTTCTTCTGTTGAAAAGTGTGCATGCATTTATTGACCAACCTTTTGCTCAGAACTAAGTCCCTGCCAATGTCTATGCAGATGTGCATATTCCTGTGCATGGGCGGAAACAGCACGACGTGGATGAACACAGCCGTCCTAGTGACTTGCATGAGGAACTTTCCAAAAAGCCGAGGACCAGTCTCAGGGATTCTCAAGGGATACGTGGGGCTAAGCACGGCGATATTCACTGACATTTGCGCCGCTCTCTTCTCCTCTGACCCTTCCACCTTCCTCCTCATGCTTGCCGTAGTTCCCACAGTAATCTGCCTGGTTGCCGCTGTTTTCCTCCGTGAAACTGCCCCTGAAGAAGAAAAGCGAGAGACACAGCTCTTGAATGCCTTTAATGTGATGGCCATCGTGCTGGCCTCCTATCTATTGGCCTTTGACATTAGTGGAAGTCATGGCCACGTTCTTTCCGTGGCATTTGCAATAGGACTAGTAGTCTTACTTGCTCTGCCATTAGGTGTTCCTTTTTACATAGGTATGCCCGAGTCAAAACCAAGTTCTGATATTGAACAAGCAATCAAACAGCCACTTATTGCCCCACCAACGAGGCTAGAAGATTCAGTGACTCTGACCGAAACCGTTGCTCAAGGATCTGTCCAGGAAAAGCGCCAGCCATTGATTGGGGAGGATCACACGGTTTTGGAAATGATGAAGACGGTCGATTTCTGGATACTTTTTGTATCATTCCTATGCGGGGTGGGCACGGGAATGTGCTTCATGAACAACATGGGACAGATGGGGCTCGCGCTTGGCTATGTTGATGTATCAATCTTCGTCTCTCTCACCAGCATCTGGGGATTCTTTGGGAGGATCATCTCAGGATTGGTGTCAGAACACTACATTTGGTATGCTCAACTCTTTAGCTTTACAAGCGCTTGAAATTGCATAGAGACAGCTTTCGATATATTAATTGAGGACTCAACATTTTATTGAAGATGAGCTTTCTCTCAACACTTTCATCGTGTTTTGTTCGTCTGCAGGAAGCATGGAACACCAAGGCCTATCTGGAATGCGGCTTCACAGATACTGATGACTCTAGGATACATCATCATGGCCTTGGCCTTGCCAGGATCTTTCTACATTGGCTCGATTCTGGTGGGCATATGCTACGGCGTCCGCCTCACCGTGACCGTTCCAATTGCATCAGAGCTGTTTGGCCTCAAATATTATGGCCTTCTGTACAACATCCTAATTCTCAATCTTCCTCTAGGTTCTTTCCTTTTCTCTGGCCTGCTTGCCGGTCATCTTTACGATGTTCAAGCCACCATCAGTGACGGAGGCAGTAACACTTGCGTCGGGCCACAGTGTTATATGCTCGTGTACGTGATCATGGGCCTGGCTTGTGTGTTCGGTTTCGGGCTCGACATGTTGCTCGTGATGAGGACAAAGAGCATATATTGCAGGATGTGCACCGAGCACAAACTCAGGGCTAGAATGGCAGATGAAAATTATCCTGCATCAAGTAAATCCTGAGAAATCTTCTTCTCTTTTCCTTTTCACGGTAACTTTACTTCTTACTTTCCATGATTCGAGTATGTACATATGCTCTTCAATTCAGTGGCCTCAGATATGAGCATTGGTTGTGAAGAAAATCTAGTGAATCAAAATTTGAGTCTCATTCTCGATAGCTCATTGATTTCAGATGGCGAAAGAAAGACTTGTCCATTGTTCCATCCCCAGATCGCTCTTCGAATTTAATCTTAGATCACTCCAGAATTATTCATTGAAGCTACCCCAAATTTTCTTTTCTCTTTTCTTATTTCTGCTTTATCCATGACCCTGCAATGACTTCAAATTAACCTATTTCTGACCATGAGTGGTGGGTTCATGCTTGGCCAATCAAATTGCAGAGCACAGAGATCATATCATTTTCAGTCAATTCCCCTTTTTTGAAGGTAGAGGCAGGACATGTGAGTGCACCTAAAACTTTGATGAAAGCTATGAGATATAATCTTTAATTAATTATAAACAAACCAGACCCTTCACTTCTAATACATCTGCTTATTTCTCCTTTTGGATGATGATCGCAAAATTACATACCATGTTTATGTTGTCGCAATCATGGGTTATCACACACACAGTGGCAGTGCACTATTGCACACACACCATGACCTTAGATATCGACCTTCAAACCAAGTGCTTTATAGAGCCGAAGCACTTCATGTACGTTGCAGCGTCATGAGCCATTCTGTCAGCAGAGCTCCACAGTTTCAAGGGTAATAAGTATAATCTTGATGTGCCGAACATAGTCATCGAGCTATATATGTAGCGAGACCCTCAGATGCAGCAATGATGATGACGTTATACCGAGCTACTGATGAATTAGGTCATTAGATTCTGTTACTTCCTCTACACACTCGCGCTCGAACAATAATGGTTCATTCTGCAGAGGTCCTACATATTGAAAAGAATCTCTCTTATCTCCAACAAGAAAAAGAAGTTGCTGTTGTCTTGATTGATTCTTTTTAGCTTGGTTTAGTTCAACCCCACAAAAGTGTGGGTAACAAGGACTCTATTCTCTTGACGTCCATCAAACTGGAATCCAATGTCATGTCTTGGTGGTACCTCCTTGCATTTGGCCTTTTCAGCTTTTTTCTATCTTCCTTTATCTTGTTTTTCCGCATATGTCCACGCTTGTTTCCTTGTCAAACCTACAATGATGTCTGAATGATCTCCAACCTTGTACAATCGACCGGCCATCATCATGAAGTTTTCAGAAAATTTTCTTGTTGATGAGGGCATGACAATGAAAGCGGTGGCCTCATACATTTTGTTCTTTCCCAGGTCGGAAAGATTCACGAGCATTAGCCATGATTGATTGAGTGGAGTAAAAACCTCGCATTTTTCGCTACAAGCACTGTCGTAATCCGAAGAAATTCTAACGACAAGTAGCGAAATCGCTGTTGTTCTTACCCCATTGCCTGTCGCGGTTAAAGATAGTGAAAGGACATTAGATTGATGCTTAAGCGTGCGATGACCTTTGCAACAATGTCAAGCCGATCTCCACTAAGCTCAGGACAGCAAGAACCAAGTTGAGATTTTCTTGAATTCTTCCCCTCAACTTTATGATGCAGTGCATGTTGCAGACATCATAATGCGATTTGAAATATGGGAATGGCAGATTTCAACAAAGCATTTGAGAGGAATGGTTCGACCCTAGAGCGTATCAACATCTTAATGATTGCACCAAGAAGGAATAAGGTCAGTGCCCCATTATTTAACCCCAAAACATCTCCCACCCACTCTTAATTATCTCTTGGTAGATAGTCCTTTGGCATAAAAGAAGCCCAACCTGATCTTTATTAAATTCGGTCCCCACCATGGGCCTTATCAACACTCAGTTGCAAGCTTGCAACTTTAGGCTGAACATGCTGCCCAAGGTCTTGAACTTTTATTTCGTCCTACTGCAAACTTTGAGTAAGAACATTATCAGAGCCAGATTGGATCCTCTCGATTCAGGAAAAGAATTTCGCCCTCCCGTTTTGGTTACTGTCATAATTCGAGTCCTACAGCTACGTGTCTAACATATCTTTTGCGATAATTAAGGACCATAATCGCTGACACAATTTCGAAAATTCTACTCCAGATGCCAAGGTGAATGAACTGTTTTCAGTCAAAATAACACGAACTCCATCAAAAGGGCGCTCTCTATGCGTGCCTATATTGCTGAATTTCTACCCTATTCCACCTCATCTTGCAGAGCAAATCTTGAAGTAAAAGCAAAGGCATAGTCCCAAGTGCTTCTCCTCAGCTTAGAGAGAGACGGATCATATTATTTATTCACAAGGCTTGTAGCTCTCGCAAAGTGGACTTCCACCATCCACTGCACCCACCCACTCAGATTCACCTCCAAAAGGCAGTCGCTTTCTCTCCTCACATTCCCCTCCCACCAATTTAAAAAAGGAAAGGCAAAGAAAGAGCATCAAAAATTTCCAGGCATTTGTTTTCTTCTTTTCCTTTTTCTGGGTCCAAAATGTTTTGCTTTGCAGCTTGATTCCTTTGCTTTTACTCCAGCAGTAGCAGGCATAGTGGTTCAGTCAGTCCCCATAGACAAGTTGAAACGAAAGGAGAGGGCTGCCAGAGAAACAAAAAGAGACATCTTTCTTTCCCTTTTCCAAAATGAATGCTTTATCTAATACTTTGTAAGATCATCATTAATTATGCAGAAATGGGAAGGTAGAGGTTTACAATCTCGATTGTGCCAACTTTTTTTCCTCTCCAAGCAAATTCCCATCACACCAAAAGCCTCTCCCTTGAGTTTTGGGTATCCTTTTTTATGTTATGGTTTTGCAAGGAAGTGGGATGAAAGTGAAAGAAAGACAGGGGACTACAAGTGTGAGATGGTAAGGAGGGTGAGAGAGACTGCTAGAGAAATTGCTAATTGAACGGCTGTGGGAGGCTGGGTTCTAGTAGAGTCACCAATTGCCATATTGGCCAGCCATGAAGTGGCAAATGCAGTCTCCTGAACTGGCACAGGATCCGACACAGACCCAGACCCAGACCCAGACTCAGACCCAGACTCAGACTCAGACCCGGAATCTGACCCTGTATCTGGATTCTCTGTTGTTCCGTTTGTCTTCGGAGGAGAAGAATCTGTGGCGGATTTTTGGCTGCACAGGAATAAAATTCCAGATCAAATGATGACAAAGAAAAAACTAGTTTTGCAGCATACACTAACAGGACATCATACGGATGTCACGGGGAAAAAATTAGACGAAGAACGAAGGTTCCTTCAATCTAGAAAAGGTCCTGATGTCAATCATTCCACAATAACTATTGACAATCCATCTCTTCTTTCCGACTTCCACTTACGTTTAAAAAATAAAGTAGACATGACAGATAAACTATGCATTTATGCAACTTTTTCATGATTCTGCTCTCGTTGTTGCTTGAGATCAGTAAAGCATGGTAAACTCTCGTGAGCTTACGATCTCCACCCATTTTATGCAGATTCCGAAAGTATGTACAGAAATTGTGATTTTCCAGCTTTTGAGTAGAAAAAGAACTAGTTGTTAATATACATGACCACTCTCTGAACTAATTGAGTCAAAAACTGAAAACTTTCCTTCAGCCAGATGATTTGAGGAAAAAGATATTCGATCAAAGTGATAGAAAACAAAACAGACTTACCTTGGAGAGGTGGGACAAAATGTAATGGTATAATCAGCATCACTGCAAGTGAAAGTACTAGTGGCATCATCATAAGCATAGCTATATGATTTGGGGCATGCCGTCTTGAATATCTGGGAGTACATTGAAGGTTTGCAGGTGGCAGGCGAGCTGTATGGGCCGCTGCAGCAGTACTCCGGGCTCCCGAACGCCTCACAAGCGCTCTTGCACCCCGTGCCATCCTCAACCTTCAGCTCCTTCGGGCACTGTAGGTTCAGGTCTGTCTGACATCCGGTGGTGGCACAAGCACCTACAGTTCACACGCAAGAATCGCCAATGAGTATAACTTGAGAAGGAAACTGTGATTCACATGTCAATTGGTCAAGAGAGGCACGGTGATTTGGAAGTGCTGTAAAACATCTTGAGTCCAATTTGTTTGTTGATTTCAATTAGATAGTGTAACCATCACATCATGATGTAGATTTTAATAGGCTCGTGACCCGGTGTTGGCGAACTGATTGAAGATGAAATAATTCAGAGCTACAAACAAAAATGGAATTCCGTAATCAAAGGCGAAAAGCTGAAAATGAGATGACTCCTCAAATAGTTCGATCCACCATACTGATATGACCTTTCATCCCTAAGTTGAGTTAACAAGAACCTAACATTATCTCCTAAAGGCCCGTTAGGACTAGAGACCCGTTAGGTTTAACATTTTTCAGCTGGCAGTCTCAATCGTAGAAGTAAAGGAATCCAATTTTGCTGAACAAATTCCACACTTTTAAGAGGGAGAGCTCTTCATGGATTCAGCTGATCTATTTTCTCACACTTAATCAAACACGAATGAAGAAAAAAAAAGTTGTGACTTCCCTGAAAATCAAGAAAAACATATAAGTAGGACCTCAAAATCAAGAAACTTCACTACTTATACCTGATTCGCCAGAGCCTTGAACAATCATTGGCAAATTGTACCCATCGACCAGGCTCACGTCATAGAAGTCCAGAGAGCCGGAGCCGAGCGTGAACTCTGCCAGAGTAGCCGGCGGTGTCGCGCCGGCTCCGTTGCATTCGACCTCACCGGAGCCGCAGTCCCCAGTGGCACATGAGCCACGGCCCGAGTCGTCGAAATCGCAGCCGCTACGCCCCCAGAAGCGGCCGGACCACCCTGTCGGTGCCTGAAAGGACCTCGAGCCGCCTTTAGACAACTCGAATCCGGTGCTGGCCAGCTTGGGACTGCCCGCACTAGATAGGATCCCTGGCCAGACTGAGAAGTCGCACTTGTTAACAAATGTGAAAGTTGCCCCAGAAGCACCTGGCCCAAAGCAGAGAGGCGACAAAAAATTATCAGGACAATGTAATGGAACGCAGCAAGTCCATAAGCGATAAGGTAGTAAAACCCATGTGAAACACCTCTGGAAATGGAGAGGACAACAAGGCTGGAGAGCACAGTGAGGGAATTGGTGAAGAAGCAAAGCATGCCCATGCCTCCCTTTATTCTTACAGCAATGGAAATCTCACTACCCAATTAGCGGATTGAGGCAAAATGAGTGTAGATTTGCTCCACCAGGAAGTTGGAGTGGACCCTTTTGAGTAACCAAAGCAAACAAATGAAGATGAAGCACAATGTGTGTCGATGAAGAGGGCGAGACGGATCGACGGGCGACGAGAAAGGGAGAACTTTCAAGAGAAGCAACAAGAACAGAGGACGAGGCAGGGCTTTTCGGAGTGGTAGGTGGCAGAAAGAGAGAGAGAGAGAGAGGAATGAAGAGGAGGGGCTCCGAGATCTGCACCCCCTAAATAAAAAACGCTGAGCCCTACACCGCCTCCCAGAGAATTTGCAGAGCAAAACTCTGCGGACTGCACTTGATTTTTTTCTCTGTTTTGACGTCCTGTTCTCTGAGAAAAGGGGTGGGACGGAAGGAGGCAGAGCTCAGTGAGTGGTGGTGGTGGTGCAGTTGCCTCAATCCTCTGCCGTTGCTTTGCACCCCTTATATATGCACATGATGCATTCATATTATAAAAACCAGCAATTTGCATGAGATTTCTGATGGGAAATGTAAGCTAAAGTTACACTGCCTGACTCTGTTGCTGCTTTACCGTCAGTATCCACATATTTGTAGACTTACCTTTTTGGATGATTTTGTGTATAAAAATATAACTAGTCGCACTCTTCGTACGAAAATTAAGATTTTTTGGATTCCCAAATTACGGTCTAGTAGGTAACAAAGTGAGTCTAGTCAATATCAGTATGACAATGATTGCATCAAGGGGTAATTTCTTAAGAGATCATTAATTTTAGGTCTTGTATCAATTCAACCTCTAATTTCTTTTTGTATTGTTAAAAACCAGTCCTAAATTTGCTCGGGCATCCAGAAATCACTTATGATTGCTTCAATAGTATTAACATTAGAGGTTGGTATTGTTCCTTACAAAATGGGAGTGTCGATGAAAACGGGAGTTCAATAATGAACTTCTAAAACTGGTTTTAATGTCGATAATTATTTATTAAATTAGTGTTGATTTTTGGATATATTGCATATTTGGATTTAGAGTGAAAGTTGAGATTTTTTTATGATTTAAAAAAAAAGTTGGGGATAAAATTAAAATAAAATCTAAAAGTTTGGGTCTTCCTTGAAAATTGGCTCCCGCGTCCAAAAAAGAGCATCTCCTTCTTCAACAAGGCTCTTTCTGGACTTATGATGCCGTCAGTTGTGAAAAAAAAGGACGTAGAACTAGAATATGATAATTTATTAACTCTTTCTAACTTTTTGACAGCTGCATAAAGCGCAAATATCTTTGTAAACCCGAGAGAAAAATATCTTGTCCAAAAGTGAAAAATATCACCTAGGAATCTTACTTATTCACCATGGTTCATGATTGATCTCAATCATAAACTAGAATTGGAAATGTGTCACCTGGTTCTTGGTTGCAATTAATTATGGAGAAGCATATTTCCAATTCCATTTCCAATTTTATAAAGCAAGATTGGTGTTATCATCTTTGGGTTCAATTTGTCTTTTTTAGTTTAATCGAGGGAAAATGATACAAATAGTTCTTTAATTCTAAACTTATAATTTGTTTAACTTAGTCCATGAATTATATGAAAATAAAATTTAATATACTCATTCCATTAATTCAAGTTCCGAGAAAATATTAAATATTTTCATGTAATTCAAGAACTAAGTTGAACATATATATAAAATCTAGGGACCGCGTTGAACAAATTGAAAGTTCAAAAATTACATTGGACCACATTAAACAAATTAAAAATTCAGAAACCACGTTACATATTGAATCAAAGTTCAGTAATTATTTATATCATTATCCTTTTAAAAGACAAAGCAATGAAATCCAAATCTGCTCCAATTAATGAAATCCATAACTCAGACTCAACTTCGCTAGACAAAATCTACGCATTGAAATCAACGTTTGAAGCTCGAGATTGAAACTCAAATTCCTTTTATTGCCTTGAGCACTTTCCGACTTGTGATCACACGCATTGCGCGACCTCATATCAAAGTTAATACAAAGTCCACGACCATAGATTGACCTTGACTTATAAAGTGACGGTCTAATGAGGGGAGGAGGAAGTCAAGGAGGGAGAGGAGGCTGCGGCAATCGGCATTATGGTGTCGAACGGACTGAGCGCTGAACATAGTGGTCGATAGTGACGACACGATAATGACGTCACTATCGACCACATTGCATGGGGGCGAAGAGAGGAGTTGATTGGTCTTCCTTCTCTTTTGGAATAATGATAGAAACAATCCATGAATTTTATCTCAACATGCAATGTGGTCCTTAAACTTTAATCTAACATACAAATATTATTTTTGAATTTTTAATTTGTCTATTGTGGTACATAAAATTTTAATCTATATGTTTAATATAGTTATGAACTATATAAAAATATTTAATGTAGTACTTCCATTAATTAAAATTGACAGAATATTCCAATTTGGCTTCTAATTTGATACATTTAAACGGTGGACAAGAAACTAATGTTACACATAGATCATCCACATAGGATATCCAACTTAAATCAACATATAATAATTACTTTAATTTGTTTAATTTGGAAAAAAATCAATTATTAATGTTATCTACATATATTATTTTATCCCTATGTAGATTAAATATCTTAGGTGATAATTCACATGCGTCGTTTGTCAAATTGGAAACCGAGTTGGTAAATTCCATCAATAGATCAAATTGATTGTATATCAAAAGTTCAAGAGTTACACTAAATAAATTAAAAATTTAAGGATGATATTGCACATCAAGCCAAAACTCGAAGACCGTTTGTATGGTTTTTCCAAAATTTTCGATGCAAATCTGATTGGTGTTTTCTTCAATTAATTAATTAATTAATTATTGGGTTGAGTGAAATATATATTCTGTTTAATTGGCGATATCGGGCAACTCCGTGAATGGATGCCAAAAAACTTTCCCCTATGCGATCCGATGACGTCATGGATTCGCCACGGATTCGTCATTTTCCGTAACCGTCCTCGAACGGACTGACGGGAAAACGAACTTGATAAAAGTTCCGACAGAAACAGTAAACATTCAGGAAAAGGAAGGCAAATGCAATTATTACGAGGAGATCACATCGCAGAAAACGACGAACAGAGGGAATCGAGTGGGCCCACTCGGGCCGGAACATTTATTTAATGTGAGATTCGCTACGAGGCGCCACGTGTCCGATTGTGCGTCCCTGGCGGCACAGCGCATTTCTCGTGATCCCCTCATAATTGCACGGAGAAGCGTGAAAATCGCGACCGTTGGTCAGCGCCAGATTTGCACCGCCTCCGAGCCCCGCCCGCCGTATGCGGGGCAACCCGCTCCTTCCGGTTTGACCCGGGGAACTTTTTGTCTGCTTAAAAATGAAAGTTATTGTATCTAACACAAAATTGTACAATATAAAAGACGAAAATTGTTTAACTATGCTAATGCGGTTGTATCATAGAACCTAAATATATCGACTACTTTGGCAAGAATCTACTCACGTATGACGTAAAAGCTTAGTTTGTAGGATTTTTTAAAAAAAAAAAAATTATTAACACATTAACTTTATCAAGAGGAGCATAAAAAGAAAGGATGAATTATGAAAATAAATAAATAACAAAATATGGAGGGCAGGGAGGGTGAAGGAAGTCCCCATTTCAGCCCCGTGCCCCACTCGAGGGGGGGAACTTTCTCCTCATCCCCGTCCCATACCTTGTAGTAGGGAAAATTGTAAAAAAAATTTAAAACTTATTACACTTTTATCAATTCAGTTATAAACTTTTAGATTTTGTCAATTCAATTTTAAACCTCTTTACTTTTTATCAATTGAATCCATTCGACTAATTTTAGCTGGAAATCGTTAACGTGAATACCGACGATGCCAAGTAGGCCAACCGGCACTAAAGTGTACAATTTTTAATAGTATTTTTTGAATTTTTTCTGATTTTTTCTTCTTTCTCTTCTTTTTTTGGTTCTTATCCCTTTTGTCGATGGTTGGCCATGGGTCATGTCGAGACGGTTATCCTTGTCCCCACAAGCGAGACCCAACTGGGTGAGGGCAAGCCTTAACTAGGGGTGGTCTCGCTAGGCATCGCATGCTTGAAGGCTGACCTTGCCAAATCTAACGAGGGGAGCCCTTGCTAGGGCTCAACTTTACTTAGGCGCCAAATCTAGCAAGGCTAGCCCTCACTTAGTGTAGCCTTCGCTTGGCTGACGCTCGGTGAGGCCACCTTAGCCTGGGCAGGGCCGGCCTCGCTTGGTCTGGGTTGTGATATCCAGATTTTTCGCTCAACAAAATAGTGAGCTCACCATCGAACTACGCCGTTCGCATCCTCACGGCGACATCACTGATTCATCGTCGCTATCTTGTCGTCAATAAACTATGTTGATCTAAACATCCTAACCTCAAGAATTTCCAAAGCGTTGGCTTTTAAAGAAATAGCTTTAATATATATTTTTTTTTACCAAGACTCTTGAATCTTCTCCAAAACACTCCACGTTCTAGCTGGCATGAATTGAGGCGGCAACATTAACAAGTGTTGCCCAAATTGAATACCGGTATGGCGGTGGAAAAAAAAAATAGACAAGAGAGAGAAGCGGCAACTCATTGTCTCGGTTGGATCGCCCAGAACCATCTTCTTTTTCCCTATCTCACTTCAGCCATATGCCTAGCAAGGTATAGAAGCCAGCAACAGAAAGTTCCTCTTCAAGCAAGAAGATCGGCCCTTTTTCTTTCAAGCCAGCATCGCGTCGCCGCCACCACAGTTTATCGAGAAATCGAGGCAAGTGGATATCCTCCTTTCTATCCTAAATTGATTGTTTGTCATGCGACGAGAATAGTTTCGTAGAAATCCAAGAATGTTGTTGAGATTTTCTCGAAACTTCGACTACGTTACTTGTTTAATAAAAAATTTCGACTGTATTACCTAGCTACGTTGTCGAGTTCGAAATAGTCAAGCTCATGGTTAGGTTGTAGAGGTATGGATAGTTGGTATTTGGCACATATGAGGGCCGGAATGGTAGAAACTTTGAAGGAAAGTCGTGACTGGGCTGAGGGCAGGTTTGGCTCTAGCCTGACCCAGAAGTTTGCTATTTTTGTACCAACTTAAAAATTTCATGTGGACATTCTTCACGTGAATCGTCCCTTATTGACTATTCTACGACATACTTTAATTTCAGAATTTTTGGATTTCATATGACCAAAATTTATTGGGGTAAGTACACTATCAGTGCCAAAAGTTGTGTACGGCGCTCACTTTGGTGCCAAAAGTTTATTTTGGATTACTTAAGTGCCAAAAAGTTTGAAAAATGATCATTTAGTGCCAACGCCGATCTGATTGATCGGAAATCCGACGTGACAATTTTTTTATTAATTTTTGAAGCTGATGTGGCTTGCCAAAGAGTACGGTCAGCATCTAAATAACAAAACGACACCGTTTGGCGTTTTTTCCCCAAGTCAAAACCCTAAATCCCCAAATTGAGAGAGAGAGAGAGAGAGAGAGAGAGAGAGAGAGAGAGAGAAGGCATGGCATGCGCTTCCCCATCGTCTTCTTCCTTGAAGAACAACACTAGCACCAGCACCAGCACAACTCCGCCTCCAATTCGTTCGACATTGTCGACAAGCCCAAGCCCTTGTCCTCCTCCTTCTCCTTCCCCCTTCAGAAAGACCCACTTCAGCCGCTCCCTAAGCAGAGCCCAATCGACCATCTCCATCTGCGCCCTCCTTGTTTCCCTTGCCCTCTGTCTTCGCTCTCTCCACCTTCGACCCCTCTTCTTCCTCCTCCTCCTCCACCCTCGCCTCCTATTCTTCCCGTCGCTTCTTGCCCGAGAAACAACCTCGGCCTCTCCTCGCTCACCTAGTCGAGCAACTACGACGAGGCCGAGCGACGATGGCCGAGCAACGGTGGCCAAGCGAGCTAGGTCGGCGTTGGGCGAGGATCGGACAAAAAAACCCTAATTGCAATCCCTATATGAGCCGTGCAATGTCGTTTTTGTGAGGCCATCCACATATGACGGCAAAATGACGTCGTTTTCTTAAGGATGACCAAAAACCACCAAAATGATCGTTTTTCCTCCGATTTGACACTTAAGTAATCCGACGGAAACTTTTGGCACCAAAATAAGCGCTGTACACAACTTTTAGCACTGATAGTGTACTTAAATATATCTGAAAAACTTTTAGATTCAAAATCTGTTTTTGGGTTCACTGGACCGACCTCTTTCTCCTTTTCATTTTCTACAGATTTTTTGGTCCAGAATTCTAAAATATGTTCTTCTTAAAAGTTGTAGATTACATCCCAAACTACCACATATTAAATTTTCATAATTTTTTGGTCTCATTTGGTCAGTGAAATATTTATTTTTCTACTTAATTTCATCCTGGAGATCTTGACTACTTTGAGCCCGGCTTGCAATTAATTATTTAGAACTGTATGAACTAAACCGGATTTCAAATTCTTCACAAAGGATGTTCCTTTAGATCTTGTCCACCTCAAACTAAAGTTTCATAATTTTTGAAGAATGATTACCCAGACAATAGTCATCGACTCTGAAGGCATGCGAGATGCCTTATGAGGCTAGTTTAAGCCTAGAATGGGGGCCTTCCCAGGCACCCCACCTGTCGTCTGATGTACATATATAAATAAATAAGAAATGAAAGTGCTCCATTTATAAAAAAAATCTCATGTACCTCAGGATTAGTAGCAATGACGTGCTAAGGTTGTCACATGGGCGATTGACCTTGCCTGGCCTGGGCAAGGTCAACCCTCGTCGGGCCTCATCTGGGCAAGGGCTCCCTTATTGGGGCTTGCCCTCACCTAACCGAGCCTCACTTGGCCTAACATGGTCGGTGGTCGGCCATCGCCTGTGGTTGAAGGCTAGTCACCGGCAAAAGATAGAAGAAGCAAAAAAGAAAAGAAAGAAAATAAATAAATAGAAACTAAGAATTCAAACAAAAATATCAAAATATCTGTCTATTTCAGCGTCAGTTATCCTATATGACAACCGCAAGCGTTATATCAGCATTTTCTGATCAAAATTGATCAAATAGACTCAATTAATAAAAAATGAAAATATTTATGACTGAATTGGTAAAAGTGTAATAAATTTAAGATTTTTTGGACAATTTTCCTCAATTTTTGGGCTCTTTGTAACGATAGCGATGTCGTCCTCCAATGACAGGTCTTTAATGTTTATGCTTCTGACTACGGATGATGGGCATCACGTGGCAATTCAATCGTGGAGGAATACGACACAAGAAGTAAGTAACCCAAGCAAAATGCACAAAAGTTCAGGGATACGGTCGAATAAAACAAATGACTCAAAAAAACAACATTCCCAGAGGACCACTAATATCATCTTATACGAGAAATATAGTCACTTCATATGCCAGCTTTTTCTCGGTACTTTTTATGCCTTTGGCGGGCCGCCCGGGCGTCCATTCGATCGTCCATTGACTCGAGCGGAAGAAGCTTTGTCTACAAGTTGAATTTTTTGGGGAGAGGGGGAGAGGGGAAGAGAATCGTCTCCATGCCGCTCCTTTTTGACGCTGAAAGGCCCGAAAGAGGAGGAGGTGCACGTGAATTGATTCCCCCACGGATGGGATGGCGTCTCCACAGCAGTCTATGATCTCTTCCCAATTTCACCCCCAATCTTTTTCCCCATTCTTTATTTAGACGTACAACATTCCATGCAAAGTCCGTTGGGTTCTCCTTGCTCCCACCACCACTTCGATCGATCCATGCCCGTCTTCCTTTCAGCTTTGCAAGTGGAACGTCTAGGTTTGTCTTATTTTGTGAAAGACACTTTCCTTCTCTTGTTTTTTTCTTCTTTATTGATAAGTTTTTTATTTGATGGGCCAAATTAAGCCCGTCCGCCCATGTTGGGCCAAACCCAGCCCATAAAAGAATGGCCCGTAAGAGGAAAGTGCAGTTATTTTCCAAGTGAAAATAATTGCAATATATAAAATAAAAAGTAAAGGGGATAATGTTACCTATAGCGCTTCAGAAAGAAAATACGCTTCTCCATTTTTCTTCCCTTTGAAATAGTATACTCCCTCTTGAAGAACGGAACTCCATGGTTTCAAAAGATTCCTCTGAGATTGCAACGGTACTTAATCTTTTACAAGCAAGGTATGTCCGTCTCCCGATATACCATCGATCGGTGTTACATGTTTTCCGGGCTCATTTCCGCATTCGTTTTTTGGTATTTGATTGTTCGAGTATCGGTTCGATTTTAGGAATTTGTTTCAACATTTATGTTAGAGAGGTTGTCCTCCCATGTGCTAAAGAAGTCAATTGACTTGTCCCGAGATTACTAATAGACTAGACAAATTCTGTAATATTGGTTACAGTTTAGAGAAATATAACCTCGACAAGAAAAAAATCAAGAGATTTATGATCGAATGTTTTAGGAACGGATTGGCCGTGGTTAAAGGCAAGAGAAAAGCTAGAATTGCGTGAGCAAATTTTTTCCA
The DNA here is from genome assembly GCA_017140595.1 of Eucalyptus curtisii. NCBI lineage: Eukaryota > Viridiplantae > Streptophyta > Magnoliopsida > Myrtales > Myrtaceae > Eucalyptus > Eucalyptus curtisii. The sequence continues at coordinate 32,341,708 of CM029503.1, read as the reverse complement.
TATATACCTTGAAACAGACTGGTGAATTATTTTGAACATAATGTAAAATGTGAAGTGCATAGATTATGAATTTGAAAAGAGCAATCCTAATTAATACTCAAAAAGCATACTACGTCATAAAAGGTTCGATGTACTAAGGACATCCAATTACAACAAAGCCTTCGACATGAAGTTTTTTTTTTTTCCTTTCGCATCTCTTAGAAATGGAGTCCGATGTCGATTTCGAAGATGGTAGCAAAGACCATTTAACTTTTCTTTTTCTAACCCGAAGCTTTTCCAATAATCGGGAATTGATCTATGTCTATTCACACCACGACATACGTCATATGGCTGCATACCCACCACCTGCATACTTATATTTACTTCCACAAAAGTACTCATTTTGCTCAAACATCACAATCCCGCCCCCACTTTGCACCCCCAATATGGGAGATTGGAGATTTGAGCTTTCCATTACCTCAATTTTCACATTTTTCGCATAAGCATTTGAGGTTGGCCACTGCTTATCAAATAAGAACACTGCCCGACGCCTTATTTTGTACATTGTTTGGAAAACCTTACATATAATACTCCTCGTGTCGACATCGATGGAGGGGGGCCTCAAATTGATGCGCTACACGCCATGCACAGCCCGTGGATAAGATTTTCACCTTTCTTTTTTCCCCTTGTCCACTTTTTCCACAAAAGGAATCCTTCCCTTTTTTTTTCTTTTCATACATGTTCTTTCATATTCTTTTTCCCTTCATCCCGTTGTATTCTTTTAATAAAGAATTGCATCGCCCCACTACAGCCAAATTTGATACCCCAGAAACACCCTTTTTCTTGAGAAAAAAAGGGCGTTTTGGAGAGTCCGGAGGAAGGTCGTCGAAAGAACGAGGAGGTACAGAGGGAAATGCTTTGTTTAAGCAAAGAAAAAGTGGAAAAAGATTATGGGGCAAAAACAAATGTGGAAGGAAGAGAGCATGTTGACGATAAGGTGTGGAAGCAACCCTTCGAGATGGCAAAGGTTAATTAAATGTGTGTGAATTAGGGGGTGGCTCTTATCACTGCCTTATCAAGATATGGTTCTGTCTGTGTCTCAAAGTAGCCTTTTATCTACTTCCTTTCTTTTTCGTTTCTGATTTCCTTCTTTCGTGTGCCGGCGGTTCATCCCGGGACATGAATGTCGCCCGTTCTTTCTCATTCATCGGAAAAGCGGATGGTACTTTGGCCCTCATTGATCAGGGATTGTCGCTTTGGGATACTTTGTGGCTTGTGAAAAGAAGTTAGGTTTTAGCTGCTGCATGATAGCCGGCTCTTAGCTAATCATGCCGTAGTAAGTATGCCTCGAATTCATATCTTTTCGAGCTGTCCCTCTCCTCATAATAGCATCGCTCGTCAGAAAAAAAGAACCTACAACATCATTATGCGTGTAGTTAATTATAAGTAACGTGGGAATTTAATGACATGAACCTTTCTCTCGCTAAATGTTAACTCGCTTTCAACCAATTCGGCAGAATAATTGTCTAGAAAGTCCTTAATCTATTAAATTTTTACTAATTTAGATTGAAACCTTGTAATTTTGTCTTTTGTTTTTTTGTTGATTATATTTTACTCACTCTAACTCTTCATTCTTAGACTTTATTCTTATCTTATCGCGGGGTGTGAGAATTGAAACTTATACTTAAAACTAGATCATTTCTATTGAATGTGAGGATTGGAACCCCACACCTCCCTCTTTCCTTGTAAGAAGGGTGGCCATTGAGAATTTTTGTCAATTGAGTCTAAACATTTCTACACTTTGCCAATTGGATCAATCCGCCCAATTTTGACCAAAAATCACTAATGTGAATGCCAACCGCCTTAAGTGAACGATCTTTAATATATTTTAATATTTTTGTCGAATTTTTTTATAATTTTTTTCTTTATTCTTCCTTTTGTTGATGATTGGGCAAGGGTTGGCCTCACCCTGGGCCAGGGCGGCCCTCCCGTTGCTACTAATCCTCACTTTCCTGCAATTTGCCTTGCAAGAAGACAAGGGAAAGTTTTGGCCCACCCAAGAAATGGAAGTTGACGAACTTGAAGCTGTCATCGCTGAGCAACGTCAGGAGCTTGTCATGTCCCAGACCTTAGACTTCAATACCGACTATGCCTTCCAACTCCAAATGCAGGAAGCCATGAGTGCTAGTGAGGATAGTGAGGCCACCTTGGCCTTGGCGTTGCCTAGACGAAGGCAACACTCGAAGAAGTTGTTTTGGCTTGGGGAAGGGTTGGCCTAGACAGATCTAGCGAGGCGAACCCTCATCCTCATCCTCGCCCTCGCCTAGGTGCCAACCCGCCCGTCATCACCTACGGTTGGCCATTGGCAAAAAGAAAAAGAAAGAAAAAAAAAAGAGTGAAAAGAAAAAATATAAAAATAGAAAAGTATCATAAAAAATTATCTGAGTCAGCGCCCGTTATGCCACGTAAGACGGTTAATGTTTACATAAGTGATTTTTGGCTAAAATTGGCCAAATGGACTCAATTGCAAATATATGAAAATATTTAAGACTCAGTTATTAATTTGAAAGGTTTACGATTGAATTGGCAAAAGTATAATAGATTTATGACTTTTTGGACAATTTTCTTGCAATTCGGCTATTCAAGAACATGAAAGTAGGGTTTTACGGGGGTACACAACAATGATTTTTTTTCCATGTGCGATTTGCTCGTCGATTATACTTAGTTAATTCGATTGCTCCTAGCAGCTAGAGAGAAAGAGTCCCGTGATTTCAGTGATGAATGAAGTCAAAAAATCATCAATCGGAATCATTCCCTTATCACGACTTTGCGAACCCCAATCTCATTAGTCATTTAAGTATCTTGCTAACGTTAGCTTTGTCCCTCACCTTTGTCTCCTTATGATAGTCTTGAGGGCCGAAAGCTGATGTGAACATTATGACATTGAGACATGAAATTGTCGTAGAGCTGCGCCAGTACATAGCCTCGTAGATCGATAACCCTTTTGACCACGAGAGTACACAATCGTTGGACCAAAGAGAATCTCTCGACTGCAAGGCAGGCAACTTGTGGAAATTCTCGTCTCTTTCGATGTTGATTTCTGAGTTGATGATTGACGATGACGGTGAAATTCCATCCAGCCGCAAAAGAAAAAGAGAACTTTAGACGTCACGACACTGCTCGTGGAAAGGAACATACGATAACCCCTACGAGTATTTTCCACTATGGCAAGAGGAAAAAAGAAGTCAAGCCTTAAATCGTAAGTTTGCGAAAGTCATGACAGGAGTTGCACATTGAGCTTTTATCCCCTAAGTCGACGAGAAAATATTGGGTGGTTTGAGAGTGCCATGTCAGCGTGGTCTCCGATATTTTCTCCAAGTCGACGCAGAGTCTCATCAGATACTTTGCGCGTAATCAATCCTACGCAAAAGATAAGGAAAAAATAGAAAAGAGAGAAAGAAAAGGACTTATGTGCTTTAAATCAACGCCTTGTTTCGCAACATCAATAAGCCATATACTTCTTTGAATTTAGAAGACGAGGGGGTAGCTAGATTATATATAAACAGTTCAGCAAAACCGTCCTTCGACTAGATAGAATGCACTCTCGAGCTCTTCTGAATTGTTCGATTAGAAAGAACTCTCGTCAACATATTTGCAAGGGTTTTGCTGTTACATCATCTCCATGCATTGTTGTAACGATAGAACAAGTTGCCGGCAATTTGCGATGAAAAAGGATCAACTTACGTAACCGAACAAGAACCCAAGTTGTCAACAATTTCTGCTTAACTAAAGTGTTTTTCTAGGACCGACGTTATCAGAGGAAGTGCACACATGCACCGCCAAAAGGAAGGGATCAAAAGTGAAGGATAGAATCAAATTAAAATGCTTATCCATGCAGGCTCAGCTATTATAATAATCCGTGTCATGCACAAGTTGGACTTCGCGGCGTAAGTGATGGACTCAAGTTGTGGAAACCTGAGTGTTTTGCTGACTACTTTTTACCATACGAGGTAAGAAACGATGGATGCTACGACGATTTGCTGACCTGCTCGGGCCCTTTACGACTCTTATCTACTACTCGATATGGGAAATATTAATGCCGCCGAATCGGCAAGCTGGAAGAAAGGCGTTAAAGAGCTAAATGCGTCACGATCCTAGATGGAAAGATCGGGAAACGCGGGGGAAAGCGAGTTGCTTTGCTGATGCGGGATTTTATCTTGATGAGCGGGCGAGTGCTTTCATGACCTAGTTTAGTCCCAGACCGAAGAGGAAAGAAGAGCCTCCCCAAAAGGTCTTCGTCTCCTCACCTTCTTCTTGCTTTTAGGCGCTTGCACGTAATCATCTTCGGGAGCAAAGTGGGACATCGTCTCCCCCAAAAGGTTTCCGAATGACATTCACCTCATAGCAGGAAACCCTAGTGGCCGAATGGAGAGGTACTGGGAAGAGACATTCGTGCAGCCGTGCGTGGAGCTTGTCATTAGTTTCGGTCTGATAACATATGTTTGGCTTTGAACCAACAAATCTCGTAAATGATCCGTAACCACATCAAATGCTTTGACTTCTTTCTTCGACTGCCTCTTCTCTTCACACTCGCCTCATGACCGTATCGATCAGCCTCTTACTGGGAAAAATCTTTCCAAAAAAGTCCAAAACCTAATTGTACATATGTTAACTCAATTCTAAACTTTTTAATTTAGTCCTAAATCTTTGGACAATTTGCCAACTTGGTCCGTTCCGACTAATTTGCCCGAAAATTACTGATGAGAATATTGTCCATTTTACGTGGCATGACCAGTGCCAACGTGGATAATTTTTGCATTCAATATATTTTTCTTCTTTTTTTCTTTTTATTGTGGGATGTTGACCGACCACTTGCCTACAAACCCTCACCTGGCCGACGAGGGCTTGTAGGGCCTTGCCCAATGACCAAGCGAGGATCACCAAGGGGCTTGCCATCCACAATAAAAGAAAAGAAAAGAATTTATAAGTTTCTTTAAAATATTACAAAAATTGTTCATATTAGCGTCGACTGTACTAAGTAAAACGATCGGTGTCCACATCAATAATTTCCACCAAAAATTGATCAAAAGGACTTTATTGGGAATCATCATTTATGGTTAAATTTTAAAATTGAATTGATATTCATACAACATATTTAGGATTTTCTTTACTAATTATTTTGCTAGTCACAAGGTTTCAACTTGGTTGATTGAGAGAGAGAGAGAGAGACTCTGAGTTGCACTCTTATTTGTGCAGGTGATTGCTAATCATTTTGCTAGTCACTAGGTTTCAACTTGGTTAATTGAGAGAGAGAGAGAGAGAGTTGCACTCTTATCTGTGCTAGTGACCGCACCATTATCTTAATAAAGACAAACTTCCGACTGACGCCAACCGTTGGCACGAACGAGAAGAGAGATAAATATCAAGTTGCAGCAGACAAGGGTGGCAGCTCAAAAAATGACGTTTAGTCACATCGCAAACTCATCTGCTCTGTCAAACACTAAGAAGCAACAGGTCGTAACACTACTCCATCTTCCAACGAAATTCCATCTTTCTTCTACATTCTAATTCGAACTCTAAAATATAATCTAAACATCAAATCACATTCTAGCGTCGAAAACTAACGGAAATAAAACATGATTGATCGGGATCCATCGAGTCCCGGAGAGCTGGCCGACAACTGACTTCAAGCCTTTCCATCGTCATCGCCCTCGGAACAAATCTTGAATCTACAATTTGCGAGCCGTCACCCTCGAATCTACAAAAGATTATCATCATTGTCCGTCTCCTTCCCCCTATTTTTATTATTATTTATCCTTCATCTCCCTTCATCAAAATTGAATGCGAGCCAATTCAGGGGCCCCTGTTCTTACACCAAAAACCGAAGCTGCATGTCGTCTGTAAACTTGAAGCCGACCTTTCCTGTACCCGACTCCTCAAACCGTGCGGACGAATTTCTTTTTTCTGATTCGTCTTTTGTTTCTGCCTTCGGGAACCGACTTATCGTGGCGCACGCAGAATCCCGATGCCCCTCCCTCTGCTCTGCCATGCAGCCTTCCGTAACTCGGAGAGGCTTCCCCCACTCCACTGGTTTTCATCGGCATTTTGCTAATGGGGTGACGACACCTGTCTCCTCTTCACTCGCTCGCGTACAGAATCTGAGGTTCCCCAAGCACCCCTTCAAGGGGCAAAAAAAAAAAAAAAAACAGAGAAAAATTTTAAGAAGAGGACAAATTATTACAATTAAAAAAGAGGGAGGATATCACCCGATTTAATTACGCAGAAAATCGCCGACTCAACGGGTGTCCCCGCGCTCTCGCGAAGTGTCGTCTGAGATAATATGGGAAACTGTGATGAGATTTTTAGCATTGGTGGTCCCACCTCCCCCTCCTCCTTAGAGGGCCCACCTTATGAGGACATGACCGCCATTTGCTTCCGCCCGGACCTATAAATTCCTCCCTCTCCTTCCCTCCTCCATCTGCGCTTCGAGCTCCTTTCTCACACGGAAATGAAGTGAGTGTACATCTCTCGGAGACATTCATTCTTTTACACCATTGTTTCCCGAATTTACAGGCGGCTGCTCATTCTTAAGATTTGAAACTCAATGGCTTCGCTCGGAATCGCAGTTGCTCTGTTCTGCTACGTTTTGATCTTCTCGGTCACTGGTAAGTTCCAGTGTCAAAAGGGAGTCTTTTATCATGGCCCTTCTGTTTTCCCTCTCGACGTAAATGGGGACTCGCTTTGGGTTTCAAGTTTCGGACTTTCGGTGCTTTCGGCTCGGGTTCTGAACTCATGCTCTGTTTCTTGAATTTGCGTTGCAGGTGCGGATTCGGCGACATTCACCATAGGCAACTCGTGCAGCTTCACGGTCTGGCCGGGGATCCTCTCCGGGGCCGGAACCGCGCCGCTCTCCACCACCGGCTTCGCCCTCGACCCCGGCGCGTCCACCTCAGTGACTGTCCCTGCCTCCTGGTCCGGCCGCCTATGGGGCCGCACCCTCTGCTCCCAGGACCCCGCCACCGGCAAGTTCGCCTGCCTCACCGGCGACTGCGGCTCCTCCGCCCTCGAGTGCTCCGGCAGCGGCGCCACCCCTCCCGCCACCCTCGCGGAGTTCACGCTCAACGGCGCCGGCGGGCTCGACTTCTACGACGTCAGCCTCGTCGACGGGTACAACCTCCCGATGCTGGTGGTGCCGCACGGCGGCGCTGCCACCGGGGCGGGGAACTGCACCGCGACGGGGTGCGCGGCGGACCTGAACGTGGGGTGCCCGCAGGAGCTGAAGGTGACGAGCGCCGGGAGCGAGGGCGGGGTGGCGTGCAAGAGCGCGTGCGACGCGTTCGGGGACCCGCAGTACTGCTGCAGCGGCGCCTACGGAGCGCCGAGCACGTGCAGGCCGAGCCAGTACTCGGAGTTCTTCAAGAGGGCGTGCCCGAAGGCCTACAGCTACGCCTACGACGACGGCACCAGCACCTTCACCTGCGCTTCGGCGGATTACAAGATCACATTCTGCCCGACGGCTTTCCACGAGGTAAGAATCCACCTGAACTTCGGCATTTTCCGGGAACCACCGCCATACGAATGCAGTTATAATTCAAATATTCGACTCTGTTTTTGGGGAAAGGACTGTTGATTTTTTTACGCTTGTGGTGGTGACTGAGGGTTGTTCTTGGTTTTCTCTTCGTGGCTGCAGTGTCAAGGCGGCGGGCGGTGAGTACGCGATGTTGGCGGCGGAGGTCTCGGGCGGCGTTGCCTCGTCGTCGTGGACGCCGCCGCACTGGGCCGTCGCTGTCACCGTTTCGGCGACAGTTTGGCAGTTTCGGCGGCTGCTCTGATCTGGAAAAAAAGAAAAAATCTTCGTCGCCCAAGCTCCTCGCGAGAAAATATTGCACAGTGGGGCCCACCTCTCTATCTCTCTCTATCTCAACTGGGTTGGGCCCCACGCGCTTTACAAAGATCAAGTGGGTTATTTCCGGGAAAATTGAAATTTCCGGGGAAGAGAATTCGAGAAGGGAGGCCAATGCGTTGCTCCCTCTTCGGACGCGAATCTCTACGCCAAAATATTTCCGGGAAAAGTGATATATTCTAGGGAAAGATTTTTTCGGAGGGCGATGATGATAGGAATCCAGGGGTGACGGCACAAAGTCAACCGCCGGCCGGCTCTCCAGGGCCTGATGGGTTCCGATTGATCTCGGCTTTTGTTGCATTTCCAATAGTTTTCAACGCATAGAATGCGATTCCATGTTTAGATTATATTTTGGAGTTAGATTAGAATGTAGAAGAGCAGGAAGATGAAGTAATGTGACGACCTGTTGCTATTAAGATGATGCTGTAGTCATCAGCACAGATAAAAATATAACTCAAACTCTCTCTCAAGTTAAAATCTAATAATAGGCAAGATAATTATCAAAATAATTATAAATTTATTTTAGGAATGATAATTCGATTTTAAACTTTTCAGTGTAAACAATTTAATCATAAATTTTTTGATAATTACGTAAATGTAGACAATTTAATCATAATTTTTTTGACAATCCCTCAATATTAGACCTTTTGGCCAACTCTGGTCATTGTGCACGGCCTTACGGACCCTTGCCGGCCGGCAGCCGACTTCCAGCCGCCACCCTCCGAATGATTTCCCGAGAAAACATCACTTTTCCCGGAATATTTTTGCTCAAAGATTCTTGTCCGCCATGAAGCAACGCGTTGACCTCTGTAGATTTTCTTTCTTTCACGAGGCCTCTCGTTGAGTCTATAATCCAATGATCTTGTAAAAAGTGGGGTCCATACGAGAAAATAAAGCGAGAAAATATTTGGTATGTCTCGTGCTCCAACGTGGCAAATAAAAAGGCACCTTGAATTGCGCCACGTGTCCAGTGTGAGCCACGTTGTCAGGAAATTTCCCCCCCTCCTCTCTTCGCCGGTGCGGACGAACAGCCGGCCACCTCGACCTCTGCAACGACCACCTACTCCGGTATGTCCGGGAAGGTGCCGAGTGCTCGATCTGCCACAAAAGCTTCCCTACCAGCCAAGCTCTCGGTGGGCACAAGGTCCACTATGAGGCCCCCACTCCTTCCTCCTCAGCGCCGTCGCCGCCACCAAAATGCCAACAGGGTGAGCGTCTCAAAGGGCGTGGGGTCAAAAAAAGCCAGGGGCACCACGAGTTCAATCTGAACACCCCGGCACTCCCAAAGTTCTCCCCCCGTTTTGCATTCTCCGGCAACGTGGATGACGAGGTGGAGAACCCACATCCCTCCAAGAAGCCCCGATTCCTAGTGCCGATGAAGACAAAAGCGGCCTAAAATGGGTCGGATTGGAAACGCATAGAAATCCACACACCAAAAAAAAAGGGCGATTGGAGATAGAGAGTCGGGCGATCTTGACGCCAACACAGTCGACGCTCCTCCGCCTCTCTCTTGCGACCTCCGCTTCGCTTCTCTCTCTCTCTCTCCCTCTTGCCCCTCCGCGAAGTCGTGCCCCTCTTCCAGCGAAGCGCGACGCCGACGCCCCTCCACCTCCGCCTCCGCCTCCGTTGCCTCCATCACCCCCAACTCCGACGCCGACACCCCCGACACCTCCACGTCTACCTCCATCCCACGCGCCTGAACTCGACGCCGATGCCTCTACCTCTGCCACCGCCCCCAACGCTGACGTCGACGCCCCTTCGCGTCCCTCTCGCGACCTCTGCTCCACTCTCTCTCTCTCTTTCCTTTGCGGAGCGCCCTTGCTGGCCAACCCTGACATCGACGACCCTGCTCGCTGCAGAGGAGAGAGAGCGTCAGAGCATGTGCAGAGAGGTGGCCAGGGTCTATGGAAGAGAGGACAGAGGAAGGGGGAGAGCAAAATTTTGAATTGCTGACGTGGACGGCACGTGTCGACTTTTATATGGTTTTCCATTTCGCCTACGTGGAGTGTTTCACCTGCCTAATATTTTCTCGAAATTGAGGGAGAGGTGGGCCCACTGTGCACAGCCAGCGCTAGGCTAGGCGACCAAGTTTTTTTTTTTTTTTTTTTTTTTTTTTTTTTCCAGATCAGAGCAGCTGCCGAAACTGCCAAACTGTCGCCGAAACGGCGACAACGACGGTCCAGAGCGGTGGCGGCGTCCACGACGACGAGGCAACGCCGCCTGAGACCGCCGCCGCCGCCGGCGCGTACTCACCGCCCGCTGCCTTGACACTGCACCCACGAAAAGAAACCAAGAACAACCCTCAGTCACCACCGCAAGCGAAGAAAATCAACAGTCTTTTCTCCCAAAAACAGAATCGAATATTTGAATTATGGCTGCACTCGTATGGCGGTGATTCGAAGAAAATGCCAAAGTTCCAAGGTGGACTCTTACCTCGTGGACGGTGTCGGGCAAAATGTGATCTCGTAATCCGCCGAAGCGCAGGTGAAGGTGCTGGTGCCGTCGTCGTAGGCGTAGCTGTAGGCCTTCGGGCACGCCGTCTTGAAGAATTCCGAGTACTGGCTCGGCCCGCACGTGTCCGGCGACCCGTAGGCGCCGCTGCAGCAGTACTGCGGGTCCCCGAACGCGTCGCACGCGCTCTTGCACGCCACCCCGCCCTCGCTCCCGGCGCTCGTCACCTTCAGCTCCTGGGGGCACGCCTCGTTCAGGTCCGCCGCGCACCCCGTGGCGGTGCAGTTCCCGTTCCCCGCCCCGGAGGCGGCGTCGCCCTGCGGCACCACCAGCATCGGGAGGTTGTACCCGTCGACGAGGCTGACGTCGTAGAAGTCGAGCCCGCCGGCGCCATTGAGCGTGAACTCCGCGAGGGTGGCGGGAGGGGTAGCGCCGCTGCCGGAGCACTCCAGGGCGGAAGAGCCGCAGTCACCGGTGAGGCAAGCGAACTTGCCGGTGGCGGGGTCCTGGGAGCAGAGGGTGCGGCCCCAGAGGCGGCCTGACCAGGAGGCAGGGACGGTCACCGAGGTGGACGCGCTGGGGTCGAGGGCGAAGCCGGTGGTGGAGAGCGGAGCGGTTCCGGCGCCGGAGAGGATCCCCGGCCAGACAGTGAAGCTGCACGAGTTGACTATGGTGAATGTCGCCGAATCCGCGCCTGCAAATTCAAGAAACAGAGGATTAGACCAGAACCCGAGAAGAAAGCACCCGAAGTCCCAAACTTTAAATGGAAAACGAATCACCATGTACGTGATTTCGAGAGGGAAAACAAAAGGGCCACGACAAAAGGCTCCCTTTCAACACTGGAACTTACCAGCGACCCAGAAGATCAAAACGTGGAAGAACAGAGCAACTGCGATTCCAGTCGAAGCCATTGGGTTTCAAATCTCAAGAAATAATGGTTATAAGAATGAATGTCCCTCAGAAAAATATGGAATCACTTCATTTCTGTGTGGGAAAGAAATTTGAAGTGCAAATGGAGGGGAGGGAAGCAGGGAGGAATTTATAAGCCCGGGAGGGACGAAAGTTGCGGTCCTGTGTGAGTCGGTGGAGGCCTCTGAGGAGTTGACGGGACCACAGCGGCCCAAAAAATCTATCACAGTTTTCTAATTTCTCTCAAACGTCATTTCGTGAGAGCATGGAGACACAAGTTGAAGTCGGCGCTTTTCTGCGTAAGTAAATCGGGTGATATCCTCTCCTTTTTCTTTAATAATTTGCCGTCTATTTTCTCTGTTTTTTTTTTTTAATGGAGGGGTGAACCTAGATTCTGTACGCGAGCGAGTGAAGAGGAGACAGGTGTTGCCGCCTCATCAACTAAACGCCGATGAAAACCATTGGAGGGGGGGAAAGTCTTTCCGAGTTTCGGAAGGCTGCATGGCAGAGCAGAGGAAGGGGCATCGAGATTCTGCGAGCGCCATGACAAATCGGTTCCCCGAAGGCAGAAACAAAAGACGACGCAGAAAAGAACTCGTCCGCATGGTGTGAGGAATCGGGTACAGGAAAGGTCGGCTTCAAGTTTACACACGACACGCAGCTTCGATTTTTTTCGGATAAGAACGGGGCCCGTGAATTAGCTCGCATTCAATTTTGATGGAAGGAGGAGGAGGATAAAAAATAGGTGGAAGGAGACAGAGAATGATGAGACGCGTGTGTGATGATTGCATCTGAAATTATTTTTTTCAGGCCACGTGTAAATATGGAGGAGAAGATGAATTAGGAATGTGCAAAGCATGTGCACGACGGACCGACCATGGAAGGAGAAGTTAGGAATAGGATAGACTCTCTCTAGCTCACGTGAACAATGCGCTAGCATGCTTGGGAGGACAGCACAGGGCCATCTCCCCTCGTCGGCCAGGTCTTGTTTCTATCTCTTTCGCAAGACAATGCGCATTGTGGGAATGTATTCTAGGGAATCGTCATGCATCATGTCATCGATCAACTTAAGGTATAATCACCGATACATTCGGATCTTACTTACCGAGCTACCATTGGCATTGATTTATTTAACAGCCATATTAACAGCCATATTATTAACGATGGAGATCTTGTGGCATGATCGCCTATCATCTCTATGTCCGTTATGAACAATTAGTGTTGTAAATCTCGATGCTGTCCACCATAGAGACTTACTGCTGCACCTTGCTAATTATATCGACGTCAATCTATAGACAAGAATCATAATTGTGCACATTATGTCTGGCTTCAATTTAAACCTATCAAATCGTAATTTGAACCGAACAGACTATCGACAGATATTTTCCCAACAAAATAAATAAATATCCCAAGCGCGGGTTCCAACTCGCATTAAATGTCGCCTTCCTGGAAGGCTAAGCTCTCGCCCAAGACTAAAGAACGGTAGTCGATGACCGAAGAACCAAGCACACTATTCACTAAAGGTTCTGACCTCTGTACATCGCACCCTTCGGCACACAAAGCAAAAATAGTCCAATTATTCAGATTCCAGATTCTGGTGAAAAAGCATCTGCCCCGGCATTGACTCGGAAAAGGGCTCAGCACCTTGCTAGTTGCAGCACTTGGCAGCCACAGTCGCATGGCTTTTGACTACTTGGGTGGGGAATATGAGAGAAAGTCTAGCCTCCTCACAGCTCCTAAAGCCTCTTATTCCCACGCGATGGAGTAAAGGATCAGCCGAGCATTAAATTAATCGAAGATTTCCTTGCCCATTTGACCCACCACGGCCCAAATCTTGCAAAAATTCTGTCACCTCCCTTTCCATTATTTTAAGTCGAAAAGCATCGCATCAATAAGCAAACACCGATGCTTTTCCAACGATTAACGTTGGCTGAGACAAGCAACCCAACTTGCCTATTGTTTTGCGAGCCGCAAGTTGGCAAAAGAGAACATGGGCACGCTCTTTCGGGTGAGATTAAGTAAGGCCGGTGGTGCATCTCGCCAAATTAGAGCCATCCAGGAAGACGGGTAAAGATGAATTACGCCGTGTACTTACTAATATTCAGGCAAGTTGGCAAATACTGTTTTGGGATGCTCATCGCATTAGATAACGCAAGTTGCCAAAACTAGTTGAAACCACGGATTTTGCCTTTAAAGCTTTGGCCTTGGAAATTGCAGCCGAATCGAATTCGCCCATAGTAATTACCAAGGGACTCTAACAGGCACTGCATGGATAGAGTTGTTTGCTTCTCCTTAACCTCCTTAAGCTTTCCTTACTGTCAGCCTTTAGCCGAAAAAAGCGTTACAGTGCCTTGTCATTCGACAGAGTATAAGATGCTTTGAGACTATACTTTTCACCAGAAACTCAAATTGTTGGAGGAACGAAACTTCTCCCAAGACAAGGAGCAAATCAGTATATTCACTCCCTAAACCTTAGGCGATCACAACTCACCTATGATACTGCCTGGTATCACACGGTGCTAATGCAGAAACATTGCAAAGCTCTCCTGCCCTGCCGGATTGTCCCTGTCGCAGGACATCCCTGCATCTGAGCCGTTTTGGGAAGTAAGTCAGGTCATGGTTCAAAAAGAACATGGACACACCCTTGTGCCAAAATGATGCGTGCATGCCGAGAACACAGAAAATTATAGCTCCATAATCTGCTTTTAGTGCTGCAAACATAATTATAGGAACTCGAAATGAAGTCTGAAATGAAGTCTAAAACCAAATTCAATGATGTGAATATTAAAGGAATTGGAAAAAAATTTGACTTTACTATCAGAGTAATTTAGACCTAATATAGCATTAAAGGATCCTACTGCACTCACAAACTCACTAAATTACCGGCCTTGTTGATATAGCATTGACTTGACTTCTAAAAGGTTGATATGCCCTTGTTGCAGACTGAAAACCTCTCCAGGAGTAGAAAACCTCACCCCTAAACGTAAATTCTAGATCATCAAAAGCTATTCCAGAATGTCTATAACATTCTTCATTCATCAAGATCCCAAGCTTTGCACTGTGTATCCAATCAATCAACTGTCATTTGCCACAAAAACAATGGGCACAACACAACACATCCAAAGGCTATAGGATTCCAATATCAGTTGAACAAAAATGGGCTATTCAAATTCTCATGATCAGGAAGGCCCTAAAAATCAATTGCAAAGAATGAACGGGAGAAGATAAAAAATCTCCAAATTACATGCATGCTCAACTGTCTACAAAGCAAGGTATATATCCACAAGCAAATTTGTTTTAAAAGCTGCCCACAATACAGAACTTCCCATGGCATCAGTACAGAATAATGATGGCATGAATCACTTTCTAGTGTATCCAGTAGTCTCTTTGGATAATACATAAATCTCTACAGTTATTATAATTCATCTGGAGCACAATTACCTACCAAGAAAACATACACCTATTGAGCAAAAACTGAATAATCCTCGTCTCGGTTAACTGAACAAAGATGCATGTGCGGACTGCGACATAGTCTCCTTACGAGCAACATTATCTTATGGTAACTTATCAGGTTGATGTCAAGTTAAAAAGTAGGCAAACATTAAGAAGACATGAGTGTGACCAAAACCATACGTAAAGACACCAAGGGTTTACAGTTGTACCTTATGAAATATATTGAGCTTAAGGGAATAGCATGGTTTGTAGCGTAATATTCCCACAGAAAAAGCATTGAGTCATTGTTGCTGTCATCACTATAGTACAAGAAATGTACCCGGTACCCTATATTCCAAAGAACAACTGGAGATAGCCACTGGAAACAAGAATAAAATTCCAAAATATTGATGCATGAAACATTCCATTTTTATCATAATGTAGATAGTTGGTAGAAAGGTAGAAATCATTAAGTCATGAAGAGCCAAGTGAACATGAGAGAGGTTGTTGCCTGCATCTTCTTAGCTGTGCAATAGGCAAACTTCCCAGCAGCTGCAATTTTTTTCCCATTCCCAATAGTATATTGTTAATGGCCAGTAATTAAAAGCAATAAAAATATGTCATGTTCCTCTCAGTAGGCATCTCAGAGCAATTAAAAAATGTCATCTTCCCATCCCAACGATCACACTGAGCGCACAGAGAACAATCACAATGCCGTCCTTCAACAGTAATTGACAATTGATTAATGATCTCTGCCAGGCCAAGCATCAATACCACTCAATCCAATGTGAATACCATAACCAAAAATTTCAAAAATAAGCCACTAAGGCATCACCAACGCAGAACTGAATAAGAGCACCCATCAGTAGCACTGGGTGAAAATAGCTCAATTAGAAGTTAACCAATTTGTCATCCTCACTGACCGACGCAGGAAACCAAAAGCGATAGAAACAAACTAAAATCTCCAAAACATCCTCTATGTATAACATTCCAAACCGACAAAACATAAAAAGGTGAACAAAAGCATAAGCAAGAAAACAAGAGAAATATGTACTATTACTCTTCTTTCCTTATTTCCCTTCTTCAAGAGGTCATAGTACATTCCCTGGCAAAATGCCCCTGCTCACCACAATTGAAGCACTTGCCACCACCGCCGCCACCACCGCCGAATCTGCTTCCACCGCCAGCATTGCAATCCCTCGCCATATGACCATGTCCACCACAGTTATAGCAAGCACCGCCGCCACCAAAGCCGCCGCCGCCGCCGACACCAAAGCCGCCGCCGCCGCCGCCGCCCCTGCTGGTACAATCCCTTGCCATGTGCCCGAAACCACCACAATTGAAGCAGGCACTGCCTCCTCCTCCTCCTCCTCCTATTCCAACCCCACCATCGGTACTCCGGCGACAATCTCTCGCCATATGACCGATCCCACCGCAGCTAAAACAAGCCCCAGAACCCCCACCCCCGCCGCCGCCGCCACGGCTCCCGCGGTCGCGGTCACAGTCCCTTGCCAAGTGTCCCACCTCCCCACAAACATAGCATCCGGCGCCACCGGCGCCGCCCCCGCCGTACCTGTCGCCGCCCTTCCAGCCGCCGCCGAACCCGAACCCGCGCCCGCCCCTGACGCCGCCGAACCCCCCGCCGCCACCGCCGCCGCCGCCGCCGCCGAAGCCGTCCCTGGCGGCGCTCGCCCCTTGACGGGGCCCCGCCGGGGCCGGTGACGTCGACGGCCGAGGACTTGCCCTCGGACTCGGTGACGATGGAGAACTCGACCTCCTCGCCCTCGGCGAGGCTACGGAAGCCGTCGGACCTGATGGAGGACTGGTGGACGAAGAGGTCCTCGCCGCCGTCGCTGGGCTTGATGAAGCCGAAGCCCTTGAGGTCATTGAACCACAGGACGGTGCCGGCGCATCTCTCCTGACTCGCCATGGATTCCGATCGACGGATCGATCACCGGAGAGGAAGAGAGAGAGAGGGAGAGAAGGAGGAAGAGAGAGAGTTCGCGGAGGTTCTAGAGAGAGAAGCGTCGGGGGGGGAGAGTTTCGGGATTTATATAAAAAGCAAAACCCTAATCGCAATCGCGAGCCCTACAATTGTAACGACTCCGGCTCTCCGATTTGCCCCCCTTTTTCTCTCTAAGGATTCCGTGTAATTCCGCAACAAAAAATTCGGATAGAAGGAATTTGTTCTTCTTCCTTTTCATCTTATTTTATATATTTCCTGACCAATTAAAAAATAGATATAAATTTCTCGAGAAACAGAGTATCTCAAACGGGAGACGCATCTCCATTAGTTAAATAAATCATGTCGGTGGATGGTTCTCTCTTTTTTATTTTTCTATTTTTTTAGAGAAACTGGAAATATTTTAGTGACCTTTCTATTGGCAATTGCTCATGCTGCCGCCAGAAATGGATTTCAAGCAGAAATGGATTTTCCTTGAATGTAACTGACGAAGATCTTCCTGTTAGCAGGATTTGAGGAAAAATACCAGAGGGCGATTGAAAAAAACTAGGATTTTCTTCGGGTATTAGAATAAGCAACCAATGTCGATCGGACTCAACTTTCTCCATAGATGAACCATTAAGAGAGTCCAATGATTTAATCCAAAGCACCCTTGTTTGACAAGATTTTCTCCAGATCAATAGTGAGGCGACCGTATTATATAGAAGTTTGTGGTTATTTGAATGTTGCAGCTGCAGTGGGCAATTTGCGAGTACTTGCGATTAGCAAAGTCACTTGAGGCCTATGGATCGTTCCATTCATCTATTCTTTGTTGTTCAATTCGAGGTTGGCGATGACCCACCAGATTACTTGCACTGATGTTTCTTTTTTTTGAATCCGTCCTGAAAGATCGAGAATTAGGACTCTCTCTCTCTCCACATGGTCTAGAGGAATAAGAATGACCCTAAAGATTCCAATAGATAAGAGATTGATTATGAAGAATAATCTCCAAGGTCTAATATTGAACTTTCATTCCACTACCAAATGGTATGGCGAAGTGCCCCTACACCTGAAGAACATGTATTCCTCAACATTTCAACGATTTGTCAACGTAAATTGTTTGGCTAATTATCCAAATGATAGGTTTGTAACTAAATCGGCAAATTTTTAAAAGGTTTAGGACCAAATCGACACGATTGAAAAGTTTATAACTAAATTGGCTACCGAAAAATGGGTTTAGAACTTTTTGCACAATTATCCCAAAATAGAAACACATTTAATTATCTTAACAAATTAAATTTAGCTATAATCTTCATATTGAATAGTAAATAATCTTTTAAAGTAAATATCTCAGAGAAAATATACAAGTAAAGATTCGCATTCCAAATTGTTAATTAAAAAAAAAAGAGTGTAATTTGTAAGAATGCGGTCACCTTATTTAAAAGCATCGTCTTTTTTTTTTTTTTCCAGGTCTTGAATGAAATATTAGAAAATTTTAAAATACTTGAGACATCACTTAAATTGATAACGTACATATTGATATGGCCAATGACTTGCTTTTCAATAAGAAAATCATTGTGAAGCTTCTTCATCAGCGGTCGGCATGAGGTGTAATGGACTAAATCAATATGCGTTGAGCATTCATTCCCTTTCGAATTAAACTTGTTAACAATGTGATGATTATTTCACAGGTAAACTACTCACTAGCTAGTAGATTTAACATATATTTCATAACAGAGAAAGTTACCTCCTCCATTGAGATCTACTGAACCTAAACATATATATTTAGATATTGAGATTTCCATATGAAAAATTAACTTAAATCAGCAAAGAAGTTGCTAAACTGCCACGAATTGAAAAGTACTTTAATAGAAGAAAGCCGCTACCTGGGGCTGACCACCGGGGCCTTTTTAGTTTTGAGGTCTAAGAGTTACATTTTTGAAATAAAACACCACAAAATTATATTCATGAATTGCGAATTAAGAAAAAAAAAATGCACTGAATTGAAGTATAAAAACATTTTTTATGCAACATCAAGAACAACCCACTATATATAAAATTTAGAACAATTCAGTACCGCAACCATGTTATACACATATCAAACAGTACATTTGTACGCTCAAACAGAGTCGAATAGACATAACAAAAAGCACAGGGTAAGGCACAGCTGACTGAATTAGAGAAAGAATCATGGAAAGTGGCCGAAGGGTCAGCACATCTCTTCCAAAGTACTCCTGAAGAGATTTTCACATCAACGGTACTCCTCGAACCATTTCTCTTCTCTGCAGACTCGAAATGCCGCTCCGTACAACACCATCAAGAGATTTGGGAATCGTTCATGGAAGTAATCGTAGAAGCGTTCCGCGCTGCCCGATCCAAAGAATGCCTGCGGGAACGACAAAAGCTGAGTCACGAGTTCATGCAGTCCAAGCTACACAAAGTTACTAAAGAAGCATCATATGCATTCTGCTACAGAAATCATCGCAATTTCATCGAAAGAGTACCTCAAATTCGTCCGGGAGGTGGCACCACTGATTTCGCACGAAGCGCAATAAGTCTCTGACAGATTCATAATCGTACCTCCTGCGAGGCCTATAATCAGGATCTATTTTGTGGATCCACTCCCCATCAAAAACCAGTTGCTTTTTGCTTTCCAAATCTTCTAAAAGCAATTTTTTCAGTTCATCTTGTTGATCGGGTGCCCTAGCGTTCGGTGATAGTCTCTCGTTGAGGCGTAGAAAAAACTGCAGTCTATTTATTGAATTCCAACAAATGGGACGGTAATACTCTGAGCTGCCGGTAATTAAAAGCAATTAATAATTGACCCCCCCAAAATACTCAAAGAAATCAAGTAAGCGAACAATCCTGAGATGAATCGACTCCCAAATTCATAAGCATCACAAATATGACATTAGGAAAATCTCTACAACAATTAAAATTGCATTAGCTCATTTGCAGACTAGATTGGACAGCGAGGATAATATTCTCCATGGTTTATTGTTAGCGCTCACATGTAAAGACCTCATTATCTTCTTCATTAGGAAATCTTGTTCAGTAGATACATAGCAAGAATTGCGCTAGGAGTTATTAATATTTATCTGTTCCTAGGCGGCTTTATCCTGGTCATCCTCCAAGGATCATCCTCCGTTGATATATCACACTTGTCAAAGGCATTTAGGCTATCACATGGTCAACCTTTTTGTCCGCCTTCTATTGTCAATTGCCAAAACATCTACACATTTTTTGTTTATAAGATAAAGTCTCAGCAGTAGCACAGATATTCAAGCCAAGTTCGATGCCTTTTCCAGCCTACTCTAACACCTGTAAGAATTGACCGATACGGGAAAATGAAATATTTTCACTAACAATGGTTACACAATATATCAGACAGCAAAATGAAAACAGTAATGATGCAAATTAAACAGACTTTCACCTCAATTCGGGATTTGCCTTTAGCATTTGTGAAAGCTGGGTGCTCACATTGTTGATAATTTGCTTTAGTAGGGCAATGTATGATGGATCAATCCTCAGGATATATTCAAATTTATAGTAATCTAAGATTTTTTCCCGGTTATCCAAATTGACATCTTCCTGCCTGTATCATAAAATATGCTAGACATTATGACTTGAATCATCAATGTACCAGGAAACAAATAGTATCTGGGCCACTCGAAAAGCACGTTAGTAATTATTAGGCCATATCCTATTGGAAATTGAGAAAAAGTACAAAACTATTACAGGTTCTTAGTTGAATGAAAAACTGGTACAAAATCTGATACGGATTTGAGGGCATAAGGATTTTTAGCAGTCGAATCAAAAAGAGAAATAAGTTATACCGATATTAGCAAAATGGACAAAAAATAAATCTATGTTTTTATTACCACGTAATTGAAAATATCAACAAAATTAAAAGTTTTAGCCTGGATAGTGATATTGAACTTAACCAATGACTCGAGAAAGCCTATTAATAGCCTATTAATTTGCTGTGTCATGCATCCTCTAGATGCCACCAGATACAACCCGATATATCTCTACGTAAGTAGAGTATTCAAGCTCAGTGATTAGAAGTGCCCCAATGAGCAAGATATATCCCTTTTATGCAGGTCAAAACATAAAAATTTTAAATTACCTCAGGAATGACACTATAACAGATTGAAGGTAGCTCTGAAGGCCATCGGTCCCATGAGAGCCTACAGTTTCAGTAGTCTTATGCTCTGGCTCTTCAATGCCATCGCCATCACGAAGGAAATTGAGCCTCACATCATTGTTCCCACTATCATCGACGAGCCTGCCTATCTCAATTGTTGCAGAGACGTTATTGTGCTCCTCCTCATTGCCAGTACTTACGCCGTCAGTACTTAAGTCGGAAGAGGGGGAGGCGGTGGGGAGGAGGGCCCGGGCGGGGGCCAAAGGAAGCAACCTCTCAAGGCCATCAGTCCCTTGAGAGATTAAGGTTTCAGCAGTCTTATGCTCGGGCTCTTCAATGCCACTGCCATCAGGGAAATTGAGCCTCACATCATTGCTCCCACTATCATCGTCAAGATCAAAGTTCTGAAAGGTGGTTGTTTCCCAATTAACCAAATCGACATACGCCCTGTATCATAAAATAAGTAGACTCATCAATGTACCTAGAATCAAATAGTATCTGAGCCACTCAAAAGGCACATAACTAATTATTAGGCCATATCCTATTGGAAAATTGAGAAAAAGTACAAAAGTATTACAGGTTCTTAGCTGAATGAAAAAATGGTACAAAATCTGATACGGATTTGAGGGCATAAGGATCAAAAACAGAAATGAGGTATACCGATTTTAGCAAAATGGGAAAAAAAATTCTCATGTTTTTATTACTGCATAACTGAAAATATAAAAAACATTAAGGTCCGTATGTTTCGCGGAACATATCACATTTCTGAAATGTTTTCCAAGAAGCCATTTTTCAAGAAAATGATTATATTTTCTGAGTTCGACTAAAACCCGATAATAGTGTGGAAAATTTTCCACTTTCGTTGTCTAATTTGATTTTTTTTTTAATTACCAAAACATTGTTTTGATTGACAAAAATATTTAATTTTAATTTGTATATTTTTTAAAAATGAATTTTAATTATTTTTATTTCTAAAAATCGAAATTTTATCAGTTTTAATTTTTCTTTTCTTTTTCTCCCTCCTTCTTCCTCCTCCGTCCTTCGCCGCCACGTGCTTTGGACGATGGCTGCCTGGTGACCAACCAAGACGCGGATGGCCAGGTCTAGCGACTCGAGCCTCGCCCGAGGTCGCCAGACGTCGGCGCTGGGTTGCCGGATCTGGCGAGGCCGGTTGGGCGAGCTCGGCCTGGACGAGGCTCAACCTCGCCGGAATCTGGCGAGCTCGAGCCTCGTCGGGACTCTGGCAAGGCAGGGGCCGGCGACCGGCTAATGAAGGAGGAGAAAAGGAAAAAAAAAAGAAAAATAATTAAAAAATAGAATTTAAAAAAAAAAAATTTAAATTACCTCAGCCATTCCACTATAACAGATTGAGCGAAGCTGTCAAGGCCATGGGTCCAGTGAGAGATGACGGTTTCAACAGTCTTATGCTCTGGCTCTTCAAGCCTGCCTTCCTTATTTTTCCACAAGATTTCGTAGTCACGCCGGATTTTTTCGCACAATTGCCGGTGCAATTTCTCCATCATCTTGTCCAGGCGAGATGGTAGTTCTTGCCCAGCAAGACCGTCGAAAGATGAAACTGATGCCGCAGCCATATTATGTCGACGGAATAGAGGCCTTGGATCGCCGGACGGAGGCGGGGCAGAGAAGGTTAGGCTCTAATTCGCCATCTAGGGTTTTCCTAGATATAAACGAAGATTAGGACGAGGGCGAATTAGAGCCTGACCGCCCAGATGTGAAGAACAAAAATTGGGAGACCGACCAAGATCATCCTCCTGAGATCACGGCCCACCCCAATACATAAGGCAGCCACCAAACCAGTCAGTAGCATCCTGATTCCTGTCCAAAGGCCACGCAAAAGAAAAAGAGAGAGAATGGTAAAGAGTGTCGATCTCAGTCGTGTCCGAGCTCTTGCAAGATGGAAAAAAGCGACTTCCATTAGATGAAAAGTCACGAATAATATTGTTCTTGCTTTTCGTAAGTGAATCGACTTATTTACATACTCACGCACGGACAAAAAGCTTTACCGTACCCACTCGGTAGACCAACCTTCCCCGACATGGTGGCTTCCGTTCTCTGGTCAATTTGGAAGGAGAGGAATGATTTTGCATTCCGACAACAAATCGCGAACCCAACGACCTTAGCGGAAGCGGCGCACATAAAACTCAGTAATTTTCAGAGATGGAATGAGAAAACAAAAAAGAAAAGAGGAAGCGTCGGGCGGAGAACGAAGAATTACCTCGACCCTAAAATTGAATATTGATGGGTCGTTCGTCCATGGAACAAACGCCGGAGTGATTCGCGACTCGTCGGTGATAATAACCCTTGATGGATTCGCCGAATCCATCAAGAGCAGCCTCCGCCGTCAACGTCGAAACCCTAGTCCCCATCGAAGCACTCTCTCTCTCTCTCTCTCCCCTCACGACCAGACGAAGTGCCGTCACTGTCAGAAGTGGTGGGTCTCTGTGGGAAGTACAATCTTTAATATATGAGGTTCCATGGGCTCATTCGAACGCTTAAAGTTGGCCCATTGCAAGGCCCAAAGATTAAATTTCCCGTAATTGGTTAAATTGTCCTCCTCAACCCCTCTGGGTCCTTAGTGAGTACTTATGTTTGAACACTTTTTATTCAATAAATTCGTATTCCGACCAAAATAATAATAATAATAATAATAAAATTTGCTCACGTTGCTGCCAGAAATGGATTTCTTGGGTGTACTGACAAAGATGAAGCATTATCAGGATTCGAGGAAAATGAAAAGCAAAGGGTGATTGAAACTAGGATTTTCATCTCTTGTTGACTCGTTGTCATCAACCAGAGGATGATCTCCCCCGTCTACACGTCTCTGGCAATTCCTATTCTTGATCCAGTTTTAAGGTACGTTGGTCCCTCGTCTGGGTTTACGGAGGTGACAAAAACGATCCAGTTTGTCAGCACATCGAGAAACATGGTTGGTCGGGGTTGATGTCTTTTGGAAGGGACCATTATCTTAGTCAGGCAGAGGTGCAAAAGAGGCGCTAGCTTCGCCGAACATCATCCGAGCTCAAACGGGGCAAAACCTATCACCTAGAGCAGCTCGCTCAATTGGCTATGCGATGTGGTTTTTTACCTAGTAATGACTTGGGAATCGTTGCAATTGCAATGATCGTATGCTTTGATCAATAGGTCTCTTGATCTGCATGAAGGTTTGATGGCTGGTGTAGAAGATTATGGGAACTCATCACTTGAAACTACTTTTGAGGTAGTTTCACCCTGGATTTATCCGCTAATTGACGAAGTCCTGTCAAATTGGGCAACGACCTAGAGACAATCTTAGGACTTTCATCAGGAATTAGAGTCAGCAGCTAATATCAATCAGGCTGATCTTTCTCCATAGATGAACCATTCAAGAGTCCAGTGTTTTGATCTGAAGCACCCGTGATTGACTGAGATTTTCTCCAAATCAGCAATGAGAGTTTGGGGTTATTTGGATGATGCTGCCAAGGTGAGCAGTTTGAGAGTACTTGCCATAAGCAAGTCACCTGAGGATGGATCATTCTATTCACTGATCCTTTGTTGTTCGGTTCGAGACCAGTGGTGACACACCATGTCGAATTCCTCGAAGTGCATCACAAGAGTAGAGAACCAGTATGAGCTCCCAAACTCTTTACATGCGTCGACGTTCCCTTTTCCAAATCTGTCCTAAAAAACTGAGGACTCTCTCTTTCTCTACATACGGTCCAGAGCAACAACAATGACCCTGAAGAGTCCAATAGATAACAGATTGATTGCGAAGAATGACCTCCAAGGTCCGATAGAACATTCATTCTGCTACCCTGAATGTTATGGTGAAGTGCCCTTACACATGAAGAACACAAATTCAAGCAGGATTAAGTTTCCATTTTTTAGAGTTCAGGCTTAACCTCTATTAGATAACCTCTATTAAGATTGCAACTCGCTTGGCAATCACACATCGTGCATCTCTAACATTTGTTGATTCTAAATGGCGATTCACCATTCTTCGACCAACTGCTCCGCTCTCGCCATTAAATGGCAAGGTCAGGCGAAGTTTGGACAGAAGTTTGACACAGAGACCCGATGATCACCTTTTGCAAGCATAGATTGAAACCAACTAAGCCGTTAACACTTCAGATTCATTTGGGCAATTTGTTTCTGCTTATGAATAACCAGAACAGCTACTAGCTTCATTCTAGCTGGAGCTCCATTTAGGTTCTCAGATCCGCCTCACTTTCCCGCTCATCGTCTGGAAAGATAGGGACTTTGGGAACATTTTGTTTTACCGGTTTTACCGGTCGCTTTCGTAATTCCTCTGGACTTCCTCCCCTTGCTCGTTACTTACCACATCAGTTCACTCAAGCCGAGGCAGCTCTTGAGCATCATTCCCTAGTAATATAGCACAGTTAAAACTCTGTAATGTCGCAACCTTGTGCGAGTAGTTGGGTGGTTCAAGAGATGCGAAGCGATATGGGTGCTGTTGCCAACACCTGATGTGATTACGTACATGATGATCACCTTGACTTTTCCTGCTAGAGTAGCCGACTACAAGGAGGGTTTTCAGACCCTGCGTCCACGGTAATTGCTAGCCTAACACAAAAATAGGTAAAGAAAGGAACTTTTGGGGGGACATAATCTGTAGGTAAAAGGATTACAAGTATATTCCAGGAAGAAGTCCAAACGAAAATGATATCTGGAGTCAGGATAATTAGAGAAGGACAAGAATGACAAAATTTCTATAGTTCGATGAAATTTCTTTCTCCTTTACCATCAAGTAAATCGACGCTTGAAATCACGCATTTTCATATGAACCACGTCCATCTCCGTCATGATTATGTGGAGCTTAAGTGAGCTATGTATGTCGGCCTGCATGATGAAAGGCCGAGATTGCACACGGTACATTGCGATATGGAATAGCATTGCTATGATCCGTGTCTACTGGTATTGCCTTTTGCCTAGGAACAGCAAAATCAATTCCCTAGGACACCGTAGGCTGTTCGCAATCGCAGTTTGGAATTGCAGAGCACGCAACGTAATTCGTCGGCTTCTAGAGCCACCATTCCTACTTCTCATTTTCACAAGCTTGTCTCGAGTGGCCTAGAGTATCCTGAAAACGATGTGGATCCTCTCTCTCTCATCGAGATAAGTTTTCAAGATCGATGTATCATGTGACGTTATGCCATGCGGCGAATCTTTGACGAGTGCTCATAGGGGCCGGGCACCAATAAAGAGGAAAACAGAGTAGGCATAAAAAGCCGCAAGATCTTGATTGGGTTTTCGCTTGACGTGCTTGGACCTCTCCTTGTGGATTGATCCACAAGGACGAGAACCTAAAAAGAAGGGTCGCTTGGTGTTGTTCTTGTCCCATGGGACTCTTGCCAATTCTGGGTCTGATCTCCATTCTCAATGTCTGTATGCGAATCCGGAATTGTAGATGTCGAAGGCACACGCGCAAGTCGCGAGCAGCGGCGTTTTTTCCAATTGTCATGGATAACTTCAATGCCAAGACGAAACTCCCAAATTCGATGCTACAATCTGCTGAAATTGCAGGGTCGTTCAGATTAGCTTATGCTCCTTTTCATCTCTCATCTTGAATTTTTACCCAATTGGATTGGTAATTTTTACATGATTGGATCGTGTGGACCATCAGCCGATCCAATATTAATTCATCCATAGATGCGCAAAAAAAATGATACTTCGAAACTTTGGTCGGACCATCGAATCTTCCAACGAATGTCCGCTCCCCGTGAGAGAAAAACTGGAGAGAAAAAGTTGCGAAGCACAAGAATCATCAAAACCCAAAGATCACCACCCATTCATTTTGTATGGCTTTCAGAATTTCTGTGAGGTGAGGCCCAAAAAGAAAGATACTTGTGAAGTTCCGGTTGCAAGAGAAGTACAAAGAATATCTGGGGTTTGGCCAAATTCCATCTCACACCACCATCACTACTTTTTCCAAAGCTTTAACACCTAAGAAATCTCATTACTTCACCGACCCATCTCATGGATATTCAGTACAACCCATAATCGTGTCCACGAAGTCACGACTTCTCATTTGGGAAGAACTTTCTTTGACATTCAGGCGAAGAAGAAGAAGAAGAAAATAAAGGAGTAAAAGACGACGACGGCGATGATGATGAAAGAGAGCAGTGATAAGTTAATCAAGACCTTACCCTTTTATTCCTTTCATAATCGAGGGCCGACAAAGTCCCAAGCAAAAATTCATCTCACGCTACCATCACTACTTTTTCCAAGCTACAACACCCGCGAATCTCATTAACTTCATCGACCGATCTCATGAATATGGAATACAACCATGATCGTGGCAACCAATTCTTGGCCTCTTATTTTGGGAAGAACCTTTCTTTGACAGTAAGGGAAGAAAAAGAAGAAGAAGATCAAGAAGGAGAAGATGAGGATGACGACAACGATGATGACGAAAGAGAGCAGGAATAAGTTAATCAAGAGCTTCTCCTTCTATTCCTTTCAAAATCCCAGCAAAAATTCGATCTTCAATCTCAAATCGGTTACAAATACCCAGAATTATATCAGATGGCGCTTACCAAAATCAAGCACCTCCATATACTTTTCACTTCATAACCACTCTACTTCGTATTTACACTATGCAACGAAAATCTCCACTCCATATATTATATATGTATGTATGTATATGTACAGCTAAATCCCTAAAAATCAGTCCCGAACTCGGGGGAAATCGCGAATCGTTGAGTCAGCTCGGGCGCCCTACCAGCACTGATCCGTCTCCCAGTTCCTCCCCCTGTAGCCCCCTCCGCCCCCCGACGCGACGGCGGTCAACGGCCTGCTCCTCCGCCTGAACAGGCTGCTGTCGTAGACGGCCCGCTTCTCGGGGTCCGACAGCGTGGAGTAGGCGGCGTGGATCCTCATGAACTCGTCGGCCGACGCGCCCTTCCGGTCGACCGCGCCGCCGCCGCCGCCGCGTCTGGGTGGACACGACCGGGCCAGGCGCCGGTACGCCACCTTGATCTCCTGGCACGTGGCGCCCACGGGGATGCCGAGGACCTCGTAGAGGGACGAGCACGCCGGCGGCATCCCGTGCCGGCGGAGGACGCGGTGCGGGGACGGCGGCGGCGTGCACGCGCGGGGGCTGGCGTCGAAGGGCTCGAAGGCGAAGGCGAAGGCGGCGGCGGCGGAGGCGGAGGAGGCTCGCGGGCTGAGGGCGGCGGCGGCGGCGCGCGTCGGGGCGGCGGCGGCAGCGGTGGGGCGGAGGAGCGGCGGAGAGGAGAGCGAGAGCATGGTACGGCGCGGGGATTCTGTTATGGCGCGGCTTGATGGGGGGAAGCGGCGTGGCCATTCCTTCTTTATAACGACCGAGCAAGAGCCGACGCAAAAACGTCCGCGTTTTTGCGCCCGTGATCGCGAGAAAATCGGAGACCCCGTGTAATATCATCGGGGGCGGGATTGAAAAAACAATTAATTCAATTGGATAACCCCAGGAAAACGGTCAAATCGCATCAAGCGCCGAATTTAGTAGGAATGATTAGTTCCCATCTCCCAAAATTAGAAACCGGGGTCAGAAACAAGTGCCGAATTTAGTAGGAATGATCAGTTCCCAACTCCCAAAATTAGAAATCGGAGTCGGAAACAATAAATTCAATTGGATATCCCAAGAAAATGGTCAAATCGCATCAAGCGCCGAATTTAGTAGGAATGATTAGTTCCCAACTCCCAAAATTAGAAACCAGGGATGGTTCCGATTATCGGTCCCAATCAATATTTTCCTTTATGTTTCGATTATCCGAATATTTTATTTTCAAGACTGAATTCAAAACTCGAAAAAAAAAATCCTATACTTCTATGCTGATACCTTATTTTGCAATTATAGATCCCGATTTCATCGTAAAAAAATAAACTAAAATACAATAAATTTTTTGAAGAAATAAAAACAATAAAAAGTAGTATATGCAATCAGTTTAGTCCGATTCAATTTTCCCTTGAAATTTGGGAACTGGACCAGAATCAAACCAAAGCGTGTGGTCATCGATTCCCCTTTTAGGAATTGGGAACTAGACCCAATGGACCAATTGGATCCAGTTCGTGCAGTTCTCGATTCGGGCGGTCCGTTTTGCACGTCCATGCAATTTCGAGCTAATTCTATTTCTTTTTTCCTCCGTACTTGGGGTCGTATTGCCAATTTCGGATTTTTGTGGGTGAAGCGGAAAATGAAATGCTTATCCAAATGTCGAGTGAGTCAGCAGAATGGGGTTATCCAAATCCAAAATCCGAGCCTGAGGTGGCGGTGACTCCTCCCTCTTCGCCCGATCAGGATTTTTAAATGGTTTTTTTTTTTATTTTTTTTTTTCACACAATAAATGTCGGATCCGGGTCTGACCCGTGGGATGGACCACTTTGGTTCAATGAATCTCCATTTCCAGATTTGCCATCAAAGACAGAATAAAGAAAAATTTTTGCATGTTTAAGTTAGAGGTCTTGCATCAATGTACAAAAACTGTGCATAATAACTATAGCCTGAAACGAGTGAAATCGGGTACGACTCTCCTGCCTAATAGCGGGAGATTGGACGTACATTATGTACACATCGGAATGCAACGAACGAATGGCGCGGGATGCTCTGGCCGGAGTTCTTAAAGAGGGTGCCTTCAGTTTGGTACTTTAAATTAAAGCGTTAGAGAGCAGAAGAGGAGAATTGCTTGTAGCTAAAGTGAAGGATCTTCAACTATCTCTTTCATTCCAGTGGGAATCCAATCTTTTTTTGGAGGGTGAGGAGCCCCTTCGTCTAACCTCCAAGAATGATCTTTCAACGTCATTGAAAATGCATGCTTTCTTCTATAAATGGAAGAAGGCTGAAAGAATGTGGCGCGTATTGCCCCTTCTTTTTCGATCACACGTCGATTCATTCCTGGCAAAGATATACAAAAGCTAAGTTCGTTCTTGCTTTTTCTTATGACTGGGGATTTAGAGATGTGTGATCGAGAATACATAGAAAAAAATGAATATCATCATAAAAGTCCTCAACCCATATAAGTGAGATAGGACCAAAAGAGGTTAAATGGGCTATAGGTTTACAACTGAATTAGTAAAATTGAAAAGTTTATGATTAAATTAGTTTCCATATAATAGATTAAGACATGTTTAGATAATTTTTTTCTTAAAAAAAGAATTGAATTAGGTGGGTCCGTTGTCTTTTTTTCACTTCATTTCCCCCTCTCATCTCACGGAGAATTTATTACTTCCCTTTTTTTGGGGTTCAACCCACAATTTTCCAATTGAAAACAAGCTTTTTGTAATCACACAAAAATGAAGAGCTAAAATTTAGTAACCATTAGCGGAAGCATGGTGACCAAAGAAAGGACATGAGATTCCGATTTGATGAGAGCTCCATCTTACCCATGATTGGAAACTCGAAATTGTTAAATAATATTTTCTTGGGTTGGATATATAGGCAAGTTTCATTAGCTTTTTTTTTTTTTTAAATAATTTCTTTGCCAAATTGGGATATTGTGTTGATTAGTTCCATAATGAAATATTATGTTGCATTATGTGAATGATGAAGGTCCTCTGAGCTGCCGTGGTCCGAAAATGGCAATCACGATCGTTCACGACTTGTTCTCTTAAGCGCTCTCTCGCAGTAGCTGCCATCTCGAGCCTATGGTGATGCCTACCGTTTTAGGACCTTTTGGGCGGTGTCCGTTTGAGATTGCCTGGGAAACTCAGCCGTTTTTGCCTTTTGGAGTTCGTAAGGAGTTGAAAGGAAAGGAGAGAAAAACAAGCCAAAAAAGAAAAAGAAAAAACAAGTTAAAGAGTCCTAAATTGTTATCCATACGATGATTTGATCTATCGATCTGTTGTCTTCAGACGAGAGATATTCGATCGAAATCGAGTCACTTGCGATGCAAGTTGGGATGAGGATAACGTTAGGGACACTTGGTGGCCTACCGGAATCTAACCAGCCAAATTCCGTGGGCGTGGGAGTCGCTCATCTTTAAACGGACCCCAATCACCATAATTGGAGCCTGTCCCTCCCCAGCACCCAAAAAAAAAAGCCAAAAAAAGAAGAAGGAATCTTTGATTTTCTATAGAATGGACAAGCAACCATTATCCACAACCTTGATTTTTGGCATTTACCTCAAATCCAACTCGAGATATCTGACTCTCCTATGGATTTTACGTGCAAAATTGGGCAAATTTTGTTCGCCTCAGCTCCATCGGAGTCATCCATTTGTTCAGGATTGTTCCGACTTATTGTCAAGATACAGATATCATAAGTTTGTATCTTCTGCGAAGAAGAATTTCATATTTGGAACGACTCGACACGGGTCTTGTTCAAGCTATCGAATTAGTTAGGATATTCCATAACCCTAATGATTACTAGTACGTTTAATTATCGGTTGTCTGTGGAATGGTATGATTATTAATTATGATCCAAAGGCCCTACGAACTCAATTAGGAGGAATAAACTGATGATGCTTTAGGCTAATCAATCACTGGTCACATGGCCAGCCAAAAGAAGGAAGAGGACAAATAAAACGAAACGAATAGTATAAGGATAAGATGATGATTGATAAGTGTATATGTGTGTCTATATATAGAGCTTATGGAAACGCAGAGAAAATATAATGCTTGCTCCAACATTAGTGCCAAAAAAAAAAAAAAATAGCAAACATTGATGGCGGATCAAGAAAACCTTTTTCCTTAAAAAATCTAAGATGGAATAGAGATAGATCCTTTTCCTTATTTGGCTAATCACATCCGCAATTATCCGTTGAAATTCTGATGGGCTGAATAATCCAATCTTACGTCGTGAGAGGTGGACAATTTGGTCTTAATAGGAAATAAAAGTCAAATAAAGTCTGCTGATAACTCTCCATGTTCAGTTGTCGATTTCATTGGAAAAACAATGGCAGCTGAACGAGTATGATTTTTTTAAAATTTTTCGATTTTTTCTGAAATATTTCTAGTAAGTGGAATCGAAAAAAAGAATGAGAAAAACCAAATAGCGGGACCAAGCACGCTAAACTTGATTTAACAATAATTCATGCCTTAATATTTTTTATTAATATTGAAAATATTTTCCATTGCCTTTTTTTGTTAAAGTGATCTAGATCATCAAAATTAAGAAAAGATTTTCTCAATCACTTTCATTTCATGGAAAATAATTTCCTAGAAAACATTTTTCGGATATTCGACGTTCGTTTCATAGAAAATAAATTAGTCAAAGAAAGCGTTTTTCACTATTAAACAAAAAAATTTTAAAAGTGAGAAAAATGTTTTTCACTTATTCTTTCAACAAACTAATTTTCATTTTATTTTTAAATTTTATTTTCATCTTTTAAAAAAATCAAATTTTTAATTTTTTTCTTTTTCCTTTTCTTCTTCTTCCTTGGCCTTGGTCGGTCACTAGCCAAGCCGATGATTAGTGACCGTCCATAGGCCAACTAAAGCCTCGCCTAATTATGCGAGGCCAAGCTCGCCCAATGCCTATGAGCTTGAGCCTTGCCAGATTTGGCGAGGCCCCAACTCTCCCAACCGGCCTTGAGCGAGTTCGAGTCTTGCCCGGTGGCCAAATCTAGCGGCACTTGAACTCGCTAGCATTGGGCGAGCTCGGCCTCGCCACAAGTCGACAAGGCTTGATTTCACTAGAATCTAGTGAGCTCGAGCCTCACCGGCTTGTAGCGAGGCTCTAACTCACTTGTGACTAGTCACCTAAAAAAGAAAAGGAATAAAAATAATAAAGAATAAGAAATACTTAAAAATTGTTTTAAAAAAAAAAATAAAAAAAAATATTAAAAGAGATGCATAGAGGTAAAGATTTTTCTTATTGAATAACGAAATATATTTCTAATTTATTTGTAGACTTCAGATGAATAATAGAAAGATATGATATTTTCTTAAAAAATGACTTTCTATCACGAACGAAGTGTTATTTTTGAAAATCAAAAAGTACCCCTACAACACGAACTTCACAAAAAGTCAGAGAATGCGTCATGGCACGTGCGGAGAAATTGCTCCGTCCAATTACCAAGCAATTTTACCGACGTTGCCCGTACAAAAGATGCCTTTAGTATTTATGTGGGACATCATTGAAATTGTACAATTCCACCGGTTCACCGACACCACAGTGATCGATTTTGAGATGGGTGTTTCCGATCTAGAGTTAGGAACCGATCTCATCATTGCTGGTTTCAATTTTTTTATTATATAGTTTTTTTTTTGGTAAGGTAAATGATAATAAGGCCAGTTGAGATTTTTATTATATAGTTATTTTGCATAAAAAATCAAGTTCTTTTAATAAAATATAGGAGTTTTACCATTTCTATACAAAAATCTATATTGGATGAGTTGGTTATGATGTTGTCTATAAGCTTCAAAATTGGTTTAGATTGGTTCTCCAGTAAAATTGGCGGTTTCGAAATTGAAACCACAAACTGATCTAGTCCTTCCTATAACTCAGCCTTGAATCGGTCAGTCCTAGGCAAGTTCGGTCCGGCTCTTAGATTGAACCGAACCCGAAACTCACCCTGAGATTGCAATTACAGATAAACAAAAGTGAGATAAGTGTATTGGAAATTTTAAAACTCATCACAAAAGTGCAACAAAATCCTAAAATTTTCAAAAAACGCAATCAAATTTTAAAATTTTCAAAAGGTATGATCAAAATCTAAAATTGAAACCGAACTGTTCTTCCTAATAACAGCCTTGAATCGGTCAATCCAAGCTAGTTCAGTCCAGCTTCTGAATAAAGCCGAACCCGATGACCACCTCCGGGCTACCTATATATAAAATAACAAGTGCGGTGGTGCACTTGTGGAGAAATTTGCATGGTCCAGTTTCAAAGCAAACTGCCGACATTGCCCACAGAAAAAGGAAAAAAAAAAAGGGCCTTTACTACGTAAGCGGGCAAAAAGAAACCTTTTTATTCAATCCACGCGCACATGCCGAGAAGGAAAACTCCGGCACAAAGCGAAAGCGAAAGTCACAAAGCTCGGGAGCCTCGGTTTGACTTAGCTCTTCAGAAGAGATTTCCGACTGCGTACGAAGGAGATTTGCTGAACGGTTCAAACGGAGGCATCGCCATCGCCGGTCGCCATCGAAAGGGGGCGAAGTTTTCTTCCGGCGTGGAGCGGAAAGTCAGTGGCCGAGCACGCCTCCGATGATGTCAGTCCCCCAAGCGCATCGAAGAGAGGATGCAACTTGCGTTTCAAGTGGTAGCATGTTCCCGGCCGCGTTCGGGAGCTTCACATGCCCCCTGCTCGGTTCGTCACGTCGCCATCGCGTGAGATGGCGACATTAAGTCCTTGGACTTAGCCATGATGCTTCTTCCGGGACGAGTATCTCGTCATCGAGAGTTTCGGATAACCATCCTCGAAATTATTATCTTACGAGTTGTCCGCCCGACATGAACTTCCCGGACAATGACTTTATGGTATTACTAAACTTTAAATGCGCTTTGATGATGTGCACGTGCTTGAACCGTTCAAGGCTCGAACTTGGAAGCTACTTCGATTTCGTCCTGTACATACGTATGATCGACAAGATGGGAAGTGCAGACGCGCGTGCGTCTGTGCTGAGAATAGTGACCGGTCGGATAACGGGTTTTTTTATCGGGGAATTTTGGGTTTTGGGGCGTACTGATTGTTGTTGCACCATCGTCGGCTGTTGTGCATCGTCGCGTCGCATGGCGAATCGATCCGAGCTCTCGATGCATGGAAGGGGCCTCTCTGGATTGCAACTTGGGAAATTAACAACTTGGGTGATAATAACTACGTCAGATTCTTGTATAATCACTAGAAGATGCGTGGCCGTCGAACTAGAACCAGTTTCGCACGTCGCCCAGAAGCCATGTATTTGCGGACTCTTTCTAATCTTTCAACTTGGCGGTGATTCATGATGTTGGCTCCACCGAAGTCAAATCAATTATGGAACACACATGCGTCTGTCCGTGCATAGATTATTACAGGGAGTTGCCAGACATGGTGAAGTACTCATCTGGGCATGACTCATTTCGATATGACGCGCTTCGGCTTGTTTTCTGTCTGCTTTGATCTGGTCAAAATGAACTGCCTGAGCTCCTTCTTAATAGTGCCCGTTTCGAATCTGTTGTTCCTTATTGCCAAGAACAGCCAAGCAAGAGGGTACACGCTAATTGGAGAGCTATGAGCCGAAATGGAAGGCATTTCTCGGAACAGCGGACATCGGTTTGACTCTCTCTGTGTTTTCTGCAGCATGCACCGTCCTCGTATCACTGCCATCGCTGCCAAACCGAATGCTCAAGGGACTGGATCTCAGAGTTGAATTACTAAATCTCTTCAATCAATGGTATATTACGATGCATAGCCGTAAGCCTATGGATGATTATCGACTTCGCTGACAAAAGACTGCATCTAATTTTCGCGGAGACGTGCATGAGGGAAACTCATAATACGCTCCTTTAGATGTGTAATTTGTGATCGCAACACGCGATTATTGGGGGGCACAAGGAAAGAAAATCCCAAACAAAAAAACAAGAGAACGTACATCCTTCCGTAAATCCTGAAAGTTATACAGGCTACTGATATTTCGAGAGCGTGTACTCTCTCAACTTCTCAGCAGCTTGTGAAATTCTGATAGACTTATCTTTCCGCCTTTATCAGTCAAGTGATTCAACAGAACCTGTCAATCTAGTGTGCTGGAGAAAGAAACAAGTCATCGGACAAATTGTGCGGATAACCTTATCTTAATTTAGACACAGAGAGCTCATCCTAGGCCCTTGACTGATTGCATAAAGTTTCACATTGCATCCCAATAAGCGCTATTTAAATTGAGCAAGTAATGAAAGAATTTCATTCATGTGATGCATTCATTGGAGCAGGCCAAATGATTATTGGAGACCATGGAAAAAATGCTAGGAAGAAAACTCTCCCTAGGCCTAAAACTGAACGACAACAGCATTAGATTGAGGCTGAGAGTAAGGAAAAAGGACACCTGCCATTTTTAGGTCTTCAGGGGTAATATACCAGTCCCCATCAAGATCAAACTCCTAGAAAGCAGCCTGCGATCTCTGTAGCCACTTCTCCGAGTAGAGCTCCTCCAGTTGATGCACATTTAGAGCGCCGGAGACAAACTCGTGGAAATCCACTAGCCCATCCACATTGCTGTCTATCTGTGTGAAGTGAGAGGAAACATGTGCTCAGAGCATTTCCGACGATTAGATACCACAGGGCAAGTCACACAGACTTCTTTTGCTCAAATTCGCTGCTATAGAAACTATTCTGAAGAGAAACACGTTGGTGTAATTCTCCTGACGAGAGAACAGTACAGAATCAAGGTTCAAATTCAAATGGAAGAGCAAAAATGCTGAATTATGTAAAGAGACAAGCTTAGAGCCTGCAGAATCTCCAATACCCGCAATTCCATCAACTTCGAAGGAGGATCTTTGCTGAGGGCCTGCAGAGAAACCATCTTTTTAAATATTTTTGTTTCCTAAGAGGAGAGGAAATTGTAGATGTGCAGAAGTGGCACAATAATGTTGTACGTGTCTGAAATCGGAAAATTGACCTGTCTCATTTCTTTGAAACTAATGGAACCATCTTTATCAACATCAATAGCATCAAGCTGATCTATGAGATCAGGCAGTTCCTCTTTATTGAGTGTGTCAGCCAAAGCCTGCAAGTGGCGATTCAAAAGGTAAAGAGCGAGTCTATAAAAGAAACACAAATAAAATTAACAAGAGGTGCTTGGAAGGTCTCTCTAGCACGCACCAAAAGCTCCAAGAATTTGCAACTTACGCTCAAAGCAAATTGTTTGAAACAACTGTACTGTGCGAATTGCCCGATGTTATGCAGAACAGATATGTCGACAGGTACTTCCAGTGCACTTCCTCCTCTAAGCCAAGAATGTGCTGAAAAATTGGAGACGGAGTATCCCTATTGTACCAAGAAACGCCATAAGATTACTTTTACCGTGAAGATAGATATGGTGCATTCATCCCAGCCAGCTTATTCAGTCGGTTTAAGAGAAACCAGGACATACAAAGGACCAGAGCAGCAGTCAGTCTAGCCCGAGTATCCTTTGTCAGTAACTTCTGGATGAAATCTTTGGCAGCATCACTTATTTTGGCTAAGGTTGGCATCGAAAATCAGGTTTGCATTGCAAGATCTGACTGAATTAATTAGCTGCATGAGGGAAAAAGAGAGAGGAAACTGCAAAGGAAATCTTATTTAAGGTACAAGATCTCTCCCGCTTTTCCCTGTATTTGACATGTTCATGTGTCATAGGTACAAAAAAAGGCGACTTTAAGGCATCTCTCTGCTTAATCACTTGGTTTTTGAGTGTGTAAACTGCATTTATGACATCGACCTCCCAAATAACGTATATACGTCCTTACCTTTACCCTCATTGCTCCCACGTGGCTTCTAAGGTACAGGTTTGCCAATGTTTTCCTCCATTTCTCACAAGGATTGGCAATCTTGTGTCATGCTTCGTTTTGGTCTAGTCCTCAGGTGACTAAGCTACAAAACTAGTTGAAAATTTTAAGTGCAACCCAATGCATCACTCCGTTCAACATTCACTCACCTCATTCCCTGGATATGTGGATTACGTTTACCATGTGAAATGCAAGCACCTGCAATAATATATACTGTCATCAGTGGTGTCCTAGAAGGGACGCCTCCTGCTGAGTAGGACATTGGCCTGTGATGCTGATACTCCACGCATCTGATCTGGGTCCTGATTGGCAATTTAATAACCACAGGAGCAATGTAGTTGAGACTGCCGTAATTGTTTAGGAACTTCTCTCCTGCAATCAAATGAAGGTATCACGAGATTGGAAAAAATATACTGATGAGTCCACCAGTGCCAGTGCCTCTTCACATTTAGCACAGCATACGCTGAATGTCATCTGAGAGAAAGCGAAAACAATCTTCAGCATTCAACTTCTAATTACCTGGTCTTATAAAATCCAAGCAGCCGAAACCTGTGGCGTCCAGAGGGGATTCTTCTTCCTTCAACCTGAGCATCAAATTCTACAGGCGACAGGGAACGATAAGAGAGCTACCCAATCAGCAGTACTTTGCATTTTGGACTAGGGACATACTCGTTAGACTCTACCTCGGGTTTCATGTCACGGTGGGCCAAGCCACGTGAATGAATTCAGCAATTTGGACAATCTGTCGTGCAGCCACTGCTGCATCTTCGTCCGTGTGACAGCCATCATCCCTACTCGTGGAAAACCACAAACCAGTCGTCGCAGACTTATTTAGTACTCTGAGTTATACATGCATGTGTTGCATGAGTTCTTGAGGCTCTTACTTAGCCAGTAGCCGATTGTGTAAATCGTCACCCTTGCATAACCTGAAAGGAACAGTTTTGAGACGACTCAATGTCGTCATGCACTGATTGACAAAAAGATGATAAAAAGAAGATAAAAGAGTGGGAACGACTTACTCCGTGACTACGTACACATAAGAATCATCTTCAAATGCGTAATAAAATTGAATGACATTCTCAAAGCCCTGTCAAGGCTAGCATGATCCAGAGTTCTGCATCCAGAAATCAAATCATACATTTGCAACGCTAACAACATTTTCCAGGACATAATCTTAGAAGAATCTCGTGTAAATATCAGGAAACAGTACCCCTCCAAAATTGAGCAGCAGAAATTATCTGCAGAAGGCCTCTCTGCCTGATGGAGGTCACCATAGAGGCATGGAAAGAAATACAACACGAAGGTCAGCGTCCGGATCTGCCTATATACATATGGCCCGTCATCCAACAAATAGCTTAAACTTGTAATTAGGAAATCCTTCGACGAAATATCTGAATGACATTTATTTTATTGAACTGCAGTACGATACGCCTGCAATCTAGTGACAATGACATGATTACTAAGAGCGAACTGTTTGCTATATGTATGTACATACATTCAGCCTTCGGACTTGTGCAGAAGCTATTTCATGCGAAATTTGTTTATCTCGTCACAAGCGCAAACACATGATCGTATGTATGCACTCGCGACTCCTAATGGAATGACTCCGAGAAAAACAGAGAGGGGCTGAGCAAGAGTGACCTTGTTCTTGTAAAGTCGCTTGACGGCAACCTGCTGTCCATTGGCCTTATCTTGGTGACGATAGTGTATCCAAATTGGCCGCGTCATCTTTGGCGAAAGTCCTTGGCGTAACCATTATCCGCGACCTTCTAACTCGCCCAGTTCGCATGACTACTTGCCGTTGCCATCGACTTCGGCCTTGCGGAAGAAAAGAAGACAAGAGTGTGGTGACCGGCGGCGGGTGGAGGCGGTGGAAAGAGGCATTTGCGTTGAACAGAGAGAGAGAGAGAGAGAGAGATTTCCTGCTTTCGTAATATTCTGTGTGTTAAGTCTACGAAAAGTCAACGCGGCAAACGCCCGACAGAAGGATCTACTGACGATTCGGTGCTTACGTTGTGGAATCAAAGAGCTCGCATCCGTCTAGGAAAAGCAACGACAGGCCGCGTGAGTTGTGATGACACGATGAGAGTCCTCCACCACACGAATTGCCAAAGCACGAGATTTGTACATTACAAAAAAGTTCAGAGTGTCGAATCTCATGATGTGAATCAGTTTTAAAGTGATTTATAAGATTGATACATAGAATCTGGTGATGAATTATTGATGAGTACTTGAAAAGAAAAAAATGGAATCATGAAACCACGTCCCATCGATTTACACATTAATTTCATTTACTTGAGGTCATGAGTTTTAAAATTCACATATGCCATGAGAGCTTTAAAAAAGATTTAATATCATGAAACATCTTAAATTGATACAATTGTGACAAAATTACCCCAAATTGATAAACTAAAAACTTTAAATGGATATATTTGTGATAAATTTACATTCCGTCAATTTTCATTTAATTGAATTAACACCTATACACTTGTGACAAACGAAGTAGGATATCCCAAACAAGTACAGCCCTCAACTGTCACTTATTATCCAACTTGAACATTTTGAATGTAAAATTTAACGGAAACTAATAAGAGTAAATTTATCATAGATGTATTAATTTGAAATTTTTGTAATCAAAAAATTAATTTTTGATAATTTCATCATAATTGTACTAGTTTAGAGTTTTTCATGGTATTAACCCTAATGAAACTTTGCTCGCCTTTACCAAAAAAAAAAAAAACTTTGCTTGCTTGGAAATTAATACCACATCAAAGAAAAATAAACAGGAGAAAAAGGAAAAGGACCAGGTCACACCAGAAGAGACAAAATGGTGAGCTCTACAAGATTTAGATATAAAAGAGACGTTTACACTTAAATACTTTGGATAATATGGCGTGGAGTAAAGAAAACATAAGCTTGAATCGGAGTTTAAGTACCGTTTCTCAAAACGGAGAATCAAATCTAATAGCTCTCTTCTTCAATGGCAGATTAAAATGTACTACAACTAGAGTCTGACGGCGGCTTTCGAAAACGCGCGCAGATTTTCGGGAAGGAGCAGAGCGTGATGGGAGGGAAACTTATGCGCTTGCATCGATGCGATACTCACGATCACAGCTTACAATTGGTGGGGGAAACAACAAGAAAATTCCCGACACTCTGAACAAGAGAATGTACATCTTCCTAAATTCAAGTCTCTTCCTAAACTACATCTTACGTGAATTCCGGAAATTCGATGGGCTGGAGACGGTTTTTGAGCTCATGCTAGCGGTTCTCAGCAGCCGGCGAAATTCTGATAGACTTATCCTCCCATCTTTATCGATATCAGCCTCCTCAAGAAGTGGATCAATAGAACCTTTCAGGCCGGTGTGCTGCCAAAAAAGAAGCATCTCAAGGGTTACGAATTATGCTAATGGCACTGTCTTGGATGAGATGGACCCAGAATCATTTCATGCTAAATTAATTCTGATAAGCCAATTCGTAGTGACAAATCAAATACCCGGTGCTTAGTGGACAATTGCTATCTAACTTGCTAATATGAGAGGAACTTTCAATTACGTGATAGGTGGCCTTTACTGTAGTAAACTGAATAACATATTAAGATGAAGGCTTTCAAGAAGTTCCCCGTGCTTGACTGCTCGAAACATGCATTCGATCTTTTGCTTCATCGAAATAGCTGGGCTCCATCCACATAAAGGCATTGATAATGATAATGATTGATGATTTAGTAAAAGCGTTGACAGAACCATAAAAGAAAGTCTCTTCTCGCTGAGTTGGATCCCATAATCTCTTATTGCGCCTAAATAAGCAATATTTCATCTTCAAAAGTAAATTATTTGCCGGGAGGTGCAAGGGAGATTGTGGAACAGTAGCTAGGAGAGGAGACTAAAGATTGGGCATGCAGCACAAAGGGAGAAAGAACACATACCATTCTTAGCTCTTCTGGAGTTATATACCCGTCTCCATCGAGATCAAATTTCTCAAAAGCAGTCTGCGATCTTCGTAGCCACTTCTCAGAGTTGTGTTCCTCCAATTGATTCACATGTACAGTGGCAGCAACAAACTCGTGGAAATCTACAAGCCCATCTGTATTGCTATCAATCTGCATGAGGGAGATGGAAATATGCTTAGACTAATCCAGACAAACAGAAAACGCAATGCAAGTCTTATGGACTAGGTATTGTCATATTTGCTCAAGGACAGAAAAATTTAGACAAAGAAAACCAATGAAATTCTCCTGATGAGGAATAGTAGTCTGCAGATTTCTTTATTCAAAAAGACAAAAAATTCTTAATGCAGGTTTAAACTAAAAAGGAGGAGGAAAGATGCAGAATTCTTAATTCCTTAAGAGGGACAATCAGAGTAAAAAACACAACTTCCAAGTAGATGAGTTTATGCTGATTCATCCAATGGATAGAGAAAGGCTTACAGCTTGAAGAATCTCCAACACACGTGGTTCCTTCAACTTCCAAGGAAGATCTTTTGCAAGGGCCTGCGGAAAAACCATCTTTCTCAGTTTGTCTATTCTGAACAGAGAAACAGACGTACTTTGGTAAAAGTTGCATAATACTAGAGAGTTCCAAAATCAGAAACCCACCTGTCTCATTTCTTCAAGACTAATGGAACCATTTTTATCTACATCAATTGCATCAAACTGATCCTTGAGATCAGCCAGTTCCTCTTCATCTAGCGTGCTGGCCAGAGCCTGCAGGTGGAAATTTAAACAGTTCCTTAGAAGAAAAGAGAGAAAATAAAAGTAAAGATAAGAAGAGGGGACAGGTCATTCTCCTGAAAAGTTTTAAGAATGTGCAACTCACCCTCAAAGCAAATTGTTTGAAACGATTATACTTCACAAATTGCCTCATATTGTGCAGAACAGATATGTCAATTGGTATTTCTGACGCACTTCCCCCTTCTCTCACCCAAGGATGTGCTGAAACAGTACAGACAGTGCAGATGAGGGAAACCCAATGAGAACACTTTTATAGGAACAAGAAAATGATAATCCCCATAATAGTTAGCTCAAGAAGAAATGGAGACATACAAAGGGCCTGAGCAGCAGTTAGTCTAGCCCGAGGATCCTTTACCAGTAGCTTCTTAACAAAATCTTTAGCACTATTGCTTATGCTTGGCCAAGGTTTGCGTCGAAAATCAGGTTTGCTCTTCAAAACCTGAAAAAAATTAAACAGCGGCATAAGTGACATCGCAAAAAATAAAATCATCAAGGAAATTTTTGGCATCTAAGGTACAGGATCTCGCCACGTTTCCCTCCCTTATTGCTAGGATTGGAAATATTAATGTTACATATTGATTGTGGGATCTTGGGCATCTGAACTAGTGCAAAATTATAGAAGTGCAAACTGAGATTACTTCGCTCAACAGTCTCATTTCGTTGATTAAGGACCATTTGCTTTCACTTTATTTCAAGTGAAGATTAATTATCGACTCTCCCACCAATGTTTGTATGTTCTATAAGATTTCAAGTGTTCTTCACTAGGTAAAAGTCAAATCGCGTGGGTCGCTTAACCCACAAGATTTGAACAAAACAAGTAGAAAGGGTAGAAATGAAGTCGCTCCAAATAGACAAACGCGATACCTCCTTAAATATACCATCTTCAGTCTTGTCCCAGAAGGGACGCCTCCCACATAGTAGAATGTATGTTATCACACCAATACTCCACACATCTGATTCTGGTCCTGATTTGCGTTTCAACACCTCAGGAGCAACATAATAGGCGCTACCGACAATATCTTGAAACTTCTTTCCTGCAATCAATGAAAGAGCTCAATTTTCAGGCAATTTCTCATTCAGTTGATAAAAAAAAACTATGGCATAGGTTTGCAAAAGTAAGTCAAAAAAGGGAAAATGAAAGAAAATAAAGAGGAAATGTCGATCTGATTATAAAAATTAAATGGCCCACTTTAGTATCTGCACTATCACATTTAGCACGGCAGCTACTGACAGTCCATAAGAGGAGGCAGATGCTGAGGTGAAATAGTTCCACTAATATTACTCGGGAGTCGGGACAGAGAAAGCCAAATGTCATCTAAGCAATATGCAAAATTTTCTTCAGCCATAAAAATCTAATCACCTGGTTTTATGAAGTCCGACAAGCCAAAATCCGTGGCTTTCAAAGAGGAGTCATCTTTTTTTGACTTAAACAAAAAATTCTGCAGGCAATGAGAAACATAAGAGAGCTTCCAAAGCAGCATTACTCCACATTGTAACTCAACATGTCATGACTTTTACCTCTGGTTTCATATCAC
The DNA here is from genome assembly GCA_017140595.1 of Eucalyptus curtisii. Taxonomy (NCBI): domain Eukaryota; kingdom Viridiplantae; phylum Streptophyta; class Magnoliopsida; order Myrtales; family Myrtaceae; genus Eucalyptus; species Eucalyptus curtisii. Next base: position 32,298,288 of record CM029503.1, on the reverse strand, counting down.
GGTGCACTAGACCATGTAAATGACACTGGGCAGCGACTTTGAGCATCTGCCGTACAACAACTGCCGCATCTTTCTCAGTGTACCGGCTGTCCTTCCTGCTCAAAGAAAACCATGAAGAAGTAGCACACTGATCAAGCATTTGTGAGCTACAAGAATCGCCGCTTCAGTCATTTAAGACAAAATTTCTTACCTGGACAATATCCGATCCAGTAATTCACCACCTTCACATAACCTAAAAAAGTAAAATCAAGATAACACAAAGTCATTATGCACAGATAGAAAATAAAAGCAGAAAAAGCATTATTACTAGAATAATACTATTTACTGAGTTCTTGGGGGAAAGTAACATCTCGAGAAAGGATGGCATAACTTACTCCATAACTATGTACACGTACGAATCATCTTCAAAGGCATTATAAAATTGAACAACATTCTCATGCCCTGTCAAGGCTTGCAATATCTTGACCTCTCTCTTTACATCCTCAACAGCAATAGGAAGAACCATCTGCATTCAACATTTTGTTTGAAAGATTACCCAACCATTTTAGGATAGATTTTTAAAGGAGTTTCATGCAAACATTATAAAAATTTTTAAAGGAGTTTCATGCAAACATTATAAAAAAAATATACCACCAACAATAAAAGATTGTCTCCACGCGGAGACCTCTGCTTAATTGAACCACCATAAAAAGACTAAACTACGACGAGAAGAAAAACAAAAAGTTCAAAGGAGCCACTTAGAAGATATTCTTGCTAGAGAAGGCATGGAGTTCAAAATGTTTTCCCTTTCTAATTATCTGAATCCTGACGTGGAGACTTTGCACTACATTCTAAATAGTGTCTACTGATGTAACTGTTGGTCAACAGCATGTATCATAAATCTCTCCCTCAAATATAGTTCAAGCAAAAGAATTATGTGCAAGCAAGGGGTTAAACCGCATTACCCAGATCAAGATACTGTATAAGACAAGAGATATTACATGGTTGGAAAAATAAGCACATGCGTACGTCATATAATTAAAAATTAAAGAAATTTGGAAAATTCAACTTGCATAAGGTAGAAATTCAAGGAAGCCAAATTTAATTGCCTATACCTACCGAAACCGATCTACTTTTTGCATAACAAGCTTCTCCATTTCCCCTTCCTTTTCTTCTCTTTTTCCTTTCCACTGAGCCCCACATGTCATAATTGAGCCTATGGGTTGAATTTATAGTTCATGTGGACATAAAACATACAATTATTGAAGAACATGCAACAGCATGTGTCAAGCCATTCTCCCAAAGGGTAATGCTATAACAGCTCCACAAAATTGATTTTCAAAGCGACATGGCGACCTGTAAGTTAGTATTTAAACAAGTGGATCATATTCCACACTCAACAAAAATCTGCACATCGCTTTGCAAAGCCATTCTTGCAAAACAACATACTTATTTCTAGCATTATTCTTCTTTTTGAATTAGCCAGGAAGATAAAGAACCAGACAAAAAAAATGTGCAAAAGGGGGGACTTTTAGTGGTTCTCGTAGTCAGATCAATGACAAATACTTGGAAATTTTCGCAGAAAATCCAGATTGCTTATCCTTAACAACTAAAAGATAAGGTAGCGGAGAACCTCGCAACCCAATTCACAGAGCTAACCACAGAAAAGCAACTAAGCAGACAAAAGGCGAAACGCGGAACCCCTGGAATCTGACCTGACCCTGAACTGCAAAAGCTCTAAGCTAAAGCCCACCGAGTTCGACAAATTTCAACTCCTCTAATGCCGATCTCAAGCTTCCCCAGAATCCATCAAACAAGCCAAATTCGCAGGAATATTCCTACTAACGGAGAGAATTAATTGCAACTGTGTCCGCACCCTTTTGGACAACCGGATGCGTGCTCCGATTATCTCGCTTCAGATGGACTCATTCAATCAGAAAAGCTGAACCGGTAGAAACTATCCCTTCTCCAAAGATGAAAAAAGATTCTTCTTTTGGAGTAATCTAGTCTATCAATTCTTCATCAGCGTTTTTTTGACCCCCTTCTATATAGAACTGAATTGAACACCAAATTCGGGCCCAGAACAATCTCGCAACCTAAAATTGATCTCCAGAACCAGCAATCGCGAGTTGCAACAGAAGAGAAGAAGCCACCAAAAAAATACAAAAAAACAGAGAGAAAAAGAAAAGGAAGAGTGAACGACCTTATTCTTCTCAATTCTCTTGACGGCGACTCGATCTCCATTGGCCTTGTCGGTGGCGACGTAAGTGTAACCGAACTGACCGTGCCCCAGCAGCTTCCCGATCGTGTACCGCCGGTCAAAGTCCTTGGCGTACCCGAAATCGGTGCGCTTCCCGCACGGGATCACCCCGCTCTCCTTCTTCTTCTTCTTCCCGCCCCCGCCCCCGCCCCCGCCCCCGTGCGCCTCCCCCTGACCTTCTGCTTGTTCTTCTCATTGGCCCCGGCCGTCCCCCCGCCGCCCCCTGCGGCCGCCCGATCTCGTGGCGTTTCTGATTGGCGGCGGCGGCGGCGTTGCTGCTGGAGCCGCTGACTCTGGTGGTGGAGATGCAGAGCCCCATGGCGGAAGGCGAGAGCGGTCGAACCGGAGTCAACAGAGGCGGCTGCTGCTGGCGTCGTCGTTCCGGCGAGCGATGCCGCCGGCCACCATCTCAGCTTGGGTCGGGACGGTGGGAGCTGGACCGATCGGTCGGTATAAATATGGGGAGACGGAGGAGAGGGGACGGGAGGGAGGAAGGAGGGAAGAAGGAGGAAGGAGGGGCAGGAGGAAGGTGGCGACTGGCGATGGTGGTGGTCAAAGATGGACTTCTTTTTTTCTCTCTTCTTTTTTCTCTTCCGTAGCTGCGTTGATTTTGACGGAGGAGGAAGACGTAGGCGGAAGGGAAAGCGAGTACGAAAATACGGAATGCGGGTGGAAAGTTAAAAAAAAAATGATCTTCTCTTTTGTTTATTATTTACTGTTTATTTATCTAGAATAGAATAGAATCGTGTCGAGGCGCGCTTCCGTATGTTATTAAATATCGTGTCCGATGTAGATTCGTTCGATTTCTTGAAGTAATGAAAATGTTGGGTGCCTGGTTCTCCGGAATTATGGAGCAAGCAAATCCCGAACGTAAAGCGCGAATTGGTGATGGATATGCCCTTATCCCAAAAGAACGTTTTTGTCTCGACATCAAAGTAGAATGAACGGAGATGGTTACAGCACTGCTTGCATCATCACCTGTTGCGCTCGGATTCGGTGACCTCAATACCATCGCCGTGTGGAGACATTAAAAGTAAGTTGAAGAGATTTCGAAATCTAGATCTAGTTTGGAAGAATATGAATGAGTATGGAAACGCCGTTAAGGATCTACTGGATCTAAATCTAGATCGGGAAGAGGAGCTTCCAGATCAATATCTAGATCAGAAGATTCCAAAACTAGGAGACATCATATAACCTATTAACTCATCGTCATCGATCCTATCAAATTTCTTGATTTGGAAGCAGTTGGTTGATCCCTAAAGATGGAAGTGAAAGATAAGTTCGGTGAGTATAGAAGAAGAGCATAGCAGCAAGCCAGGAAAAAAAAAAAAAGATAGAAATAATAAAATACACCTATAATTCAAATTGAGAGAAATTATCAATTTGAGTTGAGAAGACTAGGCCTTTTCCTCAGTCGAGAGAGCGTAGAATGGAAGAGAAAAATGGAACGAAGGAGAGGCGAGTGAGAAGAAAGGGCGGGTTAAGTTTTTGAGAGAGTGCAAACCCACTATTTTCGAGTTGAGCATTTCGTATGTTGTTAAAGGATATTTATAAGAACCATTTAGATTGTTCAATGCATGTAGTCAATTGATTATTTTCATGTCAAAATTTATAATGTTATAAAGACTATGAACATTTTAAAAAATAAATATGATACTTATATATTTAATACCATGTATCGTAAAGATTTGAAATATTGCAGTTTAAACAAAATATTGAAGTCACAAGATATGGAAAAATAATAATAAAAATAAAAATCGCTCCTCGAATGGATGCTAAATGAGCAATTTGCTCAAAAAATAACTTGATATGATTTGTTCCCTTTATAATTCACTTATGGATCTATCATCTATGTCGCGAATTCCTCCAACACTCCATGATTAAGACAAAGATCAAATATTTGGCAAAAGAGCGAGCAAGAACATGAAACATTTTATGTATCGATCACGTGATTGATTTTGAGGATATGAGTAGTAGAAGTCCAATAACTTCAATTAAAGAGATCCTCAAGAAAAGTTCAAGTTCAAGTTGAACAATATATTCAGTTAGGCCTACATTCTTTTTAGGCACTCCCATCAATTGATATCAATCGATGATCGAGTAGTTCTTAAATATATATCGATGTTTGGTAAATTTCTCAAGGAAAAGAATTTGGTGACTAATGTGATTTTAGGTATGTGAACACTGTGATATAGCAACACAGTTTCGATAGCAACCTTCATGGTTCAGTTTAGAGAAAAAGATTGTGGATGCAAGTGGGCTTTAGAGATTTAAGTTAAGTTAATGCAATCTGAATTGAGGTAAGCGAACCTTACAAGATTGTTGAGATACACACTGTGTCATCAAAAAATTAGTGTGGTATGGAACAATTAATATATTGTAATTAGCATATAATTCATTAATTTAAACTTTTAAGTAAAATTAGGTCTAATAAATATGTTAACCGATGGGACTTGGACTCCTTTTTGGTAATTTCCCTCAATGAATGTATCAGATTTTTACTTTGCTTCTCCACTTGGATTACAGTCAATGTTGATTGAATTACGTATGCTCTTTTTTGTTTTTTTTTTTTTTGACTCTTTCTCTATATACATCCTCATAATGGTAAATCCATTGGATTGAGTTAGTTAACAACTTGACTAAATAGTGGATGTATGTGTTTTTTTTTTTTTGTCTTGATCGATAATTTCTTTTCATCCTTACTTTTTGGATCAAACTTGAAATGGAAGGCAACAAAAAAATTAAAAAATAGAGGGCTAGATGCTTCTGCTTTAATGGAAGGGAAAAATGTGGCATTGTATTTCCTTCATCTGCTGATCCTAATAGATTAAGAAATGCTACATGTACTAAGATTTCTTATCAAACCCCTAAATTTCCTCACAGGAAACGTTGCTTTCCAAGTACCAAGTCCACACAAATGCTCGGCATGAATATACCCCCTCAAGCAACCTCACAAGATAGCATTAAAAACTTACGCCCTCCAAGCAAGGGAATTATAAACTTAGTCATATTTTGTTGTAATCAAGTGAACAATGTTGAAGAGGTCATAAAAGAATTGGTACGCTAATAAATTAGAGTGCTACGATCTTTTGACTTTCTCAAAACATGAATTGCGAAGAGAAATTCACAGTGACATGTAAAGTATATCATATACTCAATATCAAAATTACTAATTGTACGGGCATCGCGATGGGACCACATGATCATTGGTCGAGAATAGGCTTGGTCTACGTGGTCTATAAAGAATGCAGTGTTTTGTCGATAAATAATTGCTTCCAATTTACCGAATCTTTGTTTTCGACGAGACAATTAAGCTGACGGTAGCTAGCCTCTTTCAATTTCTCTTATTAAATAACAATGCTCAGATCTCGAGACAATCGTGTTGACAAAAGGCCATTCACATAGATTCTTAACAAAAGGGCTCAATTGACTTGCAATGAAATTATTTTAGGTGACTCTCTAGTATCGTGTGATTGCTCATTCAATTAAACACAAAGCGGTGGACATTACTATAATGATTATTTTTTTAAGAAAAGAAGTGAATAGGCACGTAACACTCTATGCTTTGTAACCGGTCGGCCGGGGTCGGTACTTAATCGAAAAACACTAGGAAGATCTCTCTCTCCCCCACATGCCCACAAACGTGAGGCGAGCACCGTTCGATCGGATCCTCCAGCAAATTTGGTAGCAAACCAACGGTGGTGATGCTCGCTTAATGGCAAGTCGGCAGCCGCGGCATGATTCATGATGCGTGATCTCAGATCCCTATTGCAATCATCATTCGATATTAATTCATTTTTTTTATTGTGGGATTAGTATATGTCTGATATCATTAGAATTCTAATGGCAATTAATCAACGACTAAGCTTTTGCATCGAAGGTTCTTTGTCAGATTATTCGTTTACATTTAGAAAATCAAAGAGTTGATAATGCGTGGGGAAAGAAGAAATGGTAAAGTGGAGTAAAAGGTGAAGAAATTAATTTTTTAATTACATTCCCTTGGAGAAATCGTTTGAACAAGGAAGGGTCCAGGTGTCTTCCTTAATTCTTTAACTACATTTTAAATTACGGGTTAATATCACAAAAAATCTCAAACTAGTATTATTATGACAAATTTACTTAAAATTATTTTTTTTACCACCAAAAATCCCGAAAATAGTAAATTTGCACAAATTTGCCCTCCGATATTTTCCGTAATTGAATTGTTACCACAAAAATTCACAAATTAATATTCACATGACAAATGGAGGATAAAACATTAAACTAGCGACTGTCACCTATCGTCTAATTTAGTTATTAATGAAGAGTAAATTTGTTGTAGGCTTACCAATTTGGGTTTTTTTTTTATGATATTAACCCTAACTTTGTTAATAAGGTGGATCGGTTGAGCTTCCATGTAATCATTAAGCCGATCTTAAGGCACATGTCCACGGAAATCATTATTTTATGATCGTGAATCGCGAACAATTCAAATTTGGCTATTCACGATTGTTTGTGATACGTTTTTCTTTAAACTCTCGCATCTATTCGTTCCAAATCGCACTTTCTTGATTGTGTTTTTTTTTTTTTTTGGGGTGCCCATCTTGAAGATGATCAAAGTCCTAACACTGGCCAAAAGCAAAAATTTAGTGCAATCGGTACGAGCTTTAATGCCTTCGTGCGCTCCATTAGTTTCCAACAAAGTTCCACCTCCTAATTATATAATTTGTTTCGCTAGTAGGAGATAGTCTTCAGATCGTGGAGCATAGTCATTGGCGGCAATTTTTCCGATTTTTATACTATCGCCCAAGGAGGACGATGACCGTCGCGATTAAGAATGCCGATGCTTTCATTGTCGTGGCCATAGGTCAAATACGATTTGATTTTTGCGTGTCCATTGACCATACTTTCGGACGAGACCAATTGACCAGATTTCACGACACCAGAAAAATAAAAAATAATCGACCGGCCAATGATTTCCTTGTGAATTACGTTGGCGAGAGTCTTTTTTTTCTTTTTAATTGATTTGGTACTGCCACGTCGACCACTCCGGAAGCCGACATCGGGTTTCTCAAAGGTTTTGTCATTTTTTGTTTCGATTTGTTTTCTTTAGTGGCTTTTTTTTTTTGTCGGAATCTTCCGTTGTTTTCTTGTCGCGTTTTTTGAGTTTTTTTGGACATGATAGGTTCCCATGGGCGCACCACCACCACCTACTTTCCATTGATTCAGTTTCATACAGAAGGAAAATGATTGCGTAATGGCTTCGATTGTGACGTGAAAAATAAATAATTTTTTTTAAATGATTATTTATATCGTTTAAAATAATTAATTATTTTTATTATAATTGATCATTTATGTCTAAATATTTTTGCAAAACGAAAATATTTTTCATTTATTTATTTTTAAACGATATAAACGATCATTTTAAGAAAATATTTTTTAAATCACTCATTTTCTACAAAATAAAAGAATCCAAAAAGTGAAAATTTTGAAATTTTTTCTTAAAAATAACCATTTATATCACTTGAAAAAAATTAGTCATGAAAAATATTTTCATTATTAACAAAAATTTATGTCTAAATATTTTTGTGTAGGAAAATATTTTTCATATAATTCATTTTCAAAGAAACAAATATACCCTATAATTCATTATAAAATATGATTTTCTTAATGATAATATATACTTCATTACCTCTACATGAAATATGACTTAGGGTGTGTTTGCTTGAGTGGAATTTTTTTCCTCAAATCAGTTTTCTGGATTATTATGAGTTTGGTTTGTCGAAATGATTAGTCAACGAAAAATCATTTACAGCAAAAAAAAGAAGTACATATATACTTAAAGTTAGGGTAATGAATTCCTTGACTTGAAAAGGAAAAAAACCTTTTTTTGAAAAGGAATTTTTGAAAAAATATTTTTTTATGACAAAGTTTTCCTCAAAATAAACATAGCTTCATTCACATATCTATATATCAAGAGAGGGGACTTTACGCCCTACAGCAGATTTACTTCGTCCATACACTACGCGTGGATTTTAAAATATTGGATATTGATTGACGACACTAGTGCAATTTTGTAAATTTGAAAACTGAAATCAATACCCGTTAAAATTTAGCAAAGTAATTATTTTGACCGAAAATAATGTTAATACAATACCGTCACCTTTAAGCAACCATGTGATGTGTATATGTATATCACGCCAGTTATTTCTTAAGCAAGCATAATCGTGCCAACAATTTTGGACGTTCCCGTATCTTATAATAAAACATATATTCATATGCTTTCCCACGATTTTCCAACGTATCCAGCCTGTCTAGTTAGATACGAGCACAAAAGTTCTAAGCATTAACGCGTGTTGCTTTACTTGCAACAAACAACTAAAAAAATGTATTAAAAATGCTATCTTAGTAGTTTAGCTTAGGAATAATTGCATTAAAAATCTTAAGTCTTATAATTTAATTCTAAAATTTTCAAATAATGAATCAGGTCTTCTAACTTGTAACGTTGAAGCAATTAAGTCCTTTGTTGCAACTAAATTGATGGATAAAAAAATGATGATGTGGCTCTATTTATTAATTTCTCTCTCCTACTTCACTGTTTGCTTAATTGAGTCGTCCATAGTGGATCGAAAATGACACTGTTTCTTCCCTTATTAACCTTTCAAAAAGGCTTCTTCTTGTAATTACATCTCCAGCCCTAATCTAATTGTAGAGAGAGAATCGACATTTGGAGGGAAAAAGCGAGGGCATTACGATCCCTCATTTTAGCTTGAGCAACTTAAATTGCCAAATCAAAGAATGAATGATTAGAAGAATAATGAGATATACACCAAAATCAAGTTGTGTAACTGCGAATGTGGTCAACTCAAAGCTAACTTGCTATTGTTGTCCGCAGCCACCTATTTACATGATAAAGAGGGGCAAAAAAAAAAAAAAACAAAACAAAACAAAAACATAGGAAGAAGTTTCAATAGTTGTAGTGAGTTCAATGATCTAAGTTGCTACGATTTCTTAATGTGGATTGATCTGTACACACGTAATTGAGCAAGGACATAATAATTGACTTCTTTGAAAGGCATCAAGCATTGTGCAAATCAAGCCAGTTGAAGAATGACCAGGCCGACATGAGCTCACTGCTAGCTGAAGGCGAAGCATAGACATTTAAAGGAAGGACTCGGAATATTGAAGAGGAAAAGATGAAATAAAAATTGACAATCATTCCACGCATGCATTGTGTCATTCTGCTGGTTCTGTGTAATGCTAGAGTTGGTGGGAAGTTTTCAAGGCTTCCATAGATACTTAAGGAGTAGGATTGAAATAAAGAAGCTTCATTTAATTTTTTTGCGGTGCAAAGCACCGCACGCATAAATACATAGAAAAGATGAGTTGCACTGCAAAAAAATTGAATGAAGCTTCTCTATTTCAATGTTGGAAATAGCGTCTAGTTCTTTTTTTAATCAGATCAACATACATTATAAAATACGCATCAAATTTGAAGGAATATCAGTCAACCAATTAACCAATGAAAGATGCATCGATAGATAATGACAAAAGAGTCCGCCAAATTGCTCAAGAATCCCTTATTCCATTAACATCAAATAGAGTCCTTACAACACAACAATTAAGTTGCTTAATATTTAAAAAAAAAAAAAAAAAAAAAAAAGCACCGACTGAAGCTTGTTTATCTTAAGAAAGTGCATGAAGCAAAGACCAAACTCATCATTCGTAAAAGAAAAAAAAAATGCAGAAAATACATCAGTCCAAATCTATCGCCATGGTTTGGCCTTCCCTCAGATCATAAGTTTCGAACTTTTCCTTCTACTTGGTATCATTCCAAAGCCTCTGCTTTTGAAGCTGTCGAAACTACTACTTTTTGTGGCACTGCCGACGACCTTGCGCGGGTCGTTAGGCTACGTGGCGACGAACAGTCTTTTTAGCTCGAAAAGACAGTGAAGTGCAAATACGACATGTCAAAGCATTAATCACATTCACATGGCCAAGGTTTGTCTTAACGCTAACGCAACCACCCATCCCAAACGATACCCGACGGAATCTCGCCCGGTTGTCTCCTCTTCTTCGCGTTCGGGTTCAGCTCATCTCTGAACTTTGGCGAAGCTGTCGCTGTCGGAGCCTTTGTCATTGTTCTTGGATAAGCAGTGAGAGAGAAGTTAGCAGCAGACAGGACGAAGAAGGGAAGAAAGAGAGGAAGAGGACGGTGGTCAAAGAGGACATTTTAGTTGACTTAAAAGAGGAGGACGAAGAAGGAAAACAATTTCATCTATTTCGTGAAAAGTAAATTTTTTGAAATATTTCTTTTCTTAATATTAATTATAAAAATTAATAAATTAAAGGTACTTTTATTATCCATAAAAATATTTAAATATAATTTATTGTCGATAATAAAAAAAATTTATTGGCTAATTATTTCAATAGATATCAAGAATATTTTTAGGAAAATATTTTTAAAATTATTTTTTTTCATGAAATAAATAGAAATAAAATAAGATATGGAATGCGGAAGAGGGTTCATGTTACTCTCGCTCGCTTACCTGTGAAAAGTTACGTTTGTACTTAATTTTAGTAAATAATCACTTTAACGATTAAGTTAACATATCATTATATAGATTCACTATGAAATCACTTAGTTTATAAGAATAGCGATTGCATCATAACTCGTGTATATCTCGAAAAGTATATAAAGCTATCCCGGTTGATTATTTAATGATTGCCCATAAAACAATTTAAAGCACTATTAGTAAAAATTATATACAATCTCATATACCAAAATTTATATTTCAGAATGTTGCAGACAACTCATTTTTAAAAAAAAAAAAAACGAAATTTGGGAAATTTGGGAAAAAAATGTAAACTGTTGAAATAAAAGTCACTTCAAAGTTTATACCTGCGGAAAATGGAACGCCCAAAAAAAAAAAAAAAAAAAAAAAAAAACAGTGGAATTCTTCTAAAAATAAAATAAAATGATAAAAATTTGCCGTACCGGCCAAATTCCGTCGGAATTGCTGACAATACCAGCTGCTGGTAGTCGCGCTTGTCTAATCATCTCCGTCCATGGACGGCAAGCACCCAGTGGTGGTCACCTTACGCCTCAAGAAAAGAAGATTTTCAGGAGAGAGAACTTCCTAATTCTAGAAAAGGGAAAAAGTGCATCAGAATTAGAAGAGTTCTAATTTTTGTACGGCATTTATTTTAAGGCAAAAAAATTTCGTTAGATTAATTAAGTGCCACTTTTGTTAAAAAAATAATTACTTATGTGGCATCATGAATTCAGGAAGCTAAAAATTGACATCACAATATTTATTTATTTTCGATTGATGTGGTTCATCGGTACTCGAATCAGCATAAATAGCTTTCAATGAAGTCACTCAACATGTTTGTAACAAATTTAAATCCTAATTCAAATAAATCAAGCCATTCCTGTCTTCTTTAAATCCTGATTCTTCAAACCCCTCTTCTTCGATCTCTTTGATGATGTTCTGTTGTCCATGAACAAGTCGTAAAGTATGATTTTTTCTTCTTTGCCCTTTGACATCTTGCAATTTAATCGATGGAAAAGCTCGAATTTCTTTTCACTCTTGTATTTGATTTCAAATGGGAATCCTATTTTCCCTCACGTGTCTGAGGTTCTTGTTAGGATTTTCTTTCGGTAAATTGACCTTGATTAATCTCACTCTCACAACAAAGTAGAAAGAACGAAAGAAAGCAAGAAATTCTAACTCTACGATTCAAACGTGAGAGATGTCAGCATTGGAGAAATTAAAGAGAAGTTTGGGTCCATAGCTACTTCTCTTAGCGCCGCGCCAAGCACGCTTCCTTATGTAAATTTCAAAGTAAGTGCTGTATGAAAATTATGACACTATTAGTATCTTTTTGAAGGAGATCTGGGAAGGTCTGGAGGAGAGAGAAAGCAGAAGGATCAATCATCGATGGCCAAGACTCAGTCAATCCACGGCCAGGTGTAGGTACTGAACTCCCCTCATTTCTTCACGTGATATTTATAATTATTTCTTTCACACAAATATGTGTGTAGAACTTATCAAAAAGTACAAATTTTATAATGGAGAAACGCGACTTTAGAAATTGCGAAAATTTGTATTCACATGATACATGGACCAAGACAAATTAATTAAACTAAGCTGTCTGCCTCACAAGAGAAGACAAAAGTATCCCTACCCCTACAACCCCTAGATCCCTATGGTTAACTAGAAGTTAGTGAGGACAATAACTTTACCCAAATTCAAAACTCCTCAAAATAAAGTAATGTCAAAATTGAAACTTCTATCCTATGTAAATAGTCCTAAATCAACTTAATGAAAAAGAACAGAATATCAAACATTAATCTGTCATTTCATTTGAGATCTAGATGAAATTATCTCAATTCAGATCAAATTCCCACCTAATTTAGTTTAATCATATGTGAACAATACAAATTTCTCACAGTGCGTTGAGGTGGTGACGTTTCGTCCCGACACTAGAAGTCATGTGCGTAACGAAAAAATGATCTCAACATAACGTGAGTTTGCGTTGGATTTTTTTGCTAACTAATCCTAACTATTCAAAGACTCGAGAGACCGTCACTCGAACTTTTGATATTTCAAAAGAGACTCTGATGTCCCCGACGGCTACCTGAGAAGCAAAGCGTGCACGTGGTTTGCTTCTTGTCTTCCCTTTTTTCTTGGGCAGCAAGAAGAGGTGCACGTGGTTTGACGGAGAAGAAAAAATGCAGGATGGTTCACTTGAAAAAACAAAAAAAAAAAAAAAAGATTTTCTACCTTCATTGCTGAAAAAGGAGCTAAGAGGCGGGCCCCACCTTGAGCACAAAAGTTTCCACCAAAAGCTTAGCATTTGTACGAAGGGACAGCCGCACGTCTAGTCGGTAGAATTATCCGGTCGATCGTGAACATATTATATGAATGCGAATAGGGTATTTATTTTTTTTAATTGGCTAATTTAATTTTAAATCTTTACGAAAAATTCTAATATAATTTTTTTTATCAATTTTTGTTGAAAACCACTAACGTGGTAATATAGTAATCACTGACCTCCTCACATAAGTAATTTTCAATAAAAATCAATTAAAAAATGACTACATTGGAATTTCACAAAATTTTAAAATTATATTGACAAGATTGAAAATTAATATCGTATGATAAGTTTATGATTGATTGGACAAATTTCTCATATCCTTCTCTTACAAGTGGCGTCCATACCTTGGATATTGTTATGTTAGTCCAGGCGATCAACAATTCTAAAAATTAAAATTTAAATAGTTGATTTTATCCATTTATCGCTGGGACGAATCACTAAAATCAAGCAATGGACGTATAGCAGATATTCCGGGAAGCTGCTAGTGGGCCCAAAGATATATCACCCATGTCGAGATTAAGGGCTGCAGCGTGAATTATCTCCTTTAAATTTTGTTTCAATAGAAAATTTTCCATGAATTAGCCTTCCAGACTTTCCAAACTTTCAAGTGTCAGATTTGCTAAAACTTCTTTCCAAAGCAATTCACGTAGACAAATATCACGGAAATTTCTTTCAATCTAGAATACTATTAAAAGATCATGAGATAAATGCAACAAATATTCACGATAGAAAGAGACAACCATATTGTGAAAAAATCCTCGTTAAAAGGTTGATTGAGTCTAATAATTACTAGATTATCAAACATGATTTCGATTGAATTTGAATGGGGTTGTCCTCCCTTTTAAAATAACTCGAAAAAGGGAAAAAAATAAAGAGAGAGAGAGAGAGAGAGAGAGAGAGAGAGAGAAAGACATGATTGAAATATAGGAGGACGAAATATGATGACAAGACCATACTAGAAAAGGGCCAGCCATTCACACACTGTATCTTTTCTTTATGCACGCATGTCACATGTTCAATCATTGCAAAAAGAAATAAGAAAGTGAATGTGAACGAAGGTCGAGTTTCTAGAGCCAAAAAGCTCATTTTTTTTTTTCTAATTATTAATATTTTAATATTGTCATCTGCACGATCATATTATATAATCATATTAAATTTTTGTTTTCTGTCCGATTTTTAGGTGGAGCGGAAGTTGGGTCGGGACACGTTTTACAGCTTTAGAGGTTCCCAGATTTTAGTGAGGCGTGCGTCCTTTTAAGGCCGGTCCATCTTTATTGTGTCGGGTACGGAAAAAGATTTTGTGCTTTTTGGGCGTTTATTTTCAATTTAAAGGAAAAAAATGTAGAAAATTGATCAGCTCCAGCGTCATGGGTCTCTTTTTTGAGAATTATCCTCCTAGTCTTTTTTTTTTTTTTTTTAATGAAGATTTCTATCCATGCCTACGTTCAGCTTTGATTAGAAAATTGATAAGCTCCATCGTTAGGTATAAAGGTAAGGGTTCCGTCCAACTTTAAAAAAGAAGAAGATATTAATAAGTTTCAGAACTTAATTATACTTTTTAAAAATTTTAGGATATAATAACATTCTCGTGACAGATCTTAAAACTTTCTATACACTGATTTAAAAAAACATATAAAATTAATCAGTTCTATTGTTATGGGTTCTCTATTGAGAATTCTCCTCTAATATTTTTTTAGTCAATTTTGGTTTTAGTTAGATTTCTGTCCATGCCTATATTTAGCCTTAGGTACAGATGCGAGGGTTCCAAAACGAAACCTTTGGCTAAACTTGGACCCTCTTACCTAATCCCAGCAAGCTCTTCAAGTCCCTCCTCCGCCTAACTATCAACCAACCATCCTACACATTCGATATCTCTTACACGAGGGATGTACCTATCTACATTTAAGGGAAGAAATAAATGGCCTAAAGAAGAATATGTTAGGTTGAAGTTGAGACCAACGAACAGGCTGCGTAGCAATAATATCGGACGTGGAATGATGTAAAGAGAACATGAGAGGAGGAGTCAGCAATTCTAGTGGGCTCAATTGCGGACTCGCTAGGAGCTTGTTGTGGAGGTTCCAAGGTGATTCGCCACCGGAGTCCAAGAGATTTTTCCTGATGGAATACTCAGCCCAAAGTACGATTTAGGCCCATCAAGTTGACACTGGCCCATAAAAAATTTCCACACTTATAAATTGTGGATTTGGTCATGTTCTTTTACTGGCGATCAAGGGCCTTGTGTTGCTGTCATGTAAAGATAAGCAAAAGGTAATCTTTTTCTTTTTTTATAACTTTTTTGTGATATCCGAATTTACAAAAAGTATGAAAACATTCATGTATATACCTATGTGTCAACATGTATATGTTGAGAGTGTTTGAAGTGTTTCATCTCGAAAAAAAGTATTAAAACTAAAAAAGTGTGTGTAGGACAAGATTTAAATTTGGTAAAAAGGTCAAAACTAAAAGGTAAAAGTTAATCCAAGCATGTCCTGGAGGACACATACAATGACAGAATCGCATAAAGGTTTTGCATCTCTCTCTCATAAAATATTCCCGTAGTCACGACCTTTTATTTTTCCCAAATAATTCTTATAATATTTTTTTTAAAGAAGCACTAAGTTTCTCATTTGTTGGAATCTGAAACCTTTTATTTATGTCCTGGAACCTGGAATTTACCTCGTCACAAATTCTAGAGTCTAACAAGTTCCTGTTTTCTTGTTTCATTTCTCATTAAGCAAAATGAAATATGCAAAAACAAAAAGGAAAATTTCGAATTTGTCAATAACATCAACTCATATAAGATGAACATGTAAAATAAAATAAATAATAAAAAGTTCAAAACGCGTAACATAAAACCTAAATTATATAATTTCAACAAAATTGCACATTTTCACTGAATAATATAGTGTAGGGTAATTTATCTCACTCTCTAAGTAGAAACAATATGTTTTGGAGTCATTCTTGGTAGGATTTATATGAATTATAACAAAATACAAATAGTTCAGGAAATGAAACTAGAGTAGATCTAATGTTCTTGAAAAATTAGTGTGATGTCCAACTTTATTGTCGCTCTTTGTAATCACTGATATTTGAAAACCTTTTATGTAAAATCTCTGTCTAACCTCTTTGTTAGAACTTTATAACTGAATATTCGTAAAGAATTAGATATCTCTCCTTAAGAGTAACCCCTATTTCGACTACAAACGACCTCCCACACATTAATCCTTAGTGATTGCAAGAAAGATTAGTACAAACCCCTTCATAGATAAGCACATCAACGTTCTCATGAGAACAAAAGTAAAAGACTTTCATTCTCATTTAAAGTGGCTTTTAATCAAACCGTAAAAAGAAAGGACGGCGCAGAAATACATCATCCACCAACTAGATTTTCATGCTTTTTTCTTAAGAATGAAAAATCTTGAATAAGCAATTCATATGCTTTTGGGATACGCATACTACTCAGCCGACCCCCTACCATCTGTAAATTCAAGTAACACTCAATTCCATTGAGGACATAAATCAACCATTCAATGTTATAGTCATGACATGAAGCACTTCCAGATACTCGAGCATTCCCATGGCTCTAGGAAACTCCCATGCACTTTTTTGGAGATGAATTTGATTCGAAGGACGTAGTTGAAAAGTGCAACTTAAGTAACAATTTCAATTAGGGCCATATCCTTATGAAGAGAACTTTCAAGTTCAAAACCAAGAAACTTCAAGTAACGTTATTAAACTGACAATGGGAAACCCACCAATGAACATCAAAAGAAAATCCACTGGGGTTTGCCCTAATGGCCATCCTTCCAACATGGAAGGGGGAGGTGGGGGGTTCGAATCCCCACCTTCTAGGGGGTTGAGGTAAAGATGATTTCCTTTCGGGAGTGAGTTTTGACTCCCATGCCTTATAAGTAAGTAAGGCAAAAGTCTGAGAGTGAACGTTAGAGTAGGAATAAAGTAGGACAGACATAAAAAAAAAAAAATATCAAAAGACAAAAGGCAATGGTTGAGCGTCTAGTTTTGACGCCCTAGGCCATAAGTTCAAATCCGCCTCAACTTTTGGAGTCAAAGCCCAAGCTTAAAAGCTAATATTGATTCAAGAAACAAAAATGCCTTGTAGGCAAAACAATAGGCCACAAATCGGTTCCCCTGTTTCGCTCCCGATTCTCAGTTTTCACCTAAAATCATACCACGCATTAAAATTTAGGACCACACCAGGGATAACTAATCCAATTATTAATTCTTTCTTGAAATCCACCCCCATTAACTTTAAATGTAAGGTTACTACTAAAAATCCGACACATCATTTGCGTCGAATGTTATTCTTTCGATTCACACTCTCCATTTATGGAGACCAAGCTACGGTGAGAAAAAGCTTTGGTCGGGCTGGGATTCCCGATGGCGGCGGGACCACCTAGCTCGCCCATTAAGAGACTAACGCTACTGGTACAGCTTGGCCCGACACACCGTACGCCATCACCATTCACATCTAAATCGTCTTTAAGGCGCGCATTGAAGCAAGACTATATATATATATATATATATATATATAAATATCATTTTTTCGAAATCATTATTACTCCGAGAAACAAGACCAATGTTATTACACTGCCATACATAGAACGGCCACTGGAACGACCGTGAGCGACGAGACGCTGGTGTAATGGGACTGACGACAAGGGAGGGAGCTAATGGGGAAGAACGTAAAGAAAGGTTTGGAACTCTCATCATCAAGCGAAGATCTGTTCAATTGTCTTGGCCTCGAGCTTGGTCTTCTCCACGTCCTTGAGCTGCTCCTGCTCCTTGGCCAGCTTCTTCAGCCGGGCGAGCTCCAGGTCCTTGCTCATCTTCCGCCTGTACATCTCCGCGAACGTGATGGGCTCCGGCATGATCGACTCCTCCCCTTCCCTCACCTTCAGCGGGTACACCACGGCGTCCGGCGCCGGGTTCTGGAACGTCGCTATGGAGAGGCGGCTGTTGTTGGAGTTCACCACCGCCTGGTGGTCCGCGTTCTTGAACCTCCCGTTGCTCAGGAACTGCGTGCAAGATTTCGGTGAGCGGGAGGGGTAATGGCTAGGATATGGAATGTCCGCGACGTGTTTGATAAAAGTCCTCTGAGATTTCTATTTCTTCTTTTGAGCGATTATTTCTTTTACAGTGAGATTGATTGGGTCGAGAAATTTTTCATCAAGTATTAGCATTTGTGACAACAAAGAAGTATGTGCTTTTTTCCATGGGGTCATCGAATATGGAAGCACGCCGCATGTTTGATAGAATTCCTCTGAGATTGCTTCTTCCTTTCCCCCCAAGCGGTTTTCGTTCTTAGTTTCAGGGGAGAGATGGGTTGGGTTAAGAGTGGATTGTGCTTGAACCATGATAATGCAAGTTCCAAGACAGATAGATAGAGAAAAATACTCACATGACCATGATCGCCTAGGTTGACCACAAAAGCCCCTTCCACAGGCTGGACGGTGATCCAGCTCTTGCCGCCATCTCTGGTGGCCTGGAGGCCCCCCACCTGGTCCTGGAGCAGAAGGGTGATGGTTCCCGGGTCAGTGTGGCGCTTCAGCCCGAGCGTGAGGTCGGGCTGCGGGCATTTGGGGTAGTAGTTGACCACCACCTTCTGGTCCATGTCCACACATGCCTTGGTCAGTGCCTCCTTCTCCAATCCCATTGCCTCCGAGAGGACCTCCAAGAGCTTGCAAGCGAGGGCCATGAGCTTCCCGCTGTACTGCTCTGTCACCGACCTCCATCCCTCCGGCTTGTCGGGCCATCGGGAGTAGTCTCGGGTTCGAAGCGGGTATGAGAAATACGTCACTATTTCGCGCCAGTCCTGGACTGCTTCGCCCTGGCCATGAGTCAATCCAGTTTTGATTGAGTCCACTGGATGTAAAGTCAAAGCCGGAAAAGAGAAATTTTGTTTCTGATTCTAGAAGATAATTTGGTTCCTACCATGCGAAGAAATTTAAAGGCATGCATCATTGTCACTACTTAAAGGAACCCATCAAGTTACGACTTCTCTAGATGAATTGCATAACATCAAGTTGTTTATGTATTCTGTTTCTTTCTTAAATTGTTGATTATTTCAGCTCACCAAATAAATTAAAGGCTTGCCTACGCAACACATTTGTCCTTTGCGACTATGGAGTACTGAAAAGTAAAAACCACAAAAGTGGTCCCAACTATTGAACAGTTCATAACTGTGTATGCGGAAGTTTCTCCCCTACCATTCTGCAGTGGAAATGCATAAAGTGATTGGCAGTAAAACATGGTTATAAACAGCAGTAAATTTCCTGTGTTTGATCACTCCATATGAAATTTTTTTAGGTAAATTAGTAGTCTGTGAATTGAAGCGTAGTAAATTGCTCATGGCACCATGGTAAAGTCTATAAGAGAAACCTCAAATTATATACCATTTTGGAGTTAGGAAGTAAAGAAACAAGCGTAATTACTTGGAGATGGCTCGAGACGATGAACCCCCCCTTCTTGCCGCCGGACATGTCGAACCGGAGCTTCTCCTCCGAGGGTAGCGCGAAGAACTCATGCGCGAGCCGGGTCATGTCAGTGATGAGCCCCGTGTCGACCCCGTGGTCAACCACCTGGAAGACGCCCCAGTCCTCGCACGCCTCCACGATCTTCTTGCAGATCTCGTCCCTCCGGCCGCCGACCTCGTCGATCCCCGCCAGGGATATCACGGGGATTACGTTGCTGAACTGGTTGTAGGCCACCGTGGGGCGCTCGTCCTCATCGCGGACGAACTTGGACTGGAGGGTCTTCTCCCCTGCCAGCGACGTGAGCGTCTTCGCCATCTCTGGGGGCCGGCCCTTCACTGGATCAAACTGTGTCTCGCTCTTTAACTCTCGTGCTGTGAAGCTTGTGAATTTCTCTTGATCGTTCGAGTGCTGTGATAAGGGGATTGAAGGAGGGGTTTATATGATGGTGGATGAGGTAAAGTGCGTGAAGGAGGCGTGGCAGCTGCCAACTACCCGCTACCGTGTGCTCGTGCCTCTCGTCCAACCTACCCAATTCCAATTCTAAGGAGCTGGAATAAACTTGTGGTCCTCCGTGAACCGTAGATGGGAACCGATTCATTTAATATTTCTCGGTAGACATTAAGAACAATCATGGGCCAAATATATTTTAGAAATCATTGCGTCATGCATTCACAGACCGCTTGTTAAGTATACTTTTCGTGTCGTTTTTAGGCTAAGTACATTTTTTTCATCCATGAATCACATCAAGCATGGTTTGATACGGGTACTTATAATTTTAAGGATTTGAGTAATTAACTAAATTGATTGGGATAAAGTTCGATGTATCAAAGAAATGGGTAACACGGCATAAATATCTTTTCATGGCAAGGATGGGTTATATACCATTGGGGAGGTGATGCTTTCAATGTTACACCGTGATAATACATGACAAAAGAGAGTGTTGATCTTAGCTCAGTTGGTAAAAATCTCTTCCTGATCATTTGAATCAATACTGTGATTATGAATGACTTCTACTAATGTGATACGAAGAGTGATATCGAGGCGATAATTCTACAAAAAATTGTCTACAAAGTTTTAAACCCATTACACTTTTATCAATTCAAATCCTACATCTTTTAATTTTATTAATTGAGTTTTAAATCTTTTTAATGTTTTGCCAATTGAGTCGATCTGTCCAATTTTAATCGGAAATTGCTAACAAAGATGTTAACCGTCTTACGTGGCATAATCATTGCTAATGTGGACAATATTTAATAATATTTAAATATTTTTTAAATTTTTGAGTTATTTCTTTTTACTTTTTTTTTTCTCTCTCTCTTCTCCTTTTCTTTTATTTTTATTTTTATTTTTTCTCTTTTTCCCTCCATCAGGCCTTGCCAATAGCCGGCGGAGGTTGCCAATCTCAGATGAGGGAGCCGGACATCCATCTTACTAATTTGAACTTCTTGGATAATTTTTCCATTAATTCAATGGGCCCTCCATTGTGGTTGCTTGGACATCCACCGTGTGTGCTGTGTCAGAACAATTTCTCAGGAGAGGAATCTCAATCGGTTGTGTGCTCAGTATTCTTGACGGCGTTGGATGTGGTGTATTTCGTTGGGGATTATGGACGGGTTGGGGACTCTAAGGTAGGGTGACGGATCTTGTGTATTCTTAATATAAAGTAGATGTTCTGATATGCATAGCCACATAACGAAAGCTCTAACCTACCCAAAATCCATTATGTTGTTTGCCGGGGAAAAAAATAAAAAAAATAATAAATTATTGCACTTATACCAATTCAATTATAAACAAAAGTGTTAATTGTCCTAATTGATTTTAAATCTTTCAATTATTCTGAGTTTTAAATCTTTTGACGATTTGTCAATGTAGTTCACTGGTAAATTTTGGTTGGAAATTGCTGACTTGAACACTAGCTATCCTATATGACACATTCGCCACTAACTTGAATAAATTTCACAAACTTTTAATTATTTTTATTTTTTTCCATTTTTTTTGCTTTATTTATTTTTTACAATTCTAGGTAAGCAAAGTAGCTAGGTGACCATTGCTGGCCACAAGTGAGGACTAGCAACCCTTGCCTAGTCTAGGCATGGGTGTCATGACCCCTGTTGGCCATAGGCAAGGGGCTCACGACCCTTCCCCAGGTTAGGCGAGGGTCACGGCCCTCTTTTGAACCTAGGCGAGGACTTGTCACCTTTGCTGGCTTATAGTTATTCATGTCGGCGCAAGCCATACCATATAAGATTATCGGCGTCCATGACAACGGTTTTCATGAAAATTGGTTAGACGGACTACATTATTAACTCATCAAAAGGTTTGAGATTTAATTGATAGAAATGAAAGTTTTATAACTAAATTGCTACAAATATAATAAATTTATAATTTTCTTTTTGATACTTTTCCCGAGTTCGGAGCAGTCCAATAAACAATCCTAAGAAATTTGTCTCGTGTTGACTTCACGAGACAGAGAGTCGGATAGGCAGAGCACGTGAACTGGGAAGCGAATGTCCGAGCGGTGCAGCAACAGAGCGCACGCGAGGTCCACCAATTCATCTTCCCTTCAAACGGGCCGTCTAATGATATTCTAATCGTAGCGTCTGGACCCACATCACATCGTCCATCCGATCGTCTCTAGCTCAAGCTTAACCGCAGGATTTCAGCAAAAGAGCGCCAATTATGCGGATTTAATCGAGAATGACCAACCATGTCGGGCCCCCGCCCTAATTTCGTACTAATCCGAGTGAGGATAGCATTTCTCTTCTGCACATATGTGACCAAAGATTAAGGATCCTTTCCGGGTCGAAAGAACCGTGAGTGAAGATGAGCTGAATTCGGCATCCTTAACGAGGCAACTCGATAGATATCAGATTAGCCTCTCGCTTTAGACGAGTGCCAAGTCCGACAATTCGGGAATGGGCCGTGATTCTTCGTCCGACCCCAGCAGTCGACGTTCGACGTCGAAGAGTTACCGCCATATGTTGGAAGAGAGCAGTGGCGGTAGAGGAAGACATCGACACGAATATGCGGATCCCAGGAAGAACCAATCAGTCATTTTCCGTTTGCTTTGCTATAACACCTTTGGAAGTCCCTAACCGTAGATCACGCGTGCGAGAAATGTCATGTGCCGTCCGTAGCAGCCGATCTTATTCAGCTTGATTTTAAAGAATTCGATGTCATCTCAGGAAGGTTACTACCTTGTCAATATGGACTGTTTCTAGAAGGTCTGTTGATCATCAGGAAAAGTGCCAAAAAAGTTTTTAATTTATTAAGCCCGTATCAATTGAGTCATAAAATTATTAATTATGCTAATTGAGTTTCAAATCTTTTGACAATAGTCCATCCAGCCATTTTTTTATCGAAAATTGCTAATATAAATGTTAACTGTATCACATGGCGCGATTAGCATTGACACGGATAAATTTTACAAAAATTTAAACTTTTCAAATATTTTTATTATCTTTTTTTTTTTTTTAACAACTCTAGTTGTGGCCATTGATATAGGCACGGATTGTAGCCCCCTCCTAGATACACGCAAGGGCCTACTAACACCATCGTTGTGTCTTGATCTTGCCCATGGCCAGCAAGGGTTGGCTAATGAACTGGCTGACCCATGGTTGGGAAAAAAATTGAAAAGAAGAAAGAAAGGCACAAATAATAATAATAATACAAAAAAATAAAATTTTAAAAAAAATTATTCACATCAATATCGGTCGTATCACGTATGATGATCGATACCATGTTATTAGCAAAAATTAGCTGAATGGACTATATTGATAAATCATCAAAAGATTTAAGACTTTTTTTGATTCTTTGGCCGTTGATCATCTATTAAGTGGTAGGTCGCGCACCGATACTCGCTAAAATACATGAGGCGCGAAACGGCGGGCTGTGCAGGGCGGAAAGGAGAAACGGAGCGCAGAACGGAGAACGGTTGCTTTTAGGAGGTTTTCACCGAAAGAAACAAGGGAGCCGAGCACCAGATACCAGGACACGCGTACAAAAAAATCAAAACGTCTTGGGATCACGTGCTGGGTCACCTACCGGTTCGCCACCCGCCAACCCCCACTATTTGCTCCTCTACCAACGCCACCGCGCGATGCTGCACCTTCCGATTCCGAGCCGGCCCGTGCTCGAGCCCGTACGATGCTAAAAGGCCCATTTTGACTAGGCTGTTCTAGAAGATTGAGTCGAAACTTTGAGAAATCGGTGCACGATGGTGACAACCTTCATGGACCCATCTGGGATATTGATCCGATAGTGGGAGGGCTTGTCTCGAATCGGGATTCTGGCCGTGATTTCGGGAATACGCTGTCCTCACCAGCCAAGGTATTATCGAAAAGCCCGGGCCGAAAATCTATCGTCGAAGGCGATGCTGTGTTTGCTCTATGGCATATAGAGGGATGTATTGTTGCACTTTTCACTGTATAATTTCTGTGTCGGCTAACCTCTCGCACCGTCGTTTGATCATATGATAGAATCATTAGAGGATGTCGCGATCATTTATACGATCGGCTTATCGCCTCTATATATCTTGGACCCAAATTTACAATAGCAGAATCAATCGCTCCGTGCGACTCTATTTCCTCCGTCTCTCTCTCTCTATCCATTTTTATAGTTGATTTTCTTTGGGGGGTCCCTTTTAGTTTTAGGGCGAAGATGCGCAGGACATCAGGAAATTCAGAGGTCAGAAAGGAAAAGATGCTGATGTTGCATTCCCTTCTTTCTGGCTTCGAGATTATAAACAAGCAAAAGATACTCTCCCAGGACATCCTCTTGGTTTTCATCACATCCCTACTTTATCTCTCAGATTAATCATTTGTGCGCCGTTTCTTTTTGAAACTTACGACCTGACAAAAAAAGAGAGTAGAATATCCCAAAAAATCCCCACCTTCGAGATGGGTAATCTCTGTAAAAAATAAATAAATAGATAAATAGTATATTTATAAAGTTAGTAAGTGGGACAAATATATGCAATAACTGAACAAAAAGTAAGTAAATTTCAAGAACCACAAATAAATGTTTATAACCAGCTCAAATGAGAACCGACGAGTCAATATGTAATTGAATAAAAAGTAAAGGAAAGTTGATAATTTCATGATATAGTCGATAAATTTATGCCATCCATGAGAAAGATAAACAAACGTTGGTAAATGGTATGATAACCTTTTTTATTAGAGATAAGGGAAATTGATATTAAAAGAAGAAGAAGAAGAAGAAGTAACAATCGCTAAGTAATTCGAATAGGAACAAGATGTTAATTAGGGGTGAATGTGGTTTCAGAGTAAAACTTAGAACTTGAGAACCAAACCAATAAGAACTTGTAGATTCTAGGCTCCAAGGTATGCATAGTAGGTTCTAAATTCTAAAAAATGAGGAACTAGGTTAGGGGTCCTTAATTGGAAGAACCTAAAACTTGTAACCCATAACCTATAATTTGAAACAAGTTTCAATGTTTTTCTTGGTTCATGTCTTCGTGCAATCTTGTGATATTCTATACCGTTTGATGATGAATGTATAATCTAGAAGTACTAGTCTAAATTTCTATTTTATGATTGAGACTTTTACTTTATTAATGTTCATATTTTCCTTGTGTCTTTTTATGATCAATGAATTGTAGCAATAAGTGGTGGTTATTAAAAGTTTTAATTCACTACAATCATTTAATTTATAATATAAGTGGAACCTAGATGGACCTTGGAACTTGTGACATTGTGGGTTCTAGGTTCTAAAGTCTGCAGAGTAGATTCCCTGTTCCAAAATATAAGGAACTTGTTTTAATTGGTGGGTTCTAGGTTTCAGGTGAAACCTGTACAAAATCTAGAACCGCTCACCCCTAATGGTAACTTAACCAAAGAAAAGTTTTTAGTCACTCTAATTAAGATTGATAATTCTAAAAAGAGTTAGTAAATTTAATAGTTGGGAAATAATGCGATAAAAGTGATAATACAATTGATTTTTTTTTGGTAGGAATAATACAACTGAAAGTTGGTAAATTGGAAAACAAATAAATGTTGGTAAGCAGTTCTTGTTAACCCAAATTTAGTTGGTAACTTAATTGGACAAAAGTGATGGTGCACTAAAACGATGGTTGATAATTTAATACTATAGTTGTCAACTTAAAGACGCTAATAAGAAAGGTAAATAAAAGTTCGTGAAGGATAAAAGATTTTTTTTTTTTTGTTATACATAAGGGAAGCTGGTAATTTTAAAAAAATCAAATTAATGTCAATGATTAACTCCAATAAAAACCAGCAATATAAAGTTTGTCGGATAAAACTTGGTAATCACTCCGGTTAATGTTTGCGATTTCTACAAATAGTAAGTAAGTACAATGAGTTGGTAAAAAAAAATTTGATAATTCAATAGAAAAAAATGGTAAATTTAAAAGACCAAGCTAATATTGATAAGAAATTTAAATGAACATTATTAACTCAAATCTAATTGGTTTAATTTAAAAAAGTCGGTAAATCACTCAAATAATGATACGTAAATTCATTCAAGAGTTGCTATGTATAAGGGGTTGGTACGAAAAGACAAATAAAAGTAGAAAAAAGGAGTCGATCCTTTGGTAAATTGTCAAAATAAGATATTGTAATTTCATGAAAGTGTCTCTAGTTATCAACTAGTTTCGGGAAAATCATGTAACCATTAACTTTTTTTTTTAATTTATTTACCAACAGCTTTATTTACACCAGTTCTTTTGAAAACCTACCACAATAGAGAAAAAAATCGGTTTTCTTGGAAACAAAGATAAGATTACTCCCTATAACTAGATACGATTATTTCAATTTGCCGAAGGATCATAGAGATGCAACTGGATGATACATCTCGTTAAATACTAATGTACAACACACATGGCATTTTAAGTATCTTCCCTAGAGAAGAAAAGGGTAAAATTGAGGAGATGGGGAGGAGTTTGCAGTCGATAGCATGGCAAGAAAAGAACCTTTCACGAAACAAGGCAAAGACGATGATGCAATGTCTTGCCTCATCTTGTTACTCCAAAGGGTCATTACGTCCTTGAATCCCCCAAAAGTCATCCCAGATCTTCTTGGATCCACCAAACCTACCTCTCTCTCTCTCTCTCTGTGTAAAAAGACAATGAGGGTCGTCGTGGGTGTGCCATCAGCAATCGAAAAACCGTCCAAGCTAATTGAAGGAAAGCATCCCTTGCAAAATCTTGCTGACGTCGACCTTCACGACCGAGAGAAATTGGTTCCTTCTCCTACTCCTTTCTTTTCCTACAGAGAGAAGAAAAGTAAAGAACGAAGGAAAATGGTAAGAACGAGAAGAAGACGACGAAGTGAGACTTTCAGTGTTTGTTGAATGTCTGTTCGCATCTCTAGCTTCTCTCGCCAGTGTCTCGTACCGTTCCCATGTGTCTCAATTCTTCAAGAGCCCAAAACGTCTCGGGCAAACGATCTCTGTTCGAGCACGCGTGAGACGAATCTTTCCATGTGAGAGATTGCAGAAGCGTTTTGAGGTTCAGCACTTAGAATTTGGACCAACGCGGGACAGTGAAAACGATGCGAAGGGCAAGGCAAATTCAGCACTCCATGGGCTTAGATGGGTGTCTTTTTTAGACATTGCGATGCATTACTTTTGTAATTGGAGAGAAGCATATGGTTCGAAATGTGCAATGAATTTGTGGTCCATTCACGTAGGCGCGTGAATGATTTCGCACGTGCATATGCCGCACGATGAGTTTGGACACGTACAATATTGTTCACAATTGTCTAGTCACAGTCTAAATCTGCGCACAAGTGGCAAGTCCGATTAACCTTGTTTTGCATTCAAGAACGAGGCACACCCCCCGATTATTTGATCAGGTACATCACATAAATGGCTATTTATATTAGGAGAATGCGGCTTAAGTTGGAGGAGTCTGGAATTACTCAATTTTTTCTAAGATAAGTGCATTGGAAAATCTCAAATTGATTTTAAAAGTGCAATCAAATTTTAAAATTTAGGAGAAATTGATCAAGTGTATCACATAAATAGGTATGTACATTAGGAGAATGCAGATTAAGTTGGAAGAGTCCGTAATTACTCAATTTTTAATACTTTTAAATAGTATAACCAAGTTGTGCCTTAGTTGGAGCGTTTCGTAAGTACCTAGTCAAGAAAATCACGCAATTTTAAGCCACTCACTTCTATTGTTATGTGCAATTAATGATTGAAAAACTAGATCATTTTACGTTTTAAGGCACTTGACTTCTGAAGTTATGACTTATTTGGCTTATGGGGCTCGTAAGGTGTTCCATAGACTCAATAATTAGTAGCTTGGCCTTTGTGTTAAATTGCTAATACCCTAGATTATAAAAAAGAATAATAAGTGTTCTGAAAACACTCGTTAATATAATTCTCAGTAAAAGTCATTCTTTCCGCCACGGATTTATGTTAAGAATTTCCCTCAATGAAAGGAATTGACGAAATGAGAATAAGAACAAGGGAGCAGCTAGCATAACAGCATTGTTTTGCTCAATATTTTTCTTGTTATGCACAAATTGAAACTGTGAACTTCTGACCGCAACTCTTAGATAATGTTAGATGAGCAACCGGTAAACTATAAAGTGAAAAGAATGGGTTTATTGTTTAAAGGGGAACTAGATTAGAAAAATAGAGGGATTATTTAAAAGAACAAATCTAATATAACAAAAATATAGGTAATGTATGAAGGGTTCAGCTGCAAATTTTCAAATATTGGGTATTGTTCCACAGTCAAAAAACTAAAAAATGGTGGATATTGCTCCAAAATAAAAACAAAAGATTAAGAACTGAAAAGAAGTAGAAAAGTGGATATCTAGTATAAATTTCATTATTTTAGGATTTGTAATCGGTTAACGCATATGGAATACGATTTGATTTTTTTTTTCCTAAACTTTAGCCTTGTTTATAATTTTTTTTAGGTTCTTTGCACATCTTCATTTATGAGATTCGAATCAAAGGGGTAAGTTTTTGCTTAGCTAATTCATTATTCATACTTTGATCTTTTCTGTATCTCATCTGTTATTATGCATTCTCGACATCACCGGTCTTGGTTTTCAATCACCGGAGAGTCATTGTCCAGCAACTTGACTTGAGGGAAATGAATGAGGAAGCCAATTAAGCGCACAACGATTTTGTCATTAGTCTCAAAGTCAATATTTGAAGTGTTCTTCAAATCTTTTAAATTTATTAGATCTTTCTAATGAAATCAACAAACTATTTCTGCGAGTGATAATACCTTTCTACTTGTGGTCATCTATGTTTGGGTATTTAACATGCTTTAAAATTACATGTTTCATTCCGTTGGTTTTTCTTCTTTTGTAAGGAATCTCACTTATTGGGATTTTCCAATTTTAATTTTTCCAACGAAACCGGTTAAACAAATCAACAGGCCACGTTTGATTTGGAATTTTCTCACGGCACTCATACCTACCTAAGAAAAATTAGAGTATAAGGAGCGAGTAATGCCTACCAAACAAGACAAGTCTTTTGGGGTATAAAATCAGATTCCATCGATGATGATATATTTCATACTGTTTAAAGGCCAAATTGCTGCGCTTTCCGTCATCATGGTTCGCAACGTAATGACTTCGTTTCTAGGGAACTTAGCAAACCAAATTAATCCAAAAAGGGAAGATCAGTCTATAACATTTTGGAAAATAATTGAAAGCAGAACTCAGTGAGCTAAACTAAATATATTAGCTTGTACTAATGTTAATAATTTCGCAAGATAAAAAAGAAATGACATCCACGATTAGTGTGACTCCATATAAGATACAAACTAATTTCCATTACATCGGGATAATTATCAAGTAATCAGCAAAGCATACGGTCACGTTTATACCCAACTTTACAAGGGTTTTTCTTTTTCGGCTCTTCGCAATTTTGCCCCTAGTTTATCAAAGTATATAGTCACATTTCGTGGCGCTTTTCTAACTCATTCACTGAACGCGTGTCATTTGGAGACGGTCAAGTTAGTTCCTTACTTTATTATTAGTATTATTTAAATCAACTTGTTGCTTTAGAGCTAAGTTTGTAAAGGAAAATTGACAAACTAGCTGTAGGTATTAGGTCATCAGCTCTCGTTTTCCGACACATACGAACTCTCTCATGTGTTAACGTTGCCATTATTAGATTCTGTGCTAATCCGATGATTACGGAGTGTCCGCCCGAAAAAGGGCAGCACTAAAAGCAACATAATCACTACCATTAAGTTCTTTTCGTGACAAGTGTCGGGCCGACAAGCCTTCCCAACCAGAAACAAAGGAGGAGAAGAAGAAGAAGAGCGGCGCAGCAATAGTTATAATTAACCTAGGTGGCGAATGATCACGTTTCAGATACCAGCAGCTACATCTAGGAAGAAGAAGAAGAAGAAGAAGAAGAGGAGGAGGAGCGGCGTAGCAATAGTTATAATTAACCTAGGTGGCGAATGATCACGTTTCATATACCAGCAGCTACATCTATAGCTATAACATAAGCATTAGGGTTATGAAAATCACAAGAAAAAGGAAAGAGAATCCACAGTTTTCCCTTTTTTTTTTCTTTTGTCTGGTTTGTTCAAATGGGGCCGGGCGATCGGCCGGTGTAGGAGTTGAGGCTAAGCTCGAGGGAAGTGCGAGAAGTGCTCATGACGACGTCGTCGTACCAGTAGCCCTGGCGGTGGATGTGATGATGGTAGTGATCCGAGTTAGGCTTGATGTTGCGCAAGGCATGGTCGATGTTCAAGTGGTGGTCGCCGTGCATTGGGAACAGTGGTAGGGTTTCGATCTCCGGAGCTTCTTCATCTTCTTCGTCTCCTCCTCCTCCTCTTCCGCCTTCTTCTTCCTCGTCTTCCTCCTGTTGGTTTTCTAGGAAAGGGCGGCTCTTCCTTTCTAAGAGAGCTGCACATGGCGGCGAAGCATATGGGTCCACCGCGATCCAACCGAGGTTTGGGCCGAGGTACCCTCCCCCGCCGCCAGCTGATATGGAGCAGTCCTGCTTGGAATGGGAAGAACAAATGAGAAAGTTGTTGCGCGGACACCGTCTGCTATTATCTCAGCGATTCTTACTTGGAAATTAAATTCGATGGAACACGAACACTAATCATTTCTGATTACATTATCTGTTCTGCAACTCTAATTCTGCTAAAAGTTCTCTGTGCGAGTAACAAAACAAGGTGATTTAAACAAGTTCGATCACACTTCATGCTGGCATCGGCCGCGCATGAGGAGTTTTAAGGACTAATCAGCAGCTTGTGTGTAGTTTCTACTTCATGCAAAGATAGGTTTGATTTATACCTTCCATAAGAATAAATATCGCTACGTACCAATTAAACAACGCTTCTTTACTTACCCTAAAGTTCTTCTCCATTGTCACAGAACCGTATCCGTAGCCACCCATCTGCCCAACAGCCATTACACCAGCAGCAGCAGCTGAAGAAGAACAAAGCCCTGAGAAAGCATTCAAAGTTCAGAACCCATTAACGATGTGAAAGTGGAAAAATGAATTACAGGACTGAAAGAACGACAAAGATCCAGCAAAATAAATCATCAACATCATGACAACAATAAGTAGCGCGCCACAAGCCGCACCAGTACAAGAAATAGTAGGACACCAAAACAGAAAGAGCCATGCATAGTTGCATACCCACTAGAGTTGGATACCCACTACGTGAATACTCATAAACTACAAAAAGTCTCCATAAAAGACCGAACTTTAATCCAAGAAAATGAAAGAGTGGGGATCAGTGATGAGGAAAGATACACGCGTACCAGGAGGAGTGAGGTTAGAGAACTTGTTGTGGAGCACAAAGGGCTCTTCAGGAGGAGGTAGTTTGCCGCTCCAACCGCCACTTCCGCGCCCTCCGCCTCTCGTCTGGGGGTTGACCGCGGAGGCCGTAGGTGGAGGAGCGGCAGTGCCATTGATGTTAGAATTTGGGTCGGGGGAGAAGAAGCGCTTCTTCTGGCGCTCGCGGGCCTTGTGGTTCTGGAACCAGTAGAACACGTTCTTGCCCTCGATCTTGCCGTACTGGCGGAGGCGGGCGGAGATCTTCTGGATCTGGTCGGCGGTGGGGGACCGCACGCCGTAGTTGTAGTAGAGGTCCTTGAGGATCCTTATCTGGTCCGTCGTCGGCGTCCACCTCGTACTGCTTTGCCTGCAAGCGTAACTGCTGCTACTGCTCGTGCCTCCACCTTTCCCACCGTTGTTGTTGCTGCAGTTCATGTCCTCTTGGTTTTGATGCTGTTGCTGCTGCTGTTGTTGGGGTTCCATGAGGGAAAGAGGAGAGGGAGAGAGAGGGAGGGAGGATGTGTGGTGGGTAGGTGAGGGAGTACATGAAGAGAGTGGGGCGATGGGGTGGGTTATAACTTATAATGGAGGGCGAAGCAAGCACATGGAGAGAGAAGAGACAGAGGATATCAGAGGGATATCTGGGAGAGAAGGACTGAAGTTGACAGAGATCTCAGAGAGAGAGATTTTCATGAAAGGGAAGGGACAAAAGAGGGGATAGAAAGGGAGGGTATCAGGGGGGGATTACTTGGATCGAAAGGCGTGACGAGGTATATATCTCAGTCGTCCCCAGTCACTCAAGTCCTTTCACAGACACACAAACAGATCAGAGAGAGAGAGAGAGAGAGAGAGAGAGAGAGAGACTTTAGGTATGGAAAGGGATAAATATGGGGGGTAAGGAAGAGAAGGATGAACAAGAGGGTCTTTTGGCTGAATGAATGAATGAATGGCCACTTTGCAATGATTTGGTGGGTTTTCTCTCCTTAGAGAGAGAGAGAGAGAGACAGAGAGAGACAGAGAGATAGAGCTTTGTAGAGTTTGTGAAAGGTTCTTTCTTGCAAATGGGATCAGATCAAATACACACGTCGTGGTGATCGTTCGTCCCCTATTTTTTCACCACGGTACCAAAAAGAGCCAGAAACCAGAAAGATATTCTTGTACTTACGCTATACTATGGCCCCACTCTCCTCAAGGGCAGAACTGTAAATTGGGGACTTTTGGAGCAAAGATGAGAAGATTGTGCCTATAGCTCTTTTACTTAGTTGGTCATTCCTGCAAAATGATCTTCCGTTACTCGCTAGGGTTTTATGCTATTCACCTCTCTTCACCTTTCTTTAGTTAGACCTCCATCTCTCTAAAGGAACTTCACCATTCAATTTCGGTAGTGTGTATATAGGTACTAAGCGGACAAAGAATCATCAATCTAGTTTCAAAATATACACATTATTTGCAAGGAAAACGGAAAAGTAATAGGAAAATAATCAAATAGCCCCACTAAAATCGCATGATTTGAGACTATAGCATAATGATGTTTTTCGAGCAATAGAGGGCCATCATAAGTTTCCGTTGGATTGCCATGTTGCCAATGGTTTTGTGTCTTTGTACTAATTTGACTATGAACTTAAATCTTATATATCGTTGCGTGGGAAATAATAGAAAATACAATTGTCTTCCTCTCTTTCCAAATGGAAGAGTTGTGCAATTACTAAAACCCAAATGCACATGGAAGATAGGGTGTCCATATCTTGCATTTCCATCACCTACATGGAAGTTAATTCTACCAAGCCATACCATCCACTTTATCACATAGTTGATGGAATAGTTCCATTTGTGGAAATATTTCGTCCCTACCAGGAATGTTTCTGATAAAAATCTTGGTACTTCAGCATGGCTATGTTACAATATAAGCTCTGTGAACCTTCTTCTGCATGATCTCTCCGATATGTAGTGATGATCAGAAGGCTTTGAACACTATGGAGTTTTCCTTCAAATCTTGTTGTCAGCCCGCTCTTCTTTAGAAAAGGCCAGGTTCATAATTCATCCGTGAATGCTGATGAAATTGAAGCAAATCCATGGCCACTTTAGCTTTCAGCTGTCCTCGGATATTAAGGATGCAAATGGATCGTTGGAATCGCTACACATACCATTTTGGAAAACGTGGGGACCCGAATAGCTTAATCAACAACCCAATTCTTTAGCCAAAAACCATATGTAGGATGCCTGCGTCAAGTGTTTTGATCCTCGGTGTGTTAGTAGGTTATGCGGTTCAAAAAGACAATACTGGGTTTATTATTAAAAAGAAGCAACGAGCCAAATCAAGTCGCACCAACTAAACGTTCCGAGGACATGCAACTTGCCTCCCTCCCCTTCTCTTTGTCAAGAACTTGCGGTTGGAGTAACCATTTCTCTGTCAGGGACCGGTGACAAGATAGGTCAGAGAACGAAAGGAAAAACTATCAATAACAGAAAAAAAAATTATGTATAAAAGGAATATGAAAGGCGGTGCTTGTATCATATTGTCCTAGGTAATATACTTGACGGTGCAAACAATCCTTCTTTACAGCACATGTACATGTGCGGCCTACATGGTTTTTTCCATGTAAAAAGGTGTTCATCTGAAGTGTAAGTCTTGCAAGTCATTTAGCAGTGGTCTAAGGCCTGCAAGAACACATCCATTTGCATCTGGAACAGACGTATGATAGAAAGCAAGACAAGATGCGTTACGCCTCCAGTGCGGAGTAGATGCAAACTCTTCTTGGTCTATGACAGGAGGCTGCTATTAGATGACCTTGAGCCACATGAATTTCACTTTTTTTTGCGAAGGTCGTACCGGACTTCCACAGGGTGTTGCTCATTTCCATCACTCCTTGTGCTCACTGTTCATAAGGGCAAGATGAAAATCATACTTGGTGTCTTGTTCCAGGAGATATTAACATCTTTGTTTATATAAATTCGAACAAGGCGAGTGAAGCAATAGATTCATCAATCAATGGGATGCAAATAAGACACTGCTCCTACGAGTCTGGGTCTAAAAAGCTAAGCAACATTATTTTTTCTTATATTGTCTTCAAGTATCATGAGGTCGTCCGGGAAAGAGAAAAGGGTTTAATCCCCTTCTGTGTTGGGTTTCGGGCTCATAGAATTTTCAGTCTCTTCCTTGATTTCAACCTGCAGCACTCTAAATTCCATTTTTCGACAATTCTGACCGCTCCTCTCTCTCTCGCCAAGAAACACTTTTGCAGATTGCGTTCTTTGGTTGATCTTGACACTGCCATCATGAGATTTGCCTTTCCTTATCGTGCATTTACCCACGCTCTCTCTCTCTCTCTCTCTCTCTCTCTCTCTCTGTGAGACTAATGAGGGATTAATTTGTGCATATTCTTTCACCTTTCCATCGGATCAATTGTGGATAAATGGATTAATTGTTATCACAGTCCTTTTTAGAAACATCGACCTGTTAGACAATGTGTATCCAATCATTATGAAAAATCGACGGTGACGTGATCTTTCATTAAGTCACTTAACAACGAGGTAAAAATTCATTTAAGTATCATCGGTCTACATGACTAGGGTAAAAAATAAGTTACTCATAAGGATTTATTTCTGTATGTGCCACTAGAATTTTCATCCACAGAATCAGGAATGATATGTCTCTGGTTCTATCAGCCCTAGTCCTATTTCATTTTTGATCACTCTCTGATTTGCCAGTGTGAAGCTATGTCTGTCATTCTCTGTGAGAGAGAGAGAGAGAGAGAGAGAGAGAGAGAGAGAGAGAGAGGGAGGGAGGGAGGGAGGGCTAGCGTGCAGACCTCACCACCACCATTTTTTCTTTCCCGTAATCATCTTCTTGAAGCTATTTTTTTCTCCATATCTCCATGGACACATCAAGAATCATTCCATATCTCCCTCCCTCCCTCCCTCCCTCCCTCTCTCTCTCTAGACTGGTACTGAAGATTTCTGGGTCTTGCCTTTTAGCCTCTTCGCTCCCTTTTGCTCACTCTAGGAAGCAAAGACCAGGGGGGCCACCACCTTTTCCCCCTTCTTTTGATATGGGTCTTGAAAGACTTCTCTGATGCATATGTAGTGTACATGATTTCAATGCCCCAATCAATGCAGATTTTTCATCATTATAAAGTGGGCAGAGAGAGAGAGAGAGAACTTACTCGAAATGGACACACTCCCACGTACCAAACCCTCTTTTGAAGATTCTGAAGCTATGGAAGAATCACTTTTTTTCATGGGAAGTGTTTTCTCTTCACTTCACATTGTACTTGCTTAGGGGAGGGGGGGTGATTTCCTAGTATGTGGACCATCTTGTCTTGGCACTGTGGCTTTAGCATCGGCTAGGTTTAATATTAGAGGAGAGGAAATAATATGTGAACGTACTTTGTCTGGCCCACACCCACAACCAGCCAGCAGCAAGCAAAAACTCTTTTCACTAGGTTCTTAAAACCTCTGTGCCAAACCCCATTGAATGCACCTTATTGACTAAGTGTCAAAGGGGACCACGGGAAAGAAGAGCTTGTTTCTTAAGCGGATGTGGCTGTGGGAAACTCTACGAGTGGGTCAGCATGTTTCAACACTCGTTAAAGCATGTCTGTCTCTGTCAAGAATCAACTGCAGAGCAAGATCGGCTGTGGAGGCACATGTACTCTGCTCGTGATGTCTTTACTGGGGATCGTTTGATCACGAATTGCAGAGATTAAAGTGGACCTGAATGAGCAGCCTTTCGGAAAGGAACTTGACGATACTATTTTCTAAGGGAGAGGAAGTCGGTCGTATGTAAAGTCGAAATTTGGAAGATAAACTAAGAGAAACAGTTCAATCATATGATATACCCTAATTTCCTTCTTTTCCCCTCTCTAGTTTGGTATATGCTACGAATCGGAGGCGAAGTTCATTACTCATTTAACGGTGCCAGGACCATACTGCGAGTATAAGCAATAATACAAGAGAACCCAACTTTTTCTTTTTCACCCCTTTCATCCAGTTCAGGTCGAACGACACAGTTGCGCATTCAAAAAAGAGCACCCAAACAATAGATGCTCGTAATAGTGCAGTTATATCCACAATAATCTGGATACAATATACAAAAGCAAATCTTTGGGAGTTTGAAACCCAAGAGAACCATCAGGCAATATCCACACCTCAACATGCTGTCTAACGCCAGGATAAGGCTAACAAGGATACGTGCTGCATGAAAACAGGGTCCGATCTCTAGCCTCCAATACCCTCCAAAAGATTTGTTATAGCGACAATCTTTTAACGGCTAGCATGTATCTGGTAAAATTGTCACATCAGGACTTTCTCGCAGCAGTCACTTAGATCAGTCCCAGATCCAAACATCATCGCCGTCAAATTAAATGTAAAGACTAAAGTTAGAGCGATGCTTCCATTAAGTTCATCAAGCCATGTCTCTCCATGCCACAATGCACAACCTTAAGGGAGCATCAAGAGCAGAACACAAGTTCACATATCAACTCTGTCTGTTTGGTATGAGACCCATCAGACAAAGTACGGCCGATCAAATACAGCCATCACTAAACACTCAAATATATGAAAAAAAAGGCAGGAAAAACTTCAAAATGAAATCATATCATAGCCCCTACAATCCTTAACCAAATCTTTACACGTTTACAATGAATACATAGCTTCCACGAATCTTATGCAACCCTATAGCAAGCTAAATGCTGTACTGAGTTGAAAAAGCTCCCATAACTCTGATACATACTGATGTTGACCCAGGCCATCCATGACTTGCAGAAAATTGCAGCTCACATATGTGCACACTCAATCTGATATACA
The DNA here is from genome assembly GCA_017140595.1 of Eucalyptus curtisii. Taxonomy (NCBI): domain Eukaryota; kingdom Viridiplantae; phylum Streptophyta; class Magnoliopsida; order Myrtales; family Myrtaceae; genus Eucalyptus; species Eucalyptus curtisii. The sequence continues at coordinate 32,261,130 of CM029503.1, read as the reverse complement.
AATGTATTTATACCCAGATGTTTTGCCGCATTTTGATCTCCATCTAAAGAATCTCCAAGTTATGTACCACCACAGCAAAAGAGACATGATGGTGTTCAGTAGATCCTCAGATACTGAAAATGGGAACTTAAAAGCGACTTTACCAGGTAGAAAGGCCACAAAACAACCACACATCAACCAGATCCGGAGGTATAAATATAAATGATGATGGTCCAAATGGACCATTCCTCTCAAACTGTATTAACTCAATTGGCAATCACCAGGGCATTAACAAAGATGCAGCCACTAGCTGTCCACATTTACCCTGACCCTTCGTCTACTCGAAGGCCCTCGATGAATTTGAAGTGAATAGTGAGGCTCTGAACGTGGATAATTTCTCTCTGTGTATCCCCTTGAACCATTGTAAGCCTCTCTCCTAGGAAGATACCTTCTTGAATGTCGGTCTGTTTCATACGAATTTGACCTCTTAGATCTTTCCGCTTCATACTGCAATGGCTGAATTCCCTGCAAATCAGGTTCTGGAACATAATCTTTGGGCCTTTTAGATTCATCCATTCTCCTAAATGTGATGGATATCCTGGAAAGAAGGAAATGAAAGGGCTAAAACAATCAAGCCAAGAAATCACAAGCAGATAAAAACAGAATCCTTATACCTCCTTGTAGGGACTGCAGGAACACAATGCTTTGCCACATCAGCCCCATTTCCATTTAGAACAAGAACAGATCTGGAGGACACGGGAGATTTTAAGATTCCAGAGAACAGCAACAAAAAATACTCTAAACAAACCGCTTGGCAGGTAGCGTGGAGCATATAATTTAGAATGTAACTGCAATCACATAGAACAGATAAGGCTCTTAATACTTACCCTACTGGAAGAGGAACCGCATAAGACCCAGTAAACTCACCAGCAGCAATTACCTTCAGCTTTGATCCAAAAACAATGTCACACTCGCTAAGAAATGATACAGTGCAGAATGGCCGAACAAAATCGTGGTTGTCTATGTGTGGAGGTATGCAGTCTCCTTCTTCATAAATATTGACGATGCAACTATCAGGTATGCACGTTGGAGGTAATACGTGCCACCTAATCAATCTTCTTATAATAACCTTAAAGAGGTGAGGCAATGGATCAACCATTTCCTTCTGAAGAATTCCCGGAGGATTTCCATTTCTATCCTGCAATGAGTAAATATCAGATAATCAGGCCTTTCCGTATTAATCAATCATGAGACCAACCAATCACATAGCTACACTAGAAATTTCTTTGAAAGAAAGTAAATCGTTTATCTATTTCCTTAGAAACTTGCCGTTGCATAATTGTAACAGCAACCAAATTGAATAGTTATGCGTCCCTTTCCCCTCATCCATTTTTGTGGTGCTGTGTATGTCCGCTCTGAAAAAGGACAATAAAAAAGATGATCGGTCATGCCAATGAGTGAAATCAGTCTTGACCTAAATAATGGAGCCGGAAAAGGAAATAGGGAATATCTAGAAAGGAATGACAAGGAACATTTCAAAAGTTTCCATTACCAAATATGCAACTCATCAAAGTACCATTTGGTCAAGGCCATTAGTCAGGAGTGAAACTGAAAGCAGAATCAATTTTATACTAAACAGAATGAATGGACACAATATTCTTTTAGCTGATCTATGATCATGCAGAGAGATATTGGCCTAATTGGCGGAAAGAATCTGCAACTCTTATTTGGTACTTTATTGTCACCACAGACAACCGACCGTGCTTTCAAAATGTTTCCTATACTAGTATTTACATGTAATATATGGCAATCCAATGTGCTTTGTCAAGGCATAAACACTTCAGGGCCCTAAGTGAAGGATGAAAATGGATCTAATAAAATCTGGCAATTGGTTTAACCACGGTTTGTAAGATCCTAGCATTCAAAACTTAAGAAACAATCTGGGTCTTAACAGGATATTAATATGTTGGGATCTTTATATGGTCTCGATCCTAAGTGAACAAAAATCACAGACTGATACTATCTTATATATCTGACCAATCCAATTTTGGATAAATCCTAACATTGCAATCTCCCTAATTAGATTTTCAGGTTATAGAAACATTGACTTTTCCTGTAAATCTAGTTTAAAGATGGCATGAGCTTTATAGCACACCTGTTTAAGTTCCGATGTAACACAATTTTCATAATTAGTAAATTCTGTACTGCTATTCAAAATTTTTATGTTGTTGAAATTTTAAAGACATTACAATCCTCAATCCAATTTTATGATCAAATCCTTCAGGCATCCCATTAATCCTAAGTAGGATCCTGATCCTTTACAACCTTAGGTCTATCACCATAGAGAATGAATCATAGGTTGTTTGCAGAACAGTCATACAATAAATAGCTGATTTTAGCAAGGGTACATCAGCAGTACAATTCAGAAGTTCATAATTCACTCAAACAAGTGGTATGAACTTGTCCGAGTCCCCATTTATCAGAAGTCAGCGACTGTCGTAGAAAAGGAATATCAAATGAAAACATTTCAATGACATGAAGATACTTGTCAGATCAGAGAATCACATTTAGTGCTTGTGGCCAGCATAAAGTTTTGTAGTTCCTCACATTAAAACAATTATTCAGATTACTCTTCATGTTGAGGCAGAATCTTGGACTTCCCTGATTTTAGAACCAAATCACCAACCTCTTGGTAATGACTTGACCAACTAATAAATTCATCCCATAGAATATTATCAAGATCACAACTTCTAGACCAATACAATAAGGATGATAACAAGAAGGGTCCCTGAACCCCATTTAAGCCAACGTGAACATGATGCGCTGGTATTTGATAATCAGCATTTGAAGACTATCATCTCACTCTCAATTTATGGTTCAATTCTGATTTCCGGAGTTTGTCAATTGCAAGTCTCTCCTAGAAGAATGGCATGATCATTGGCTCATGATGACATTCTATCATGAGCAAAACCAATTGAAACAACTTCACATTGCACATAGGAACACAGTATGCAATTTGGTGCAAGATTTCATGCAAAGTCCAGTTTACAAGTGAATGGCAACAAATTACAATTAGGATAGGAATGAACAGTTCAAACCAAGCCAATGCAATTGCAAGGCATACTCGAGAGCATGAAGAAGGTTGACAGAAAACAAGAGAGATAATGAAAATAAAGTAGCAGAAGCAAAAATTAAATTAAAAAAAAAAGTGCATTTAATGTGTTAAACATATAGTTAATTGTATAACAGAATTTGATTCTCGTCTAGTGATCAAATACACCAGTTGACAAAATGCCAAATCAACATAACAGTGAAGCCCTTGAAAGACCTCCCAGGAGAAAAGGATCAAATAAATCTTGACCAAGAATCATGAGAAGATGTCACGTTTCACTACCTTCAAGATCCAAGCATAAAACTTTGCCTCATATTAGAAGGTCAAAGCAAGGGCAAGTTCCACAGCTAGATATGAAGAGAACTTTTGAAATTTGGTCAGGGTATGCAACAGCTAAAACATGGTATATAGAATACTCTCGTTCTTTTAAGTGCAAACACAAGAACAGCAAAGGGAGAGTAACAAAATCTGGCAAAGGACATACAAGAGACAAAACAAAAGTCATGATGATCTCTGTCTAGTTCCTCCACTCATAAACTATTACAAGACAAATCTTCAAACAATAACAAGACAGTCCAATGAGTACTACCTCCTGACTCCTGCAAACAAAATAATCTTGCACAAATTCTTTTGTTATGCAAAGATAATAAACAGGTCACAAACCTGTGGCAAGCATTTTTATAGGTGCAGATAAAATCAAAGACATTGTTTGCGGAACTCCAGAACATATAATAAACATCAACAGCAACAATGTCTTCCTACAAATTAAAGCTCGTCATATAATTTTTTGCACCTTTTCTCATATCTATTACCATAACTTCTATGGCAATCACGCATCCATATATCAAAGATCTTTACTTAATTTACCTATTCATGAGTTTTTCTACGCATGTTTTCTCTTGACATGATGACCTACGACAAAAGTCTGCTTATATCAAATTGTTTCCAGCACCCAGTGTGAGGGAGGTCCACAACTAAACTAGTAAGCAGAGAAGACACATAGAACTGCTTAAGCGAAACATTGGCTAAAAGAATGTACTGAGTAAGCCAACATTTCAACTTTATAGCAGCAATTAATGAGAAAAATGCAGTTCACTAATTTGCTCACTACCCTTCTACTCGAAGCAAGTCTTTAGCTATGTTGACTTCATATCTAGCATCTGTCATTGGAAAAGGTCCTCTTTTCTCAAATTGTCTTTTTATTATAATCCAGACTTACAGAGATAACACTGTCAGTCTCTATCTTGAATATGTGCTTCCCAATGTTTTGATTTAGTAGATGATTACCTAGTCCAGGATGTCACCAAAACACTGCATTTGATTTATTCAAGTGAAGCTCAAGCCAATGGGTAAGCCAGAAAATTAAGCACAGTGGGATAAAAGCAAACAACTGTGTGGAGTTCAGAGTCAACTCAATCAACTATAACCAACCACACAGCTCAACACAAAAGCAAATTGTGTCAGAGCTCAAAATAATAAAATTAAGCGCAGTTTGATAAAAGGGGAAACTGACCTTTCAATTCTCCCCTTTTGCCCATGCCCTTAAGCTGATACACATAGTCAACTATTCTCTTCTGCTCTGCAGCACTGAAAACACCAGTGTGGAGCTCAAGTCCCTGTAGAATATTCACGAGCTTCCCGTCAACCCTCTCTAGACATATAAAATCCTTCTTCCTCTTCACATTCATAAACCGTATGTACTCCCTTTGCTCCCTGGGCAATTTCGGCTTCTCCGAAACGGTGGACACCCTCGACTCTTCAGTTAACCCGTTCGTATCAGCCAAGCGTTTGTTGGATTCCTGGTCATCTTCCTCTTCAAGCTCATCTTCCTGAGCCATGTCCGCCCACGACATGTGTGAACTTGAAGTCCCGACGGAAGGAGACTCCTGAGCCAAGCTACCAGTGGAGGCTTCCGGAGTGCCCTCAAAGCACCCCTGCGCCCCATCCTTCCAACTCCCTAATGAATTCGTCTCGCCCTCATCGTCCTCACTCTCTCCTAAATTCCGATTGTCGATGCTGTTCTTATCCAACCCCTGCTCTCCCTTGACATCCGGAGACAACGGATCCACATTCTCCTCCGGTTTCGCGACTTCCGCATCTCCATCAACTTCTACAGTACAAATCACACTCATCAGAAAAACATCAAACACCAGCTCAACCGACGACTACATGGAAACATAAAGATTCGACCAAAAAAAAAAAAAAAAACTAACTTTGCAAATTCAAAGTGAACACGAAGTGAACCGCATCTGAACAATCCGCTCGGAATGAAGCGAAACTAAAGAATTCAACCTCGCAGCTAATAAAATAAAATTTCAGAATTTTAATCGAAGAACGCGCGCGCGCGCGAGAGCGACGAAGATGGGGGGGAGGCCACCTGAGTCGAGAGAGCGGATGCGATCGGCGAGGGTGTCGGTGCAGCCGGGGCAGAGATCTCTGGAGAGGAACGGGAGCCAGGTCGTGAGGAACTCCGAGGCGATCCGGAGTTCGGACCGCTGGTACTTCCGGAGGAACGGATCGTCCGAGCCGGAGCCGGGACCGGGGCCGGAGCCGGAGCCGGCGGGGACGCCGTCGCCCATGGCGGAGGCCGGAGGCGCGGATCGCCCTCGCGATTGCGGTGGTTGCCGGAGGAGGTTGGTGGTGCGTCGAGAGCCCGCGAGCCGCAGAGAGAGAGAGAGGGAGAGCTTGCGGACGAAGAAAAACGGGAATTTTTTTATTTCATCTTTAATTTGTTGTTGATGGATTTATTGCTCTTTCTAATATCAATAGGAAAGGGAAATTTCGGCCCAAAAAAAGGAAAAGAAAAGAAGAATAGGAAAGAGAAATCCGGCGAGAATATTCCGAGAAAGATCCCTGAGATTTAGGTTGGGTTCCGAAATAGACCCTAGCGGCTAAATATTTTACAAGTAAGTCCTTCGGTTTCCACATGCTATCAGCAACCGACTTCATATGAGATTTTCCTTTCCTACTTGTAGTCGATGAGAAGTGGCGATGGACAACTTTTTGGAATCAAAATTGAGGCCTCGAGTTGGAGAAAAAAGAAGCGAAATTTGAATGTTCCATCTTCTTAAAGTGCTCTTGACTATGTCATGTAGTTTCATCTTAATCACAAAACATGAGAGAAAAATCTAATCGACTCCACGCGTGTTTAAAATCACAAGCAAAGGAATTAACCTGTAATGTAAAAGTAATTTTAGTTTATCGGTGAAGTCCCACAAGTTAAGATCTCTATTGAAATGTATAAAAGATAGTGACTTATTTGTGTGATTTTTTCTATAATTCATACACGATGAATTATGCATGTAATGTTCATTCAAACGGTATGATATAAATTTTGTATTGGTAATTTGGTATGCATGAATATCGCTTGGCTAACTTTGTGTTCATTAAAGGAATGAGTTAGGTGAGGAAAAGGGCGGTTAGAATTGGAAGAGGTCGAGGGAAGTGAATTAGGAAAGAGTCAGACAGGAGAAGCCAGGTCCAAAAATGGAAAATCAATGGGGCAATTTTAATCGGAATTACCTTAATTTGATGATTTAACGGACCATGGTGTTTCTTTCTGTAAAAGAACCTTTCAAAGTGACAGCATCTTTAAAAGTTCAAATTGCTTTCGAAGTGTAAAATGTCATTCGAATTTCAAAAATCTAATGAAAAAGGACCACGTATGAATGTCTATGCATAAGGTCGAGCATCTTTTTCTCGATAAAGTCGAATTATGTTTTCCGTAATCTTCGGAAGAATGAATTAATTAATGAAAAGCGAAAGGCCATATCTCGTAAGGATCGATTCCTTTAAAAAGTGCATCCATTGCTTAGTCTCGCAATGCGATCCTCTCCCGGCGTTGGACCAACCAAAATGTAGATTAGCTGATAGATTCCCGGTCACGCTCCCGCCTACCCAGCAGCTCCATGAGCACCATAGCTGCTGAATTTCTGTAATAAGCGGACCTGTTACTTTTGCATCGGCAGCGGAATGGGCGATTGAAAGGTAGCAGAAAGGACGTCTAAGTACGATGTAGGGATTGCGCTTAGGCAGTCCCGGGTTTGAATTATTACGATTAGCAGATCGATGTCAGTACGAGAGGAAGAAAAGCCACGGTGGGAGTACAATCAAAACACAACATCTCATAAGAGCACGAGATGCGCATCCATGTATAACCATGCACATATCTCTAAAGCACAGTGTTCATTAGTATGGCGGAGATCGGCATGTCACCAAGGTTAAATGACTTCCAAGGCCGCCTTCAGCACATTGCTGGAAAACGGACATTCGTAAAACATCAGTGAAAGGAGACAGAATAACATGAGACAATCTGTATTCTGTAATTCACGAATCATCTTTTGAGACCAAAAACAAAGACCCTGACAAAAGACTAATAAGGCGCGCCAAAGCGGCCCTCAACCAAATAGCATTACACCCGCACTGTCTGTCCAAACGGAATCCATCGAATATCCAGCTAAATTCCATGACGAGCAAACTAAAAAAGAAAAGATAAAGCAAGCCTGTCTCGAGCTTTCGCTGCTGTTTTGGCACAGTACAGAGAGAAAAATTGCAAAGAAACCTCAACTGCCGAATACAAAATCTCCTAATGTCTGGGAGCCTCGCCGAATCTGCGATTAAACGGCATTGACAGGTTGGGAAAGTACAGTTCTTTGCGTCTTACACCTGGAGAGACAAAGCTTCCAACGGTCAGCCAATGACCATTACGAAAAAAAACAAAAATGAACTTTTTAAAGACAGAGTGAGCTGGTCCAAGAAAGAAACGGTAGTCATTGCGCCACTATATCATTCCCCAGAAGCAAAGATCGAGAAAACCAAAAGGGAAACAAAGAAAGCTAGAAAGAAAGAAAGAAAGAAAGAAAGAAAACCATCTGTCTAGGTCAAGCCTTATCAGATATACTGGCCTTTCGCAGACTTGACCATCTAGCCAGAACAAATAGAATAAAAGCTAAAAAAGAGGAGTTAAAGCAGTTCAATCTTACCAATCAGCAAATCTCATACAGCAACAGCAAATCAGCATATCAACATCAAGTAGCATGTTAACATTAAAATTTCAGTTTTAAAATTCCACAGCACTCTTGATCCCTCCCCTGGGAGAGGAAGCATTTAACAAAAAAATGTGGGTCCATTTACTTTGATTCAGCTTACAAAAGCCTGTAAATGTGGGTCCTTGAACATGGTGGCGGACCTAGGATTGACATTGAGGGCGGGGGAACATATAATTTTGGGAAACAATGTAGCAGCTTCTACCTTGTCCAACAGAAAGAATACAACAATTTGCATATAACATATTTACAAGTTACAAACTTACAATTGATACAGATTATACAATCGACCTTCATCAATAAACTACACAAACTGCCGTTGTATATTTCTCTGAACTTGGCAACATGGCAAATATCCAGTTCATTACATAAAGACTCAACTGAAGGAACGAGCCTGCTGAAAATTCTCTTGGACTCAAATATGAAACTTGAGACACATTCACTAAGTAATTGCGCTTTTAGTAAATCTTTGATGTGAAATCTGTGTCCAATGCCTTGTTTCTGTTTGAGTTTCTGAAGCAAGAATTAATAGTTACAAACATTCGGTTGCAAATATACCATAAAGTTGGGTAGCCAAAAAAATTATTAACTATGCACTTGCCCTTACACGGATTATCATTTATTGTTGCAGATTGACATGCTTTTATCCTATATCAAAGTATACAGATGGAGAAGAGGAAGCAGGCTTCCACACATGTTTAGGCAATACTAGAATGAAAAGAAAAGGATGACATGCATGGTTAAATAGGATTAAAAAAACAGAATGACTTGTGTGCAAGCAGACGTTGCTGACGTGGTAACTTGCAACAAAAACCCGGAAAGATCTGAAAGTTGTACAATACATACCAACCGCAAAATATTCAGACTGAATTAGAAACTAACCTATTGCACTCTGCTCGAGATGCATAATTATGATTATTGCAATTTGTGCACATCCAATCACCCTGTCGCCATTGTTTTGCTCTGCTGGGTACACAGTCAAAAAGACATCTTAAGTATTTCCTATGGCATTGTCACATTTACCCATATACTTTGAAAGGTTAGCACAATGAAAAGCACAATCTTCGATGGACATATTTGCATAAACTGCAACAGTAACAATCTCAGCAAAAACCTACCCCTTTCCAAGAAGAGCAGGTGTTGCAGCTTGATGTGGAATCTGGACTTGCATATTTGAAGCCGCAACTGAACTTCCAAAAGATGAATATGCTCCAGTTCTAGGTTCAGAACTGGTTCCAACCATTTGATCAAATGCTGGATATGATTGCTGAAGCCCGGTTGTCTGATATTTCACAGAAGGTATATAAGAATAAAAATCAGAATATACAACAAATGATATTTGTGAAATGACTACTATTAGAAAAAAACTCACTGTTCCTGCATTCAATCTCTTGTTATCCCACCCATGGACAAGATCTTCAGATGCTAATCGCTTCATTCCAAGGGCTTTTAATAAAAACCAAGCAAAGGGCAGGATTATATCAGACATGGAAAAGAAAATGATGAAGATTTGAGACATAACACTACTGCTTATAGGGGTAAAAAGAAAACCATGCATGGAAGTTAAAAGTAACCATGAAATTCACCCAAAGGGTAATCTCTATGTGTACTTGATAAAATTAGTAGCTAAATGGCAGAGTAATTCAGAGCATTGCAAATCACAAGAAGCAAAACGATTAGGGTGAGAAGAAGCCAACCAAAATGTAAGGTACCTGGCGTCATAGAAGCATTACACTTTTTACACTGCAAAGAAAATTGAGATCAAATCAGACTTGTCCCCCAAAAAAAACTTCCTTCAGTCAAAATCAGAAGAAATGGTTACATTCAGGAAATATATACATGGTATAACCATACCTGCGAACGAGATGAATAATTGTGAAAGCCACATTGGCATATCCAATCACCATTGCGCCATCCTTTTGGAACTGAAGGATACTGAGTGATAGGATTTGCAAATGGATGTCCGGGATTGGAGTTTGCACCCAAGGACCAGACAGAAGCCTGAATTCCATAGTTATCAGCCTCCCCGAAAGACCAGGAGGAATTCAATGGAAGTGATTGCTTGAGAGCACCACTGCCCATTAATCCAAGTCCAAGATTCATATTTTGTTCCAGTCCGCCTCGGGACCTGGCAAAATAATTTGAATAAGTTGGGAGTGAAGCCCCAGGCATGGCAATTGCTGGCATTGCTGCTACCTCCTTCGGTTGCCCGCACTTTTTGCACTTTTCTCTTGATGCATAATTGTTGTTAGTGCAACCTATCGATCCATTCCCATGCAAACCCAACCCAGAACGCAGCCAGGGAGAACCAAAGGAAGCCAAGTAAACGCACACCAACCAGTCCATCCCATACCACAACACACACAAAACAATGCAAAAAACTCAACCTAAATGAGAGCAAACTCACAAAGTTGACTTCAAATGAGCGAATATTAAATTTCATACACGAATTGGCAATAATAAATACATTCAAACAATCATCAGCTTCATATAGTTACCAACAAGAAAAGCCACACATATATCGTGAACCAGGGTTTAAACACGAAAACACCATGCACTGTGCTGACACAGCCTAATTGCATACAAAGAACTATCTGCATAAAACTCTAATACCGTCCAAGACATCTAAAGCAGATCCTTTACATTGAAGTGACAAGTAACATTTAAGTTTGGGGTCAAGCTTTCAGCAACAAATTGAACACTAAAATTCAGGACCTATTCATGTAAACTAACTCTCCTCCATATTAACTGGGTAGATTGCTCGGTGAACAAGACAGGCTGTAGCAGTAAAACACAGCACTCTTAACCCTTTAGATTTCTTTTTTTTTTTTTTTTTTTTTTGGGGGGGGGGGGGGGGGGGAGGGGCACCGCACAATTAGCTAACGTCAAGTTCATGGATATGCTTCTCAAACCATGCTAAACCTCCTCCCAATGCCTAGCCATTGAAATTGACAAGAAAGCGACCAACTTCGCGAGAAAACAAAAACAGCAAAGGTGTGTTAACTCCATATAATTACTACATCAATCTCCCGCGCGTTACTCACAGATTGCCAGCGCCAGAATCCAGCGATTCCTTCGCCTATTCATCGCTAAAGCAAAACTCGCAATTCTCACGAAGTCTCGAGAAGGGCCAAGAAAACACCAAAACCTCAGCTAAGTCTCGCTACCATCAACCGACCTCCCGAGACCAATCCAGAAAACCCGCCGCCGACACTCGAAACGCATGACCGCGCTTCCCCCGATTCCCGACAGGACCGACCAGACGAAGGAGAAAAAAGAAGCATCGAGCAACGCGAGAAAGACACGAGACGAGATCGAGACTGACCGGTGCAGATCCAGTCGCCGATGCGGGGCAGCCACTTGGAATCGGCGGGGGTCTTGGTGTCGACCAGGAGGCGGGGCTGCTTGCAGCGGTTGCAGAAGGAGCGGAAGGCGTAGTTCCGGTTGTTGCAGCCGCCGCACTCCCAGTCGCCCTCTCTTCCCTCTCCCATCGCTGCGGCGCGGCGGCGGCGGCGGCTCCCTCGGCGGCGTGTAGAGAGAGAGAGTGCGTGTACGATCGGCCGATTTGGTGCAGGAATTCGGGGATGCGATGCTACTTTCTCTCTCTAGGGTCTCCGGGGAGAAGACGAAGACGGAGGACGCGACCGCCGACGGAGCTGTCGGCACGAAATGGCTTTCACTATTTCTCCAGTCTCGGCTTGATTTTGCAGATTCTTTTCTTGCCCTTTTGTTCTACTTAATCACAAGCAAATTAATTATTATTATTTAAATATATGTGGGTTGAACAGATTTTTCACAGTCCTTTTTTTATTTTTTATTTTTTTCCTCGTTTCCATGTTAATCTACTTTTCATCACATGGTACGCATCTTAATTATTTTTAGCTTGATTTTATTTAGAATTAATCTTTTGCTTTTCATAGGAAGATGCTTTTATTGACGGGAATGGTCGGAAAAGAATATCAACTTATTACTTGGTTGTTCTTGATACGAGCTTTTATCATTTCAATCTCCTATATCACCTATATACATTGTATGCTTCGACAGCAAGAATTATCCAAACTTTCAGAGTTTCGGATAAAAAAAGATCCATGCATATTTCCCCAAAAAAAAAATCCTTTGGATGTTTATGTTGACTTTTGTTAAGCAAAGAAAAAAGTAACCCGTGAGAAAAAAATATATTTCTCCAAGCGCATTTGAGATCATCACGCAGGTGCAATTAAACAGCTTCCAAATTCTTGAAAAATGAACATTCGTCATGAGCCGGCTTCCACGTGTAATTAAAATATGCCCACCAGTTCATTAAGTTAAGGTCCCGATTGACATCGAGTGTGTCTAGATAAAACCACATATATATATATATATATATATTTTTTTTTTTTTTTTTTTTTTTTTCAATTTTTACTTAATATAAATTTTTTGGTGGACAAACTTTGTCTTTTTTTTTTTTATAACTCGAAACACTCCAAACTTTCTTAATATATTAAGATTGATATATAGATTTACATGTAATCTTTAATAATATCTCAAGATTTGGAAATATATACCAATACTAATTTAACCATAGAGGTGCTTTTTTAAAATATTTTCTAAAACTAAAAAAATGCTAAAAAATAATATGCGAATCTAATGTCATTAACTATATGGAGTAAACATTTCACAAGTTTTAAATTGAACAATGAAATTAAGGTTCGTGAGCTACCAAATTTAAACTGAATAAAAGTTAGAAGCAAAAATCAATCCAATACGTCATCGATTTAAAGTCAACACTAACCCTTAAGTTGGCGATTGGCATTCACTTTTTTTTGGGAAAATTCTAGGTAAGAGCTTAACATATCCTCATTTTTAAAAGTAAAAAACTAAAATTGATATTATTTCAAATAAATGCTTGAAGTGCTATAATTTCTCAAAGAAAAGCATCAGTTGGCTACATCAATCATAAAAAGGGGCATAAAATCACTATTTAGTGAGGGTAATTTCATCTTTTAAAAATTTTCTTTGTTTCTTTATTTGTTCTATTTTTATTTCCAAAAAAAAAAACTAAAAAAAAAAAAATAGAACACGCATGGCAAGGAGGGCTGCCTCCTGCTTGTGGCTATCACCCCATTGTCGACATCTAGGCAAGGGCCAACGACCCTCGTCGACTAGAGGCGACGGCTAATAGGCCCTTGTTATTGACCCACCGATGATGGGTATTTTCGCTTTTTGTTTTTTTATAAAAGTTTTATTTTTAGTTTTTGAATCTAATTTAATATAAATTGTGTTTGGACAAAAATATTCATAATCAGTCATTTTTTACTGATCGACGAAGCTAGACCCTTAGCTAAAACAGCCGTAACTACTTCAAGACTTTAATTGAAACTGATATGGTCAATTTATACTTTTATTTAAAGCAATATTCATTTTAAGCCCTTATTAAAAAAGATGATGGCACGTTGGGCCTCTATTTGAAAATTTTCCATTATTTTTTTATCTAAATACCATCTCATTGTAAACACAACGTCATAAACTCAACCGGATCCGCCCAAAAAAAAAAAAAACTCAACCGGACCACCCACCTGTATTACTCTTGCTTTTAATTTCTGCCGTATGGCCTACCTGCCCTCCAGAATTTCAAATGAAAATATCAAAAGTAGGAGGGAAGCGGGGCGAACAGAGAGAAAAACTTGTTTGCAGGGACGGAATAAGATTAACACCAAAGTCGAGGGGCTAATGCACAATTATTAACCCCCAAAAATTTTCAGAAGAAGCAAAAAGGCCAAAAAAAAAGAAAGGGAGGAGGAGAAGGAGGAGAAGGAGGAACTGCTGCACCAACTTGATCCCCTATTGCTCACCTTCCGATTATACAATTCCGAACGCGCAATCATCACCGGGGCCCCGTCACAAAGCGCATCATCGTCGTCTCCAAAGCTTCAAACTTTTGCTAATTCTCTCGCTGCGTCTCTCGTCGATCGCAGTGGAAGGGGTCTTCTTTTCTTCTGCCGAATTGGCCATTCTCTCCTGGTAAGCTCTGGGATCGTTTCTCGATCGCCCTGGGGTCATTGGGTTCCGCGTGGTTTCGTGGGTCGCCCCAAAGTTTCGATTTTGATTGCGCTTCCGTCGTGATCGGCGGTATCTAGGGTTTGGGAAGTCCGAGGAGGTTTTCTCTTTGCCTTGTCGGGTCAGTGAATAGTGATCGCCGCGTGGGAGCTCATCGACAGTGAATGGTGCTGCGGTTTGTGGGTGATTAGGGGGTTTCTGGGTGCGATCTGCAATTTCCTTGGATGCCCGTTTGTTGAATTGGTTGTTGTGTCTCGCGGAATGTGTGGCTGCGTGCCGAGTTGGAGTCTAGAGCTTGAAGTTGAACTTTCATTTTGTGCTGTGGATGGTCTGTGTGATTTCTAGCTTATTTTGGTTGATTCGCCAGCTTTAGCAGTGCAATGGAAGTGTGTGTGGTATGAGAATTCTTGCAGTTTGTAGTATATCTTCGTGCAGTCAGCCATAAGATGTTCATTTTTGGGGGCGATTTATGCCGTCACAATTGTTAAGTGGAGTTGCTTTGCTCGTATAGGATAGATTTAACTTACTTCAATCTTTGTTCTTCGCCTTTTCTTTTTTCTGCTGGTTTTAAGTTGTCTCATCATTCAGTTGTGACATTGGCTAAATACAGGCACTATCTGATTTAGAGGTATATTCTTTGTATAGTTTCTACAGCTTGGTAGCTGATATGTGGTGGTTTAATGTGAGCCTGTAAGGAATGGTCACTTAATATTAGTCTTCAATCCGTAGTTGACATATTTGAGAAATTTTTTTCATCTATTATATTCATCAAATGTGTCTTTACACCTACGAAATAGTCAACTTCACGTTATTTTGACTGGATATTTTGCAGGCAATCTCATCTTCTTGTGCTGCTATATATGTTGAACTCCCTAGATTATGCGAGTTGACTTGTATGTTTATTGGTCTTTAGCTGCTCCTACACTTCTGATTATGAGAGTTGATGAATGTTATAAAATGGTCAATCTTGTCATGGTTCTCACACACTTTACAATGTAATTCCGATATCTGGTCAGATATCTTGATTTTTTAAATCAATTTGTTAATCTTGTAGTTTTATAATACTTTTAACTTTGAACTGTCCTAAGGTTCAATTTTATAGCCTTTATCCCTGGTGACCTAGAATGCGCAGAACCTGGAAAATTTTACAATTCCAGGCTTTTTCTGTTTGTTGAATCTTCTAGCTGATCGAGGTTAGATTTTTCTTTGTTAGGTAGATTTGTATGTAAAATACTTTCCTTTTGGATAGGAAATATATCTGCTTGAAGTTTTAATAGGTGTTAACTGAGAAGCTAGCACTGATATTGAAGTCCAGTAACATCTGTGCCATGGTGCTTGATTCTGTCAGCTGGTCTTTTGCACATCACGGTTGTGGATCTTTTATCTTTGATTTCCTATGCAAATTCATTTTGTATAGAGATGATGTTACTAGGAGATAGATGTGTAATTTCTTTCCTTCGTGTATGCTTCTCATGGAAGTGATTTGTGTAGTTACCTCCATTTCATCTCTTGTGATCACGAGATAGTTTCTAGCATTCAGACCCTGAGACTTCTGGTTTTGCTTGCTCTTTAAGTCTCTGAAGTCGAGATGGCTGCTGGGGAAGGTCTTGATTTGCAATCTCTGAAGACCCAGCTAAACCAAACACCTGAAATGTGGAAGCAGGAGATGGCACAGATGGAAACACGAGTGGATGCTTTGCAAGTCAAGCTTCAGGCCGTAAAAGCTTGTTTACATGTGTCAGACGAAGATGAAAGAAAGGAACTAGAGGTTCTATGGGAAAGGGTGAAAAGTATAGCAAAATTGCTGACCTACTTAAAATCAAAGGCTATGGTCGTCGCTGAACCGCACTTGCGTGAATCATATGGTGTCAAACAAATGGAAGGTGTAGCACTTGTTGATAGAAGTGATGGTCCATTGCCTAGCGTGTCCAGGGATGTTGATCTTTCTTTAATTGTTGGTTCAGATGGACAAGATTCGTTGAGTGGAACTGCCAAGCGGCAAGATTGCTTCAATGAAAAGGATATGGCCTATATTGATGAATTACTCAAGTCGGTGCAGATTGTGACTGATTTAATGGAATCTCTTGTTAAGAGGGTTCTTTTGGCTGAATCTGAAATTGCAATAGAAAAGGAGAAGGTTACTTTTGGTCAATTAGAGATCAAGAGGAAGGCTGCTCAAATTGAGAGCATGTCCTTAAAGTTAGAAGAAATGGAGAGGTTTGCTGTGGGTACGAACAGTATTTTAAATGAGATGCGACAAAGGGTTGAGGATTTGGTGGAGGAGACATCTAGACAGAGGCAAAGAGCTGAGGAAAATGAAGTGGAGCTTAGTCGTGTAAAGCGTGATTTTGAGTCTCTGAAATCGTATGTTAGCAGCCTTATTACAGTGCGAGAAACTCTTCTCTCATCAGAAAAGCAATTTCAGACAATGGAGAAGCTTTTCGAACGGTAATACACTGATTTTCTTGGCTACTACTTATCTAATTTGCCTTACAGTGTGGTTTGGGTTTTCGTTCATCTTGTCATGCTTAGCAGCCCTTCCTTTATGGGTCACTTTGAAATGGTTTCTCTTCTTCGTCTTCATTTGCTAAGGGTAACGTTATGACAATGCGTGATGAGTTATATTTAAAGCTACGGTATAGTTCATCACACGTCATAAGTCAGGGCTGTGAAATGCATTTTCACCAAGTTTGTTCGAGTATTATCTCGTGCTTTTGAATGTCGATATGGTCTATCTTCACAACTCGTGTTTCCTTATATTTGCTTCATATTTTGTCTTTGCTGCAAACTTCTTTCTGCCATGTGATCTTTTTGCTGGAGTTGAACAAAATTTTGGATGGGAGCAGGCTAATGGCTAAAACAACCCAGTTGGAGAGCGAGAAAATGCAAAAAGAGGTGGAGGTGAAGAAACTCATGGAAGATAATGTGAGGTTGACTATGCTTCTTGATAAGAAGGAAGCACAATTGATGGCCTTGAACGAACAATGCAAGGTCATGGCTCTCAGTTCGTTGAATATTTAGGCCTTGGGTCTTATCATTGCCAGTCACTGTTCATATTCTTGGGTGAGTTTCTTTGTAACGAGCATACCCCGTCACATGCAGCAGCAAACAAAACCAGCGGGATTGATTGTATGAACTCTTCATTGATTTATGTAGATTGTAAAATTGTGAAGACCAGAAAATTTTCCCTTGAGAGACTTGGAGACTGGTCATTGCATTGTTGGTGGAATGAGCCGAGAAAGTGTTCGTCCGAAAAGGCAAGTTATTGGGTGCCCAACATGATTATGAGTCGACTTCTTTAATTCTCTCATGAATGTTCTGCTTATAATATAGGGTTCAATTTGTGCCGAAACTTCTCTAGGAATCTGGCAGTCTCCGACTTAGAGCTTCTGCAAGGGAGATCCAATTAGAGTGGTCGGTTGTTTTCGTGATCTTTTGTTTGACATTGAATCGAGGTTTAAAAGATGAATCCAGGTGGGGGGCATTCTATCAATGCTCTTTCTTGTAACCCTTAAGAAAGGACATTCATACTCTTCCTTGGACTCTGAACGTGTCGAAAGAACACACAACATCTGGTATTAGCGAATCGTGTCAGCGCCTTTTACCCTCTTCATCTCGCAATGGCTTAAGGGACAGCGAAATTTCTTCGGCGCACTGTTGTTTTGATCAGACATTTTATTCTTGGTGATTCATGTTCTCGCGTTGAATTCGGGTCGCAGTGTCGTGTCAGATCGAGGGCGGTGCGAACTGCAACGCATCATGTCATCATAGTCGATAGAAGAACGATGTACTTCATATTCACGCCAGCGTCCGCTTCGCAAGGGTGCCAAATTTTGTATTAAAAAAAATTGTCACCTTTGATTTTCACATGCTCAATGTCCTATCTACACGATAAAGCACCTTTGAATATGTAACTTAACCATTTAATTTCAAATCGGGTAAAAAAGCAGAAATATATAATGATCCTCACGATTTGAAGCATAACTTTTTTTAACTAAGTTATTTACCATATAATTTAAAATTTAATTAAAACAACTTGAAGGGTGAATTTTTTATTACTTGAACGAACTCCACTTTATATTCGCTAAATTTAAATATTACAATAAAAGAATAATCCGACCAGAAAATAATTAAAGGAAAGAAATTGTGACAAATTTGGAACATGCATGTTTACATTTTACTTAGTTTTACCTCCTTCTTTTGAGATGTACTTAAGATAAATCTCATGTCATATGAAGCTAATTTGTTCAGCTATGAAAACGAAAATAATTTTTCCACAATCCACTTGTTGGAATATTTTCAAAAAAGAAATCATATAAGAGATAAATTCTTGATTTCTAATTTATTATTCGACAACCAGTCAATTGCATAAATATATTTGACATATATCAAAATCAAATATATTGTTAAACATACTTTTTATGTGTTTATTTATCTTCATGTTATCAGTGTGGGAATTTTCATTTGTTTGTGTTAACCATTGAATGTAGATAATACTAAGAAAAACATCTATCGAATTGGACATATGAAATGAATCCCATATTTTTGGCATGTCTCCATCCATCTAGGATGTTGATTGAGGAGCCCCGGCTTGTGAATAGAAGGACATTTTCTTCATTCTAGAAAATGATTTATTGATTTAAGATTTTCCATCTATAAATTCAGATTTAAACATATTTTTATCAATTACAAACATAACTCGGAAAAATGTCAATTTGATATATCAAATTGACTAGTTATAGAATAATAAATCTATAAATTAAAACTCATGAGCTTGTCTTCTATAATTTTCTTTTTCTAAGAGTCTGTTCGTTTTGCGGAAAATGACTTTCGGGAAAATGTTTTTCGAATTTTTCAGTGTTCGTTTTTCGAAAAATGAACTAGTCAAGGAAAATATTTTCCATCATTGAAAAACAATAACCTTTAAAAGTGAGGAAAATGTTTTCCACTTCTAACTTCTTCCATCTTGCTTCTTTTTACCAATACATTTTCGTTTTATTTTTATGTTATGCTTTTTTTTTTAAATTGAGTTTTTATTTTCTTTTCCTTTTTATTTTATTTTCTTTTCATCTTCTTCTTTGGCCTTGGCCGGTCGCGCCCATGGTGGTGGTGACCACGATGCTCGATTTGGCCGGCGAGGCTCCGCCTCGCTAGATTTGGTGAGGCGAGCTCTCGGCCTCGGTGGAGCTTGACGAGATCCGGCGGGTGGGGCTCGGCCTCGCGAGCTCGAGCTCGCCAGAGGTTCGCCGGGCTTTGGCAAGCCGCAAGCTCGTCGGATCTGGCGATGGAGCTCGGGCTCCTGATCCAGATGAGCCCGAGCTTTGCCGCTAGATCAGGCGAGCTCCGGTGAGATCGGCCAAGCCTTGAGCTCAACGGATTTGGTGATCGGGTCTTGGTTGGTCGCTGGGTAGCCAACCATTGTCAGGCATGCAACGGCGGAGGAAGGAGGAGGAGGAAGGAGGAAGGAAAAGAAAAAAAAAAGGAAAAAGGAAAAAGAAAAAGAAAGAAAAAGTAGAAAATAATAAAAAATTCGATTTTTTAAAAATACAAATAATTAAAAATTGATTTTTTTTAAAAATAAAAAGAAAACTAATTTTTTGGTCAATTAAAGATATTAAAATTCAATTTTTGATAATTTGTCCCAAACAATTAAATTAGCTAACGAATGATGGAAAATATTTTCCACTCAAAGTTTAGGCTTTGGCCGAACACTGGAAAATAACTTGTAGGAAAATATTTTTCGAAAACATGATATTTTTCGCGAAACGAACAGACCCTAAAACACTTCACATAAATCCATAATTTATCCCTTACAATAAATATATGGCAAGGTAGGGGCCCAGATGAATGCGACCTTTTTAAGGTAGTTGACGGTGCTGACTATACGAAACCAAGTACGACTAATAATGTAATTATTCCAGCTGTATTTAGTACGATAGGGCGGGCTTGGGTCAGGCATGCCCGTGGACCGCCCGACCGTTGATGATCTCTAGTCGCCAAATTAAAAAATCACTATTTCTTTCAAGACTCATTTTTTTTTTAATAAATTAATTTATCACGTTGGCCGAAACTAAAATAATATAATTTTTTTTTGGCGCACTCCGAAGCGGCGGTTAGTCGCAGCCCTCCCACTGCGAACTACCCAACGGTATAAAATGCTGCTCCGCCCGGCCTCGCGTCCCGCAGCCCTAGAAATCACTCAAGCCATGGGCGCCTCCACCGCCCAACCGCCGCCGTCCTCCGCCGCCGCGGCCCTCCCGCCGGCGGCCGACTCCGTCCAGCTCTCCCCGTCGTTTCAGGTAAACCGCCCGGCTCATCCCCCGCCTTCTGGTCGGAGGATGCGATCGGCGATTTCTTCTCTCCTCTTCTCTCATTTTTGATACGTGATCGTGGCGATGTTGGGGTTGCTACTAGTCTTTCGTCCCGCGATCTCATCGGTCTTTGCTTTTCCTGGTCCGCGCTTAGGTTTGCCTGGGGATTGCGTGCTAACTGGTCGAGTCCAGAGATATCGAAATCCGTTCGCTGGGTTTTGCTCCATCCGTGTAGTAATGGTAATGCATGCATCGTTTGAGGGGATGGTTAAGAATCTATGGATCGATGACTTGAACAGTGTCAGTATCGATCGTCCGGAGCTCCAATTTCGCGGCAAAGTTGGTTTTTTTTTTTTGTGTGTGGGATCGCGTGCTCCCCAAGAACTTTTGAGGATGACAATCCGTTTTTATATGGAAGATTGAGGCGGGGAGTTACGTGCCGCCCAAATCACTTCTCTAGTTGGCAAGGAGATAAAGGAAACTCATGTTGCATTTGTTTCGCGAAAAATTAATGATTTGGAAAATATTTTTTAGAAAATGATTGTCTGTATCGCTTGCAAAGCTGAATAAATGAATAACATTGTACATGAAAATATATAAACATGAATTGTTATTGATAATGAAAACATTTTTTATTGACTAATTATTTCAAGTGATGTAATTTATTATTCTTAGGAAAATATTTTCCGAAACATTCATTTTCCGCGAAACGAATGAAGTCTTAAGTAAATCTTCTCTGATTTTTTTTTTTAATGGCAGGCTCCTTCTAGGAGTTGCACACCTTTGAAGGTTTTTTTTTTTTTGGTCGGCTTCAAATTTATGCATGAGTTTGCTAGGGAACTTAATGTGTTTCATTGCATTAACAAAAGCAGAAGAGGATCGGAAAACTTGCTGACGTGGTTCTGGCGAACCTCGCCAAGTTGGGCCCTACCAATGGAACGCCTGCATCCCATTCCCGAAACAGCATCGAGAAGCGACTCAGCAAGCTATTCCCATCGTTCCCCACTCCTGATCACCCTACCTATGCCTTGGTATTTGCCTTTTCTTTTCTTTTCTTCTCATTTACTGCTCTTCCAAGTCCAATCCCCCCAAATTTGGAGCATCCTGCTTTCATAGGGTTTTCTTGCATATTTTTGGTAAATCTGCATTTTACAAGTTGTTGTGTGTCTGATTTGCACGAGCATTTTCTCTAGATGATTCGCAGGGCAATTCAGGAACTAAATGAGGAAGGGGGATCTAGTGAGGAATTGATATCTAAGTTCATTAAGACAGAATATCAGGATTTGCCATGGGGACATGCCAGCTTGTTGAGCCATCATCTAAAGAAGCTCAGTGAATGTGGGGAGATTGTTTCTGCATCGGCGAACCGTTACATTTTACCATTTGGTGACAACAATTTGTTCAAACCTGGTCAGAGGGATAAAAGTAAGAGAGGTGGCCGGCTAAGGAGAGAGGGAGAAAAGTTGCACAAAAGGAAAGATTCATTGTCTGAGAAAGAGAATCTTGGAGTTGGGGATAGAAGTAAGCAGCAAGGTTTAGTGATTAAAGTTACCAATCCACTGAAGAAAGCTCTTCCGTCACTAAGGAAGACTGAGGGCAAAGATCAATCACAGCATCAGCAAGTTCAGCTAAATAGACTACAGGAGTTGGATGTGATGAATGAAGGAAGAATAGGGGTTGAAGCGAATGAAGTTCTACATGAAGCACATATGCAGGAATGCAAAAGAGTTGAGGTCTTCGAGAAGGCACGAGAGGGAATCTTTCAAGCAATTGAAGAAGAAAAACGAGAGTGCCAACAATCCAAAGCAGTTCAGCTGAAAGAGGAATGTCCTCAACAGCGTAAAATAATTGAAGAATCTAGACCTGCAGAGCGGGAAAACAAAGTAATTGAAAATCAAGCTCAATTGCGTGTGCAGCATGACAAAGATCACAGTCAATCGATTGTTCACAAGGATGAAGTTCAAAAACAAATTGTGGTTGTTGTGGAGCAGCATCCACGACATCAAACCCAGGATAATGAAGCCATGGAAGAAGAATATGCAGGACAAGACCTTGATGGGAAATTAGTTGAACAGGATAAAGTTGAAGTCATCAAGGAGCACGACCTACAAGACCAAAGGTGTGAGATTCTTGGCGTACAACTCCATATGTTGGAAGAAGAAATAGCAGGGATGGAAGAGCTAACCAATCACCCAAGGCAACAAATTGGATTGGCTGACGAAGATGTTGTCGCACCAGAAACATTAATTGAATCAAGGAACAGAAGTAATGATGTTTGGTATGCTCTTTTCCCTTTTTCCCTCCTTCCATTCTCATTTCTCGCAGATTGACTAGCACTTGGGTGCTAAAAAGAGAACAGATGATGAAGTATACTGGTTGATATGAATCACAACTAGCAAATTTCAATTGATTGAGCACAGTTAGTCCAACATTCGTACTGTGGAAGTTTAAGATTACCTTTTTCGTCTATTATGTTGGGATGTATTACAATCTTCATCTTAACAATGTGCGGACATTTAGGAAATTTTTTTGGTAACATTTAGGCGCTGTAGACTTCCATCCCATTATTGTATAATGGTCTGATGATAATCCAATTACTGATTTCTTTTCCCCTGATAAAATAGCGTGGTGCAGGAGCAGTCACATGAGAAACAAGCGGAGATTCCCTCTATTGTGGTCAGACCGGATCTGCTTCCTACTCCTACTTTTGCGGAAGCAGGTCCATCACAAATTTCTAAGGTAAATTTGCACATGGGATGAGATTTTGCTTGTTTTCCTTTGATCCCTCTGTGTGAACTCTGCTGGTATAATTTCATCTTTGCTTCACTTATAATCAGGAGAAGTGTATAGAACTGCTAAAGCGGAACAAAGAGATTGAGGGTCGGCTCATGGCAATTTTGGAATCTTGGAATGGGATGGGGTCATCAACCCACATGCCTCGGCAGAATCTGTTGGTGGAACGCAAGGATCGTGAAGCTGTAGAGGGGCAAAAGTTGACAACTGACATTGGAGAAAAAAAAATTTCCACAGAGATGTGCTGGCAAGAAGAGATTCATACTCAAGTGAAGGCACCAATATTTGATGTGAAGAAACAAGTGGAGCTTTCTAGTTCCAAGAGGCCCCCAGAGGTTGAAGCAGTAGTATTGCACAATCAATCTCTGAGGGAGAAGCAACCAAAGCTTTCTGACCATGACTTACCCAGGTATGTGTAACTACTTTGTGTAACTAACTTTTTTTGGTACTTCCAAGTGTGCTACCAAATTTTAAGCAGCTTCTTGAGAAGCAACCACATGATTTGGCTGTTTTCAGATCACTGGAATTTGAATCAGAGGCACTAGCAACTAATCATACCGCGAACAAGTCCACTGGATCAGGATCAGTAACTACTGGTGCACCTTTTGATGTGTCACCTGTGGATTTAGGGAACTTTAAGAAGGTCCAAGAAACCGAAATTTTTGCTCCTAAATATCGTGCTGAAAGTTTCAGTAAGCAGAAGCCACCTGAGTCTCAGTCGGATGCACAAGAGGATGCGCAGTCCTATGCACAAGCACAATTATTAGAACCTTCATTTGAAGGAAAAACTTCACAGGTTAGATCGCCATTCAAGGAAGAACCTGCTTTGCCACATGGACCTGTGGATTTGGAGCATGGTGAGAGAAGCCAAATGCCACACCAGGTAAAACTATGAAAATAACATTCCTAAGTTCTTCAGGCAGGCAAATTCACATTCATGTCGTGTTCCTGCAGCTAATAAAGTGAATAGAGATGCAGGAAGCGTGAAAATCAGTTGTCAAAAATAAGGTTGACGTGATTTTGAGATGAACTGATTCTCTGTTTCATGAATCAGTTGCAGCTCGATGGGGAGGGGCAGCAAGAACTTTCTGTTCAAGGCCATGCGGTGGTGCTAGAAGCAGCCAACTTTATGCCTCCATGTTGGACTCAACTGCAGAATCTTGGACAACAGCAGCGAGCGAAAACCCAGCCTTGGGGACAAGGCTTCTTGAATGTCAAAGGAAATGGTGCTTCTGCCTTTAGGGTGGAATCAATATCACCCCAGAGCAAGCAACTGAGTCCTGAGCAGCATAAATTTTCTGAATCCCAAACAAGTCCTGTATCCGCATTTGTAGTTGGACTGCCAGCAGCAGTGCATCATGACCAGGTGCGGAATGAATTGCGACGCGAAAAGTTACTTCCTCAGGATTGGAAGCTTCCTCCTTCCAAAGAATCTGCACTCCCTTTAATTAATGAGCGAGAGAACAAGGCAAACGAGAATAACAGGCCGATCAGGTGCTATAGCCTAGAGTTATTTGATCGTGAAGCAGTTGCTCCTTTTACATTTTTGCCGCAGTCCCCGCAGCCAGAGCAGCGGAAGAGAAAAAGGCTTTTGCAGCAGAAGCCCCTCCAATCTGAAAAGGTGGCTACAGCGGCTAAAATGTTACTCCTTCGGCATCAACATGAGCAGCCATGTGAGCTTAAGAGCATTGGGAACCACTTGCAGCAAGGTGAGCCAAAGCTTCAAATTGAAGAACCGGAATCAAATCACCAGGTGTCCAAAATGAATTTGGAGATTCTGCATAAGGCAGTAGACATTCCGCAGCAACCACAGCATCGGATAACTAGGAGGTATGCTAAACGGCAAATGTTGCGACAGCAATCATTGTTGTACAAGCACAAATTGCGCCGTCGAGTGTCAGGGCCCACTCAAGGTGATCCTGGCTTGGATAGAGTACCTGCAGATTTGTTGCCATTAAATCATGACACTACTGTCAGTGCTGTTGTGCAACCACAGATTGTGCAACAGGGGCAACCACAGCTTAAACGCCATGGGAGGACTCCTCAACCCAAGCAGCAGGGACAACCGGAGATTAAACATCTTGAGAGACCTCCTAAATTAAGACCAGATGAAGATGGAGTTGTCAGGACCCCTCCTTTAGATCAGCATCATCAACAATCGTGTGGTCCAGTCCGAGGGAGACCTCGTAAACGAAAAGCCAGTGATGCTACAAATGAAGGAACCCTGCCTTCTTCTGAGCATGCACAGAAGCGGCATCTTGGAAGACCTCCTAAACCAAAACCTGTTTTACCTGCAGGACCTGTTCATCTGACAGAAATTGATAAATCGCAGAGGTAGTGTTCTGGTAGGTTCTAGTGTTGTGTATTCTAATTTGCTCGCTTGGTCCTGGCTATTTTAGATGCTTGTGGTCGCGGTGTTGAGTAGCTGGCCATCTCAGATTTGGCTGTCCTCTTGTTGAATCACATGTAGCTTTCGCATAAGCAACCATGTTTGGAAAATTGTATTGACTGTGATGGCCACTACTTTGAAGTTAGTGGATGTAGTGCTCTCTGATGCTTTTGGTTGGCTGTTTGTGTGCTTTTTGTTGAGGTGCCAAATTGAAGACTTGTTGTGGTGCTATGAGATACCTTCATGCATTAGGCACTAATCACCAAATAGCTTAATTTATTACAACCCGAAAGAAGCTTAATATCTGTTGAAATTATCTGAGGTTATGGGATGGTAATTTTTATTTATCAGGCTTATATGAAGGATACAATAGGAATTTCCGTTGTCATCGCTCCCTGCATATGCAGATCCTATGATTGATTCTTGATGAGCGATGCCGATTCTATTGTTTTTTGTCATGCAATTATGATTGATAACTTCTGTTTTTGATCATATGCACCGATCTTGAGACTGTTTTATCTTAATCAATTAATGGATTCTGTAAACCATATATTGTGGATGTTTTGAGGTCAACTTATTTCTTTTAACTCTGAAATAGCAATTGATTCGACACGATTTGTGCTTGGAAAATCTTGCATAGTCTTTCTCCACCAAACACATGAGCAATGGGACTCGCAAGATCATAATTTCTTGTCAGTTGAGATTTGGCCGTTCCTTCCTCGGCATACACACTAGTGTGACAACTTAATATGCTATGAATTAGATTTGTGAAAGTGACGTGATTTTCATGTAACTTCAGATCCGAGTTTTCGTCTGGTGCTACGAATGGGCAGGTCGCGGGTGGAGAAAGAATCGAGAAGCCCCTTCCTGAGCTGGCGTGTGCACCTCCACAAGTTCAGGGTGAAGGGGAACTCCCGGCGTGAGGTGCATGGTGTCATAGCGGCACAAAAAGCACTTGTCAGGCATGAGGCTCCACCTCCAGCCAGAAGGTTGATCTCAATGCTTCTAGGAGGACTACTTGGGCATAGAGGACAAGATGCCGAAGCAGGCTGCTAAGGTCTGCTTAGAAGGCTTAAAGGGATATATGTACAGATGTGTGTAATTTGCCTTTTCCATTGCCCTGATTTGCCTTATAAAGTCTGGAGCTTGTGGATGCGCTTTTGGTTGGGAGTTTTGCTTTGTCTTTGACATGTTAGCTAGCTCGGTTATTTACCATCCGGACTGAGTTATACTTTTTCGCCTTTTAAGTTGTGATGCTACATCGGGGGAGAGCGTCCGTGGGCACCTCGATCAGCACCGTATCGACATATTTGGCAGTGGCACCACAAAGGCACAGTCCAAACATCGTTTTTTTTTTTTTAATGGAGGGGTCTCTGTATCTCTTCACTGTTTTAGCTTAGAAAGTGGAATCTTGAAGTCGAGTGAGGAAATTGCTTGACTGTATGAATCAAGCATGTTGGATGAGTTGATTGTCAAAAAACAGAAAGAAAAGTAGTCGTATGAACCGATTGTAATCATTATTGGTCACACCCTCTTATTCCAATGACAAGAATCAAGTGTGACTTTTTTTTGTACATTCTTCTAATTGAAGTTGTGTCTAGCTCAAAAGTTGAAAGGCAACTAAAAAATAAGAAGAGATGATTATGATACTTCTAGTTCTTGCATCCTACCTTGAAATTGCATCAAGGATTGAAAACATAAATTTAGGACGCGGATGATAATTATTTTATTTTTTTGTTTTTCTATTTTTAGTATAGGTTTGGAATATAAATCCGTTTGTTAACAAAATTTCATTTTTTTTTATTTTTAGAATAATGTCTTGGTCCATAAATAGGTTTGGAGCAAAAAAGAGAAGTAAAATATTTTTCTTTTTTTAATTCTGAAACAAAAATGAAAAATAAAAAAACTATTCTCATCACTTGCTCTTGCAACTAATCGATTGCTCACCTATTGCTTCTCACTTGAGAGGGAGAAATTTTGTGTTACCATCAAATGAATTTTTACTTCGGAAACATAAATTTAGTGTTGTTATCAAATGCATATTTTTGCTAACAAACTCGTCCTTTGATTCAGAAATAGATTTCTGGAATAAATTGATTATCATTCACGCCCTCGGCTTATGAAACAAGGGCGTTCAATTTCAACGGGCCAGCTTTGGCCCAACCTTAGGGAAACTATTAGGCCCGAATGGTCGAGCAGAGTCACGATCGGGCCTAAAAGAAGCCCAAAGGCAAAGCCCCGGGAACAAAAGAAAAAAATAAAAAAGCGTGAACAAAACGACGTCGCTGCCGCCTCAGAAACCTATATAAGTCCAGCCGTCACTTCGTCTTCTTCTTTTCGCAGCCTCGCGCGCCCCCGCCCTTCGTCACCGAGTCTTACATCCGACGAGGTGGGTCGCGCATCGTCGGCGCGCACTGAAGCGGCGCCTTACAGGAGCAAGCGGGCTCTCAGTTTCCCCGGCGGAGAACCCTAAATGGATGCCGCCACCACCGCCCGACCGCCACCGTCCTCCACGCCGGCTCTTCCGCTGACCGCTGAGCTCTCCCCCTCGTCTCAGGTAACCTCACCCCTGGTCGGAGGATGCATTCGTGGATCTCTTTTCTTCTCTCTCGGTTTGATACCGCGGCGCGGATCGTCCGTTTAGGAGAAGAATTTGTTCGTTCGGGTAATGTTGAGATATTAGTTTTTGTTGTCGGGATTAGGAGTCGGTGGTCAGTGTGCGAGGAAAGTTTCCTCTTTTGAAACTAGATTTTGATAAGGGAGGCTCAAAACCATTCGACATTGCTATTAAATCCCCAACAATCACACGGCCCCCAAGGGGAGGTACGGGGCCCGATTTTTGGGGGAGATTGTTGGGACTTGGTTGTGGAAGGGCTTGGTGGTCAAGTGTAAGGGACCCTTTGAGAGGTGAGAAAGACCCAAGACCACCCAACATTTGTTTCATGATTTATCTGGTCTTGCTTTTTCCTAATTCATGCGTGTAAGTTTGTCTGAGGACTGTATGTTGGTTGAGTCCGAGATTTTACAAACCATTCACAGTGTTTTGCTCAATCTGTGTAATGTTAATGCATGCATTCTTTAAAAGGATGGTTAAGAATCTATAGATCAATGACCTGAATAATGTCCGTTGTCCCGAGCTCCAATTTTGTGGCAAAGTTGTCTTCTTGTGTTGAATTGTATATGCCCCATGAAGGGGAATTTATGAGAATGATAATCCAATTTTTTATGAAAGAGAGGGCGGGTAGTTTGTATAAGTCAATTCGTGCTCCTGGATAACTTCTCCAATTAGTGAGGAGATAAAGGAAACTTAAGTAAATATTCCGGGATTTTATAAATTGCAAGCAGCTTCTAAGAGTTTTGCACGTTGAAGATTCTCTTTTTTTTTTCCTTCAAATTCATGCACGTGTTTGCATTTAGGGAATTTAACATGTTTCATTGCATTACCATGAGCAGGAGAGGATTAGAAAGCTTGCTGACGTGGTTCTGGCAAACCTCGCCAAGTTGGGCCCTACCAATGGAATGCCTGCATCCCATTCCCGAAATAGCATCGAGGAGCGACTCAGCAAGCTATTCCCAACGTTCCAGACTCCCAATCACCCTACCTATGCCTTGGTATTTTACCTTTTTTAATCTCATTTAATGCTCTTCCATGCACAATCCTTGGAGCGATCTGCTTTCTTGGGGTTTTCCTGCATATTTTTGGTAAACCTGTGTTTTACAAGAAGCTGATTTGCAAGTGCATTTTGTCTAGATGATTCGCAGGGCAATTCATGAACTAAATGAGGAAGGGGGATCTAGTGAGGAATCGATATCTAAGTTCATTAAGGCAGAATATCAGGATTTGCCATGGGGACACACCAGCTTGTTGAGTCATCACCTGATGAAGCTCAGTGAATGTGGGGAAATTATTTCTGCTCCTGTGAACTGTTACACTTTACCATTTGGTGACAACAATTTCTCGGTACATGGTCGGAGGGATAAAAGTGAGAGAGGCGGCCAGCTAAGGAGTGAGAGAGAAAAGTTACACAAAAAGAAAGATGCATTCCCTGAGAAAGAGGATGTTGGAGTAGGGGATAAAAGTAAGCAGCAAGCTTTAGTGATTCAAGTTACCAACCCGCCAAAAAAAGCTCGCCAGTCATTTAGGGGGGCTGAGGGCATAGATCAGTTTGAGCATCAGCAAGTTGAGCTAAATAGACTACAGGAGCTGGATGTGATGAAAGAAGGAAGAATAGGGGTTGAAGCGAATGAAGTACTACATGAAGCACATATGCAGGAATACGAAAGAATTGAGGTCTCGAAGATAGCACAAGAGGGAGTCGTTCAAGCAATTGAAGGAGAAAAACAAGAGTGCCAACAATCTAGAGCAGTTCAGCTGAAAGAGAAACATCCTCAACAGCATGAAGTAATTGAAGAATCTAGACCCCAGAGCAGGATGAAGTAACCGAAAATCAAGCTCAATTGCAGGAGCAGCATGACAAAAATAACAGTCAATCAATTGTGCGTGAGGATGAAGCTCAAAAACAAATTGATGTGGTTGTTGTGGAGGAGCATCCACAACATCAAACCCAGGATAACGAAGCCATCGAAGAAGAACATTTAGGAGAAGACCTTGATGGAAAATTAGTTGAACGATATAAAAGAAATGAATGGCGAGTTGAAGTCGTCAAGGAGCACGACCTACAGGATCAACATTGTGAGGCTCTTGGCGTACAACTCCAGATGTTGGAAAAAGAAATAGCAGGGATGGAAGAGCTAACTAATCACCCGAGGCAACAAATTGAATTGGCTGACGAACATGTTGCTGCACAAGAAACATTAATTGAATCGAGGAACAGAAGTAGTGTTGTTTGGTATGCTCTTTCCCCTTATCTCTTCCTTCCGTTCTCGTTTCTCGCAGATTGACAAGCATGTGGGTGCTAAAAGGAGAGCAAATGATGAAAGTATAGTAGCAAACTAGTTAATTAATTGGTTGATGTCAATCACAACTAGCAAAGTTCGATTGATTGAGCATAGCTATTCGAACAATCGAACCGTGGAAGTTTAAGATTGCCTTTTTGTCTATTTTGTTGGGATATATTACAATCTTTATTATAACAACATGCGGACATTTAGGAAAAAAATTTTGGTGACATTTAGACATTGCAAACTTCCATCCTGTCACCATATAAGGGCCTGATGATAATCCAATGACTGATTTTTTTCCCCCGATAAAATAGCACTGTGCAGAAGCAGCTACATGACAAACAAGGAGAGATTCTCTCTATCATGGTCAGACCCGACCCACTTCCTCGTACTCCTACTTTTGAGGACGTAGGTCCATCACATATATCTAAGGTAAATATGCATTCTGATCTTTACTAAATGTGATGAAATTTTGCGTGTTTTCCTTTGATCCCTTTGTGTAAACTCTGCTGTTATAATTGCATCTTTGTTTCACTAATAATCAGGAGAAGTGTATAGAACTGCTAAAGCGGAACAAAGAGATTGAGGGTCGGCTCATGGCAATTTTTGAATCTTGGAATGCATTGGAGTCCTCAACCCACATGCCTCGGCAAAATCTGGTGGCGGAAGGCAAGGATCATGAACCTCTAGAGGGGCAAATATTGACAAGTGACATTGGAGAAATAGAAATTTCCAGACAGATGTGCCAGCAAGAAGGCATTCATACTCAGCTGAAGGAACCTATATTCAATGTGAAGAAACAAGTGGAGCTTTCTAGTTCCAAGAGGCCCCCAGAAGTTGAAGCAGCAGTATTGCACAATGTATCTCTGGAGGAGACGCAACCAAAGCTTTCTGACCATGACTTACCCAGGTATGTGTTACTATTTTTTCTTAGTACTTCCAAGTGTGCTACCAAATTTTAATCAGCTTCTTGAGAAGCAACTCATGATTTGGCTGTTTACAGATCACTGGAAGTTGAACCAGAGGCATTAACAACTAATCTTACTGTGGACATGTCCGCTGGATCAGGATCAATAACTACTGGTGCCTCTTTTGATGTGCCACTTGTGGATTTAGGGAAGCCTAAGAAGGTCGAAGAAACCGAAGATTCTGCTCCTATTAGTCAGCAGAAGCCACCTAAGTCTCAGTTAGATGCTGCCATTTATGCACAAGAGGATGCACAGGTCTATGAGCAAGCACAATTATTAGAACCCTCATATGAAAGAAAAACTTCACAGGTTAGATTGCCATTCAAAGAAGCACCTGCTTTGCCACATGGACCTGTGGATTTGGAGCATGACGAGAGAAGCCAAACTTCATACCAGGTAAAACTATGTCAATCTTGTCCCTAAGTTCTTCAGGCAAGCAGATTCACATTCATGTCATGCTTCCTGCAGCTAATAAAGTGAATGGAAATGCGGGAAGAGTGTAAAACAGTTGTCAATAATAAGGTTCACATGATTTTGAGTTGAACTAATTCTCTGTTTCACGTATCCACTGCAGCTTGATGGGGAGAGGCAGCAAGAACTTTCTGTTCAAGGCCATGCTGTGGTGCTAGAAGCAGCCAAAATGATGCCTCCGTGTCAGACTCAAGTGCAGAATCTCGGACAACAGCAGCAAGAGAAAACCCAGCCTTGGGGACAAGGCTTCTTGAATGTCAAAGGAAATGGCGTTTCTGCCTTTAGGATGAAGTCAATACAACCACAGAGCAAGCAACTGAGTCCTGAACGGGATAAATTCTCTGAATCCCAAAGAAGTTCTGTATCTGCATCTGCAGTTGGACTGACTGCAGCAGTGCATCATGAGCAGGTGCAGAATGAACTGCAACGGGAAAAATTTCTTCCTCGGGATTGTAAGCTTCCTTCTTCTGAAGCATCTGCACTTCCTTTAATTAATGAGCAAGAGAACGAAGCAAACACAAAAAGCAGGCCAATCAGGTGCTATGGCCTAGACTTATTTGACCATAAAGCAGTTCATCCTTCCACATTTTTGCCGAAGTCCTTGCAGCCAGAGCAGCAGAAGAGGGAAAGGCCTTTGCAGCAGAAGCCCCTCCAATCTGAAAAGATGGCTACAACGGCTAAAATGTTATTCCTGCCGCATCAACGTGAGCAGACATGTGAGCTTAAGTGCATTGGGAACGGCTCGCAGCAAGATGAGCCAAAGCTTCAAATTGAAGAATTGGGATCAAATCGGCCAGTGTCTGAAATGAATTTGGAGATTCTGCACAAGGTAGTGGACATTCCGCAGCAACAGCAATTGTACAAGAACAAATTGCATCCTCGAGAGTCAGGGCCCATTCAAGGCGATCTTGGCTTAGATAGAGTACCTGCAGATTTGTTGTCATTAAATCATGAGATTGCTGTTAATGCTGTTTTGCAACCACAGATTGTGCAACAGGGTCAACCACAGCTTAAACGCCGTGGGAGGCCTCCTCAAACCAAGCAGCAGGGACAACCGGAGATTAAACGTCTTGGGAGACCTCCGAAATTAAGACCAGATGAAGATGGAGTTGTCAGGACCTCTCCTTTAGATCAGCGTCATCAACAATCGTGTGGTCCAGTCCAAGAAAGACCTCGCAAACGGAAAGCCGGTGATGCTAGAAGCGAAGGAAACCTGCCTTCTTCCGGGCATGCACAGAAGCGGCGTCTTGGAAGACCTCCTAAACCAAAACCTGTTTGACATGCAGGACTTCTTGATCTGACCGAAATTGACAAATTGCAGAGGTAATGTTCTGGAATGTTTTAATGTTGTGTGTTTTAATTTGCTTGCTTGGTCCTGACTATCAGAGATGTTTGTGATTGTGGTTTTGAGTGGCTGGCAATCTCAGATTTGGCTGTCCTCTTGTTGAATCATGTGTAGCTTTTGCAGAAGCAACCATTTCCTGGAAAGTCTATCAACTGCCATGGCCACTACTTTGAAGTTAGTGGATGTAGTGCCCCTCTGATGCTTTCGGTTGACTAATTGTGTGCTCTTTGTTGAGGTGCCATATCAAATATTTGTGCCGCTATGAGATCCCTTTGTGCATTAGGCACTAATCATTAAATAGCTTAATGTGTTGTGGAAATTATCTGGAGGTACTGGATGGTAATTTTTATTATCAGGCTTATGTGAAGGATGCAATAGTAATTTCCTTGGTCATTGCTCTCTGCATCTTGACAAGTGATGCACATTCTATGATTGATCTTGATGAGTGACGCAGACTCTATAGTTATTTTAATTTGTAGTTATGATTATTACTTCTGTGCTTAATCATATCCACCAATCTTGTGACTGTTTTATCTTAATCAATTCATGGTTTCTGTAAACCATATCATGTGGATGTCTTAAGGTTGATTTTTTCTTTTAATTCTCCTAAATTGAAATTGATTTGACATTATTTGTACTTAAAAAATCTCGCTGAAGTCTTTCTCCATCGAAAACATGAGCAATGAGACTGGCAAGATCATAGTTCTTGTTTGTTGAGATCCGGCTGTTCCTTCC
Source organism: Eucalyptus curtisii (assembly GCA_017140595.1). Lineage (NCBI taxonomy): Eukaryota > Viridiplantae > Streptophyta > Magnoliopsida > Myrtales > Myrtaceae > Eucalyptus > Eucalyptus curtisii. The sequence goes on along the minus strand of CM029503.1, from coordinate 32,227,044 downwards.
ACAGCATACACAGTAGTGTGATAACTTGTATTTACTACGTATAAGATCTGTGTAAGTGATGTGATTTCCATTTTACCTCACAGTCAAGCTTCCATCAGGTGCTACGAACGGGCAAGTCGCAGGTGGAGAAAGAATTGAGAAGCTCCTTCCTGAGCTGGCGAGCGCACCTCCACAAGTTCAGGGTGAAGGGGAACTCTCGGTGTAAGGTACATGGTATCATGGACCCAGTTGAGCAAACCTCACGGGCGACGTAGTGGCCAGCACAGTGGTCACAAGAAGCACTGGTCAGGCACGAAGCTCCACCTCCAGCCACAAGGTCGTTCTCAGCGCTTCTGGGAGGACTAATTGTGCATAGAGGAGAAGATGCGGCAGCTCGCTGCTAAGGCCTGATAAAAGGGCTTAAAGGGATATATGTATAGATGTGTGTAATTTGGGTTTTCCATTGCCCTGATCCGTGTCTCATAAATTCTGGAGCTTGGGGATGCGCTTTTCGTTGGTAGTTTTTTTTTTCTACGGAAGTGTACAGGATTAATCTTCTGCAAGTTGACTATAGGATGCTGTTACTTACCATCAGAACTGAGATTATGCTTGTTTGCTTCTAAGTTGTTCTGCTTTATTGGCGGAGAGCGTTGGTGGCTGCGGCCACTCGGCGTTTTATCGATCTTTCCAGCAGTGACACCGCAAACTCCCGGTCCGAAACATAATAATATTTAGTTCGATAAAGTATACGAGGGGTCTCTGCATCTCTTATCTTTGTTTCAGCTTGGAAAGTGGAATGTCTCAGTCAAATCTGCTAATAGTACGAGTGATGAAATTATTTGATTGCATAAGCCAGGCAAGTTAGACGATTTGATTGTAGAGAAAAGAAGAGAAAAGCTGCAAAAGTAACATCTTACGTAGGGAACTAAATCATTCCAAGACCCGGCATTTTAAATCATTCCAAGGCCCAACATAGAAATGCCGATTTTCACGTTTTGGCTCGGCCTTGCTTTGGTTAGTGATGGCGGCCTTTGGTTAGTGATGGCGGCGTGGTCCATCAGAATTCCGAAGGTAAATAGACACGAACTGATTACGATTATCACGATTTTCACCGCTCATGCACTCAAGTAATTTTTATTTTAGGGTTAATACCAAAAAAAATCTCAAATTAGTATATTTGTGACAAAATTATTCCAAACTAATTCAAAAGCCCCAAATTGATACATTTGTGATAAATTAAAACTGTTAGTTTTCATAGATTGGATTAATACCACAAAAAAATTATATAGTAGACAGAGGATAAAACCCCAAACTCCACATGTCATCTAACTCAGTAATTTGATGATAAAATGGAACGAAAACTAACGGAGGGTAAATTTATTGAAGGTGTCTCAATTTGGGATTTTTGGTAGTATAAATTTGTTACAGATATATTACCACCGCATGCGGTGGCCCAGTTGGATAAGTGCTCCCATGATGTTCACCAAGGACGGAGGAGTTTGAATCCCGCTGGCTGCACGGGATCTTAAGCGTGACGTCGGGGTGGTGGGTCTCCATTAGCCGCCGGGGTTTGCTGGGCATTTTCTTACGGTTGTACGGGGTTCCCTGGCTATAAAAAAAAAAAAAATTTGTTACAAATATATTAGTTCTGGGTGGTGGTGTTAACCCAAAATAAAAGGAAGACAGCTCAAGAATTAGGAGATGATCATGATTCCAGTTCTTGCGTCCTACCTTGGATTGCGTGAGGATTAAAGACGAAAATGAGCTTCTGAAACGGGGGGGTTAACTTTTAACGGGCCGGCTTCGGCCCAAATCCCCGGAAATGTTTTAGGCCCGAACGGTCGAGCAGGGACTCAAGATCGGGCCCTAAAAGCAGCAACTCGGGCCTCCACAAAAGCCCAAAGGCCTAAAGGCCCGAGAAAGGGAGCGCAAAAACGACGTCGCTGCAATCCTCAGGAAACCCTAGCTCCCCTCGGGAACCCTAGTATATAAACCAGCCTGCAACTTTCTTCATCTCCTCCATTCCACAGCCTCTCGCGCACCCCCCTCCATCAGAGCTCCGAAATCCCGACGACGGCGAGATGGGTCGCGTGATCCGGGCGCAGCGTAAGGGTGCGGGCTCCGTCTTCAAGTCCCACACCCACCACCGGAAGGGGCCGGCGAGGTTCCGGAGCCTCGACTTCGGGGAGCGCAACGGGTACCTCAAGGGCGTGGTCACCGAGATCGTGCACGACCCGGGCCGCGGCGCCCCGCTCGCCCGCGTCGCCTTCCGCCACCCCTTCCGCTACAAGAAGCAGAAGGAGCTGTTCGTCGCCGCCGAGGGCATGTACACCGGCCAGTTCCTCTACTGTGGCAAGAAGGCCACCCTCGTGGTCGGCAACGTCCTGCCCCTCCGCTCCATCCCCGAGGGGGCCGTCGTCTGCAACGTCGAGCACCACGTCGGGGACCGCGGGGTCTTCGCCAGGGCCTCCGGGGACTACGCGATCGTGATCAGCCACAACCCTGATAACGACACCTCCAGGTATTTCCTTGTTGATTGCAATTAGCTTTGCCCGCTGTCGGTCTGCTCATTTTGATGTTGCGGCGTGCATATTTGTCTGAGTTTACTTGCTGGGTTCTGGCCATTTTGGTGGATTTCGAGTTTCAGTCATGGTTTCGGCGGTTTCGGCTTGGTCTGTCCTTGCTTCGTTGTGATTATGCTTACATCAATTTAAGTGTATGAGTTCTTCACTGTAAGGCCACTAAGTTAGCGGTCTCAGTACTGCTCTGGTGCAGCATGTCGTGGTGCCATCTATGGTGTTTGTCACAGAGGTCCGACATCCCCATATGGGATAGGGTTTAGATTCCTGAATTGCTTAATTTGTTGTAGTAGTTATCTAAAGGGGCTTTTGAAATCAGGTCGCTTGAATGCTTTGATATGACTTTCTTGATGCTGATCTGATGCTGTTTTTATCTTGTATTTGTGACTGAAACTTCTGTTCTTCATCATATCTGCTGGTTGGTCCGGTTATGCGACTATTGTTGCTCATTTTGTTTACATGTCTTTCACGACCCACAATTATGTGAAGATAAGTTAATTGATCTGGTTATATGAAATGTGAAGTTGGGTTGACATGATTTGTGCACATGAAATCCGGTTTGCTCTTGCTCCGCTGAGTACATTGGCAACAGAACTAACGAACCTGCAATGTTCTTGCTGGTTCATGTTTTTGTTACACTGCAACATGTCCACTAGTTCGCCAAACTGAGTTTTGCTACAATTTTGAGCTGTGTGAAAGTGAACTGATGTCTTATGTTACTTCAGAATCAAGCTTCCATCCGGGTCAAAGAAAATTGTGCCAAGTGGCTGCCGAGCAATGATCGGGCAGGTTGCTGGTGGAGGAAGAACTGAGAAGCCCCTTCTCAAGGCTGGCAATGCTTACCACAAGTTCAGAGTGAAGAGGAACTGCTGGCCCAAGGTGCGTGGTGTGGCCATGAACCCAGTTGAGCATCCTCACGGAGGAGGTAATCACCAACACATTGGTCACGCGAGCACAGTCAGGCGTGATGCGCCACCCGGCCAGAAGGTTGGTCTCATCGCCGCTCGGAGGACTGGTCGGCTCAGAGGACAAGCCGCCGCAACTGCTGCCAAGGCTGATAAGGCTTGAAGAGATATTCCTGTTTTTCTTCATTTGGTATTCCGTTGGACTCGGTTTTGGGTATTCTACAATTATAATTCTGGGAATTTGCGGATGCATTTTGTAGTTGAAGTTTTGCTCTGTTTTAATGTATCAGATAGTCTTTTATATGCTAAATTGCCATGAGATGTGGTGTCGCATTGCCTCTCATTAATTATTTTTCCCTTCTCTCTATGAATATCAAATAAATAAATTATACTTAATACTTTTTAACGAAATCATGGATATTCCATTCATGATTAATAACTTATATTAAATCCACGTCAAAATATCCATGACTTATATTATTCTCTTAATGGGTCGATTTGGATATGACAATAATCGATTATTTGCATTAATTGCTTATGTCCTCTAGCAGATAACCATCCATCCGAACTTGGGGATAGGGGTTGTAGGTAGAGGCGGCAAAATTTTTTGACAAAAAGTAATTAAATGGGTTTAACAATTAAAAACTTAAAATAGGTGGGTTGGATTTAAAACCCATTTTCAATCAAAACCTCTTGTTCCCTCTTTAACTTTACAAATATATATATATTTATAAAAATAAAAATAAAAATTATTTTTTTTATTTTTTCTTTCAATTTTTTTTTTTCTTTCTTCTTTCTCCTTAGGTGGTGGTGACCGGCCATGCGAGCCTTGAGCTTGCCGAGATCTGGCTAGGCAGACACCTTGCCAATGTCCGGAGAACGAGGTAAGCTCGAGGCTTACTGCGGCCGATCACCTAGGTTGTCATAGTGGTGGCGTAGGCCGGCCAAAGAAGAAGAACACAAAAGAAAAGAGAAAAAGAAAATAAAAAATTATATTATTAAAAAATAAAAATAAAAATAAAAATAAAAATAATTACAACTTAATTTTTTAAAAATAAAAATAATTAAAATTCGATTTTTTAAAATAATTATTTTAAAAATTATAAAAATTATCAATTAAATTTGTGTTGTATAAAACTATTTTAGCAATACCATATATATATATATATATATATATATATATATATATATATATAATAAGCTTTCTTAAGTTTAGTTAAATGGGTCGGGTATGTATCAAGTATAAGTCGGGTCGGGTATGGGTAAAATTTTTTGCAATAAATAGATCATAAACGGGTTAAATAGGTTGATTTGGGTGGACTATTTATGACCCGACTCGACCCATCCATTTAACGGGTCTAGAATTAGCTTATTGGGCTTCGGGAGTAGACAAGAATAAGGCAGGCCTAGCACATAAGAACTCATGGATAATGGGCCAGAATGCCAACAGTCGACAATGAAAATTTTGAAAAGCCCAACAATAGAACTTACTGAAGCAGGCGAGATGGGAACAGAAACAATAATGAGAATCGGCACCAACGGCAATATTATCGAAAGGCAGCCAAAGTGTGACACTCAGAACATCATCAAACACGTGTTTCTTATATTATTACTCTATTTTAATATGCAGAAGCGTAATCAAACATTTACAAATATTCCTTTAACAATTAAAGCCTTACAAATATAACCAACATACTTAAGCTTCTTTTATTTATATCACGTATGAGTTCACAAGTTCATTACATTTCGAGCAAAAGATAGGAGTCTGGATAAGGAATAGAAGTCTAGGTAAAGGTAGGGAGACCTATCTCCATATTATACTACACTTCCAAAAGTCTACCTTTATATTTGTCTAGACTGAAGTTACGAATCGAAAACTTCTCCATCTGTTGCATCTCCATCATCTAGATCGAAGTCACTCAACGAACCAACTAACTCACCATCAAGGTTTTGGTACTAGGCAACGAATTGAAAAGGAATCAATTCCGCGAAACCTCCTATATTAATCCATATCGTAGAACTACGTATATGTTAATCTAGACTTTGGTTCAAGCACACTTTCATAAAAAAGTTTCATTATACACAAGGACTGCATAGCGCAAAGGTTGAGGGGTGTCCACCCTATACGTCTGAAAAATGAAAGGAATGAGCTGAAGCCCAGCAAATAAAATTTATAGTTTTAAGTTAGAAAAATCATCCTACCACTTCACCTAATATATACAAAATGAAAGCAAAATCATTAGATAAGTGTGATATAAAAATAAACAGACTTTACCTTTCATTTTCATTTATCACAAAAATTGTCATCCAACAAAACGTTCATCTAGACTCATGTGTATGCACATCATGTTTCACACAAATAATTTGGTTCTACACATAACTGTGAAAGCTAGTATGAGCACCTAGAGGGGGGTGAATAGGTGTAAAAGCAAATTTCCCTTAGTCAAGTATGCAACTCAAATCAGCAATAGATTATGAAAATGAAATTCGTCTCTTGTAAACAAAACGAGTTACGATCAAAGTAAAAGAGCGTAGGGAAGAGAATATGAACACAGAGATTATAGTGGTTCGGCTTAATCCAAGCCTACGTCTACTCTTCCGCACCGATGCCCACCGATCGGATTTCACTATGAACAAAAGAGTTGTTACGATAAAGCTCTTCCTTGATTCCATAGTGTAGAGACTCTACTACACTTCCTCAAGGTCTCTCAAAGATATAGACTCTCTTTTGTGTACAAGATTTTGCTTACCAGAGTTTAATTGACTAAGAACAAGGAGCTTCGGACTTTGGAATTCTTCTATCGCGCACACACTCGAACAACCGGAACGTCTTCCTTATATACTCCTTTATGCCATCATACCCGTTGGCATTTACCAAAGGAATTCTTCCAATCTACCCGTTGGACAGAATCAATTAGGAAGATCTTCGAGCTATTTAAGGAACATGACGATAGCCCATCAATCCCGCTTTTCGCCCATACAATCGAATCTAGGTTTACGTAAGTAGAACCTTCCAAGTATACTTCGCCAATCAACGGATCCAAAATCCCTGAATCAATCTTGATTTGAATAATGGATTTCGACATGCTATATCCAGCCAAGAGATATTCTCCAGTCGATAAAGTCAAATCCTTAACGAAACATCCAGTTCTGGATAAGCCTTCTTCGACGGTCTAGAAATTGTCAATGAGGATAGACTTTGAGTCTTAAGTCTAGCAGTCCGGAGTCTTCAGACTTTGATGGAAGAGTCTGCAAGTCTTTAGACTAGCGATGGAAACGTTTTGTCAACTTCAAAACACTCAAGGAAGTTTCTCCAACAATCTCCCCTTTTTGATGTGACAAAACTTTCCGCATATTTGGATAACTTTGACTGCAAAACATTACTCAAGCAAATATGGATATCTCACAAAGATAAATGGCTTAGTAAAAATAACACTAGAATCGCATTCACGAAAGTAGGTTAGTTATGTAAATGAACAAAGCCATGAGATATCAATAGTACTTAAGATAAACAAATGTTCAAACAGTCAAATCCAAATCCAGTTCAAATCCAAATAGCCAAGTACAAAAGTCAAGTCAAGTCAAGATATCACAAAAGTCAAGAGTTCAAAGTTTAAAATCAAATCTGCACCACATCTCTCCCTCTTTTTGTCATCATTAAAAAGGTAGAGATGAAAAGAGAATGGAATTAAGATTGCTTGGGAACACGAACAAGCTGGAAATCTCCCATTATTGGACAATCCCTTCCAGCTTTTTCACATCCTCCTTGGTTGCGCCACATCTTCACCCTTGGCATTTGCATTTTGAACTTGAAGAGCAAGGGCATGAATCATGCAAAGAAACTGAAGAGGTTTGACTTGCATTTTGCAAGTTCTGTACTTCGCATCCCAGACAATATATTTGACCCCGCATCTCCGAGAGAACATCAAGTATTCTGCGAAAGTCTGCTGAATTGTCGACCCGAGTACGGCACGCACGATCGGACGGAGTATAGGCGGATGATGGCAAATTAGCATGGTCACGCAAATTGGGCGATGAAATATCATGTCCCTCCTCGGGGAAATTGAGGGGCTTAGATGTCCTATGGATCTGCTGGAGAACGACTTATTCCTTCACTGGTGGCAGGGAATGAGGACATTCCTCTTTTCTCAGGATCTCCCCCTGTTTCCATGCCTTCAGGTGGAGAAAAGTGTTCCTCATGCTCTGCTTCCGCTTGATCTCCTCTCTCCTCTTCTTCTTCTTCCTCAATTCTTTCCTCCTCTGCATCTCTCTCCTCTGCTTCTTTCGCCAAATCTTCTCTCTATCCAGTCCTTTGTTCTGTCTCATCCGTGTCTTTTTCCTGTCTCTCCATTGTTTTTGGAGCAGAATGACTCAAGTTCTTCAATGCCATTGCAGAAATGGTGATATCATCCTCATCCTCTTCATCCGCAATGATGAGAGCTCTTCTTTTCTTGGATGGAGCAACCATGGGCTCCTTCCCTTTTCGCTTTTGCCGAAGAGACTGAATGAGTCTTGACGGTGGTTTTCACTTTGAATTGCTCCAACGCCTTGTTGAGTTCCTTCGACGCATTTTAGAGACCATTTTCAGTCCCACCACCATTTGATCGCACGTTCGAACACAAAGAATTCGAGGAGGCTGAACGTTAAAATGTCGAATAACTTGGTCACAAGTGTCTTGGGTAAGGAAGTTGACCCTTGTCCTTCACCAATGCTCTGTACATGTGGAACATAATAGTGTGTGGAAGGGAGAACTTTTTACCAGCATTGATAGCGTACATCAACTTTGCCTCCGAGTTTGAAACGTCGGTCTTTGAAGTTGATTTTGGTTTGAGACAGTTAATTACTATCTTGTGAAGCAAGATGTTGGACGCATTCATTCTCAAATAGGAAATCTTTCCTTCCGTCCTTCTATCCTGAACAAGCTCCAACGTTGCACGAGCGATAGACACACTGATAGGTTGATATCTCCCTCTTTCAACCCCAATCACATTAGCCAGAGTATTCATGTCAACCACATAGTCCTGATCTCGAACATTGAAAGAAAACCTATTCGCATCCAAGAAAGGGTTCTGCGTCTTTGATGATTTCTTCCTCTTCTTGATGTGCAACATCCTGAGGTCTGGATGGAGGAGATGGACGCTGCTGAGAATGTTGTAGGCTCGGCTGCTGTCTAGGAGATTCTTCTTCCTCGGTGAGATCAAAGTGCGTAGGCCCCTCGCGCATTTGCTGTGGTTCCTTGTTCGCGATCCTTGAAGACTTTCTTTGAGACGACATCTTTCACAGTTTTTGAGAGATTCCAAGCTTGTTTCCCAAGAAAGATAAAAAATTTTCGAGGATTAAACAAGAGAAGAAGACAGAAGTGGAAGATCGGTGCTCTCTTAGGGTTTTTGTGAGTAAAACGAAGAAGAACCGACAGTATATAAGGCAGTCGAAGCGAGGCATACGGAGCGTCGTGAAAAAGGAAATATAAAAATGCCTTTTAAAAATAAATGCCTTTTTTAAAAATTAGATAATCGTCATTTAAAAAATAACTTCTTTTCGAAAAGGAAGGATTGCACTAATCACGAAAAATTGGGAAAATTACACCAATTAAATTTGGATAGATGATCGTACCTTTTCAAGATTTGAACCGAGAGATAAGTTTCTAAAATAGAAATAACTTACAGTCGTAGATCTTGATTGTCTGAGTCTGAGTGCCTTTAGACTTTCAGTCCTGAGTCTGAACTTCTTCAGACTTTAAGATTTTAGTCTTCAGACTAGACTGATGGAAATGTTTTGTCAACTTCAAAACACTCAAGGAAGTTTTTTCCAACAATAATAATGCATTTTATTCATTATTATTTCATCATCTCGAACATACATGGGGCTTCCAGACACACGGAGCATCTCGACACATGAGACATCTCAATTCCAAGGCATCTTGTAAACTTCCACCACAGAGCATCTCAACACATGGGGCATCTCGACTTCCGAAGCGTCCCGAAACACTCCCTAGGGCATTCAAACACATGGGGCATTATCACTCATCGCTATACGGGTAACGGAATCACATTAATTTCATTCAAGCAATGATATATGTATACTCTCAATCATAACACATATCTTAACTCAATTTAATACATTTGTCATATAATTGCATATTAAATAACGCACACATATTCTAATCATTATAGTCTAGACATTCAAATGAGTAAATTTTGAGTATGGACATTTAACAAGTTCTAGATATTAAAATCTAGTAAATCAAATGGGTATATTCTGAATTTGAACGAACAAGTACATTCTAGTTGTAAAGTCTGAACACCTAAAAGGGATAAGTTTGAGCTTGATAAAAGCTTATAGGATAAAAAAACATATCCAATAGTGGACATAATCAACAAATGAACGAATTTAGTAAGGAATTAATTCATATTCAATAAAGTATGTCAGAGTCAATAAACAGACTTATCAACAAATAGATTCGTAAGTTGGCAAATTCAGCAAGTAAATATATACACAAATGAATAGATTTGACCAAATGAGTAGATTCATAAAGAGGCAGATTTACAAATAGGCAGACTCCGTCATAAGAAATTTCACCACAAGGCATCTCAACACATGTGGCATCTCGAAATACTCTCGGGGCATTCTAACACACGAGGCATCATCACTCACCGCTATACGGGTAACGGAATCACATTAATCTCATTCAAGCCATGATATATGTATACTCTCAATCATAACACATATCTTGACTCAATTTAATGCATTGGTTATATAATTGCATATTAAATAATGCACAAACATATTCTAATCATTATAGTCTAGTGGACAATTAACAGGTTCTGGACATTAAATCTAGTAAATCAAATGGGTATATTCTGAATCTAAACAGACAAGTACATTCTAGTCATAAAGTCTGAACACCCAAAAGGGATAAGTTTTAGCTTGATAAAAGCTTATAGGATAAAGTAACATATCCAATCGTGGACAGAATCAACAAATGAACGGATTTAATAAGGAGTTAATTCATATTCAGTAAAGTATGTCTGAGTCAATAAACAAACTTATCAACAAATAGATTCATAAGTTGCCAGATTCAGCAAGTAAATATATTCACGGATGAATAGATTTGACCAAATGAGTAGATTCATAAAGGGTCAGATTCACAAATAGACAGACTCTGTCAGAAGAAATTTCAGCAGATATAAGTGAAACGAACGATTACGATTAGTAAAGTTTTGGCATAAAGAAGCGAGAATGAGCATGTAATATGTTATCGAGACAAAAATGGCAAAATGACTAGATTCTAACTACTTAAAATGAGGTAGAAAGAAGCAGAATGAACATGCAAATGATTATCAGGACAAATATGACAGAATTGCCAGATTCTAATTATCCAGAATGAGGCAGATTGAAGTAGAATAAACATGCAAAGGATTATCAAGACAAATATGACAAAATGGCCAGATTCTAACTATCAAGATTGAGGCAAAAAGAAGCAGAACGAAAATGCAATGTGTGGAAGGGCATACCTGTAGGAAACTGACTCTGTCTTCCCTAATTCTAAGCTTAGGTCCATTCATGGTATCAAATGATTATGACATTTTCTTGCTTAGGGGCAATTTTTGGCGAAATGTCATTTCTGATTGCAGATGAAGCATTGATTCGACTTCTTGTGGCTTCGAGCGATCTTTCCTTTGTGTAAATATCGCCATTTCTTCTTTCTTCGGAAGTGCTTAAATTCATGTCTGGATTTCTTTATTCAGAGCTTCTTAAAATGCTTCTTTTTCCTGGAAGATTTTCCACAAGAACCATCACAGTCTCGCTTGGAACATTTGATCTTTAGCTTCTGACGAGAACGAGTTGCATCAAGTTCTCTATTGTCTGTGAGATAAGTTTGGACCATTTGGCGCTTTAGATACAAATCATCAAGACACAAATGGATTTTGTCGCGACCTAAATTTCAGGTGCACCACCTAGAGTTTAGGCTAATGGACTACTAAGTTTTAAACTTAGCTCGGGCTCTCTCAAGCCCATATTAATTCGCAACTTAGGTTTCTGTTTTTTAACATGCAAATGAATTTTATCTAGGAGTCGCCACTAATCAGTTTATTGTAGGTCGATTAGACACCTAAGTAAAATAATGAGAGAATTATTTTACTCTTACGAACCAAAGACCTTGGGTACGGGGACTTGGTTACACTAGATTTCTCTAATGACCTTTCGGTACCATTCTATTTATTTTCAAAAATGTTTTTGCAGGCAGTTTGGATTAAATTTAACCTAAATTACTATCATGTAGTATTGTAATCACGCGGGTGCTCAATCATTAGTAAACACTCAATTAATTAAACAAATTGCATCAAAAGAATTAAATGCACAAACCAAACAATTTTTTTTTTTCGATTTTCTTTTATCTCGAAACGAAAGCATGCACTTTAACTACATGACCTAACTTTATTAACAAGCAAATTCTAATTAAATGAACCTAACATGCAAACTAATTGACATGCACCTAATATTTTTTTTATATTTTTTTATTGAAATTCGGAATTAATAAAAACCCTAATTAAACTATCTAAAATGAATAATTTTCTAATTTATTTTAGGGATTAATTTGATTTAAACCCTATCCTATCTTAGAACTGTTTTTTTTTTTAGAAAAAATGAGATTATTAAAATATGCAAAGATTATCTAAGCCCTTATCTATAAAACAAAAAATTAAATCCAATCCTAATCAAAACCAAAAATTATCTAAACATGCAATTTAAAACTACAATCCTAATTTACTTAACCAACACACTCGATGCAAGATTTAATTTTTTTGATTTTTATGTTCTTTTAGTGTTTTTCCAGCACAAGAAATTATAAGATAAACATTATATCTAAAATAATTAAGATATTCATCAAATAAATGATTAAAATAATCGAAAAAATAATCTGTTGTCTCACCGGTTAAATTTACGATTATTTTAGCAATAAATATCACAACATATAAGAAAATTCAAAATAATTAAAAATTTGATCCGAAGTCTTACGGATCAAATTAATAATTATAATGATTTAACAATTAAAATATTATCAAAATGCCCAAAAATTAATATAAAAGAAATAATCCGACGTCTTATGGATCAAATTAATAATTATAATAATTTTAGGCAAAACCCTTGCGGTTAATGCCTATAAGATTCATGAAATGAATACGACATCCAATGTTCCAATTTAAATAACTAAACTTAAAAATAAAAACTCCCTAAGGGGGCTCAAGAAGGCGCAGCGTCGACGGGGGAGCGGATCGCGAGTGCGAGGTGGTGCGGTGGCGCGGCAAGGTCGGGAGCGATGGGCTTCGGAGCTCCGGTGAGGGCCGGGCGATAGCAAGTCGCGGGTGCGGCGCGGCGGCGTCGGGCTTCGAGCCGCGGTGCTTCAAAGCAACAGAGGCGGCGTCGGATTTGGGTGCTCGCGGCGTCGGTGTTCGGGCGGAGGCCGGGCGCGCGCGATGAGCTATTGGTAGTAACGGTGGCGAGGCGACGTCGAGCTCCGGCTGAAGGACGGGCGGAGGCGCGGCACGAGCTGTTAGGGGGCGTTGCGTGCGGACCGGCGTGCACGCGGACGAGAGGAGGTGCGGGCGAGCGACGGCAGTAGAGGAGGCAAAGGGGTCGTCAGGCGCTGCAGGTGTAAGCGAGCTGATGGGTGCTCACGGGAAGGAGGCGCGGCGATGGATATTAGCGACGCGGCGGTGGGTGGCGTCGGGGATGGTGGCGCGGGCGTTGTGGCTGGCCGGGACGCCGATTGCTGCAGCGGTGGTAGGCCAATAAAGGGAAGCTCGGCAGCTAGGGGGCTTAGCGGGCGACTCGGCGAGGGCGGAGCGGCGATGCGCGACTCGGCTACGGCGTTAGGTTGCGGGGAGACACGGCGGAACAGTGTAGAAGAAGAAGAAGACTTCTTTTCTTTTATGTTTTATTTTTGTTTTCTTTTGGTTTTTCTCTCTCTCCTGTCTACTCTCTCACGTCCCCTCCCTTTGTCATTTCTTCAACAAAAGGACATTTCCTTGGTTGACTTCGTCAAAGGAACATAATGCTTTTCCCTCCTTTTTTGCGAATTTTCTCCCCCTGCACGAATTCTTTTCTCGCGCTTACCCTCCCTCTCACGAAATTTTTTCTCTCTCGATTTTTCTGAATTCGCCTCCCTTCGTACGAGAAAAGCCCCCCCTTTTTATATGCAACGAAATTGAGCCCCTATATGGAAGAAGCATAATTTCCTTTTTATTTTCGATTGCATCTCACGCGGCCAAGGCGTAATCTTCACGATTTTATTTCATTTTCTTTTCTTTGTTCATGCCCATCGACAATTGAAAGATCTGATGTTTCTTTTATTATGTCGAAAATGCATATTACCCGAAGATTAACGCCAAATATATATCACATATGAAATATTACATCGAAACCTTCCAATTTTCAACAAAATATACCTCTCGATATATATCGCTTGTATTTATAAAAGATTTATTGAATATATCAAATCGTTATTTCTTATCAGAACAAATGCGCCTAAAATTATATGCTATGCAATTTTTTTAGGGGTCAAAATTAATCCATAATTTTTATGCAAAAAATTAATGACTGGTTCGCCAAAATTTAGGTGTCAACATATTTCTTGTTGTATTTCTCCCAATGGAATATCCGCAATTCTTCTTTGTCTGCTGAGAAAAGATCTCTTAACCTATTGGGATAATTCTTTGGGGATGGAAGTTAAGAAAACTTGCTTGAGTTTGGATCAGCTCTAATACCATAGAAGAGCTTAAGCATTTCTCGATAATGCTTATCGAGATGTCTTTTCTGGAGAGAACAACATTTTCTTTCGAAAAATCCTTTTTTTTCTTGAAGGTCAGAAGGTTTTCCAACGAAAAAATGATACAGGAGGGTAATGACATGGCTGAAATCTGGTGAGAGTAAAAATTGAAGTTGGTCTTGTTCTGTCACCGATTGCCACCAGTGCTTGAGGTTTCCTATGAACCTTGTGACAAAACAAAAAAAGGACATCATATTTATTCTAATTGGTAAAGCTTGGGCATTTAACCAAGTCTGAAATTCTTCAAATCTTTCTAGCCATTCGGAATAGGAAATATCATCAACAGTAAGGAACTGTTTAGATAAAGTAGACACATGCTGGGAAGGATTGTTGTTTGGCTGAACCACCTTGGGTTCAGAAGGGTTTGATTCCATATCCTAGTCTGGAGGATCGGCCATGAATATTGATGAAGTTACTGGTGCTATAGGAAAGGAATCAATTGCAGGAATTGAGAAGGATGAAGAGGATGAGAATGATACTGAATCTGACTCAGTATCCAGTTTGTTCGGGAAAACCGGTTCTGCTGGGAAAGCTGCTTCTGAAGGAAATAGAATATGATCTTTCGAGATGACAGGATTAGGCTGTTCTTCCTGATTGCCCAAATCTCTTAAAAAAGATTCTAACAGATTGGATAACATCATTTGGTCTGGCTTTTCCTTTATAGCAAGTGAGGATCCTTCAGGCATCTTCTCTTTTCCCTTTTCTTTCCTTATTCGATCTAGTTCCTTGAGACGATTTCGCATTTCTACCACAAATGTCTCGCCTTGCCTGATAGGGGCGTTTGTGAGGGCAACAAAGATAGACGTTTGAGGTGGTGGAGGCGAATGCTCTGTTCGCAACATAGTTGGAAATTGGTTGAAATGATTGATTTTCCTTCTTCAAGGAGTTGGATTTGCCTTTTGAGTTTCTCTATTTCTGCCTTGGGACTTTCGAGACGATGATATCCCAGATGTTGTCCGGATCCTAAGGCATGAAGCCTTTTCTGGAAATCCAAAAGCATCTTTTTGGTAGTTTCATCTTATCTTCAAAGATCTTGTTGCACATTCACAATCTTGGAATCAATTGCTTTGAATGCATTGTTATGTTCTAAAAAAGTCTCCGATTGCCAATTCAGGACGGCTTCAGCAACATGAGTCCTTTTCTATCTTCCATATTCGTCCACATCAGTGGGAGCGGGTATTTGGGGAGCATGCCGATATCTGCCTTGTGGATCAATGAATTCTTCTAGAGCAGGGAATGAAAGTTAACGAGAGGAGGAAAATCGGTCTCGTGGAACATGGTGATGGAAGAACTTGGTGGTGTTTCTTTCAGAGTCTTGAGTGGAGTCTCAAGTGGGTAGGAATGCTTTTTTGCCCACTTTAGGATTGGCTTATAAAACTGGGAAATATCTGGTTTTTTCTAAGGAGGAGATGGAGGAGGTGATGGTGGTGGAGTTTGTGAAATGGAGGGTGGAGCAGTGAACGCTGGTGGAGGAGTTGGAGTATAGGAAACCATAAACTGAAATTTATCATACTCACCAAGAGTATCAATGGATGAGTCTCCGTTCAAGTACCTTTGGTACATAATATCCTTTGGCTTCTTGTGCTTTCATCAAGGTCTTGCAGTTGGGTCTACTTCGTCGGGAGAATTTGTACAATAGGAACATTGGTAAAAAGGATCCTAGAAGCAGTGACCATACTTATCCTTGTAGTAATGGACATGGTTTCCATTACTCTAGAAATATTGAACAAGTTTTTTGGGATCTAGCTCGGAAATTGACTTAGGAACACATGGTTCAATCATGAAGAGGGTTTGGAAGATGGAAGGATTTTCTTCATTTTCCTTGCCAAATTTGATGGAAACAGTTCCATCTTTCTTTCTGACGAATTCAGAGTCCGAAGACTGGAAAAGCTTGTTGTTCTAGTGCAACTTTTCATAGTTGGTAATCCATGTCTCCGGAAGGAGCTTGACCAACTTTTCATTTGGAATCTGTCTTGGAACATGAATGCAGGATGCTTGATCATTATGCATTGAGATGAATAAAGCATCTTCATTTCCATTGTGAAAATTCAAGTCAAGAGCATGGTTCCGTACTCGATAAACCATTTGGTAGTGCAGTGTTGCTGCAACAGAATGAATAGTTTGAGGAGCTCCAGTGAGTTGGACTTGGACTTTTAGAAAGGAAAGTAACTGGGGGTCTGAAAGAGCGATATTGAAGTTTGGATATAAGGTTACAAAGACTGTTCCAGCATTCAGAGTGGTTTGGACAGTGCCAATACAAGCATGCTGGTATTCTAGGAATCAAGTATCCAATAACGTGATTCTTGCCACAACTTGTAAGCCCTTGCGACCATGAAAGGTAAGAGCAAGATGAACAACTCCATAGTGGACATTAGAAATATCCCTGTTGAGTCCATTGCCTGGAAAATTTTGGAGGAATTTGAAGAGTAACAAAATTCTCCTTTTCAGTGGCAAGAATGAGATGTTGATCGAACTTGGAGGACTGGACGTATTCCTTGACTTCCTTTGGAGTTTGGCGGATGAGTTGTCGATGGAGTGGATGGGAGAAAATGACGAAGTGGGTTTAGCAAAAGCGGAATAAGGGTTCATAAAGAGAAGTTGGGTTTCAGAGATTTTGGTTTCATCACTAAGAGAGACTTCATAGAGATAGTCGATCTTAGAGGCGTTGGACACCCGAAAAAATGAAAGGGTTAAGGAAGATGGGGATGCAGCGAGAGAAACCGGTGCTTCTAGTATTTTTGGATCGGTCATGATGTGAAGAGATCTTCTCAGCACTAGATTCACCTACCGAGCGCATGGAACAGATCTTGTTACAAACGAAACCATGGCTCTAATACCATGAATGGACCTAAGCTTAGAACCAGGGAAGATAGAGTTAGTTTCCTGCGAGTATGCATTCCCACAGTGGGCGAACCTCTCCCGTTCAAGCCCTTCAAGGATAGCCTTTTAGCAAGAAACTACTCTGACCTTTAGCTCAAAGCCTAGAGACACTCAGAGATGCCGGGATGATAACGTTTCTAACTATCCGAGCTGCATTTCTCAGAGGATTCTACCGTACTGGAGAAGAAGAAGGAGTTTAGAAAGCCATTGAGAGTTTCACAAAACACTCACTTTACTTCAAGGGACTCTGCCCAACACATTACATCCCCATTGCCTTTTATAGACATTGCAAGGTCACACACAAACAAGGACCATACTCACGGGTCCTGACACAAACAGAGGCTCTGGAAACTTCCGGTAGGGAATTATTTTTGGCGATATGAATAGTGACAATAAACAGTGATTTCCCTAGCCTCTCTTTGCTAAAGAACGCTATACTTTCGCTACTGATGAACGCTACAATCGTGAGTCTCGTCCGTCACGAGCATTGTAGTCATAGTTTGAGTCATCAGAACTATGCATTGTCAGAAGATATTCTTCATACTTTTGCTCAAGTCCTACAAGTGAATCTAGTGAGAGAATTTGGTTTGACGAGGATGCTTCCTCTTGATTCTGCAACGAACCTGTAGTATCGGCAAGCATGCTTGGCTGAGGCCAATTCGATGGTTGTACATAGTAGGATGTGTCCATGCTTAGAGATAAGGACAAAGGTCCTTGATCATAGGGATCTTGGGAAAGAGGACCTCCCCATTGTGCATAGGGGTCGTGAGGGGACTGTGCAAAGTCATTTGTGTCTGTCATTTCTTGCTTCTGTGATGATGCAGCTTGTCGGAATTCTTCGAGTGCTTCATTGGTTTTTGGTGCAAGGCTATAATGATCCCATGCAGTGGGTACATTAAAGATGGTAGAATGGCCAAATTCTAATTATCCAGAATGAGACAGAAAGAAGTAGCAAAGAAAGGAAAACTGAAAGACCGAACTAGTTTGTATCCAGTTCGAGTTGCGATTCGATCTGGTTTAGCTACTCACCCTATCAGTTTGGTTCGGTTCGGTTCAAATAACCTGAAAATTCGAATTGAATCATTGACACCCCTAGCACATACCATTTCTCTACAACTGGATTATTGTTGAGCCACAGAGCTTTTAGATGCTTGAATTTGGCAACTTTTGGAAAAATGATATTTGCACTCTCGAGCCTGTTTCCACACTGTCACACCCAAAATCCTAAAGGACGTAGTCTCAAACTATATCCTAAATATCCAACTCCTAATGGTTCCCGCGAGAATGCTCTCGCTCTGTCTATCACTAACTGAGGAGTCTGAAAAATATGATAAGAAAAAAAAAAAAAAAGCTACCACGGCCTAGTAAGTAATGTATTTCTTCTAAACAAATCGAGCAATTACTATGCACATTTAAAACACAAACATAACTCAATTTCACTAATATTGGAATTTAACAAACCTTCAAGACCAAAAATGCAATATTTCTTACTTTAACATAATACGTTCAAAGTATAAATAATTAAGATAATAATAAAAAAACATCAATGGTCCAGCCTATTGGTCGATCTCATAGAAATACACATCAATGGTCCATTCTATTAGTTAATCTCATGTTACACATCAATGATCTATCACATTGATCCATCTCATATGAAACTACACGTTGATAGTCCATCAATCAATAAATCTTTTGCCCAATATCAAACCATGTCATGCATAACGCCTGTGATAATGCAATCAAGATTCCCCCCTTAGTTAGGTCTCTACCTATTATTAGCCGGTGGCTCGGCCCATGAGGATATTCTAGACTAGTATGCACATACTTACTGTTGAGGAAACTCTTATTAGTTTTTGAAATTGACAAAACTTTTCTATTTCTATTCTTATTCTCATTATGAGGAATACTAGACTTCTGTGGAATTCTATCAAAAGTCTATCTTCCATCAAAAGTTTGTCCCACTCTGACGAAGACCCAGACTGAACTCATGTGAAGAACGAAGAAATAATTAGACTCAGGATTATTGTTCTTTCTTCAAGGATTCAGTACGAATAAGATATATCTGGCTTTCTAGTTGAAAATCTCACTTACTTTTTGGATATTATTGATGAAATCAATTACGGATCGGTAAAATCAATTTGGAAGACAAGTTTATTTGGAAAGAATCTATTTATAGAAACCAAGATTCTGTTTGTATGGGCGACCAGGATCATCGGACTTTCATCTCAATCTTCAAACAGCTCAAGATCTCTTTGATTGATTCTGTCCAACGGGTTGATTGAAAAAATTCATCTGGATAGTGCCAACGGTCATAAAGGCATGGAGAAGTATTTAATGAGGTTTTTTGGGTCATTTGAAAGAGGGTGTGAAAGTCCAAAGTCAGAAGCTTCTCAAATCACTTGTTCTTCATCGAAAATGCTCATACGTGTACTCGAAAGAGAGAAATATTAAGGAGTGACTTAGTGAGAGAAAAAGAAACTCTTTACTGCGTAGTTAGTGTTAAATTGCTTTAATTCTCTTTCGATTCATAGTAAAATCCAGCCAGAAGGTTGTCAGCATGGGAGAGTGGACGTAGGCTTAATCTAAGCCGAACCACTATAAATCTTGTGTTCTTTCTTTCTTCCTTGAACTCCTTTAATTTATTTGCTGTGATATTTTTCTGAGTTTCACTATTTTTTAAAACATCTTATTTAAGTCTGAATCTTTATTCGAAGTCTATTGTCTAACAAACTCGGTTTAAAAGAAAAGTATTTTTGCTACATCTTTAGACAATTTTTTTTACCTATTCACCCCCTCTAGGAGTTTATACTAGCTCTTTCACTCACAAGCTCCAACAATATTGAAACAACCTACACAATTTACAAAGTCAAATCAAAATATATATCATAAATTGATTTCACAAATCAAAACACATAATCTTTTTGCAACTCGACTCATTCACAAGAAATACTTTTCGTAAAGCATTTTTCATGTCATTTCATAACTCGTTTCTTAAACCAGAATAAATTTCACATACCTTTGCACAACACATTTCATAAACCAAGTTCACAAATCAATATATGTACACACACACACACACACACACACAAACACACACATATAACCTTTGGCGACAACTTGCAAACCATTCACAAATACCAAATCGTAATAAAAGCTTGATCCATATTTTATGCAACAAAACATGCTTTCAATAAATTATGATACATCAAAACTCCATAACTTTCAAGACATGAATTTACAAACTTATAGAAGAAATAATATCATTCATCTAGAAAAGCCAAAAACCAACTTGTGATGGTTACTTGAGCTCACACACTCGAATTCCTAATAAATAATGGAAAAATGCTATCAAAAGACAGAGTAACAAAATATTCCAATGAACGACTCGATCACGCTATGCCTATAAGTCGATAAAATGACACCTATGCGCCAACAAAAAGTTTGCCCATAGTAGAAATCTATTGTTATCCCCCATTTGCAACTCCCGTGCTAAATTTATTTGGGCCATAACTTCCTCCATATAAGTCTGTTTCAAACAAGTGTACGATCCATAAAAAAAACCATTTCGATATACTACAACAAACCCAACTCAACCGACCTAAAACCTCATCGAAACGGCCGAAATTCAGGCTCGAAAGTTACTGTTCGGAACTTGCCAGCACGTGTGATGAATTTCGAAATTTCGTTCCGAGCGAACCATAAGCTCAAATTGAGATCTGTAAAATCCTACAGTTTCATAACACCATAAACTATTATTTCTATATAATATTCGCCACCCAACAACTCAAAAATCAGATTTCGTCACACAAATCTCCAATAATTCCGAATTTCAATCCTTAAGTTCAAAATTATTTCGATTGAATGAAAGAAGGGCGCGAGCGCTTACTAGCCATTGCATTACGTAGTCAAATCGGCTTGGCGAGTTGTCCATGGCGAATGCCCTTCGTCTTTCTTCCTCTTTTTCTTTCTCTCTTCTCTACCTTTTCTTTCTGCACGATCTCTTGGTTAAAGAGGGAGTCGAGCGTCCCCCTTTTCTCCCCCCGGTTGTCTTGTCAACCTTCTCTTGTTTTTCTTTTTTCTTTTTTTGCTTTTCTTTCTTTCTTTTCTTTTCTTCTCTCTCTCTCTTCTTTTTCTTCCTTTCTCCCGAAGGCTCTCAGTCTCGCCCCCTCCTCCTTCTTCTTCTTTCTCTCCTTTTCTTCTTCATTTGATTGTTCATTTTTTTTTTAAAAATAAAAACTTGGTCAAAACCCATATTTTGCACACAAGCTAACAGCGAGTAGATCCTAGTGCAAGAAAAAATGAGCATGTAAACCATAAATTTATCACATCACAAAAAGCTCAGAGACGGTACCAGAGAATCTCCAAAGCAAGTACGTTGCAAGGAAATGATGATTGCTTGTGCATTTAGTCCACGAAACTTGGTAATGTTAATTTTCAGCCTATAAATGACACATGATATAGTTTTTCTACCATCCTTATGGAAGATGAGATTGTACAACATACAAATAATCATGCATGAGCTGGTAATTCTTAAAGGTTCCAACTACACTAGTATCATTTGATACAAGATGAATGTAGTTAACGCCAACTGGAAATTTAGTAGATAAATCGAGAGATAAGAGCATGTCATCATCAATATCAAAGTCATCGAGCTGCAACCATCTGACGGTGTCCTTGTTCTTTTGCTTTACGCTGTTCATGTTCCACTATATCCTCAATGCACATGCTGCCAGTGTCCTCAATTGAAGTCCCTCCCTCACCTGATCGCCATCAACACACATTAAAACGGCTATCATATGAGCCGAAGCAGGAACTTCGTGAAGCTGTAATTTATGCAATTTTATGAAGATGTGTACAGCCAAAATAAAAGCAGTTCTGAGGCTTTCTAACTCATAGTTTCAGAGTAAGAAAACCCAGTAGGATGTACAGTTGAACTAATAAAAAAGAAGTTCACGCATTGACTTATTCCGCATATTATAGGGCAAAAGATCATATCACCCTATAAAATGATTCTCTATTGTACATTAACACTATTATTGTAAAAGAAATGAATGTCACGAAATCATACCAATTTTAAACTTTGCACATACAATTTACAGAAGTCTTATCGACCTTCCATTAAACTCAATTTACATTCTCAATAACAATTCTACAGTCAAAACACTAGCTTTGTGGATTTGTTCCTATATGAGAAGCTTCATTTTTTGAACAATGATATGGTAAGTAAAGGGGAGGTCTTAACTAGCGTAAAAAAAATCTCGTTATCTCTTCTTCTACATCTTGTATATGAGCTAGGTGAAACGCTCGCTTGACATGCGTACGCTACAGGGAGTAATGTTGGTTTCGAAAGTTAAATTTGAATCCAACATTAGGTTCCACAAAGGTTAAGTGATATTGCTCATGTGATTTTGTGATATTTAGTAGGACTCACTGTAGCCTTCATAATTTCTTAATATGTATTGACTTGGTATGGTGAAATGACCCAACATAATACTTAATAAAAGTCATAATTGTCGTTTTGATCACGAATGAGAAATAATCAAGTCTGTGAAAAAAAAAAAAATTCATCACCACATGTAAAGAACATTTATCATACATGGTGCCATCATCCGCAAATTTGGGCCTCTTGGTATCCTTTTCTACGGATGGATAGGGCATCTCTCTTTTCATGTCACTAATTTTTATTGTTCTTTTTAATAACTAATAAGTGATTATAGAAATTATGAAGTCTATAGAAACAATTTCATTGTCATGCGTAAAGAACAATGTTTGAGATTTAATTTTGTCCCATACCTGTCAGAGTCATCCATAGATTGAGGCTTCTCCTTTTCAACGTACAGATAGAACTTCTCTTCTTTTTTGTCCCTAATATTCATCGTTCTTACTATTAACTAATAAAATAGTTATTGAAATGATCAATTTATTAAAACATTTTCATCATCATGCGTAAAGAACATGTTTGAGATTTCATATGGTCCCATACCTGTCGTCCTCTTTATCATCTGTTGATTCAGGCGTCTCACTGTCTTCTAGTTTGTACAAATTCGCATTCTCTCCTATGCCGGACTTGAGAAGGTCAACAAAATCATGAGCACCCTTTTTGACGACCACATAGATATTCTCTAATTCCACGCACTCCTTGATCCCTTCAACATTTGTCATCCTATCGAGGTGTCTAAACTCGAGTTGTTTGAGATGTAGCATTGCTCCTCGTTCAATGTTCACCTTCTCAAGCTTAGGCAGCTTCCAAATCTTCAATATCGTGAGGCTCGGAAACCCATCTTTGGCGAACTTCAGACTAGTGCCTACGAAAGAATTGGCCAAGAGCCCGAATGTCCTCAAGTTCCTCAGGAGACCACCCAACTCGGGCATCATGTCTGCTTCCACCCTGGAACCCGACAGAGTCAAAACCCTGAGCGAGACTGGCAAGAGTTGTGCCCAAATGGGTTTGTTGAGTTGGCCCAACAAGTAGAGCTCCAACAGGTCGTGATGTTGTTCAGCCAACGACAATTCCGGTAACGGGCCTGGCGATGTCGCGGGCTTGTCCTCTTTGGTGGGCTTGGCTTCTTGGATCACCCCAAAGGTCAAGGACTGGAGATTGTTGAGCCTGAAGCTAATCCAATCGGCTACTGCTTTCCCTGCACCGCCTGGGGTGTCCACACCCGAGCGTTGCAAGAAAAGCTTGAGCGTGGTGAGCGTGGTCAAGCTGTCCATATGGTCCCTCATCAAGTTCTCCTTGAACTCACCAACGACCAATCCGCTTAAGGTTTGGAGTTGAGTCAAAGCATTGACATTGTTGCTACGAGCCTTGAGGATGTTCTTCAAGTCGACGTAGAACCAGTTAAGATGCAGGTGCCTCAAGTTCCTTGCTTTCCACAAGGAACTCGGTAGCAAAGTGATGTTGGTGTGCTTTATGTCAAGAGTCTCGAGATGGAGCAGATCCGCAACGGCACTTGGGAGCGAATCCAACACCGTGGATCTCAATCCTAGGTACCTTAAGAACACCAACTTGTGGAGCACACCATCTAAGGATGGCTTATACACATCCTCCAAATCAAGCACCCTTAGCAAGCTATAGTCAGTCTTGGAGGTCATCCTCCTAAGAAACGTGCTGATGTCTTGGCTGAGCATGCCTCTCCTCTTGTGGAACGACAGAAACGAGCGAACGTGGCCAAGGTTCAAATCGGGGTAGCTGCTGCCTCGGTTGTCTGTGACTATGTCCGTGTGCTCCGCAAGCCACCGAATCTTGGTTCTTTCTCGTGGTTGGGCCGGCGGCTGTTGTTGTTGGCTGCTTGGGTCGCGGTCATTCCCATCTTTTGACTTGCTAGTGGCATGTATGTGGAGAAGCCCCGTGCTCATCGCAATCAGGCGGATTACGTCATACAGAGAGGTGAGCATTTGGCAAGCTTTGGGGGATCCGTCCGCCCTCCAGCTCACCACATCGATCACATTCCTATCCGCAAGCTCTAGAATGAATGTCTCCCCCACATCCTCGGGCTGCCTTTTCCTTTCCCTTTCTGTGTTGTAACAATGCGAATCCAATAAGCCCTCAGCCAACCACAGCCTCACTAGTCTTCTTGTTGGAATAGGGAATGCTATGGGGAACAAAGCCATGTAGATGAAGCACGGCTTTAGATGGACCGGCAATTTATGGCAACTCAATTGTAGTATATCTAACAATGCCATCGTAGGACCCTCTTTCGCCAACGCTGCGCGGTCATGCTCTCCAGCATTGGACAGAAACCCGCCGAGTAAGGAAATACAGAGCGGCAAGCCTCGACACCTGTTTAATATACCCTTCTCCTCACTTGAGAGTCTCTGACCATGGGGTACTCCATGCAACTTCCAAGCAAGCATCCTCTGGCTTTCTTTATCGCCCAATTTTTCTAGCTTGATCCTTGACGATGAATATCTCATGAACTTGGCTATCTCGTCGTCCTGAGTTGTGGTAATTATGTGGCCTTGCGCGATACCAAATAACTTAAATAACAGTCGCTGCCAATTATTAAAGGGCTGGACGTCTTCCAACACTATGAGGAATTTATTTACCTCGGCCAATTTCCGGCTTAGCTTTGTCTCTATCTCCTCTATACTCATGTCCTTCACGTCCCCTGCTAGCTTGTCGACTTGCTCCAGTATCTCCAACAGGAACTCCCGCGTGTCCATGCTAGGCGGGAATTGGACCCAAGCGCGCCACTTATAGCCCATGTATTTCGCTTGGCTGTAGGCCCATCTCGCGAGGAACGTCTTGCCGGTTCCTTGCTCGCCCCAAATCGAAATCTCTGTGTACCCTTCTGCCTTGAGCCCCTCAATTATTTTCTTCTTATCCTCGCGACGTGAGAAGTTAGTAGGCGCTTGCCGATCCCAGAAACTAGTCAGCCTCGCGAATTTTTTGCCTTGCCATGGAACACTAGGATGGGAGGAGGAACTAGCGGGTTTCTTTTTGCTCATGCCTGCGGCCTCCCCCTTCAAGAACTGATCATTACACAACTCTTTCATTTTACTCACCAGAATGGACAGGTCACTCCACAGTTTGTACTTGGAGACAAGCGCGGCGAGTGGCCGTGCAGCCACGTAGAGGGCCTTGTGCTTCTCGCGGGCCTCTCTGCGGTGGAACTTGTCGATGAATTCCTCAGCGTAGTACATGGCTCGGAGGAGCCGCCCCGACCACTCCGTGGCTTCGGACGGTCTGTATTGAGCGAAAAACTCTTGGATTCTCGCCAGGTTCACCTTGGCATCCTTCACGCGGGTTTGCATCGACAAGCACTCCACACACACCGGGTGAGAGAGCATGGTATCTAGTTTCTGCGACACAATCTGGACGATGACTTCGTCGAACATCGTGCCGCTTCTCGTGTCGGAAGCAGTCATGGCTAATCAATACGTGGATTTGTGTGTCTTTTGGCTTGTTTGCTTGGATTAAATAAATTTGTGAGGACGTATTATTCTCTCTCTCTCTCTCTCTCTCTCTCTCTCTCTCTCTCTCTCTCTCTCTTTATCTATATATATTCTTCATTTTTCTATGCTTTGCTTTGTCTGGCCTCTCTTGTCTACTACAATAAGCTTGGTCTGATATTCTTTGTTTGTGCGATGTTTGACCGTGAGATAGGAGACAAAGTATCTCTCACAATGATTATGATAAAGATAAAACTAATCAAGTAAAGTTCTTTGCTTTTAATATAACAATCTTACATATTTATCTTAGTATTCCTTACTTTGCTCCTATACATGAAGATAATCAATTCAATTGTAACTATCGGACTGGGAGTTGCAAAGATAAGTGAAAATGGCTTATCAACAACTGTAATTTTTGTGATGAAATTCCACCCATCTTAATAATTTAACATTGTACCAACACGAGGAATGTGAGATCAAATGATAACATTCGTTGGCCAATCTTATCTAATATAGAATACTAAAATGAATTTAAAAAAAATGATTACTTTTTCTCTGGATTTTGGCAATGAGGACTTGTCTTTCAAATTGCTGGACATGTTAGATGTTTACAAATTTGAGAACTCGATTGTATTTCAAACATCAATTATATCTTCAACACTTTTAAAAGGAAAAAGTGAAGCCTGTGTTTATGCACCCATTATCAACTTGTCCATATAAGAACCCTTGCTCAAAGAGAATTTATCTTATTATATCAAGATCCACATCACATATGGTGCTCATATAAAATACTTGAATATCATGTCATTATCACATTATTAAATACTACGTTGTAGGAATGTTACCATGTAAGGGGCGTAGGGATTGTGCTCTTTTTTATGATTGTGTTTTATGTTTTGTTCATTTTTTCTGCGCTTTTCTTCAAACCAGTGTTTTTGTCATTGGCAAGTTAAATAATCAACAAGCCAATCCAATTTTGCTAACGTTCACACTCGAAGATAAGAGAGTTAGAGAGGGGACATTAGGTTTAGATTCGAAGACAAGACAAATTCACGTAGTTCATATATTTAGTGATGTGATGAATTGTTATGCGGTAATGATCTTAACCCGCTTATTATAATATTAATTTGTAACCTACCCATCATTCAGTATATCCACTTAATAAAATTATTATAAAGTTGCAAAAATTTCACATTTTGAAGTAGTTAAAAGTTAAAACAGTGGAAAAAGGGATTCATGAGAACCAGCCTTTGCTCTTCCCTCAAGCTAATCATGTTCCTCACTTATTCTTTGCTTGGAGATGTCCGATGGGTTTTTGCTTGGAGATGTCTGATGGGTTGAAGATGCTTGTACTTTTCCATGATTTAGTTTTCACTGTATTCTTTCGACAGCCCGCCGAATGTCATAGTAAGAGTACTCGGTAAAGAAATAGTCTTTTGTTCGATATTTTCAGGACAATCCACCTACACATCACTCTAGATTTTGGATGGCTATCTACTTATCAAAACATAATGAAATCAATTAACATTGAAGATGTTACATAGCTTAAGGCCGTTAAATGGGGAGGACTTGTCAGGTAAAAAATGATCGGATCCAAACTAATCAATTTAACCAATTTAGACTTATTTACATACAATAAAAATTTAATGATCATACCTAAACCTATCAAAATGGGTCTTAAATCCATATATGACCCATTTAAAACATAAATGGGTCATATGGGTCACTTATATCTTGAAAAGATTACTTAAATGAATTTGAAATTGAAAGCCTAAGATAAATAGGTCTTAAATGGGTTGGACTTAAAACCCATTTTCAACCTAAGGCTCACACTTCCCATTTTCAACCTAAGGCTCACACTTTTTCTTTCCCTACTTAGCCTTAAAACAATAATTTTTTATAAAAATCAAAATTATAATTATTTTTTTTCTTTCTTCTTCCATCTTCCTCAATCGGTGGAAGACACGGTGATGGCCGGCGACCAGCTAGGCGAGGGTCATTGACAACTGGCGAGACTCGAGGTCACCGACATCTAGTGAGCCTCAAGCTCGCCTGTGGTCGATTGCCAAGTGTGGTCGTGGCTAGCGACCGGCTAAAGAAGAAGCAAAAAGAAAAAAGGAAAAATTAAAAATATATTTTTAAAAAAATAAATCAATAGATATATATTTTTAAAATAATAATAATTATAAATTTGATTTTTTTAAAAAAAAGAAAAAGAAAAAGAAAATTAAAATGAGTCATTGAGGAAAATTTAAGGGAAAAGACCACCAAAAACCCCAAACTTTGCCCAAAGTGACACATTTACCCCAAACCTTTTTTTGTGACGTGAAAAACCCCAAACTTTTCAAACCGTGACACATTTACCCCATTAAGGGCATTTTTGTCTTATTTTATTTTATTTTATGTTTTTCCTTTTTCTTTTTTCTTCTTCTTCTCTCCTTGCATCCGACGAGGGCTGCCCCGCCGGCGTCGAGTGAGGGTGGCCCTTGGTTGGGTCGGGCGAGGGCCTCCCTCGCGCCCTCGCCGACGCCGGTGAGGGCATCCTCGCGAGTGCCCTCGCCGGCGTCGGGCGAGGGCCTCGCTCGACGCCGGAGAGGGCCGTCCTCGCTAGATCCGGCGAGGGCGGTCCCGCCGACGCGGCGAGGGCGATCCTCGCCGGCGACGGGCGAGGATGGCCTCTCCGGCGTCGGGCGAGGATGGCCCTCGCCGGATCCGGCGAGGGCACCCCTTGCCCAATGCCGGCGAGGGCCTAGCGAGGATGCCCTCGCCGGCCTCGCCCGACGCCGGCAAGGGCTGCCCTAGCTAGCCCGGGCGAAGGTGACCCTCTCCGACGCCGGCGAGGGTAGCCCGCCGGACGCCGTTGGTGGAGGGAAGAAGAAGGAAAAAAGAACAAAATTTAAAAAGTAAAAAGACCAAAATGCTCTATAATTTTGGGGTAAATGTGTCACACAAAAGTTCCGGGTTTTTTTGTCACAATTTTTTTTGGGTAAATGTGTCACGGTTAGCAAAGTTCGGGGTTTTTCACGTTACAAAAAAAAGTTTGGGGTTTTTCGTGGTTTTTTCCCAAAACTTAATCATATTTTTCCTACCAAATGGCATAAATTTTTTTCTAATTTATTTTTAGATTTCAAGCAAAAAACCAAAAAATATTGTAATTTTTTTCCAAAAAATACTTTTTGGACTATATCTTCCAAGAAACAAACGAAAGCTTATTTTAAAAAAAATTATAAAAATTATCAACTAGATTTGTATTGCGTAAACGTGTTTTAGCAATACCATTTTAAAAAAAAAATAAAAAATAAGCTTTCTTAGGTTTAGTTAAATGGGTTGGGAGTGGGTCGGGTTAGGTGTAGGTCAAGAATTTTGGACAACAATAAATAAGTCATAAATATATTAAATAGGTCGATTTGAGTCGGACAATTTATGACATAGCCCAAACTCGACCCGACCCGACCCACCTGTTTGACAAGCTATAACCAGCCCAACTTACACCCTACTCATACTTGACCCGACCTAAATATAGTCCAACCTATGAATATCCACCTAGTTAACCACTTAAAGCTCTTCGTGTGTATATGTTATATCGCTATTTCGATTATAAGATATTGAAGAATTGGCTCTCAATATAGTATAGAATTTTCAAATTTAATAAAACTTAGTAAATTTATAAAATTTCAACAACAAATAACATGGAGCAATTGAAACTTTAATTAAATGAAATGTAAGATATCGAATAAGATGATTTATGCTAATCAGGAATTGCAATGACAAGAACTAAAATTAGAATATTATATAAAAATAACAATGCGAAATGCAACCAAGAAAAGATATACTCCAATAAATAATTGACGATACTCACAATATTAATAAAAATAAAGAACAATGGGGAAAAAAAGAAATCATCTTGATATTTTTAATAAAAATGAATTCGGGCTCATCTTGCGAACCCACTAAGACTTCTCTGAATTTAGAAAAATTTGAGAATTTTATTGTAGAGGGTGAAGAGGGAGTTACAAAGGTGAGTTATGTTTGGATAAACTGTGAACCTATTTAATATCCATTTTTTTTTTTTTTTGGATTTTTCCATTTTAAACTCATTTATAATCTATTTACTGAACAAAAAACTACCCATATAATGACTTGGCCCATCAAATATAGGTTAAGAAATGAGTATGTGACCCATCATGATAAGTCTAACGTAGCTTATACAAAACTAGACAACAAAGAGCAAGATGATGCTCTAATATCATTTCATCAACCAATTAATCTTCGAGGGACTTTCTCATCATCTCAGGTAATTAGCTATAATCCCAATTCAACATACCATGCCACATAAGACAGCAAGCCCTACTCCAATAGACAATTTGCAGATCTATAGAAAATCCGTCATGTCATGTGTTAATTTTTTCTCTCTAATGATAAAATCCTTTTACGAATGTGTAACTTCAACAGGAGGATATTTAAAAGTTTGTCCGTTATTTTTGCTAGTCCCCATACTTTCCCAATGCAGCATCGACCAATACAAGTTCTTTTGGATCTTATAATAGATCGATATCCTCTTCGATCTTCAACTTCATGGAGAAGACATGCTTGCACCGACACAAACACAATTCTTCGATGAAAAGGACAATCATCCAAATTTGAAAGCCACACGAAGGGACCACACCAAAAACGACCAGATCGAGATCTCATTGGATTGTATCAAGCACTGTGAAACCTATTAATAGATGAAATGACAGAACCAAACTTCTAGTTACTGCCTTCCCTTTAAAAATTTTCCCTTGCCTTCCTATCTATTCGCAAACACAAAAGGGTTAGTCCGTTCTCTTTCTTGTGCACAACATATTGCAGTCTCCAAAATTTAACCAGATCCAAAGAAAGTAACACGCAGGCTTCGACCCATCCGAAGCTCATCCAAACTTAAACAGGTAGCAACTTCAAATGAGGCAAACCAAGGAAAATGAACAAATCTAAATGTACTAATTGAAAGCTAATGAATAGGGTAAGTTACAACAAATCCAAGAGGCATTTGAGCTCATTGGTCTACCCAACAAGATAGACAATTAACTGGTAAAGAACCTATAGCCACCCCAAGAACATCTCCAACCCTTTAAACCTTAAAAAATAAGAACTTTACTTGCTTCGAGCTGATCTTTAAATAAATAACCAATAAAGAGCACTAAAATAATAATTAGAAAAACAGAGCAACCAGAGATAAGAAGTACCAAATTCTCAAGGCTGTTGCTGAGCATCCATGTGCCCAGCATAAAAAAGAACCTTCTCTCTATTGGCCAATTCAATGTCCTCAATGATCATCATCTTCACCAACTTCTCAAGCCCAACCTTGGGCTTCCAAGCCAGCACCTTCTTGGCCTTACTCGCATCTCCCTTCAAGTTGTCGACATCCGCCAATCTGAAGTACCTCTTATCGATCACCACATGGTCCCTCCAATTCAGCCCAACATACACAAACGCTACTTCCAAGAACTCCTCCACCGTGTGTGACGCCTCCGTCGTGACCACATAGTCATCCGGCTTTTCTTGCTGCAACATCATCCACATAGCCTCCACGTAGTCCTCGGAGAACCCCAGTCCCGGCAGGCCTGCAGGTCTCCTAGGAACTGTCACACCCCAAAACCAATAAGAAGGGGATGACATGTCCATCCTTCCTCTTAAAGGACGCAGCCTCAAACCACCAAATTAATATATACACCTCCACCAAAAGCTAACTCACAAACTTATCAACTATATATAACTCATACCAAAAAGTCCCCACCACAAATAGTCCTCCCTAATAACGAACGCTCAGGCCTACTTGCGACTCGCTGAAGAACCTGAAAAATAAGTAGATGCGAGGAGTGAGCTACTACAGCTCAGTGAGTAATACATTTCTTCCAAGTGAATCGAGAAATCACTATGCACATTTAAAACGCAACCATAACTCACTTTAAAATAATATATATTCATAATACAAATACTGAAGACACTAATAGTCCAGTCCATTGATCAATCTCATAAAAACATGTATCAATGGTCTATTCCATTGGTTAATTTTATCAAACCACATATCGAAGGTCCATTCCATTGACCAAATTCAATTCACATGTCAATGCTTTACTCCATTGACCAATTTATGCTCAAATATCTAGCTATGATCACACGTAATGCATGTGACAAGACAACCAAGATTCCCCCATTGGCAAGTTTTTTACCTATTATTAGCCGGTGGTTTGGCCCACAGGGATATCATAGACTAGTATGCGCATACCCACACATCTCTTAGGTTTACAGAGACATTGAGCATCAACCATCAATCACAATATCTAGTAATCCAACATTAAAATGAAAGTCATATCACAACTCAAGCATTTGATATATAAATATCAAAGCGTTCTTCAGAATGTTTCAAGATTCTTTCATAAAGAATTTTACAAACCCTTTTTCAGTCAATCATTCAAACCCAATTCAAAGGATAATAATCTATTTCAACAACAAAATGGCAATGAAAGATTGATCATATTTTATGCAACAAAAATGCTATTTAACAACTCAATAACCCATTATGTTTTTCAAAACATGAGTTTAAAATAGAAATAAGAAATAGTATCATTCACCTGGAAAAAGCCAAAAACCAACTACGATGTTAACTTGAATCAACGTACTCGGATTCCTAACAATTAACGGAAAAACAATATCAAAAGGTCGAGTAAAAATGATATTCTTATAATGACTCACTTATACTAGGCCTATTTGTCAATAAAACGACACCTACGCACCAATGAAAGCTCATATTTAGCGAAAAGGTATTGTTGTTCACTAGGCACGGCTCACATGATAAACTATAACTTCCTCTACAAAATTCCATTTTAAGCCATCTTACGGTCCTTCTCTTGATGTACTAATACACTAGTAATTTGATTAATAGATGAAGTGGAGACGAAATGATTGATGCCAAGAAGCAGGCGGGAGCGCTTAAATTGTAGCCTATTTCTGTACGCTTGGTATGCTCATAGAAAATATCATTATGTGCTATTTAACTCTCTAGCGGGGGATGTATGAGATTTTTCTCTCTTTTCATCTATGCGGAGCGTTGACTGGACATAGACCGAGCCTCAGGTTCGGTGCAGAGTCACCTGAAGGTGATTTGGAGTAGAAACCCTCGGGTTGTGGACCCCACTATAATGCTTTGAAACTTCAGTGCCACGCTGGAACGGTGGTCGTAAAATCTTGGTGTTGATATTTTCTAGTGATATGCAATTGGAAAATCGAATTGTTCTTTTTACTAATTATATTTAACGAAAATGTTCCTTAAGCACTCACGCTATAATTATTATTCTTAAGCACGTGCTGCAATCGCAACAATAATACTTAGCAATGATAAGTTATGTCATATCGTCTATATTATTATATAAAAATAAAAAGGCTCCTATTTTGAGGTGATTTTAGTCTCTTTTTTCTCTTTCCAAAGCAGCGAGTCTAACCAAATACGGATGCTGGTGCGGCTAACGTAATGTTGTTGTGACCACCACTTTTTAAGATTAGGCTCCTATTTTGAGGTGATTTTAGTCTCTTTTTTCTCTTTCCAAAGCAGCGAGTCTAACCAAATACGGATGCTGGTGCGGCTAACGTAATGTTGTTGTGACCACCACTTTTTAAGATTCGATAGGTGACACTTTTTCAATCTATAATGATTCTCTACCATGATAAGAATAAAACTCAAAATAAAGTTGTGAAATTTCTGTTTCCATTGATGAATTATATAAGAAATAGGCTTTACGGGATGAACACGTATAATAACATTTTATTATAATAAAAATTACAATCAATCAGGATAACGGAATTATAATGTGATAAA
The DNA here is from genome assembly GCA_017140595.1 of Eucalyptus curtisii. NCBI lineage: Eukaryota > Viridiplantae > Streptophyta > Magnoliopsida > Myrtales > Myrtaceae > Eucalyptus > Eucalyptus curtisii. The sequence goes on along the minus strand of CM029503.1, from coordinate 32,193,120 downwards.
TACATAGAATCGGGTAAAATATATTATTAATGTCCCTTAAACTCAAAGTGATATGAAAGAAGTAAATTGAAGTTTGCAGAAAATATTTGTTACGCAACAATATGTTGTTTCTTTTGCAAAATTGACACCACCCATCACACTGATCGCCCTCAAAAAAGCCCAATTCTGAAATTTCATCGCCATGCGCCGTTGCAGGCTCCACCATGCGCCACTATGTCTCAGATTCACCGACCCCAACAACTTTCGGTGCTATTCTGACACTTTGGTATCATACTTCAGCACATCAGCACCAGTGTCCGCTTCTCCATCTTTGGTGAGTCAGGACTCAGGACCTAGGAAGATCGTCACGATCTGACGCCACATGCACCATTAGCCACCTTTACATGAACTCCATGCACCACGTGCCTCTCACGTGATCCATGAAGTCCACTGACCAAGCAACATCAGTCGCCATGTTAGCGCCACGTTTCAACCATGCCATCAACACATGATTGTCACCTTTGTCTCTGACCGTGACTGTTGACCGCGCTGACCGGATGTTGATCGGCGATGACCGTACATTGATCGGCATTGACCAGACTGGTTCGCATACCTTTCCAACCGGTTCAACCCGTTTCGGATCAGTTCTTGATGTTTTTCAACACATGATTGCCACGTCTACTTCTGACCGTGATTATTGACAACGCTTACCAGCCGTTGATTGTCGTTGACTATACTTTGACCGGCATTGACCAGACCGGTTCGCATACCTTTCCAATTGGTTCAACCTGTTTCATATTGGTTCTTGGTGTTTTTCAACCGGTTCCTGAAGTATTTCGATGTCCGAAATCTATTTTTGGCCTTATTTTATCCATAACAGTAGCTCTGCAAATGCCAGTTTTCTTCAAACTCGTTGTAGAATACTAGTACTTTTCATATTATGGGCTACAAAATATTTAGCTTTTTGAGAGGACGCGGGCTCTGGCTTTACGTTATTGGTGTTGTGCGTGTACCTACTTAGACTACCAGTGAAACTAAGGAGAAATTTAATGAACGCTTGGATGACTGGGATAACAAGAATCATCATATCCTTATGCGACACTTTGATTCCTTCAATTAGACTTCAATTTGGTTGTCTTAATAGGCAAAGGAAGCATGGGATCTTCTTGTTAGTCAATATTCCACTTCAGATAGTGCCCATCAGTATCAGTTGTTAGGGAATCTACATCGCATGCTTGAGGAGACAAGTTAGTCTATTATTGATTTTTAATCCTCCACGAATGCTATCTAGGATCAACTAGTATTATCTGTACTGCAATGGGATGTAGATTTTGATGCCCACAAGTTTGTTGAATATTGCGATTGCATGGGTCTTATGCAATTTTTTATGGTGCTTAATGATAGATTTGAACCTATGAGAGCTTCACTTCTAATATCGAGATTTGTTTCCTCGTCTTCAGGAAATTGTCTCCGAGTTGTTGACTGAGGAGATTCGACTTGCTACCTTAAAGGGGCAATGCCATTTGTTCGTGCCTAAATACACAGTGCTTGCCACTCTTGGTTCTTTCTCCTTGCACAAATATTATTGTATGAATTGTCATCGATTTGGTCATCTTGCATCCAATTATTATTGACGACAACCCAAGCAATCTATAAGGACAAACAATCGATCACAATATAGAGTTCCACCTCAACTTGGACATCAATCCACTGTTGCTATCGTTGAAGGTTCTACCAAAGATTCATTCGTTACTCTATCATTAGAAGATCTTCAGTCCATTCTTGAAGAATCTGGTACTTTTCGCTCAGCTATCCCTCGGTACTTTGATTCTGCCTTTTGTAATTACCTAACTTCCAACTCCAATTTATTTAAGTCAAAATAATTCACTTCATAAGTACTTATTATTTATACAACTGATAACTCACAAGTGATAGTTAGTCATACACGTAACATCTCAGCATCCAAATTGTCCTTTCTAACACCTTCTCAATTCCTAAACTCTCTTTAAACTTGAAAACTGTGGGACAATCATGTGAGCTTGGTTTTTATATTTATTTCTCATCAAATGGTTGTCGTGTGTAGGATTCACAAATGTGGCAGAATTTGGATGAGCCATAAAGTAGGATGTCTTTAGCTTGTTTCCTTATAGCTTCCAAACTCTTTCGCTGGTTTTGCTACCACAATTTCATTTGAAACTTTTCATTCTCACTTAGGTCATGCTTCTTTCTCTAGATCAATTTCAAATGGTTGTCGTGTGTAGGATCCATAGATGGGAAAGAATTAGGATAAGCCGTAAAGTGGGACATCTTGAGCTTATTGCCTTATAGTTTCTAAACTTTTTCACTGGTTGTGCTACTACAATTTCATCTGAAACTTGGCATTCTCGCTTGGGTTATGCTTCTTTCTCTAGATTAGATCCTTTAAAATCCAGTAGTCATCTAGGTTAGGGGTGTGTAACCGGATTGGGTCAACCCGGTTCCCGGACCGGCCCACCCGGAAAACAGGGTCAGGAACCGGTTCCGGTTGAAACCGGTCCGGGAACTGGTTCCCAAAATTCAGAACCGGTTTGAACCGGTCCGAGAACCAGTTCGAGGGATTACCCACCCGGGAACCGGATCGACCGGGCTAGTTTGGAAACCGGTTTGAGAACCGGTTTGTAAGCCTACCCAAAACCCTAATTTTTCCCTGTTTCTATCTTTACCTCTCACACCCGTAGACTTCTTCACAGCGTTTTCCTTTGTAGCGCCATCGCCAGCTCCCCGTCGCGCTGCTTCCTCATCTGCGTTCATCTACTTCCTCGTCGCGCCATCGCCAGCTCACCCCCATCGCTAAGCCCCTCGCCGGCAAGAAGCTCGGCAAGCGCGCTCTCAAGCTTGTCCGCAGAGGTAATGCCCCATCAAACTCTTACTCGTTGTCTCGTGTTAACATGCGTTCTTGCTCCCTTTCTCCTTTCCGTTGGTTGGCGAGTTGATGATGATTTTTGGGTACGTGATTCGTCGGATATATAGTGACTGACGGTTGTCGGAGGCCAGGGAGAGGCGCAATCGGAAGGCCATCCCTCTCGAGGAATTCGCCAGTACGCCACGATTCGTGAGTCTCCCGAGCCCTCCCTTTTTTTTTTCTCTCGTTTCTCGGTTTCTCGGTTTCTCGTCGCGTTGCGCGTGCCGGGAGATGTTGCCGAGTCCGTTGTTTGTAGTTGGATGCAATTGTCGAAACCGAATGCACGACCGAAACTGAATTCGATGTCAGATGGGGCGTTTGAAATACATACTTCATCTGTCCTTGTGATTGAGTGAGCAAGTTGCTACGATGATGCAAGTGATGCGAGTATAATAGGCATTTGAGGAAGTAATTTGAGTCGCAATGTTGTTAGGTACTCTTCGGAGTCTCTGAATAGTAATTTGCGTGGATTTTAGTCCGATGGTGTAGTTATAGTCAAGTTGTTCCTGCAGTTTCATTTATCGGTGGAAGATTGGAGAGGTGGTAGTGTGTTAATGTGTGTCTGTGGTTTGCCTTTCATGGACTGTATCGTTGACAATTTTGAAGCTGCCACTTGATATGATAATGGAGTTGAAGTGAATACGATAGGCATTAAAGATGTAATTCCGTCATGTCGCGTCCTTAGGGGCGACTAGAATGTGCACAGTTAAAAAAAGGTTGGAGCTGGTAGTAATTCTAGTCCCAGTCTTGGTTCGCAATTTGCACGGTTTCTGCGGCTTTGTTATTTAATTCTGCTTATGCTAAGATCTTGAAGTTTACCTTGTGACTCTTTCTGCTACTTCTCTTTGTCATCATACCTGATGGAATGCAGTAGGAAAGGAATGCTTCCCTCTATTCATATCATTTCGATGAAACTTTAGCTGAAACTGGGTGCATCGAAATGCCGGTTCTCTTTGTCGATGAGCCGGACATTCACTGCGAATGGCAAGCGCGAGGCGGCGGGGTGGGCTTTAATGGGTGTGCTGCGTGTTTGTGGTTCGATTGAAATTTCTTTGGGCTGACTATTGGCATGTCCTTGTGGTTCTTCTTGATTGGCAGCTGCTGAAGACAAATACTTGAAAAGAGGCGTGAAGGAGGTTGTTAAAAGCATTCGGCGCGGTCACAAAGGGTACGAATTTATCCTTTTTTTTCTAGTTTGAGCACAAATGCCAGTCGATGCAAGGTCGAATGAAATCTCTGTAGTTGCTTGGAGCCACGTCTTTTGTTCTGCACAGCGTTGGCTAGGGATATTGCTGTGTTGATATTGCATTGTCACAACATATATAAATTTCTTGTGATTTGATATATCTTAAGACTGTAAATTCTAATTGTATGTCTGAATCAGCCATGTTTAGGTGGAGATTCCAAAACGTTGATGTTTGTTAACATCTCTCCTGAACCTTCTTCCATTGGTGAGTCACTTTGTTCTCTTCGGTTCGCGGCATGTGAAATTGGTGTTCCTCGCCGCCACACAGCCATACGTTCTGCAGATTCTCAATTGAGTTATGGCTGAATACCATTAAACTTTTAGATGTGCCACATTGAAGAACTTGTAATAGAAGAAATTGTATTTCGAGGAATTTCATCTTCAATTCTCCCCAGGATAGGGGAGAATGGCTATGTTGTAATGTGTTTGAAAGAAATGACATTGGGGCACTGGATGATGTTATGAGAGAAACTGATTTATTCCTGATAAATCCTGATTAGGATAATTTGGTTGCCTCTGGCAACAGGACAATTGTGATGTATGAAATATCATTTTGAGATTAAATATTCTTGATTGATTAGGTGACTTATCTAACTTGGAGTGGGTATGAGTTACATCAGAGATCAGTCTTGTTGGTTTGGGACAAAATCAGATGATCTATATTCATGGTATTATGCATTGCGTCATTGAGATAAACTGTAAGCGGCCGTTCTGCCGCAGAACGGGCGAGCCTTTAAAGGAGAGCAGACTTCTAGCCTTTTGTTTTTCCTGAAAACTAGTTTAACCTTTGCTACAATGGTGGATGTGCTTATGCTGATCGAGATTGTAAAACGCTTTATCTTACATATGAGTGCCGTACATCAATTTTTATGCAAAACAGGTTCCAATATAAACAGGGTTAATCCTGTTCCTGGACCGGAAAAACAGGGTGGGTCGGGAACAGGGTCCAATGCAAACGGGGTCGGGTACAGGGTCCAAAAAAAGAGAACCGGTTATAACAGGGTCGGGTACAGGGTCCAGGTCTAGACCCTTCTCACCCTGGACCCGATCACCCCTAATCTAGTCTAGGTCTAGACCCTGCTCACCCTGGACCCGATCACCCCTAATCTAAGTTCTGTTGACAATAAACACTTTGATTGCTTATCTTGTAATATGGAAAAATATCATACTTTACCGTTTGATGTTAGTGACTATATCTTTTATGCTCCTTCAATCTTATTCACTCTAATATTTTAGGGCCATCTTCGACTCCAACTATGGGAGTATATCGTTAACTTGTAGGCTTTGATTTTTCTCTCCTAATCTAATTTGGGAGATGTCTTCTTTCGTTCATTGTTGTTGCTTTTCTTTGCTTATTGTGGTGAATATATTTGCTTGAAGATCGTGCGGAGTTTTTTCCTCCCGATTTAATATAGATTTGGCAGTTTCTTGGAGGCATTTAATTTGTGGTCGTTCACCATGTTGTTGTCTCTGTATGTCACGACGATGAAAGCCATAGTTTCTAGAAAGGAAGATCTCAATATATGCCTATCATTGATTGTTTCAATGGTCGGCTACTGATTATTTATTAATATTATGATAGATCTAATCTTTTGTTTTTTGAGTTTTGTTTTGTTTTATAGTTTTCTTTGATTTGTTTTGCTTGAAAAATTTCTATATTCCAATCATGTTTGATTTTGTCAAAGGATTTTGGTTCACTTAGGAGAGAGAAAACATAAAAAAATAATTCGTCAATATTTTTCATTAGCCAAATCGATGGAGTTAATGGGGCGAATTAATTGCGTAAACTCGACAAATTTTAAGATTTGATTATACCTTTTGGAAGTTTTAGTACTCAAACATAGGGTGTACTTCTCTCTATAAGAAAACATTAAAAAAATTATGTCAGCATTATTCATTAGCTAAATCGATAGAGTTAATGGGGAGAATTAATTGCGTAAACTCGACAAATTTTAAGATTTGATTATACCTTTTGGAAGTTTTATGACTCAAACACATGGTGTACTTATCTCTATAAGTTAAATATTTATAGAATTGCCAAAGTGAATTCATATAGGTTCTAATTTGTGTTGGGCTATATTTCACAAGACTGTATACCACTACCTTGAAATTTCTTCCTTTTATCTTTGTCTTTTACATATTGTACAATATATAACGTATAGTATGTGGGTGAGAGCCTTAGTTTGCTTGTGTTATGACGTGATACAGAGATTAATGTATACCTGGGGTAGCACAACCTTGATAGCGGTCGCTTGTGATCACATGACCTCGACAATGGGCTGTCGTCTCTTTTTCCGACATCGCCTGAGGTGCCATCTTCGTCAACATTCTTTGTTTTTTGATTTTAAAACTAGAGTCAATTACAAGTTTTTGGCAAATAATGTTTTGCATTTTGTAAAACCCTTTTAACCCAAGGTTCTTTGTGTCTATGCAAAGGTGTTTTGCAAATCTGAACCAAACACACTGTAATGCATTTTGGCAATGCTTGAAGCTTTGTTGTTCGGTCTAAGAGTAGAAAAAGAAATAATTACAAACTTCCAAGAGGTGAAGAAGATCTTACTTACTTATCCTTTTTGTTAGGAAAACAAATAGATCTATGTGACTTTAGATGAAACTTAAGAGAATGTTTGCCTAATGATTTTGCTTTTGAGCCTAACAAAAGAAAGAAAAATCGTGTCAGAGTTATACTATTTTCTGTGATATTTGTTTTTGGCTTGCTCTCATTTTTAAAACTTTAGAGCAACAATTCTATGAATGATCAATTTGATGCTAAAACTTTTTGAATGATCACTTTATTGTCAAAAAATTTTAAAGCAACCTTTTAAGTGACTTCAACGAGCCATGCTAGATTTTCGGCAAACTAGGTCACAATATTCACTTAGATGATTACTTTTCAAAAGTTGTTGCACTTAAAACAATTGTTTGAGAAGTTTTAACACTAAAGGGATGCCTTATAAAAATTTATGGCATTGATGACGTCTGCCCTAGGGAAAAATAAAAAATTATTTTGAGGTATGAATTTTTGGACTCTTAAGTTTTCGTAGGTTCTTAGTCGTGATCATCAGTTGACGGTGATAAGGTGTGACACCTGCGCTTTTGTGCATTGTTTTATTGTAGCGACGACTTCATTCTAGGATTTAATATGGAGATTGGTATCCAAGGACAATAATATGCTGTCTGGGAATTGAAGCAATCAACTGAATGCATCGGAATTGATTTAACTTGGAGTAAGCATCTATCGTCCTGTTTTTGGCGTTCTTGCGTGTCTCTACTTGTTATAGCAACCCAAATGGGTGAATTTTATATTCCACAAGGATTATGTTGGGCTGGTGGGGGCATGGCAGACAAAGTGTTAAGATCACAATGAATATAATTAAGTTCACGTAATTCAAAATCTTGACAAGTGATTAAGGAATCAAACTTTTAACTCTAGGATTATATTCCAATCTTCTCAATTAAAGCATATAGTAATCATGCCAGTATGTGTTGGAGTTTTTGTTTGTTAAAACAAAAATAAGTGCTTTTTACCTTGTCCCACATGGGAAAGGTGGGAAGAAGTAAACCAATTTAAAAGTGTGAGATTTCCTTTGTATATTTAAAGGAATGATTGGGTGGGGCTAGACCCTACCATACCTGCGTGCGTGTGCGCGAATAATTGCGCGATTTTGGCGCGCTTTGCGCGCCCGCGGTTTAATTAGCACTAATCCATCTATTATTTATTTTTATTTTGTTATGTTATTAATTTTAATCAAAGGTTGTGTTTTGTTTTTGAGAATTTTCGGAAATAAAATATAAATGAAAATTCGAAATTTAAAAAAAAATTTAAAATTATTATTCCGAAATTTTATTTATGTCTTTTCAAGACAACTTTTCCCGAAGGGTTGCGTTCGTTCGGTTTTCGACTTCTTTCGAAGGGACGCATTTGTTTATCCGAACAATTTTTCGAGAAGACACGTTTGTTCATTTTTCACGAAGAGTTGCATGTGTTTTTAAGACTGTTTTTATACTTGTCAATTTTCGGAAGAACCGTGAGTGATCATTTTTTCAAGTCTTTCTTCTGAAAAAAAGGCAGCAATTCTTTCGATTGTTTCCTAGAGAGATCCTGGAGAAATACTAGAATTGCTATCTAGTATTCTCAATTGAGACTTTGTTGTATCCTGGAGGATTTTTGCCGGTGACCATTAGCAACGTTGTGGGGCAAATAAATCCTTAAAGAAAGTGATATCACGCCTCAAAGTCCGATTTGTTTACTCGATCCGATTTCATTGTTCTACCCTATTCGAAGCCATATTTTCCAACAATTTTAAGGATTTATTTCGCAATAATGGAGTCGGAGACAATCAAAGTGATGAATCAAGACATGATCAAACTGGACTAGTTCGAGGGGAACAATTTTGCTCGCTGGAGGGACAAGATGATGTTCTTACTCATTGCTCTGAAGATTTCCTACATTCTGGATCCTAACTTGACGCCTATAGAAGATCCGATGCCTACTATCGAAGGAGGACGGCCAAGTGCGGAACCCATTGAGAGGGTTAATAAGGAAGAGAAGAAACGTGCGGAGGATGAATTACTATGTCGAGGACACATTCTGAACACACTCTTCGATCGTCTGTACGACTTATTTACTGAAATGAAGTCGATCAGAGAAATTTGGAATGCATTGGAATTCAAGTACAAAGCGGAGGAGTAAGGTACCAACAAATATCTAATCGCAAAGTACTTTGATTTCAAGTTTATTGATACTAAACCCTTGCTGGAACAAGTCGATGAATTGCAAGTACTTGTGAATAAAATTCGTGCCCTTAAGATTGATATTCCTGAAACTTTTCAAGTTGGAGCAATTATTGTGAAATTGCCTCCAAGTTGGAAAGACTATGGAAAAAGGCTGATTCACAAGTCAGAGGACTTTACTTTGGAGCAAATACAGAAACATCTTCGTATTGAGGAAGAGTCACGTTTACGTGATAATTCTGTTTTGCACAATTCCAAGGTGAATGCTGTGGAAAGGAAAAGGAAACTCGGCCAGAACTTCAAAGTAAAAAGCGGGGGCATAAATTTAAGAGAACACAAAAGAAGAAAAAGGGTTGATGTTTTGTTTGTGGCAAACAGGGACACTACGCCAAGGATTGCATTCACCGCGAGAGCATTTCCAAGGACAAGAACATTCCGACGGTGAAGGCAGATGCAAATCTGGTTGAAGAAAATTATGTGGCCATGATTTCAACCATGCTTTCGAACATGACAATTTCTAAAATTAATGATGCGATAGCTATGGTTTTGAAATCAATTCTGCCTTTGTCCAATCTGGTTGGTGGTTAGATTCTGGAGCAACAGTCTATGTGTGGAAGGACAAGTACTTGTTCAAGCAATTTGAGGAGATTGTTGACTCAAATGTTCAAGAGGTGCTGATGGCAAATAATGCTCTTGCAAAGGTTGCTGGAAAAGGCACGGTGGAGATAGACTTCACTTCTGGAAAGAAGATTACTTTTCTTAATGTGTTATTTATACCCGAAATTAGGAAGAACCTAGTTTCTATTGATTTACTTTGTAAGAGGGGGTTTCGGGTTTTGTTTGAATTCGACAAGGTTATCCTGTCGAAGAATGGGCTGTTTGTTGGAAAGGGTTATGCCAATGATGGCATGTATCAACCGAGTATCAATAATAATATTGCTAGTTCCGCTTATATTGTTGAGTCTTCTTTTTATGGCATAGTAGGTTGACACATATAAATATTCGTTATTTAAAGAATATGAAGAAGTTAGACTTGATAAATTTCAATGGCGAATATGATAAATGTGAAATATGTGCTAAGTCCAAACTTACTAAGAAACCATTTTCTAGTGTTAAAAGAAATTCGAATTTATTGGATTTGGTTCATAGTGATATATGTGAATTCAATGGTATGCTAACACGTGGAGGTAAAAAGGTATTTTATTACCTTTGTGGATGATTGCAGTAGGTTCTTATATGTTTATCTCATGAGATCGAAGGATAAAGCATTTACCATGTTTAAGAAATATAAGGCTGAAGTAGAGAATCAATTAGAAAAGAAAATCAAAGTTCTACGTTCAGATAGAGGTGGGGAATATTTCTTAAATGAATTCTCTTCATTTTGTGAAGAACATGGTATTATTCATCAAGTTTCAACACCATATACTCCACAACAAAATGGTTTGGCTGAAAGGAAAATCGATCTCTTGGAGAAATGGTTAATTGTATGCTTTCAAATTTCAAGCTACCAATTAATCTTTGGGGAGAAGTATTACTTACTGCATGCTATATTCATAATATAATACATTCCAAGAAAAATGATATAACCCCTTATGAAATATGGAAAGGTAGAAAGCCAAACTTATCATATCTTAAAGTGTGGGGGTGTTTGGCATACTACCGAGCTCCAGATCCTAAGAGAACAAAGCTCGGTCTTAGAGCTATCAAAAGTGTTTTCGTTGGGTATGCTGAAAATAGTAAAGCTTATAGGCTTCTTGATTTAGAGTCCAATGTCATTGTAGAATCAAGAGACGTTGAATTCTTTGAGAATAAATGTTTTACAAATTCTGAAATTATTGAAAATAATTCAAAATCTATAGAAACTCAAAGAGATTCTCAAGAGAAAGAAACGAATGATTCTAAAGACATGATTGAACCAAGAAGAAGAACTAGAGCTAGGAAACTAAAAGACTTAGGTCCTGATTTTATTACTCATGTTTTCTTGTTGAAGGAGATGGAGATAATAACGTGATAAATAAATATCCTTTAGTACTAAATCTAGAAGATGATCCTATAAACTTTGATGAAGCTATATCTTCTAGAGATGCTTCCTTTTGGAAAGAAGCTGTGAATGATGAAATGGACTCAATTATGTCAAATAATACTTGGGTATTAGTAGATTTACCGAAATGATCAAAACCTATTGGGTGCAAATGGGTTTTTAGAAGAAAATATCATTCTGATGGTATTATTCGAGCTTTTAAAGCTAGGCTTGTAGCCAAGGGATATAGACAAAAAAAAGGAATATATTATTTTGATACATATGCTTTTGTAGCGCGTATAACTTCTATTCGAGTTCTTTTTGCTCTAGCTTCCATTTATGATCTTTGTGTTCATCAAATGGATGTTAAGACTGCTTTATTAAATGGAGACTTAAATGAGGAGATTTACATGGAACAACCGGAGGGTTTCGTTCTTCCTGGAAATGAAAAGAAAGTATATAAATTGATTAAGTCTCTTTATGGGCTTAAGCAAGCTCCTAAGCAGTGGCATAAAAAGTTTAATTCGGTCATATTGTCAAATGGTTTCATCAATAGTAGTGCTGATAAGTGTATATACTCTAAATTCACTAAAGACTATGGTGTCTTAGTGTGCTTGTATGTTGATGATATGCTTATCTTTGGAACGATTATGATTGGAATTATTGAGATTAAGAAGTATCTAACTTCCATGTTTAAAATGAAGGATTTGGGTGAAGTAGATACTATCTTAGGTATTAAAGTTAAGAAATATAGTGGGGGTTACTCTTTAAGCCAATGTAATTATGCTGAAAAATTATTAAATAAATTTCAACATCTTGGTTTCAAAGAAATAAGTACTCCATTTGATTCTAGTATTAAACTAAATTATAATACTGGTAGAGTGGTGGCACAACTAGAATGTGCAAGTGCTATAGGGTCTTTAATGTATGCAATGCATTGTACTAGACCTGATATTGCTTATTCTATATGCAAGTTGAGTAGGTATACTAGTAATCCAAGTATAGAACATTGGAGAGCTATTACTAGAGTTTTTAGTTATCTTAAGAGAACTAAAAATTTAGGATTGTTCTATAATAATTATCCTGCTGTATTAGAAGGATACACCGATGCTAGTTGGATTACAAGTGTGGGAGATGAGCGTTCCACTTCGGATGGATCTTCACACTAGCTGGAAGTGCTGTATCTTGGGCGAGCAAGAAACATACATGTATAACTCACTCAACAATGGACTATGAATTTATTGCTTTGGCGGTAGCTGGGAAAGAGGCTGAATGGATTATGAATTTGTTGTTGGATATCAAATTATGGCCTAGTCCTATGCCTCCTATTTCTATCCATTGTGATAGTCAGGCTACTTTGGCAAGAGCCTATAGTAGCACCTATAATGGTAAGTCTAGACATATTAGTCTAAGACATGAATATGTGAGACAATTGATTAAAGATGGTACCATAACAATTGTCTATGTGAGGTCAAGTAATAATCTTGCCGATTCTTTGACAAAGGCTTTACCAAGACACATGGTAATAATGACTTCACAAGAAATGGGGCTGAAACCCTTTAATTGAAATCACCAATAATGGTAACCCGACCTTTTTCTAGAACATCACTGATTATAAGGTTTAATGGGTAAGAACAAGTTATTGAATGTGATTGTTTGATACTGACGTAGCCCTGATATGAGAAGTCAAAATCGTCTGTTACGTTTTGTAGGTTGAATTGAATTCTTAATGAAGTATGATACAATTTGTAGTGTGTTGATAGTAACAGAAACACATGGTAGATATTTCACCTATATGAGCTTAGAAGTGGTGCCGCTTCTTACGAAAGTTAGGGTTGCTTTCTAGAGAGCTCATGAAACAAGATCAAACACAAGGCCATAATAGTGCGGAGTAATATAGAACTTCTCGCTGAAACAAGAGGTTAGTATATGTGTGGTATGTCCGGTTCTATTACATAAAAGTACAAGTTTAAAGCCGAGATACTTGTCACTTTGATAGAGCTTTGATATACTTGGTTTAACTCGAAAGAGACCTTTATGTATGTATATTAATCTTACTGAAATTTTGGCTGTACGATTTTAAAATTTTTTTTTTTATTTTGAAATCTTTGTTTTACAAACAAAGTGGGGGATTGTTGGAGTTTTCGTTTGTTAAAACAAAAATAAGTGCTTTTTACCTTGTCCCACATGGGAAAGGTGGGAAGAAGTAAATCAATTTAAAAGTGTGAGATTTCCTTTGTATATTTAAATGAATGATTGGGTGGGGCTAGACCCTACCATACCCGTGTGCAGGTGCGCGAATAATTGCGCGATTTTGGCGCATTTAGCACTTAGCATGTTTGCGCGCCCGCGGTTTAATTAGCACTAATCCCTCTATTATTTATTTTTATTTTGTTATGTTATTAATTTTAATCAAAGGTTGTCTTTTGTTTTTGAGAATTTTCGGAAATAAAATATAAATGAAAATTCGAAATTAAAAAAAAATTTTAAAATTATTATTCCGAAATTTTGTTTGTGTCTTTTCAAGACAACTTTTCCCGAAGGGTTGCGTTCGTTCGGTTTTCGACTTCTTTCGAAGGGACGCATTTGTTATTCAAACAATTTTTCGAGAAGACACGTTTGTTCCTTTTTCACGAAGAGTTGCATGCGTTTTTAAGACTATTTTATACTTGTCAATTTTTGGAAGAACCGTGAGTGATCATTTTTTCGAGTCTTTCTTCTGAAAAAAAGGCAGCAATTCTTTCGATTGTTTCCTAGAGAGATCTTGGAGAAATGCTAGAATTGCTATCTAGTATTTTCAATTGAGACTTTGTTGTATCATGGAGGATTTTTGCCGGTGACCATTAGCAACTTTGTGGGGCAAATAAATCCTTAAAGAAAGTGATATCACGCCTCAAAGTCCGATTTGTTTACTTAATCTGATTTCATTGTTCTACCCTATTCGAAGCCAAATTTTCCAACAGTATGAATGTTGGAATTTAATTTTCTCGCTTTACTTCATCCTCGGGTAAATGCAAAGAATTGCTTGACAATTATGCATCCAAAAGTGATCTCGAAAGTTGTGCATTTTGGGTGTTTCAAAAGGCGTACTGCTTTTTCACTCCTGCAATATTATGTAGGGTAAACGAGTGCTTTGTATTTGAGTCCAATATCAAGTTATTGGTTATAAAGAGTAGCCGTTTTGAGGATGCTGCAGAGGTAAATGCAAGGCTAACGCTGTTGTACCTTACTTTTGTCCTTTCCCTTTATAATCCTATGATCGACCTAGGATGCCTGAACGTTGCGCCTTTTGGTGCCGACGTCAAGTTCAACCATGGGATTTTCGCCACTCCCTGAAAACACTCGAGAACTGTGGAAGGATTAAGGGCTGCGGTTGTTCGTCCTCCTCAGCTTGTTCCTCCAATTGACCCTTGTGACTCAGGGCTTTCGGAGGAAATCCATCTACAAGTACTGGATCCAAGTCGTGGTCTGGACGACGTACCTATAGGCCGAGTCGATTGCAACCCTCACGCCCGGCATCCTCTCAAATCCCCTGGCCAACGTCAAGGATACGAAGGGGACGATCGATCCAAAGAGCCAGATCACTGCTTTCTGGGCGCCGTTCCTTCTCCACTTGGGTGGGCCTAACACCATCATCGCGTCTGCCCTGGCGGACAATAAGCTATGGTTGAGGCAGTTGGCGCAGCTTTGCGTCCAGGTAGGACTAGCTTGTTGCATCTACTTCATGGCCTTGTCAGGGTCTGCACTGTCGATATTAGCAGCTGGCGTGATCCTGGTGGGGTTCATCAATTATGCAGAGAGGACACTGTTTGCACCTGGCTACCGAAGGCCGACTTCGAGATTCGATGCTTTCGCTTCCCGATTTCCGTCCCATGTACCCCAGGATGATAGAGCAGTACACTCTGAAGAAAGAGGAGGGTTACCGAGTCGGCATCGACGAGGTCATGGAGGTTCCGGCTCCGGAGGACCTCTTAGTGAATAGCGGTCAAGCTATCGACAAAGAAAAGGACAGGACTATGGTCAAAGCCTATGAGTTGTTCAAGATCTTCAAGCTTCTCTTCGTGGGCCTTATCCTCAACTCTGGCGACCTGGAGGCAGTAAGCGCATGTTCATGAATAGTGCCATGGACTCGGTGGCGGCTTTTGAGATCGTAGAGATCGAGCTCGAGTTCATGTACGATCTGCCCTACACCAAGGCACTCTTGCTCAACCTTGCTTGGGGCATCATTCGTTGGGTCATTAATGTCTCGGGGCTGTGTGCGGTGTTGGTATTCTACTGTCCTTACAGGATAGGAAGGATTACCCCAAAGTCGACGTCCATATCACCTCCTTGCTGATAAGTGCGGCCATCCTTTTAGAGATTTACTCGGGTCTTCTCACAATTTCATCCGATTGGGTTGACCACTGGCGTTTTCAGGGACCTGGCGGATCCACAATATCAACTGCCGTGGCTTTTCTCCAGATCTGCCGGAACCCAAGATGGTTGAATTCCGTGGCCCAAGCCTCTTGAAATTATCTATCAGGGAAAAAAAGCAGGATCTTCAGCAAGTATCCATGGCTCGCCAAGTTAGATGAGAAGTTGGAGAAGAACTTCTACATCAATTACCAAGAGTTCAAGAGTAACATCAAAGACTGGACCTTCGATCACATGAGCGGTATGGTCGATTATTCGGTACGGAACAGCAGATTGGAGCGGGTTGACCAGTCTTGATCTGGAGGCAAGTGAAGAACTGATGAGGTCAAACAACAATCACCTGATCTGGAGTGTGAAAGATATAGAGTTTGACTATAGCATTCTCATCTGGCACATCGCCACTGAGCTCTGCCCCTACAAGGACCTCGACCAGTGTCAGGGAATAAGACCGGAACACATCAAGGACTACAAAGATGAGTTAGTTGGTCTCTCGGTACATGCTTTATCTTTTAGCACCCCATTTTTCCATGTTGCCAGTAGGGACAGAGGTGCTCCGATATGAAGATACTTCGGTCAACGCTCATAAGTTCTTCGAGGACAAGCTACTGGTGTCGTCAAAGAAAGAAACCAGCATCAGGTCATCGGTTGTCAAGACACGGGCGCAGAATTCATTCAAGAAAGAGAAACATGGTCACACCGGAGTTAAAAGCTGCAACAAGGTGCACAAATCAACAGAGTCGCGTGATCTATGTGAAGCCTGCCATCTTCTGCTCCAAGTGGGAATTCAGCTGCCCGCCATGAAAATACACAGTGGCAAAAGCAGGTCGGTGCTGTTTGATGCGTGCCATCTCGCATCCCAGTTGAATGAAATTGAGTCGAGAGACTTCGGTTGGAAATGGTACTTGATCGGCAAGGTCTGGGCGAAGTTTCTGATATACACAGCATACCAAAGCAAAGGCTACAAACACTTCGAGAGTCTGAGCAGAGGAGGAGAGCTTGCAAGCCATATCTGGCTTCTAATGGCACAATTCCGTGTGGCGGAGCCGATGCTTCCGAAGCACAATGGATTACCAAACTGATCTTGAACTAGAACTTTCAGGTGGAATGCGTCTTTTTTAAACCTACTGTTACTTGAGTAAGATAAATAAGTTGAAGCTCGTCATCTTGAGATGGTGAGGTTAAGTTCTTGAGGAGTCAGGAATAATGAAAACTGATGGTGGATCAGTAACTTTCGGACAGAGATGCGCCAGTGGCATTACCATTGGGACAGAGAATTTGAGTCCCTTAAAGTCGTTTAGTAACTTTCGGCATATCTCCTCAAAAGTGTCGAGTAACTCTTTCATGTTGATTTACTAAGCAACTCCTTAACATAATTAATTTTCATCCCAGTTTGTACGCTTTTAACTTTGGGAAAGCAAGTATGTATCTATATGCGAGACCGAGACCGGTTAATAAAAAAAGAGTAACTTTTAACCTACCATAAATTAGTAGATAGCTTGTCTACTTAGTTAATAACATTTTACTTAGAAAAATCCAGTTCAGGGCCCCTTTTTGCCTATTTACTACTTCTAGTTATGACCTTCTCTAAAAAACTTAAAAACAAAAAAATTATTTTAAGATCCGAAAAATAATGAAAAACTTGCTGTATATTCTCAGCAATTTCTACTAAATCTGAAAAACATTATATTATAAAGGAATGAGCTCAGCTTGTGAAGTAAGTGATCCTTTACCTCTAGTAGTGATTAGAGTCCACAGGTACCTCAAAATAATTTTTGGTTACAAATATGCTATTGTAGAAATTCCTAGCAGAGGCAGGGCACCACTTATCTGAACTCTAGCTATCATGAATTTCATACAATTTCATGCAGTTTCTCTAGCACCACCAAGGAATCATAGTGGTGCATTTGTTACGCAAAAATAAAATGATTCGGAAAATATCTTCATAAAAATAATTATTGTATCACTTACAAAAATAAATAAGTGATTTTTTATTATTATCTATGAATATATTTAGACATAAATTGTTTTCGACTAATGGAAGTATTATTCATTTTCTAATTATTTCAAGTGATACAAATAATTATTTTTAAATTATTTTTCAAATTATTTATCTTCCGCGAAATAAATGGAGCCAAGTGTGATCTTTAATATTCTAAGCAAAAAATTACCAAAATACCCATAAAATTTTCTAGGCCGATGGGGACATGAATGATGTAAATTCCACAAATCGTAAATTACCTAAAAGGAGCCCAATTACGATAAAATTTGGAAAGTTGTCCTCAAATGCATTACTTCAGTCTATAAACTCGAACAAAGATTCAAATGCCCTAAATAACTCTTGAGAAGCATAAATAAAAACAATGGATAGGGTTCATCCAAAAAAAATGTAAATTTCTAGTAGGTACTCTCTATATAGACAAAAAGGTTCATATTTTTTTTTTAACTTCTGCATTTATATGGTCGCTCCTCAAAATGTCACGGTGTACAAAATTCAATGTATAATATTTTTACATCATCTTTAATGAAAAAGATAACATTTTCAGCCACAAAGTAGAGCCAGATTTCGAATACTCTTATTTTTCCATCATTGTTTTGAATTTCCAAAAAGTAGCAAAAATTATGAAAATTTTTTGAAAATACCCAGAATGTAGAAACTTCCATGCCCGTACAAGCCGTGGAGACAAAAATTCAAGAACTTTCCTAAGAAGATGGTACTGTTATTTATAATTAATGACGGTGCAATTTTGTCCATATATTTGTTTTGCTAGTTCATGGCAACCGGTTAATCTTGTGGAAGAATTTAAATATAATTTGGTAAGATACACACACCTTTAATTACTTCGACAGTGGGAGCTAAAGAAAATATGACAAAAAAAAAAAAAAAGCTAAAGAAGAAAAAAAGGACTACGGCACCATAATAAATATTTTTTCAAATTAGTTATTACGTTAAAACAATAAATAAAAATACTTATGTCGTTGATTAGTCACCATTAAATAGTGGTGTGGTGTTACTGTGGAGTCTTACGTTGCTTTTCCAACAAATATAAAACAGAACAAATGTATAAAAAAAAAAGAAAAAAAAAAGAGGGTCACTTAACCCTCGGAGGCACTCAAGAGAACTTAAATGATTTTTACCTACTTGGAAATTGGATTAGATGGGTTGCCATAGGTATTTTCAAAATATAATATGTAATTAAGGAAGAAATTATTATTGTACTTATTATTGTTTTGTTTTGAAGAAAATTACTTTGCCACAAAATTAACTTCTAATTCATTTGAATCGACATAGGGTCGGGTGTCACGTGGTCGTCATGTGTTATTGAATTATTCCGTTTTAACTTTATTCTTTGACTCATGACATCCAAAGATTGATCTTATAATTTGTTAAGTCCTTGGACATCTTCATATATGAGATTCAAATGAACGGATAATTTTTTTGTTTACTAATTCATTACACATTAGGTCTTTTTTTTTTTTTTTTAAATTGTTATCCTACATTACCAATATCACTTATCCTAATTTTAATCACTAGAGAATCCTTTTAGAGTGACTTGATTTGAGCAAAAAGAATGAGAAGCCATCCGAAAGCAAAATAATTTCTTTATTAATCTCAAAGCCAATATTTATTGTGTTTTTTCCATGTTAAAAAAAAACATTAATTGATCATTCGAAGGACATTAACTATTTTTTTGGCTAGGGATTATATTATTCTGCCTGCGAGTGGTATTCGATTTATTCTAATTTTTGTTTTTGTTTTCTATGTTATTTTTTCTTTTTACATATGAAGGAATCTGATGGGATTTTGAAGTGAGATTTTCAATATTAATTTTTTTTTTTGAAAGAGACCAGTAAAACAGGTGACAGGTTTCCTTGAATAAAATTTGTGGTGGAGAACCAACCATTTGGGTTTGGAATTTAACGGCACCGTTGCCTAATCTTTTCCCAAAATTCAATTGGATATGAGGATAAGCTGCACAAGCCATTTGAAGTTAGCAAATCCGTGAAGGACACAATTTTCAGATTTTACAGATTCGATGGGCTAACTTTGGACCTTATAACTCCTCTGTTAAAATTTCATTTTGGACGGATCAGTTATGTACAACAACATAAGTAGTAATAAATATGAACAATCAATTGTGGTTGGCAAAAGGTCGGAATTTGGGACCAACCATTTCCTTGCTTGATTTCATTTAACAAAACTCATGCAATAAATAAAAAACAACTAATTAAGTGGATATTTTGCAATATGAAAGATTGACGTTGCTAGAAATGAACCTGCAGATGATGGAAGGAGAGCAGTGGAGTGTCAGAAGGTGGAGAGTTACAATTTTCGGTTTTGGATAATGTTTTTTGTCGGTGAAAAGCTTAGGTAAAGTGCATTAAGTATAATGCATACAGAAATTCAAGACACAACGAAAAGAGGAGGCCCAGACGGTTTCGCCTTTCTTGGAACCAGACGTGTATGAAATCTTACTTTACCTGTGTATTCCTAAGCGGCGTGGGATTCAGGCCTTGTGCAGAGGCCGTAATTTTTTTTTTTTTTTTTAGAATAAGAATAAACTAGAAATAGATCCTGTAGAATTGGCGAGACCGACTCACTGGCTTAAGGGCTAAAGGTCAAATGCATATAGAAGCCCAAGGCACGCTAAAAAGAGAGGTCTAGACGGCTTCACATTCCGCAGTATTAGGCATATATGCAACCTCATTTGTACACATTGAACCAATAGGGGACTCTGATTTTCATGAGTTGGTGTCTGCGATGAAAATTAGTGAGAAAGGGATATGAAATTGAGTGTATAGTTAAATATTCTTTTATTTCGCTTTAGATCTTTATCTTACTTAAGAACAATTTTGGGAATGGAACTTAGTAAAAGCGAGGCGAAACCTGGCTTCAGTTAATGTATAGAAGATATATCATTCATATATAACCTTTTATTAGCATCAGGCCAAGAAATTGAACATTTTATCGAGGGTTTTCAAAATATTTAATCGATCTTTTTAGCATAGATGGAAAAAGCAAGCATGACTTTTATTTCTAACTTTTTATTTTTTGACATTTGAAATTTGACTGATCTAGAAACCTATACATATGGACATTAAGGTCATTTGCAATTGCAATCATGCCCTTTCATAATTTTTGGAAATCAAATTATGCTTACTTTTTTCTTTGACTTGAATTTTCATTTGAATAGCATAAAAATAAGGGGAAGGTTAAAGTATGCAATTGCTATTTTCTAAATAAAGTTGACCTTAATTTTGAAGTTTTAGTAGGTAGGGATGAGAATGATAAACTTATTGCACTTTTGCTAATTCAGTTATAAACTGTTTTTCGCTCCTTGTCAATTGAGTCAAATCGGCTAATTTTAGCTGGAAATTGCTGATGTGGATGGTCGGCGCTACATGACGCTTTTCTAATAATATTTTTTAATTTTTTTATAATTTTTTTTCTGTTTTTCTTGTTTTTTTTTTCCTTTTTTTTTTTGGGGGTTTTCGGTTCTAGGGCTGGCAAGGGTTACCGAGCAACCCTCGCCGGCCATAGGCGAGGGCTGTCGGCTTTGGGTGAGGGCATTGCGCCCCTCGTTGGCGAAGGCGAGGGCATGCGAGCCCTCGCTAGATCTAGCAGGGTGAGGGTATCGACCTTGCTTATCGCCTAGAGCCGACGGGGGCATCTCAGCCCTCGCCATTTCCGGGGAGGGCTCGCGCGCCCTCACTTTTACTAGCAAGGGCGTCGTGGCCCTTGCCTATGGCCGGCTAGTGTTGCCGGCTAGGTTGGCGAGGGCGTCGTGACCCTTGTCGTTTCTAGGCGAGGGCTTGTGTACCCTCACTTTTGCTGGTGAGGATGTCATGGCCCTTGCCTATGGTTAGCTAGGGTTGCCAACGCTCGTTTGTGGCCGGGCCAACTCTATATCCGAAAACCCAAAGAAAAAGCAAAAAAAGTAAAAATGAGGAACATAAAACCATAAAAAAATTCAAAATAATATTAAAAAAAGTGACACGTTAGCGTTGACTATCCACATTAGCAATTTCCGGCCAAAATTGACTAGATGAACTAAATTGGTAAGAAGTGAAAAGGTTTGGGACTAAATTGATAAGATTGAAAGGTTTAGGATTGAATTAGTAAAAGTGCAATAGGTTTAGGACTTCTTGGATAATTTTCCTAGATGATATCAATACTATAATTATTGTAAGGCTCTTACTTTGGTGCCAAATTTTTTTAAATGATCATTTATGTGCCACATTTTTATAGAGCAATATTAAAGTGATTGATGAAAAAGTGATGTCTTAATATTTTCACACAGGAAGTTTTAAAATTGTGTGTTGCGTAATGTATATACCAAACAACATTGCTAAACCGTGACATCCTTGTCCTCATCCGGTTTTTCAAAACAAAATTGTTTCAACAAGCGATCGTTGGAGGAGATCGTCTTGAGGATCGATAAACCGCAAGGGCATCAGAAAAGGCCACTTTGGGATGAAAACTCGATTTTTTTATTGATAAAGACGTACAAGTGCAGAAAAGTGGAAATGGACCATGGGCGGAGACCCAATGGGCCCGAGCCCAAGTGGGCGGCTCAAGGCCCACACACCCAAGGAGTGGGCGGCTGAGGGAGGTCCATGGGTCCTTCAAGCCCATCAAGCCTTCTTTTGGCAAGATCTTGGCATTAAATGCATGCAAGGATGTGAAGAGTGTATGAATAGTGCGAGATCTTGCTGAAATGACCGAAATGCCCTTCCATTGGACTAAGGACAAAAGGGCAAAGAAGGAAATTGGCAAGAGAAGGGGGCGGCTCAAGCATTTGGGCTCAAATTGGAGAAGTTTGAAGACCTATCTAGCCTCCATAGCTAGTCTAGTCTAAGCCTAGACACTCAATTGTGAAATCCCCTCATTAATGCATAGATTTTCGCTTCTTGAAGAAGCCTTCCTTGAGTGAATGATGTGAGTCCAAAAGCTTGTGAGTTGATGTGCATTAATGGGCAAGATTTCCCTTGTCTCTCTCCTCCTTCTCATGCAAACCATGTTGAAAGCAAATCAATAGCAAAGAGCAACCATGCTTCAAGCATATATAAATGGCAATTATTGTAATCATTCGTGAACATGATGCATGCCTTGAGCTTATGCACTTCTAGTCTTTCTTTCTTGCTCATGCATGCCATGCTCATTAGTCTTCTTGAAGCTGTTTTGGGACTCGAACCCAATTCAATTCAGGCTTTTATCCGGAATTCTGGCTTTTTGCCGGCTTTTGGGACTCAAACCTAGTTAATATGCTCGGGACTCGAACCCAAGTCTCTTGCCAGGCTCTGGGACTTGAACCCAGTTCTTGCTAGGAAATCGGGGACTCAAACTTAGCTCGAGCACAATCTCTTCTTGAGGTTGTATTCAAGTCTTATGCACGTGCCATGAACTATACATTTTATTCTCAAATATAATGCACGTGTCATGAAGTCATTAATTTCTTCATCAACAACATTACAAACGAACCTAAGCCCAAAGCCTCGCTCGAGTAACAAGCATATATGAACCTTGCACCAATCCAAGACATGAACTCGGTACGCCTCAATACCGAATAACATCTTATGGCTATGGGCGAACCTTGACTTGTACCAAACGAAAGCGATGAACCATGACTTCATTTTTGTCATACAAGAAACTTAAGTACATGAACAAGTCATATAATACATCAACATCCCCTCGGCTTGTTCGAGAGAGGATTTCCTAGAGTCAAAGACGTCCCAAATGTTACTAAAAGAATGGAGAAACTACACTTACTTGGGCGAACCTCACACTAAAGCACAAGTTACAAGAGATGGGCAGTTTTGCTTGGAGGCCGAAAGAGAGAAAGAGGGTGTGAGGAGGAGGAGGCGTGCAAGAGGAAGAGGGAGGAGGAAATGAGAGGTAAGGTGGGGAAATTGTGACGTCCTGAAATTTCAATCCGGTTTTCAATTGAATAAATCGGGCCTTTCATCGACGCGCCTATAGTGCTATTCTCTGAGCTGATCATTCGTGAGATAACTAGACTATCTAGGGAAGTCATTAATGGATTTTAACGCAATAGAGTTGAAAATTTGACTAGGAATTGACTGCTCGACCGTGCTAATTTGCAAGGGTCATTACGGCACAATTAAAAATCGATCAGAGGCCGGAGATAGGTCGATTCGACTGAGGTGTGTGATTAAGTGTGAGTGATTCCACCTAATTAAAAAATTCTCGTTGATCGGCACTAAATTGAATTTCTGTCGTTTTGGGTACCCTGTGTCCGTAATTGAAATCGCGAGATTTTCACGACAACCGAGAGTCGCCAATGTGTCGAAGATATACATCGTGCCTTGAAAATAATCGACCATGGGTCAATTGCACAAAAAAATTCCTAAAAGCTACCCGGTAGGTTAGGTCACGCTAAGATCGCGTCGGATTGAAATTAACCGCGAATTTGAACCCGATTTCAGGAATTGAAAATTTTGACATATCACAATTTATTTTAGGAACGTCTACTCATCATTCAAAGAGTTTTCGGAGATTCCGGGATTTTTACGGAAAATCGATTCGGACGATTCGGAAAACGAACGGAAATTCGGAGTGGCCGAATTGAAGGGATTTTTGACTTGCAAACCGAGCTATTTGGTGAAATGGAATTGTAGAAATTATGTGGGCTTTTTCTACTTCAAAAATGGACACCAAATTAAAGAATTTGGGTGGAAACCGAAGCTCAAATTGAAGAATTCGGAACTAGACTTGGGGCAGCAATTTTTGGCATCAAATTTGGATAATTTGTGGAAATTACTTTGCAAGAAAGTATTATGAGACCAAGGGATAAGGTTGGAGATTTTTGGGGGACCAAGCATTTAATTTTGGATTGGTTTTATTGACTTTTGTCCCTTTTCTCTTCAAAGCTTCCTCGGCACACCCATCCACCGACCCCTCCTGCTCACGTTTTCTACTTTGCTTTTCATTTCCCTTGAATTTCCTTCGAAGCTGCCCTGCGTCTGTCTTCAATTCATTGCTTAGCATCCACCGAGACTCTTTCTATGCTTCCCGCAATGCTCCACCGATTGTTGCAGCTTCAGCATCATCATCTTTTCTCCATCGACCGACCAACCTTGCTCCATCTTCTTGTGCAGACCCACTCAATCGAAGACCACCAAAATTTCTTCAAGTTGCAGGTCCACCGAATTCTCCACTGCTTCGTGTCTTCAGCCAGCTCATGCCGGTCAACATCCCCACTCCACAAAGCCCATCTTTGACCGTCCTCTTCTCCACCAAGTTCGGTCCGCCACCGAATTGAGCCCAACATCCCCTCGTGAAGTCAACTGCAAGAAGCCGAGCCCAGCATCTCCACTCGAAATCGAACCAGCAGCTTTGGAGTCGATCTTTTAAGCTTGAACAGCGAGTTTGCGGGCCAATTTTCGGGTCTGATCTGTGCCTCGTTGGCGTCGCCGTTTTGGAACTTGTCAGTCCTCATCGCGTCCCTGTCGTTTTGGTTCGAGCGGATCGCAAATCAAGTGAGTTATCTCACTAAACCTCTCTTAGTAGGTTAATTACGCTTAGATGATAATTAGTTTAAGTTAATTTATGTTTAGGTGGTTAGTTAGATTAGATTAGTGATTTAATTATCTAATTTTGCATGTTAGGTTATTATATTGGATTAATTAAGGCCTAGATAGGTTGTATTAATTATCTAGATTGGCTCGGGAATTTTTCGGGCTCGTCTCGTATTTAATTATGCAATTCCGACCTAGGTTAGCAATTTTGGCATTTAAATTGAATTATTTAATTAATTTTGATAATTATTTAATTATTAAATATTTTCCGAAAATTAGACCGGGATAGCCAGTAACCGGAATTTTGTGCTTAGTTTATGCAATTGGATGTTAATTTGTGCAAATTGAGTGCTGATGTGATTTTTGGTAATTTATTCCAAAAATTGTGAATTTCAATATTTATTCAGAAAATCCCGGGTGTCGGGTTTTAACATCGAAAATGGTTTTATATACTATATAAAATAGTGGGATTTTTAAATTGGAAGATATGAATTTTTCGGGTTCAATCTAACCATGTACTCACACACGACTATTTTCATTGGGTGTTTTTAATATGAAGAAAATAGGCCAGGATCACTATTTTAATGGAGGCATTTGAATTCAATGCACGGTGTCCTAGGCCGAGATTGATTGGTCGTGTGTTGGTTAATGAGAATCCGTCTCTAGCTTTTAAGCCGGACATTAGCCTATATGGTATATCCATTCTTTGGATCGCGGGTTGCAATAGATTCTGGACCTACGCCCCTTCGAGGAAGCCATTTATTAAGATATGGTCGTCGCTGTGCTCAATGGAGGTGAGATGAAGCTGGCTACGCCACAAGACACCGAACTTATGAGTAGGTCGTACTCGGATCGCAGTAGATTCTGGACCTACGTCTCTTCGGGGAAGCTGTCTATTAAGATACAGACATTGTCGTGCTCAATAACGGTGAGACGATGTCTGGCTATGTTAGTAGACACCAAACTTATGAGTAGGTGGTACCCTTAAGGGGAAAATTTAATAATTGAAACGTATGGTTGATTGAGCTAGATGACCCTGATTATGAGACAAAATTGTGTGATATGGTATGGGACGTGTCATAACGATTTGGCCTTATAATTGGGACTCTTGTGATTGATTGAGTTGATGAAGCGTTTCGATTGTTGTGTGCATTAATTATATGCAATTGGAATATGAATTGTGCTGATGTGCAGGAAGAAACTGAGGCGAGGTAAGTCCCCAATTCTAATTGTGTGGTTGTGTGGATAGGGCGCCTTGAGGCGTATTTCCTTCCTAATAGGGGTTTAGGGGGTGGACTCATTGAGACATTGTCTCACTGGTTATTGTATAACCATTTTTAGGTCCGTAGATGGTGTTGGTGGAGAACCGAAGCCCCAGAGTCTGTGGAGATGGAGTCTGAAAGATCGGCATATGTGTCCCACTAGTATGCTGTAGGATAGCTTCTTTTGAGAGTCGATCATTTTGTAGGCTTTAACCTAGACTCTTCTTGGATATAAACCCAATTGTTTATAAAAGTGTGCTTTTGTGAAATGTTGTGTCGCTTTCCTATCCCATGTTGTTTGTTGTCAGGGGTTATTGTTTCGCTTTCGCATGTGCATTAAAAAAACAGAAAGGGTCGGCGACTAGTCCTAGGAAGTCGCAATTGTATCGACCGCAGTAGGATGTGCGCGCGCTCGAGGGTTAGGGCATGACAGAAATGAAGAGGGCTCTTCCTATTTATAACCCTTAATGCCATCTTTATCGAGCCAATCGATCCAATCTTAAGTTTCCATGTAGCCTGCCTAAAATTCTTGGGTGGCAAGTTTACATGCCTCATGATTGAACCTAAAAAGTAAGTTGGTATGGCTAAAAGGTTTTACTTCGCAATTTAGTCCATTGAAATAATCTATGACCTTTTCGCTTTCCATTGGTCCACTTATATCCCGCATTTAATGAACATTTAATGGGGTTTGATCATAATGGTACCATAGTTGCCAACTCGGCAATCTAGAATCTTTGAATCATTAATGAGGGCCCGTGTATCGCTCTCCGATTGGTCCACATATGTGCTACATTTTTCTAGTACTTCAAAGATATTTTGGGCTACCATCATGACGTTTGAATTTTCAAAGGACACATCACCCTTTCATTTAATGAGGGGGTTCTAGAATTTTATCATATTTTGTCATTTTCTTCATCAAAGGTGATCTAGAGAATTCCCTTGTCTAAGTTGATTCCAGGGCCAGAGAAGGGATTATTAGGTACACCTAAGATTCGGCCATCACGCCCCATGCTCGCCCAAACCGTTTTTTTGGACGGTTAGTCGGCCTAAAGGGTCGGTTGTCTTTCGGTCGGTTCAAGGCCAATCCTAAGGCTACCCATGGCTGAGCACTAAGTCAAGGCACTCATGAACCTTAGAATTAGTGACATAATAACTGGGTTTATCTCTGAGCTCATTCCGTTCAGCACCCGATCCATTTGTATGGCTCATGGTCGGTGCATTACCGATCTACGATCGAACATCACCAATTCAAGAATCTTTTATGACCACTAAGGATTAAATAGGGAATGATGCATTTTTGGTGGGAAGGAGATCACATTTGATCAAGTCAGATTCGCTGTGTATTGGTGCATAGCCGGGCGGAATCACCCGCGACCAGGCATTGCGACCGGTCGGATTGACCCATGATCATTCGCCGATCCAAAATCATCCCGTGACCAACCCTCGTGATCAAAAGGTCATTTTATGAGCTGGTGATCCTACCCCATCGGTATGGTTGGTAGAAATTCACGGCCGACACCTTGACCAATTCGTTACCGGTCGATCGGTAGGTCGGTCCATGACTGATCCTTGATTTCTTACCAATTGAACTGATCGATCTATGGCCAATAGCCCATGATCGATCATTTTAGGACCTTATGGCCAATCCTTACGGGGTCGGTATCAAGAGTGTTACATTAAGCGTTGTTCAGTATTGAGCAACCTTCACTCGTTTCTTCTCCGATTTAGTCCCTTGCGAAGCCTAGATGCCGTGCCGATGTCAAACTGACGCTGAATTGCCGTCGGACCACGACTGCGCCACCGCCGGACCGCCGTTCAACTACTGTCCATCTCCTCTGTAGCCTGTAGATGCGTGATTAGCAGTCCACAACTGTTGCTTGGTCTTGTTGTTCCTTCTCTCGACGCATTTCGAAGCCCGGATAATTTGTGAGTGGCTTTCTAGCCCTTGATTAGTGTTATGGTTGCATTTAGGGAGTAGTTTAGGACTTGTTGGTGGTTAAATGATGATTTATTGATGTGATAAGTTATTGTTGGAACTTAGATGGGTTATTGAGTCTCAAAGTGATAGGTTATCACGGTTAGGGCAATAAGTTATCAGATTACAATAAGTGAAATTGATATGTGATTCTGTCATGTCATAATATGATGAAATGTTATTATGTGATAGAGGTGTTAGATGCATTATAGGATTTATGTTAGGGGTGAGCATGGTTTGGGTTGGGCCGGCCCATCCCTTAACCCTAGGACCAACCCGCACAGTGCCGGTCCTCAATTTTTGGGACTGAGGACTGACCCTATTGAGCTTAGGACCGAGGATTGAACCGACTCGGTGGGTTCGGTCCGATTTCGGGGTCAACTTGGGACCAATCAATAGTTTATTTATTTAATTTTTTATACTATCTAAAAAGGCAATCGAGGACTAGACCGACCTAATGGATTTAGTCCGATTCTAGGGTCACCCAGGACCAACCGGTAATTTTTGGTTTCATTTTTTGTACTCCCTGAAAAGGCGAGCGAGGGCCAGACCGACTTTATGGGTTCAGTGACGAGCGAGGTCAGCTAAGAGAGGCGAGCAACGAGTGTTGAATGGGGTGAGCGTCGAGCATCGAGCAGGAGCAACAAGCCAGGCGAGCATCGAGCGGCACGAGTGACCCAAAACAAGTGAGGCGAGTGTCAAGTGGCGAGCGGAGAAGTTATTTCTTTCGATTTTGGCAAATTAAAGACTAAGATGACAAATAAGACAGAAGAGAACGGGTATTAGAGGAGGATGCCGTGAGGAGTTATTTATGCCCTTTTGAACGCCGTGAGGACTCTCCACAAAAATAAATTTCTCCTTTGTAAATTATGGCTTTTGACGTCGTAAAAGACATTAAAAGATCTAAGTTATTAAAAAATAGTGTAAAATTACTTGAACTCCTTGCTAAGGAGCTATTTAATGTTGTTAACACTATTTATTTTAGAGTTTTCTCTATATAAAAAATTATAAATAATATATCAAATATATAATATATATAGAATCAGGGTTGGTCTGGGTTGGACCGACCCTAAACTCCTAGGATCGAGGACCAACCCGCACAGTATTAGTCCAGGAATCTCAGGATCAAGGACCGACTCGATCTTCCTGGGAACTGGACTAGGATGGGCAGAGTTAGGCTGGTTTAGGGTTGGTCTAGGGTTAACCCTAGACTAATGCTCACCCCTAGTTTATGTGATATATGAATTATTGGTTAGATATGACATATGGATTATGTGCTAGATGCATTGTTTGAGTTATGTGCTATAATGATTATGTGTTAAATGTGTTACATAGTTTATGTGTGTATATGTGCTATATGGGTTATGTGTGTGATGACCCAGACTCGGGGCAGTGCGGAGGGACGGAATAAGATCGCCTCGGTAGTACGCGAGCGAGGCTAAGGACATGTTTCCTGTCCCACATCGTTTAGGGAGGGAGTCTTGGGCTAGCTTATAAGGCTTGGGTCCCTCTAACTATACATATGCGTTTTTTTGGGATAGTATGGGCTACCCCAAGAGGAACAAAACCATGAGGACTTAGTGTCCAAAGCGGACAATATGTGAACAGTGGAGACCCGAGATGTTACAAGTGGTATAAGAGCTGACTCCCGCAGCGTGTGGGGCCACAGCGAGGGCGCTGTGCCTTAAGGGGGGAGAATGTGATGACCCAGAC
Source organism: Eucalyptus curtisii (assembly GCA_017140595.1). Taxonomy (NCBI): domain Eukaryota; kingdom Viridiplantae; phylum Streptophyta; class Magnoliopsida; order Myrtales; family Myrtaceae; genus Eucalyptus; species Eucalyptus curtisii. The sequence continues at coordinate 32,163,300 of CM029503.1, read as the reverse complement.
TCGGGGCAGTACGGAGGAACGAAATAAGATCGCCTCGGCAGTATGCGAGCGAGGTTAAGGACATGTCTCCTGTCCCACATCGCTTAGGGAGGGAGTCTTGGTCTAGCTTATAAGGCTCGGGTCCCTCTAACTGTACATACGCGTTTTCTTGGGGTAGTATGGGCTGCCCCGAGAGGAACAAAACCGTGAGGACTTAGTGTCCAAAGTAGACAATATGTGTACAATGGAGACCGGGGATGTTACAAGTGGTATCAGAGCTGACTCCCGCAGCGTGTGGGGCCACAACGAGGGCGCTGTGCCTTAAGGGGGGAGAATGTGATGACCCAAACTTGGGGCAGTACGGAGGAACGGAATAAGATCGCCTTGGCAGTACGCGAGCGAGGTTAAGGACATGTCTCCTGTCCCACATCGCTTAGGGAGGAAGTCTTGGGCTAGCTTATAAGGCTCGGGTCCCTCTAACTGTATATACGCGTTTTCTTGGGGTAGTATGGGCTGCCCCGAGAGGAAAAAAACCATGAGGACTTAGTGTCCAAAATAGACAATATGTGTACAATGGAGACCCGGGATGTTACAATGTGTATATATGTTATACGGGGTCAGTAACCTATGTTACATGTGTCACGTGTGCCGTTATGGAATGACGTTTTGATATGACTCGTTACTAGAGCATATTATGATAGGGTAGTATGCCATACGAATAAAAGATGAGTCATTGGTAATTGTAATGGCACGTGATAGATAATTTTGGAATACTATGATGACCTTACCTCATTGTAATAAGTGATCCATATGCCACGGATTCTTTATGAATAAAATAAAGCATTTATATAATGTAATATGATGCACTTGTGTAACATAGTGGCATTTGACGAGTGATGTGGCATATCGCATGAGTATCACATGGGTTTAATGAGAAAGAAAAGAAATGAATTGTGTGATGATATGCCCGCGTGATTATCTAAGACCCTGATTCTTATGACGTGTGGTGTGAACTCGTCGTAATGGGTTTTAAACGGGATGATGCTCGATTTAGTTCGGATGTCTCAAAGACAACGGGATGCCGATCGCGGATGAATTTCGGAACGAAGCTCTTTACGGGAATGACCGTCCTGATGCATTTTAAGAGGGATGATACCATGCTCGATGGGGCGAGACGATGCCGGTCACACCGGATGACTACGAACCTTTGGGTTGGCCTTGGGTCGACCTTGTGTCCCGAGTGGCCGTAATAATCTGGATATATTTGTATGGAAAGTGCATGAGATTCGTATATGTTCAGGTCTAGATTATTGCATGGCATGAGCACATGATTTGAACCATAATGTGCATTCGTATGTTTGGCTCGAGAGCATGGAATATTGTTATGGAATTGCCTAGGCGTCTATATTAATGGCCTTGAATAATAGATTTGTTATTATGAGAATAGTAAAAGTAAAGTGAGAAGAGTGTTGTCACGTTTTGCCATCGATAGATAATTGCTTGTTTAGGGCGCTTCCGAGGTGAACGACTTCCCTACGCAAGGTCTAGGAAGTTCACTCATTGAGTCTATCTCATATTTATTTCTTGAAATGTTTATAGGCCCTAAGAGTGGTTGAGCTGTTCCGTTAGATATGTTTTGACCTACTCGTTGAGGACAGTTAGGAGGTGACGGAGTATCTTGTATCGGGAGGGGTCGACACACATTACACACGTTACGTCATATGACCATTTGGGTCAATGAAGGTCTACCTAATCTCGTGCCACTGCGATTCCTGGCCTGGTACTTTTGGGTGGGTTGTGACATCCCGAATTTCCAATTCTATTTTCAATAAATTGAAATGGACATTTCATCTGTGCGCATATAGTTCTTTTCCCTGAACTGATCACTCATGAGATAACTAGTCTACTAGGTGAAGCCGTTAAGAAATTCTAATGCATCGGACTTGAGAATTTGACCAGGAAACGACCTTTCGACCGAGTTAATCTGCAAGGGTCATTACGGCACAGTTAAAAATCGATTAGGGACCGGAGATAGGTCGACTCGACAGAGGCATGTGATCGAGTGTGGGTGATTCCACCAGATCGCACAATTCTTGTCGATTGGCCCGGACCGGCTTTTCGTTGTTTGGGTACCCCCGTGTCCGTGTTTGAAACCTTGAGATTATCCCGACAACCCGAGAGCCAATGTGTCAAAGATGTACATTGTGGCTTGAATTGATCAACCACGGGTTAAATGCACGAAAATTTCTAAAAGCTACCCGGTAGATTAGGACGCGCTAATATCGGACCAGAGTGAAATTAACCGGGAAATTGAGATCGAATTCAGAAATTGGAAGTCCTGGAATGTCACAAATCATTTTAGGAACATTGACTCATCTTCGAAAGATTTTTCATGCAAACCGAGTTTTTCAGCAAAATAATCAAATTATGGCTAATTTGGCTCGGAAAATTGGTAGGCCGGCTTTTGGTTGTACTTTTGAGATCTAAGATGGTTCTATGGTCAAGTGATTATGTGAATTGAAGTGTGGTGACATTGGATTAATTTTATAGACTCCATTTTGGTTCAATTAGAGGAGAATTGAAGACTTTGAATTTTATGCCTCGGCGGAAAATGAAATTGAACCTATTGGAATAAGGTTGTGGGAGATTGGAGATAGTGGAAGATGACATCATCTTATGTCATGGTCGTTGGGGCAAGAGTGGCTAGGATTTTTACAAGTGGATGGTGAGGATTGGCTTTTGAAAAGGTGGGCTTTCAACATCATCTTCTTCCTTGATTCAAGGGGGCTTGTCTTGGCTTTTGAAAGAGGAGAGAGAAGGAGGAACGACTAGCAGCTCGCCGGCCCGCTCGTACGCCCGGCCGCCGCTCGCTCGCACGCCGTCGTCGCCGTCGCCGCCGCCGCCGCACGCCGCCTCGCGCCGCCCGCGCGTCGCTCGCCTCTCCGTTTCACTCCACCCTTGTCCACGCGCCGTCGCCGTCGTCTCGAGCTACCAGCCGTCGCCGGAGCTCGCCCCCATCGCCGTCGACCTCCCCATCAGCCCGTCCAAGCCCCACCGGTCTTCTCCGCCCGTTTCCGACCCAAGCCGACCTCGGATTCGCCCTCTACCGGCAACAACCAGCGGTAGGGGTGAGCGGTCTAGGGTCGACCCCGGACCGGCCCAACCCGCCGGTCTGGTCCGGTTCTCAAGGGGACCCAGGTCGGTCCTTGGTCCTGAAATTTCGGGACCGACACTGTCTTGCGGGTTGGTCCTCGGTCCTAAGAGTTTTGGGTTGGTCCAACCCTGGACCAACCTATATATATTACATTATATTATTTATAATTCTTTTATATAATCAAACCTAAGTAAAATGTCTGTTATAAAACCTAAGAGTTATGGTGAGATATTCTATCAATAGCACTAATAGTAATTTCAATTTAAAACTTTTATTGAGTATTAATTATGTGTCGTTTGTTTTGTTTTCAGGTGTTTAGAAGTTCAAGTGAATTAACAAGATGTGAAATTATATATTCATGGTTTATTTTAAGTATTTTGAACTTTTTATGGTTTAATTGTATTTTACTAATGAATTTCAGCTGCACTTTGCTTTTCAATTTGTGTCAAATGGTAGAAGTTTTTGAAAGAGTAGAGTAATCTGAGTTGCTACGGTGATTTGCTAGTCAAGTGGTGTGAAGCTCATTTTTTGGTTGAATGGACTCTACATGATCAAATGCAGGAAAACGCTTTTGCATATGGTGTTATGAATATTAAAGATATATGATTACAAGAACTTTCCATCTTGTCCCATATCTTGATGAGCGGTTAGTAGGTACGAAATTTCTATTATTGTGTCATCTTAAATTTGCTGAATATGTATTGGTATTTATAGTTTAGTTGCACAATTCCGCATTGTCGATGGATGTGTAATTTGAATTTGTAGGTTTGCTTTTTAGGGAGTATTAAAAACAAGACAAAAAAATTATTGATCGGTCCGGGTTGACCACGGAACCGGACCGAACCCATTGGGTCGGTCCGGTCCTTGGTCCCGAGGCTCAATAGGGTCGGTCCTCGGTCCTAAAAATTGAGGACCGACACGTACGGTTGGTCCTAGGGTTAGGGGGTGGCCCGGACCAACCCGGACCATGCTCACCCCTAACCAGCAGCTAGAAAAATGGGTATGGCAGCAGCCGTGGCCCGTTTTGGCCGGCTTCCTGGCCCCCGGAGTTTAGGTCCGCCTTTGGGAAAGTCGATCCCCTCGTCGCCCTCATCGTTTTGGTCCGCTCGGCTCACTAATCCGGTGAGTTTAGCTCACTAAACCTCGCTTAGAGGGTTAATTATGCTTATGGAGGTTTAGTTTATGTCAAGTGTTATTAGGTGGTTAGTTTAAGTTATTTAAGAGTAGATTAGATTAAGGTGGTGTTTTAATTTAAAGTTGTTTAATTAGGGTTAAGAAGGTTTATTTTATGATAAGCCTTGATGTGACTTAAAGGAATTTATTTTTGATTTAAATAAATGTTTCGAAATTATTGGATTATTTAATAATATATTATATTACGAAAATTATTAAAATATTATTATTTAATTAATTTTCGGAATAAATTTAATTATTTAATAAATTCCGAAAATTTTGTCGGGACCCTAAATTCTCGAATTTCGCTGATCGCCGCCGTGTATTCAGATTTTGAAGCTGATGGTTGGATATTACAAATTGAGCATGGATTGTGAAAAAAATATGGATATTATTATTTAATTAATTTTCGAAATAAATTTAATTATTTATTAAATTCGAAAATTATTTCGGGACCCTAAATTCTTAGAATTTCATGCTGATCGTTCTTTGTGTATTGAGATTTTGAATTTGATGAGTGGATATTGCAAATCGAGTGTCGACTGTGAAAAATGTGGATTTTATTCAGAAAATCCCAAGTGTCGGGTTTGGCAATGAAATTGGATTTTAAGGATTACTATTGCAATTGGAGTATTTGAGTGAAATGTAAATTGTCGGGAGGTCGGTTTTGAATTGTCGTGTCTTTGGTTGAAAGACTCGGTATTGATAGAGGCTAAGCCAACCTGGACTCGTATTCCTTTAGAATTGCCGTCAACTTAATGATGAGACTCGGGTCACGGTAGAGGCTAGGCCAACTGGGAGCCGATTCTAAACTTAGTGACGAGGCTCGAGTCATGATGAGAGGCTAAGCCAAGCGGACGTATTCCTTTTTAATCGCCGTCAATATAGTGACGAGGCCGGGTCGCTTGATAGAGGCTAGGCCAACTGGACCTATGCTCCTTCGGGAATGCCGTCGACGTAGTGACGAAGCCGCGCTCTCAAGGGGGGGAGGCGATGCCGGCATTAATGTCGTAGATAGCCGAAGCTGCGAGTAGGCTATGCCCTTGTGTGGCGATGAATAATAATTGGAATGCGTCTTGAGTGTGTTTGTGGTTCCTATGAAAGTGTTGGCGTTCCAACTGTTTGAATTCTTATTATTTCCTGAGTTGGTGTGATACAAATTGTGCTAAACTGCAGGAAGGAATTAAGACGAGATAAGTCTTCTGTGTGATGTGGCTAGGCCACCCGGGGTGTATTTTCTTTCTAATAGGGGTTTAGGGGGGTTGAACTTGCTGAGACAATGTCTCACCCCGTTGTGGGCCAAAATTTCAGGTCCCTAGATGGTGGTCGTGAAGGAACCGAAGCCCTAAGTCTGGGAAGGTGGAAGCTGAAGGATCGGTGAACGTGTCCTGCTAGTTGGTCTTAGGATAGTTCCCCTTTTATCATGCTGGTCTATTTTGTAATCAGTCTAGTATTGTATTTAAACCTATGTGTTTATAAACGAGTGTTTGGTATTATGATTGAATGCCTGCTTTTCTATCCCAAGTTAAATGTTGTAAGGGGATTTGTTTCGCTACCGCATGTGTAATAAAATGAATGGGTCGGCGACGTATCCTGGGATGTCGCATGTTTGATCGACCGCAGTGGGATGTGCACGTGCTCGGGGTTCGGGGCGTGACATCCCCGTTTAAGTGGTATCAGAGCATGGTCTGTGTATGGAGTGATAAGGTGCGATGAGTCATGGGATAGTTAGTGGGAAAGACTTTTAATATGCTGATGTATGTGGTTGATAACTGTTTGGTAGTGTGTTTGTGGGGTCATTTAATTCTGTGAGAGTACCGCTGCAAGCCGGTACTGAGGGTGTAGCAGCACCGAGCGATCCTTGGTTTGTCAGGATCGTCCTGGCGCGTTAGTCTTTGGGAAGCTTTTTGAGTAAGCAAGATCAAGATTGAGCCGCCGCTGTTGCCGTTGTCACTACTGTCGCCAGTGCCGTAACCGTTGTTGTTGCTGCGCCTGTTGAGGCCCAAGCTGGAGTTGTGACCAGGGATCAAGCCACCGTATCTGAGTCAAAGTTCAGTTTAAGCAGAGTTGGAAATCGAGTGGGGGAAAGGCCGATGTAAGGAGAAATGTGCCCCTTTCACCTAACCGGCAGAGTAGAATTGGAAAGTCAGTGCCCAACTCGATTGATGTGTTTTGTGTCCGTAAGAAAAGACATGGATCTGTCCGTCTGTAAGAGGGAAAGGACTTGTTACAAGTGTCGCCAATACGGCCATCTGATCAAGGGTTGTCCGTACAGATAGATGGAACTACAGCTGTTTCTGCCACCGCTGTCAATAGAACGAACGAGAGGAAACATACTTCAAGGCATTTAGTGGGGTACTTGGAACGAGAACCCCGGTGCAAGGAAGGGTGCATCTTGTCACCCGACGGGGGAGGTGGAGGACTCACCGATCGTATGCCGAGTTTGTGGAAGGAAACATGAATCAGTTAAGTGTCCCGGTTTAACGGGAGCATGCTTTGTATGTGGCCAGCACGGCCGTCGGGTTAGGAATTACCCGCGTAAGTTCAGGAGAGCGTAAGCACCGTTACTGTAGATTGGACGCCACTAGGATGGCTAGAGGAGCATGAATGAGTCGACCATGCATCGATCAAGGGAATGGTGCTTTTGAGATGTTTTTATCAAAGTCGCGCAGTAGAATTTTTAGTGAAGGTTGTAGAATTTTAGTTGTGGTGATAAAGTATTAGAAAGATGAATCTCTGACTATGGTTGTACTTGAAGGGTTTGCTTAAGTATGACTTGGAAGTCATTTGTAAAAGGTTTGGCTTGAGGAGTTTTCGGGGGTTATGAATCGTAGTAGCGATATAATTTGGTTTGTCAGTTAGCGTGCGAAAGTTTTGAATTATCGAAAGTAGAAGAGGACCTTCACTCCTTATCATTCATCACTGAAGATGACCTGGTTCTGGTTGTTGGTTACCAAATCTACATGGCAACTGTATTGGATACGTCAGTTGAGGAGCCGTATATGGAGAACCTAACCGTGGTACCGAAGTTTTCTGGGGTAATACCTGAACAAGTGTCAGGTCTGTTGTCCGAAAGAGAAATAGAGTTTGTAATTGAATTAACACCGGGAGAGATCAGTCTCTAAGACTCCTTATTGGATGGCTTGGTCGAGCTGAAAGAACTGAAAGTGCAGGTGCATGGGTTGTTAGATAAAGGATTTATCCGTCCGAGTGCATCACCTTGGGGAGCACCAGTTCTGTTCGTGAAGAAAGAAGATGGTTTGTTGCGCCTATGTATTGACTATCAATAACTCAATCAGGTGGCGATCAAGAATAGGTATCTGTTGCCGAAGGTCGATGACTTGTTCGATCAGCTTCCAGGAGTATTGAGATTCTCTAAGATTGACTTGAGGACAGGGTATCATCAACTAGAGGATCAGAAATGAGGTTATATCGAAGTTAGTGTATTGCAATCGATACGACCAGTATGAGTTACTGTAATGCCGTTTGGTTTGAAGAATGCTTCAGCTGCTTTCGTGGATCTGATGAATCGTAGGTTGAAGGAGTACTTGGATCAGTTCGTAATCGTGTTCATCGACGACATTCTAGTATACTCGAGGAGTATTGAGGATGAAAGGCACTTAAGGATAGTGCTTTAGACTTTGAGGAATCATGAGCTGTACGCCAAGTTCAGTAAGTGTGAGTCTTGGTTAACTCGGGTGACGTTCCTAGGTCACGTCATCTCCGGAGAAGGAATCTCAGTGGACCTAGTCAAGATAGAGACAGTGATCAACTAGCTAAGACTGACTACAGTGACAGAGATCAGAAGTAGCAGAGTATTACAGACAGTTCGTAGAAGGGTTTTCAGTGTTAGCATCGCCGTTGACAAGACTTCTGAAGAAGGAAGAAAAGTTTGTGTGATTAGATATGTGCGAGAGTAGTTCCCAAGAGCTTAAGCAGAAGCTAACTATTGCACCCGTGTTTAGTATTCCATCTGATCTAGTAGGATTCGAGATCTACAGTGATGCGCCGTTTAAAGGATTGGGTTGCGTGTTGATGCAGCATGACAGGGTTGTTGCATACACATCCCATCAGTTGAGACCTCATGAGTTGAATTACCCGACGCATGACTTAGAACTCGCAGCTTTGATCTTCGCATTGAAAATTTGGAGATGTTAGTTGTGTGGAGAAAGATTATGGATCTTCACTGACCAGCATAGTCTTCAGTATTCATTCTCTCAGAAGGAGTTGATTATGAGACAGCGTTGATGGATGGAAATCCTGAAGGACTGTGACTGTGAGATTTTGTATCACCCTAGAAAAGCGAACAAGGTCGCCGATGCACTGAGTAGGAAGTCTTCAGTTGCGCAGATGGTACTCAAGGAATGGAGTCTACTTGAGAGAGCACGAGATTCGGGTTTCAAATTTGAGGTAGGCCACCTTTAGACTCTTATGGCCATCCTCATAATTGAGCTGGATGTGCAGATCAGAATCAGAACACTTCAGTGTCAGATTCAGAGATTCAGAAAGCTGTGCAAGAATGTCACCAAGTGTCTGACGTGTTGGCCAGGGAAGGTACATCATCGTAAGCTGAGAGGACTCTTGTAACCTCTCAAGGTCCTTAGTGCGGAAATGAGATCGTGTCACAATGGATCTGGTGACGGGCTGATCAAGGGATCAAAGGGGTAATGATTCGATTTGGACAGTGGTCGACAGACTGACAAAGTCGGCTCAATTCATCGTAGTACGAAAGGACAATTCAGATCGTTGAGGACAGGTTGAGAGCTTGTAGGTTGGTTTTCAAAGAAAGTTGAAAGAAACAACTTCTTCTTGTTGAGTTCACTTACAGCAATAGTTGCCAGTAGAGTTTTCAGATGGTTCCCAGCTTCCACAGAACAGTTAGATGGTTCTTTCGAAGCGAGCGGAGCGAGTGTACAGAACTTGTTGGTTGAGATGGGGTCAGAGATCGAAAAATCGCAGGTCCAGAGTTGGTTCAGAAATCAGTGATTCAGTTGCAGTTATTAGAGACAGACTTGAGGCCGCTCAGAATCGCCAGCTTAGCTTCGCAGATTTTTGGTATCGAAGACCTTTGGAATTTCAAGTAGGAAGGTATATTTTCATGGATGTCGCCTTGTTAGGGACATCGCGTTTTGTTAAGAAAGGAAAGTTGAAACGGCACTTACATCCGAATCCATCGAAATTTGGGTTCAAAGGAGGATTTTGACTTTGATTGAATAAAGAAAGCAATTCGAGACACATCGGCACCTTTAGCCGAGTAGTACCCGAGAGTGAAGAAAAATGGTCCGAAATTGAGAGTTTGAATAATTGATGCGGTAGTTAACCGCTTAGTGGAAAAAGGGAAAAATAAAAAGAAAAAGAACCAAATTGTTGCAGCTTTTATTTTCGCAAAAGTGGACAAGTGTTCAGCATTTTAAATCCGTGATGGTTTGGACAAGCTTGGAAGTGATCGACATTACCGCGAATGAAAGAGTAACCAGGGAAAGAGAAGATTCGATGAGACAATTGTAACCCCACCTTTGTGTTTAAGAATTTGTAAAGGTTTAAATTTCGAGGACGAAATTTTTATAAGAGGGGAAGAGTTGTGACATCCCGAATTTCCAATTCTATTTTCAATAAATTGAAATGGGCATTTCATCTATGCGCATATAGTTCTTTTCCCTGAACTGATCACTCATGGGATAACTAGTCTACTAGGTGAAGCCGTTAAGAAATTCTAATGCATCGGACTTGAGAATTTGACCAGGAAATGACCTTTCGATCGAGTTAATCTGCAAGGGTCATTACGGCACAGTTAAAAATCGATTAGGGACCGGGGATAGGTCGACTCGACAGAGGCATGTGATCGAGTGTGGGTGATTCCATAAGATCGCACAATTCTTGTCGATCGGCACTGGACTGGCTTTTCTGTCGTTTGGGTACCCTGTGTCCGTGTTTGAAACCTTGAGATTATCCCGACAACCGAGAGTCGCCAATGTGTCAAAGATGTACATTGTGGCTTGAATTGATCAACCAACAGGTCAAATGCACGAAAATTTCTAAAAGCTACTCGGTAGATTAGGACGCGCTAATATTGTGCCAGAGTGAAATTAACCGTGAAATTGAGATCGAATTCATAAATTGGAAGTCCTGGAATGTCACAAATCATTTTAGGAACATTGACTCATCTTCGAAAGATTTTTCATGCAAACCGGGTTTTTCAGCAAAATAATCAAATTATGGCTAATTTGGTTCGGAAAATTGGTAGGCCCGCTTTTGGTTGTACTTTTGAGATCTAAGATGGTTCTATGGTCAAGTGATTATGTGAATTGAAGTGTGGTGACATTGGCTTAATTTTATAGACTCCATTTTGGTTCAATTAGAGGAGAATTGAAGACTTTGAATTTTATGCCCCGGCGGAAAATGAAATTGAACCTATTGGAATAAGGTTGTGGGAGATTGGAGATAGTGGAAGATGACATCATCTTATGTCATGGTAGTTGGGGCAAGAGTGGCTAGGATGTTGACAAGTGGATGGTGAGGATTGACTCTTGAAAAGGTGGGCTTTCAACATCATCTTCTTCCTTGATTCAAGGGGCTTGTCTTGGCTTTTGAAAGAGGAGAGAGAAGGAGGAACGACCAGCAGCTCGCCGGCCCGCTCGCACGCCCGGCCGGCCGCCCGCTCTCACACCGTCGTCGCCGTCGCCGCCGCCGCACGCCGCCCCTCGCCGCCCGCGTGTCGCTCGCCTCTCCCTTTCACTCCACCCTCGTCCGCGCGCCGTCGCCGTCGTCTCGAGCTACCAGCCGTCGCCGGAGCTCGCCCCCGCCGCCGTCGACCTCCCCATCAGCCCGTCCAAGCCCCACCGGTCTTCTCCGCCCGTTTCCGACCCAAGCCGACCGCGGATTCGCCTCTACCGGCAACAACCAGCAACTAGAAAAATGGGTATGGCAGCAGCTTCGTGGCCCGTTTTGGCCAGCTTCCTGGCCCCGGAGTTTAGGTCCGCCTTTGGGAAAGTCGATCCTCGTCGCCCTCGTCGTTTTGGTCCGCTCGGCTCGCTAATCCGGTGAGTTTAGCTCACTAAACCTCGCTTAGAGGGTTAATTATGCTTATGGAGGTTTAGTTTATGTTAAGTATTATTAGGTGGTTAGTTTAAGTTATTTAAGAGTGGATTAGATTAAGGTGGTGTTTTAATTTAAAGTGTGTTTAATTAGGGTTAAGAAGATTTATTTTATGATAAGCCTTGATGTGACTTAAAGGAATTTATTTTTGATTTAAATAAATGTTTCGAAATTATTGGATTATTTAATAATATATTATATTACGAAAATTATTAAAATATTATTATTTAATTAATTTTCGGAATAAACTTAATTATTTAATAAATTCGAAAATTTTGTCGGGACCCTAAATTCTCGAATTTTGTCCGATCGCCGCCGTGTATTCGGATTTTGAAGCTGATGGTTGGATATTACAAATTGAGCATGGATTGTGAAAAAAATATGGATATTATTATTTAATTAATTTTCGAAATGAATTTAATTATTTATTAAATTTCGAAAATTATTTCGGGACCCTAAATTCTTAGAATTTCATGCTTATCGCTGCTGTGTATTGAGATTTTGAATTTGATGAGTGGATATTGCAAATCGAGTGTTGATTGTGAAAAATGTGGATTTTATTCGAGAAAATCTCAAGTGTCGGGTTTGGCAATGAAATTGGATTTTAAGGATTACTATTGCAATTGGAGTATTTGAGTGAAATGTAAATTGTCCGGAGGTCGGTTTTGAATTGTCGTGTCTTTGGTTGAAAGACTCGGTCGCGATAAAGAGGCTAAGCCAACTGGACTGTATTCCTTTAGAATCGCCGTCAACTTAGTGATGAGACTCGGGTCACAGTAGAGGCTAGGCCAACTGGAGCTGATTCTAAACTTAGTGATGAGGCTCGGGTCGCAGTAGAGGCTAAGCCAACTGGACCTGTATTCCTTTTTAATCGCCGTCAATATAGTGACGAGGCCCGGGTCGCAGTAGAGGCTAGGCCAACTGGACCTATGCTCCTTCGGGAATGCCGTCGACGTAGTGATGAAACTGCGCTCCAAGGGGGAGGCGATGCCTAGCATTAATGTCAATAGATAGCCATACTGCGAGTAGGCTATGCCCTTGTGTGGCGGTGAATAATAATTGGAATGCGTCTTTGAGTGTGTTTGTGGTTCCTATGAAAGTGTTGGCGTTCCAACTGTTTGAATTCTTATTATTTCCGAGTTGGTGTGATACAAATTGTGCTAAAGCTGCGGGAAGGAATTAAGACGAGGTAAGTCTTACGTGTGATGTGGCTAGGCCACCCGGGGTGTATTTTCTTTCTAATAGGGGTTTAGAGGGGTTGAACTTGCTGAGACAATGTCTCACCCCGTTGTGGGCCAAAATTTCAGGTCCCTAGATGGTGGTCGTGAAGGAACCGAGGCCCTAAGTCTAGGAAGGTGGAAGCTGAAGGATCGGTGAACGTGTCCTGCTAGTTGGTCTTAGGATAGTTCCCCTTTTATCGTGTCTTGATCTATTTTGTAATCAGTCCAGTATTGTATTTAAACCTATGTGTTTATAAACGAGTGTTTGGTATTGTGATTGAATGCCTGCTTTTCTATCCCAAGTTAAATGTTGTCAGGGGATTTGTTTCGCTTCCGCATGTGTAATAAAATGAATGGGTCGGCGACGTATCCTGGGATGTCGCATGTTTGATCGACCGCAGTGGGATGTGCACGCGCTCAGGGTTCGGGGCGTGACATGGGTAATGAGAGCCATGGTCCCATTCGTGGCTTCGACGGTTTGCCGAGTGTCAGAGGTTCTAGGGGAGGCATCAATTGGAATGCCAAGGACGAGGACATTCCCGATGGAAAGATGTCCGACCCCAAGCTAATCATCGTGCCGGAGCGATGGATCCCGAAGGTCATTGAGGCTTAGATAGTAGTGGGGTTGCTAGTACTTTTTGGACCGCCCTAGAGGCGTAGGCATACCCCGGGCCCTTTTGTAGAAGGTCGTGGCAGTCTATGAAGCACGGACACGTTGCCTGTGCTTTCGTGTCGTGTCCAACACGTGTCGGACATGTCGACACGGTCAGACACAGCCGGACACGCGGTCAACATGTGTAGGGGTGAGCGTGGTTCACGGGTAGAACCAAGAACTAGAGAACCGGGTTCAGTTCGGTTCCCGATTCTAAAGAGACCGGTTCCGGTTCCCGGTTCCCTTTTTCAGGGAAACAGAGTACGATTAACCTCTGGATTTGAAATCACTGCTTATATACCTGGTATTGGCCATAATTCACAAGAACATTTTGTAGTCTTAGTAAGAGGGGGAAGGGTTAACGACGGAATCGGAACCGGTCAAAGTAAAAAAAAAAAAAAAAGAAAATCCTATAACAAATTATTTCTCATTTCCCCCACGTGATTCCCCCTCTTCCGCTTCCTTTTTCTCTCTCTCTTTCTTTTCCCCACTTTTTCCTCTCACGTCACTTCCTGCCCCCAACTTTCTTCTTTTCATCTCTCTCCTCTTTCCCCTTCTCTTGGCCGAAACCCCCCCTTCTTCTTCTTCTTCTTCTTCTTCCTTTCCTCTTGCTTTGGCCGCTACTTCACCCACCACCACACCGCCGCCCCACGCTCTACTCACCACCACCTCTTGGCCACCGAACCTCCACCACCTCGCCGCCCCACGCTTGTCTGACGAGCCGTCTCGCCGTTGAGCCCAACGAGCTGTCGCGCCATCCGCGCCGCCCCTCGCCGCTGTGAGCCACCGCCGCCGTACTCAAGCCACCGTCACCACCTCTTACCGTCACTCTCTCGGCCATCCGGGCCGTCGTTGCTCAAAACCTCCACCGCCTTCACCAGAACCGAGCTCTTCCCCCCTTGGCCATGGGTTGAGCCGCGACCGCCGCCGTCTTCACCGTGCCGCCATTGGTGCCATGAGACTCGTGTCTTCTTCGCCATCGCACTGCCGTCGCCGCATGCTCGCAGTTGCCGAACCTCCCTCGACACCCTCGAAGTTCTTGGGGTTCATATGGAATCCCCTATCCTAGATCATGGAGCTTGCTGCTATCATGACCATTACACTTACAAATGGAGGGGTGGGTGAATTTTTCTTCTACTTGTTTGTCTCTCTTTGTTTTTAGGGTAAAATTTGAGTTTTTGTGAAAGATGGTATCCATTTATTTCTGATTCTTCCTTTGTAGGGCAAGCCTCCAGATTGGCAAGATTTCATAGGCATCGCCACTCTTCTATTTATAAACTCCCCTATTGGCTTTATCGAGGAGAACAATGCCGGTAACGCTGCGGTTTGAAGAGCTCGCTAAATCGATTCTAACCACTGAAGTCGAGGTTATCTAATGGACTTAGAGCATGTGCATTGTTTTTTCGGCTTCGATAGTCAGTTTAAAAATGGCTTATTTTGCTTCATGTTGCATTCTTTTTTATAGGAAATAAAGTGATAATCATAATATAGAAGAAGCCAAGAAATTGACCCATTAACTTCATGCTTCAATTTCAGGGCATCCCTTAACCGAGTCGTTACTATACGTTGGATCAATTGGTTAGTGCCGTGTTGGCGCACTTCATCTTGAAGGAGAAACTACACAAGCTGGGGATGTTGGGCTGTGTGATGTGCATTGTCGGTTTTGTCATAATTGTCATCCACGCACCGCAAGAAAGTCCCATCACTTCTGTTCAAGAAATATGGATTATGGCAACTCAACCAGGTCAGTCTTCAGGCCTGGTTTATGTGTTCTTTATACGATCACGGATTTGCTGATAACTGACTGCATTTACATATCTTTTTCAGCTTTTCTGCTTTACGTCGGCTCGGTAATCATGCTGGTGTTCATCCTGGTTTCCATTTTTTACCTAGATGTGGGCATACGGATGTGCTAGTTTACATTGGCATCTGCTCATTAATGGGCTCTCTCTCAATAAATCAACTGCTTCTGCATCTTTTGGAATTCTTTCTTCCTTCCAACCTACTTTAGTGTATTTACACCAACCAGATTGGTGGAAGCCCCACCTAAACACAAGAGTTGACCTTGCATCGTTAGCTTTAGGTAGATCTTTGATTCGGGGTGCAGGGAGGCTCATCACCAGGGACAAATCGTATTCTTTTCTGATTCTTTTTGTCCTATCAAAACAAAGTTAATGAGTTATAATAATTGTCGTGGGGACATGTCTAAATTACTTCTGCATATGGGTTTTTTTTCTTTCTCGGTTTTCATAAGTTGTATGATCTATCTGCAGGTGATGAGTGTGAAAGCCCGTGGGACTTCTTTGAAGTTGACTTTTGAGGGGAAGAATCAGTTGATCTATCCGGAGACTTGGTTCTTTATGTTGGTGGTGGCTACATGTATAGTTACCCAAATGAATTATCTCAACAAGGTCCGTCCCAAGATGTTATCCAACTTTAATTAGCTAACTTGCCCAATGCTGAATTTGTAAATTTCATTTGTCATTGCCTCACAACAATCGATAATATTGAATGACACCAAATTTCCTCTTTTACGGTAACTTTTACTTTTCCCGTATGTTGAGATTACATAACATTGGGAGAAAAAAAAAGCCATTGAATATATGCATCTTTCTTAACTAGATTTTCACCTGTAAACTTGAAAATGTATGTTCCCGTGGCCTTTTGGCAAGGTTACTGCCCTCCTTCATTGCTGGATGTGGTCTGTCCTTTTCATTTACCTATGTGGTAATTCTTTATGTCGGGATTGGGGAATCAAATCTCTTGCTTCAGAAACTATTTACAGTTGTTTTTTATTGCAAAAGGTTTCTTTGGGTTCCGTTTATTTATGGATGATATAGTGCTTGATGAGAGCTTATCTTAAGAGCTTTTCTTAGTCTGCTTGGTTTCTCTTTGGTTTGTCTTTTTCCTTCTTCGTTATAGTTCAAATCTGAAAATGAAAAAAAAAAAAAAAAGAACCTGTTGGAACTTGGAACCGACCCTGAAACTTGTGACAGGGTAGGTTCTAGGTTCTTGGTTCTAACGGATAGGTTCCAGGTTCCAAAAAATGAGGAACCTGTACCCGAGGGTAGGTTTCAGGTTCCAAACGGAACCGAACCAGAACCGGGAACCGCTCACCCCTAAACGGGTGTCGGATTTTCCGACACACAGTCAACTTTTCTCGACACGCGTTCGACGCGTGTCCGGAAGACTGATGGAGGGTGGAGGCGAGGGAGGGCGAGGGAGCAGAGGCCGCTTTTTATTAGGAAAATCTATGTGATTTTAGATGAAGCTATTTTAAGAGAATGTTTGCTCAGTGATTTTGCTTTTGAGTCTAATGAAACAAAGAAAAATAGTGTCAAAGTTGGGAATATTTTATTTGTGACTTTTGCTTTTGGCTCACTCTAATTTTTAAAACTCTCTAGCAACAATTTTATGAATGATCAATTTAATGCCAAACCATTTTGAATGATCATTTTGGTGCCAAAATTATTTAAAGCAACCATTTAAGTGACTTCAACGAGCCATGCCAGATTTCGACAAACTAAGTCAGTGTATTCACTTAAGATGATCATTTTTTAAAAGTTGTGGCACTTAAAATGATTGTTCGGAAAGTTTTAACACTAAAGTGACGCCCTGTAAAAATTGTGGCGTTGATGACCTCCTTTCCACTCTAGGCAAAAATAAAACTTGTTTTGAGGTTATGAATTTTTTGACTTTGAGGTTTTCATACGTTTCTAGCCTTGATATGCAATGTTAGGGTTTAATGAAGTTAAGGTCCTTCACGTGATAGTATGTGAAGGACGAAAATATTCAGCTCATAAGAAAAATGTTCAGCGAGTGTTGCACACCACATGCCAATTGGTCAAACATGGACGACAAGTCGTGATCACGATGGTCATAAAGCACATTAGCTAACGGCGATGTGGTGTGAGATGTGTGCTCTCGTGCTTTGTTTTTATTGTATCGACGACTTCATTCCAGGATTTAACACGGAGATTAGTACCTAAGGACAATAATATGTTGTTTGGGAATCGAAGCAATCAACTCAATGCATCAGAATCGCTTCAACTTGGAGTGAGCATTTATCACCCTTTTTTAGCCTTTTTGAGTGTCTTTCCTTGTTGTTATAGCAACCCAAATGGGCAATTTTGATATACCACATGGATCATGTTGGGCTGATGGGGCGTGCAGAGACAAAGAGTTAAGATCATGATGATTAGAATGAAGTTTACAGAATCCGAAATCTTGAGAGGTGATTAATAAACCAAACTTTAACTCTAGGCCTATATTTGGATCTTCTCAATTAAAGCACATTATAATCGAGCCAGTACGGATGGTGGAATCTGATTTTGTTGCTTTACTTCATCTTTGGGCAAATGCAAAGAATTGCTTGACGATTATGCATCCAAAAAAGGTGTCATGAGTAGTGTGTCATGAGTGTTTCAGAAAACGTATTGCTTTTTCATTCCTGTAATGTTATGCAGGGTATCTAAGTGCTTTTGCATTTGATTCCAATATCAAGTTATTGCTTAAAGAGAGTAGCCGTTTTGAGGATGTTGCAGATGTAAATTTTACTTAGTATCCTTTTTGTTAGGAAAACAAATAGGTCTTTGTGATTTTAGATGAAACTATTTAAAGAGAATGTTTGCTCAATGATTTTGCTTTTGAGTCTAACAAGACAAAGAACAATAGTGTCGAAGTTGGAATATTTTCTTTGTGATTTTTGCTTTTGGCCCACTCTAATTTTTAAAACATTAGAGCAACAATTTTTTGAATGATCACTTTAGAGCTAACCTTTTGATTTTTTTTTTAAAGCAATCCTTTAAGTGACTTCAACGAGTCACACCAGATTCTCAACAAATTCACCATTTTCGCTAAAGTGACGACCTATAAAAATTGTGGCATTGATGATGTCCATTCCGCTCTTGGGAAAAATAAAACTTATATTGAGATTATGAATTTTTGGACTTCGAGGTTTTCATAGGTTCTTAGTTGCATGCTTTTAGCCTTGATGTGCAAATTTAAGGATTTAATTAAGTTAAGCTATAGGTGGTGCACCGGTTGTGTGTCCTTCATGTGACAGTACATGAAGGACGAAAACGTTCAGCTCATACACCACGTGGGAGAAAAATGTTAAGCGAGTGTCGCACACCACATGCCAATATGTCAGACATGGACAAGAAGTCGTGATTATGGTGGTCATATAGCACATCAGCTGATGTGGTTTGAGACGTGCGCTCTCATGCATTATTTTATCGTAGCGATGACTTCATTGCAGGTTTTAATATAATACCCAAGGACAATAATATGCTATCTCCGAATCGAAGCAATAAACTCATTGCATCGAAATTGCTTCAACAAGGAGGAAGCATTTATCAACCTCTTTTCAGCCTTTGCGTGTCTTTACTCATTAAAGCAACTAGAATGCGTGATTTTGATATTCCACATGGACCATGTTGGGCTGGTGGGGCGTGCCAGATAAGGGGCTAAGACTACAGTGATTAGAATGAAATTCATAGGATTCTAAATCTTGAAAAGTGAATGAGAAATCAAACTTTAACTCTAGGCCTATATTTTAATTTTCTCAATTAAAGCAGATTGTCATCATGCTAGTACGGATTCTGGAATATGATTTTGTTGCCATACTTCATCCTCAGGCAAATGTATAGAATTGCTTGACAATTATGCATCTAAAAGTAGTGTCACTAGTAGCATGTTGTGGGCGTTTCAAAAAGCATACTGCTTTTTCAATTCCTGTAATGTTATGTGGGGTAAGCAAGTGCTTTTCTATTTGATTCCAAATCAAGTTATTGGTTATAAAGAGTGGCCGTTTCGAGGATGTTGTAGAGGTAAATTCAAGGCTAATGTTGTTTGCCTTGCTTTGTCCTCTCCCTTTATAATCCTAAGATCGACTGAGGGTGCCCGATTGTTGCGCCTTTTGGTGCCAACATCGAGTGCAACCATGGGATTTTTGCTGCTCCCCGAAAACACTCGAGAACTGTGGAAGGAGTGGGAGCTGCGGTTTCTCGTCCTCCTCAGCTTGTTCCTCCAATTAACTCTCGTAACTCTGGGCCTCCGGAGGAAATCCATCTACAAGTACTGGATCCAAGTCGTGGTCTGGACGACGTACCTATCGGCCGACTCCATTGCAACCCTCGCGCTCGGTGTCCTCTCGAACCGCCTGGCCAGCATCAAGGAAGTGAAAGGCACGATCACCGCTTATGCCCTGGAGGACAATGAGCTATGGTTGAGGCAGTTGGCGCGGCTTTGCGCCCAGGTAGGACTAGCTTGTTACATCTACTTCATGGCCTTGTCGGGGTCTACGCTGTCGATATTAGCAGCTGGCATGATCCTGGTGGGGTTCATCAAATATATAGAAAGGACATTGTGTTTGTACCTGGCAAGCGAAGGTCGACTTCGAGATTCAATGCTTTCGCTTCCTGATTTTGGTCCCATATACCCCAGGATAATGGAGCAGTATAGTCTGAAGAAAGAGGAGGGTTACCGAGTCAGCATGGACGAGGTCAAGGAGGTTCCGGCTCCGGAGGACTTCTCAGTGAACAGAGGTCAAGCCATGGACGAAGAGAAAGCCACGGTTCTGGTCAAAGCCTATGAGTTGTTCAAGATCTTCAAGCTTCTCTTCGTGGGCCTTATCCTCAACTCTGGCGACCTGGAGGCCAGTAAGCGCATGTTCTTGAACCGTGATGCCATGGAGTCGGCAACAGCTTTTAGGATCGTGGAGATCGAGCTCGGGTTCATGTACGATCTGCTCTACACCAAGGCACTGTTGCTGAACCGTGCTTGGGGCATCACTCGTTGGGTCATTAATCTCTCAGTGCCGTGTGCCGTGTTGGTATTCTTCTCCTTACAGGATAGGAAGGATTACCCCAAAGTCGACATCTATATCACCTTCTTGCTGATAAGTGGGGCTATATTTTTAGAGATTTACTCTGTTCTGCTTGCATTTTCATCTGATTGGGTCGACCACTGGCGGATTCAGAGGCCCGAGCGATCCACGATATCATCTGCCGTGGCTTTTCTCCGGATCCGGCCGAACCCAAGATGGTCAAATTCTGTGGCCCAGTTCAGCCTCTTGAAATTATCTAGTAGGAAAAGAAACAGGATCTTCAGCAAGTATCTGTGGTTCGCCAAGTTAGATGAGAAGTTAAAGAAGAACTTCTACATTGATTACAAAGAGTTCAAGAGCAACATCAAAGAATGGACCTTCGGTCACATGAGAAAAACGGTCCGTTATCTGGAAGGGAAGAGCGGGTTGGCGGGTCTTAAGCTGGAGGCTAGTGAAGTACTGAAGAAGTCAAACAACGATCACCTGAACTGGAGTGTGGGCGGTATGGAGTTCGACCAGAGCATCCTCATCTGGCACATCGCCACTGAGCTCTGCCACTACAAGGACTCCGACGTGATGCAAGGAAAAGGACCAGAAGACATCACAAACTACAAGATGAGCAAGTTGGTCTCTCGGTACATGCTCTATCTTTTAGTTCTCCATCCTTCCATGTTGCCAACAGGGACAGGGCTGCTCCGATACGAAGATACTTCGGTCGACGCTCGGAAGTTCTTCGAGGACAAGCTAGCGGTGTTGTCAAAGAAAGAAACCAGCATCAACTCAAAGGTTGTCAAGACGTGGGCGCATAATTTATTCGAGAAAGAGAAACATGGCCACACCCGCGTTAAAAGCTGCAACAAGGCGCACAAGTCAACAGAGTCGCGCGACGTATGCGAACTCTGCCATCTTCTGCTCCAAGTGGGAACTCAGCTGCCCGCTGTGAAAATACGCGGTGGCAAAAGCAGGTCGGTGCTGTTTGACGCGTGCCATCTCGCATCCCAGTTGAATAAAATCGAGTCGGAAGACTTCGGTAGGAAATGGAAGTTGATCGGCAAGGTCTGGGCGAAGTTTCTGATATACGCGGCTTGCCAAAGTAAAGGCTACGAACACTCCGAAAGCCTGAGCAGAGGAGGAGAGCTTATCAGCAATGTTTGGCTTCTAATGGCGCATCTCGGCGTAGCAGAGCTGGTGCAAACTTCCGACGCACAATGCATCACCAAACTGATCTTGAACTAGAACTTTCAGGTGGAATGCGTCTTTTGCTTAACCTACTGTTACTTGAGTAAGATAAATAAAGCTCATCATCATCATCTTGATGAAATGGTGAGGTTGAGTTGTTTCAATACTTGTTGTACTAGAGGATTTAAGAAATAATGAAACTGTGTATCAGCTGTTCTTCTTCACCAGAGGCGTTATCATTGGCACGGAGAATTTGAGTCCCTCAAAAGTCGTTTAGTAACTTTCGGCATATCTCCTCAAAAGTGCCAACTTTTTCTTGTTGATTTACCTAGCAACCTCTTACCATAATTAATTTTCTTCCCGGTTTGTACACTTTTGACTTTGAGAAAGCATGTATCTATATGCGAGATGGAGGCTTGTAATTTTTTTTTTCTTAGAGTGACCTGTAAGTTTCAATTTTTTATTTTCTTTTAAAAAGCGTAACTTTTAACCTACCATAAATTACTAGCTAACTTGTCTACGTGGTTAGTAACATTTTACTTAGTATAATCCAGTTTGGGGCCGGTTTTTGCGTATTTATCACTTTAAGTTATGATTTTCTCTTAAAAATTTAAAGACAAAAAAATTATTTTTAGACCCGAAAGTAATGAAAAACTTGCTGTTTATTCTCAGCAATTTTTACTAAATCTGAATGAGCTCGCTTGTGAAGTAAGTGATCCTTTTACCTGATGTGGACATCGAGCCATATCGAAGAGGTGCTAGGGACCCATTGTCCATTCCGACTGGCTCAATTACTCGAGCGCGGGCCAAGCAATTTGGGCAAGCTGTTGGTATCATGGTTCGTGATCTTTGGCATGGAGATGACCTTGGATCAAATCTTGAAGAATCTTGGAAATCTTGGCATAATCTTTGGCGTGGAGATGACCTTGGATCAAATCTTGAAGAATCTTGGATATCTTGGCGCAATTTGATTATCTGGTCATCAAATATTTAACCAAGTCAAAAAATTATCTTCTTGTTTAAATATTTTCTAGATAATGACGCATTAAATTTCTAGGGCTGGTTTTAGGGTTTGTGGTGGCTAAAAGGCCTATATTAAAGATTGGCCAACTTTCTTTGGTGAGAGACATATTTTATTTTTTGAGAAAAATTGAAGGTTCTCTTTTACTGTTCTTTTGAGGACTTGACCTTATCAAGGTTTCCTTGTGACGGTTGATTTGACTTATTGAGTGAGATAACGAATTCTTTCGCTCGTGGCGTCTATAACGTTGGTTGGTTGACACGCGTTTGTCAACAGGTCACGTTCATACCGAGGTTGCCAATCACAGGTTCGATTGGAGGTTGAGGTTCGCAATTCGCACCATCTGAGCCTTCGTAGAACGATCTTTCCGCAACGATTCACATCATTACCTCTATTAGTGATTAGAAGTATAGGCACTCCCCAAACGTCCAGGCATAATACACCGACGCGTCAATGCAAGTGAGTATACATAATTTTCAGCGGCAACATAAATATCTCGGTAGTGGACATAGACTCGGAGACAAAACCTTTGGGAAACAGTGGTATCACAACAAAATTGGAAGCGACTGTTCTTCAGAATAAGATCAAATGACAGGATAAACGAACAACTAGATCCAGATTTATTAACTCATCAGTCACTCAAAAGCATCTTTGTTTGATCCAATGTTTATGCATGACAAAATATTATTGGTTACAAATATGCTATATTGTAGAAATTCCTAGCAGAGGCAGAGCACCATTTATCTGAACTCTAGCTATCATAAATTCATATAATTTGATGAAGCAATATCTCCGGCACCACCTAGGAATCATAGTGGTGTGTTTGTTACGTGAAAATAAAATGATTTGTAAAATATTTTCATAAAAATAATTGTCGTATCGCTTATAAAAATGAGTAATTGAAAAATATTTTTATCATCTATGAATATATTTTGACATAAATATTATTTATGTTCTAATTATTTTAAGCGATACAAACGATTATTTTTAAATATTTTTCAAATCATTCATCTTTCACAAAATAAACAGAGTCAAATGTCATATTTAATATCCCTAAGCATCAAATTACCAAAATACCCATAAATTTTTCATGGCCGATGGCCACATTAATGATCTAAATTCCACAAATCATAAATTACCTAAAAAGAGCCCAATTACGATAAAATTGGAAAATTGTCCTTAAATGCATTACTTCAGTCCATAAACTCGAACAAAGATTCAACTGCCGTAAATAACTGTCGAGAAGCATAAATAAATACAATAGACAGGGTTCATCCAAAAAAAAAAAATGTAAATTTCTAGTAGATACTATCTATATAGACAAAAAAGTTCATATTTTTTTGAAAATTCCACATTTATACGGTCATTCTGCAAAATGTCACAATATACAAAACTCAATGTCTAATAGTTTTCCATCATCCATGATGAAAAAGATAACATTTTCAGCCACAGAGTAGAGCCATATTTCAAAAACTCTTATTTTTCCATCATTGTTTGAAATTTCCCAAAAATAGAAAAAATTATGAAAATTTCTTGAAAATATACAGAACGTAGAAACTTCCATGCCCATACAAGCCGTCAAAACAAAAATTCAATTGGATATCAGGATAAGCTATACAAGCCGTTTGAAGTTAGCACATATGGGAAGGACGCACTTTTTCAGATTTTACAGATTCAACGAGCTAAATTTGGATTTCATAACTCCTTCGCCGAAATTTCATTTTGGACAGATCAGGTATGTACAACAACATAAGTGGTAATGAATGTGAACAATTAATTAAGTACTTGGCAAAAGGTTGGGATTTGGGACCAACCATTGCCTTGCTTGATTGCATTTAAAAAGTCATGCGATAAATAAAAACAACTAAATAAGTGGATATTTTGCAATATGAAAGATTGATGTTTGCAGCAACTTGTGAAAGACAAAGCAAAAAGATGTACCTGCGGATGATGGAAGAATAGCAGTGGAGTGTCAGGAGGTGGAGAGTTACAATCTTCGGTTTTGGATAATGTTTTTTGTAGGTGAAGAACTTAGGTAAAGTGCATTAAGTGTGATGCATACAGAAATTCAAGACGCGCCAAAAAGCGGAGGCCCAGACGGCTTCACCTTTCTTGGAACTAGACGTGTATGAAATCTTACTTTACCTGTGCATGCTTAAGCGGTGCGGGATTCAGCCCTTGTGCAGAGGCCTTTTTTTTTTTTTCTTTTTAAATAATTATAAGAATAAACTAGAAATAAATCCCATAGAATTGGCGAGGCCGATTCACAGGTTTAAGGGTTAAAGGTGAAATGCGTATAGAGGCCCAAGGCACGCTAAAAAGGAAGGTCTAGCCGGCCTCAAGATCTGCAGAATTAGCATATATGCACCCTCATTTGCACACATCCAACCGATAAGGGACTCCGATTTTCATGAGTTAGTGGTGTTCGATGAAAATTAGTGAGAAACGGACATGAAACCAAGTGTACACTTAAAGATTCTTTTCTTTCACTTTATAACTTTGTGTTACTTGAGGACAAGTTTGGAATGAAGTTTACTAAAAGTGAGGCAAAACCTGGCTTCCTTTAATGTATAGAAGATATATCATTCATATATAACTTTTTATTAGCATCAAGCCAAGAAATGGAACATTTTATCAAGAGACTTCAAAATATCTAATCGATCTTTTTAGCAGATATGGAAAAAGCAGGCATGGCTTTTAATTCTGACTTTTTATTATTTGGCATTTGAAATTTGACTGATCTAGATACCTATACATAGGAACATTGAGGACATTTGCAATTGCAATCATGCCATTTTCAAAATTTTTGGAAATCAAATTATTCATACTTTTATTTTGACAGAAAATTTCGCTCGTGTAACGGAAAATTCAGGGGAAGGTTCAAGTATGTACTTGCTATTTTCTAAATAAAGTTGACCTAAAATTTGAAGTTTTGGCAGGTAGGGATAAGATGGCATTAGTGCCATAATTATTGTAAGGCACATACTTTGGTGTCAAAATTTTTTAAACGATCATTTATGTGCCACAATTTGTATAAAGCAAAATTTAAGTGATTGATGAAAAAACTGATGCGGCTCATTGAGGTCACTTAAATGGACACTTTTAAAATGATTTGACACTAAAATGATCATTTGTAAAATTTTGGCACTAAAGTAATCATTCCTAAAGTTTTCACACAAGAAATTTTAAAATTGCGTGTGATGTGTAATTTATATACCAAACAACATTGCTAAACACATCGATCTTTCACAAATTAGGATATTTTGTTAGATTGGTTTCCAAACGTTCCTTAATATTGATCCTCATAGTTTATCAAAGAGAAGTGTATTTGGTTCAACTCAAGGGACTTTGGGCTTCTAAAATCCCTTAAGAAAAGTTAGGGCATTTAATAATTTTTTTGGAGAGCATTGTGTGAAAACCAGCATTGGCAAAACTGGAAGTTCAAGGCAGGTTGGGATCACTTTCAGTGTTTTCAAAATGTTATTGTGGTGTCTAATGACTTTTTTCCTTCCAATCTTGCCCTCACTTATAATTGTGTATCTCACTTTTGCCCTTTAGAAACACTGTTTATTGTCTTTCTTATACACTCTCTCTTTGCTCGCTAGTTGCGTCGGTCGCAAAGGTAGAGGCTCACCTACGGTAGCGCGGCGTGACCTCGGCGACAGGCCATCCTCTCTCTTCCAGGCTTCGCCTGGGGTGCCATCTTCATCGATTTGTGCTTCCACTTTCATTCTTTGTTTTTTTTTTTTTTTTCGGAAACTAAAGTCCTTTACAAGTTTTTGGCAGATAGTGTTTTGCATTTTTTGAACCCCTTAATCTAAGGTTTTTCGCATCTATGCAAAGGCATTTCGCAAAACTGAACCAAACGCATTGTGATCCAATTCTGTAATGCTTGAAGCTTTATTGTTCAATCTAAGAGCAAGGTCAGAGAAGAAATAAATACGAACTTACCAGAGGTGAAGAAAATTTTATTTACTATCCTTTTTGTCAGGAAAATAAATAGATCTATGTGATTTAAGATGAAACTATTTTAAGAGAATGTTTGCTCAGTGATTTTGCTCTTGAGTTTAACAAAACAAAGAAAAATACTCATAAGCAAAATAGTGTCAAAGTTAGAATTTTTTTCTTTTTGATTTTTGCTTTTGGCTCACTCTAATTTTGAAATTTTAGACCAACAATTTAATAAATGATCAATTTAATGCCAAAACTTATCACTTTAGTGCCAAAACATTTTAAAGCAACCATCTAAGTGACTTCAATGAGTCATGCCAAATTTTCAGCAAACTAAGTCATCGTATTCACTTAGATGATCATTTTTCATTAATTGTGGCACTTAAAATGATTGTTTGAAAAGTTTTAACAATAAAGTGGTGCTTTATAAAAATTGTGGTACTGATGACGTCTTCTTCGCTTTAGGGAAAAATAAAACTTATTTTGAGGTTATGAATATTTGGACTTTGAGGTTTTCATAGGTTCGTGGTCGCATGTTTCTAGCCTTTATGTGCAACGTTAAGGGTTTAATTAAGGTGACCTAAAGGTGTTGCATCGGCTGGGTCCTTCGCGTGACAGTACGTGGAGGACGAAAAATGTTCAGCTCATAAATATTTAGTGAGTGTCGCAGACCACATGCCAATAGGTCAAACATGGACGACAAGTCGTGATCATGATAGTCATGAAGCACATCAGCTGATGGGGATGTGGCGTGAGACGTGCGCTCTCATATATTGATTTATCGTAGCGACGACTTCCAGGATTTTATCCAAGGACAATAATATGCCAGTTGGGAATCGAAGCAATCAACTCAAAGCATCGTAATCGCTTCAACTTGGAGTGAACATTTAGCACCCCTTTTTGGTCTTTTTCAAATTATTTTTAATTTTATTTTTTCAAGTTGGGTTGTGGGGCATGCCAGACAAAGTGTTAAAATCACAATGATTATAATGAAGTTCACATGATTTGCAATTTTGAGAAGTGATTAATAAACTAGACTTTAACTCCGGGCCTATATTTCAATCTTCTCAATTTAATCAGATTGTAATCATGCTAACATAAATATTGGAATCTGATTTTGTTGTTTTGCTTCCTCCTCGGGCAAATGCAAAAATTGCTTTATAATTATGCATCCAAAAGTGATGTTGCGAGTAGTGTGTCGGGGGTGTTTCAAAAAGCACACTGCTTTTTTCATTCCTGTAATGTTATGCAGGGTAAGCAAGTGCCTTTGAATTTGATTCCAATACCAAGTTATTGGTTAACAAGTTCTACTCTCCTAAGACCCGATTAGGATACACTCCACTTGCATATTAGCCTCAAAGATTGCCATTTTAAGGACGTTGCAGAGGGTAAATTCAAGGTTGATGCTGTTTTGCCTTGCTTTGTCCTCTCCCTTTATAATCCTTAGATCATCACGATCGGTGCCCGATCGTTGCGATTTGGTCAATCGGACCATCCCTTAGTCATTTTTGTTATGGCAAAACTATCACCTAGAGGGGAGTGAATAAGTGATTATGCGAAAACTAAAAAGTTAATCCAAAAACCCAGCGAGATAACATTTGATGAAGTACCAAATTGTCTAAGGCGACATATACGCCAAGGTGACGTATGAATCGCCGAGCCACGTGCCTTTTCCAGGTGATGTATATAATCAACGATTTACGTGCATTCTCCGACGAGACATATCCGGTCACTAAGCCACGTCATACATTATTCTTTCTCACTATTTTATCATACTCGATAAAATATTGTGTGGGGGTACACGGTCGGCCTTAACCAAACTACCATAATTTCCTTTCTATAAATCCCACAATTTTCTATAGATGCCCGATTATTTTTAAGTTAATTTCCCAAAATTATTTAAAGAAATAAATCCTAAATTCACAAATAATTCATTTCAGTAAAGCTCAATTAAATAAACGGTAACCACGATAATCAGCATAAAATCCCGATCATCGGGAAAAATAAATAAATAATTAATTAATTTCGAAAATTAATTATTAAATAGCCATAAATCCAATTTAGGAATTAACATGAACCGGAAAATTTCCAAGTGTTGTTCAATATAGTGGTTTGGCTAATTTAATTATTTGCTAAGCCTAATTAAATATAATCAACCCTAAACATCTCTACTAAGCCACGCGTTTAAAAATCAGTCAATTGATTAGAATCCACCAATGAGAACCGATAAGAGGTTACAAGATCTAATTGAGTTTCAAGGGAGCTGAAATGGTTTCGAAATGGAGAGTGTGAGGGTTGCTCCTTCCGGAGAGCTTCTAGGGCGGCAAGGGTTGGGAAACTCAAGCTCATGTGTATAGCTTTTTCACATACTCTCAACCTCTAAAAGGTTATACACTTTTCGCCTCCGACTGAATCAAATGCAAAATGATCATAAACACCCTTCAGATACCTCAATTATCACATTTTTCCTTTTAGCTTCCCAAATTTTAATCCTCGGCTTTTCCTCGCACAAAAACAGCCCTAGGACGACTTTTTCCCAAAAAGCTTCGAGAGTGAGTTGATACTCCTAGAATTTATTGTGATATGATAGAATCTTCAATTTCTGAAATCGAACTTGAATTCACAGTTAATTTCAACTTGACGAGTTTTTAGTGTGACTTAAGCTACCAGGTAATTTTTAGAAATTTTTAGTGCAAATGACCTGTGGTCGATTTTCTTTGAGCCATAATGAACCCACTTAACTCATTGGCGACTCTCGGTTGTCGTGAAAATCTCAAGGATTCAAATACGAACACAGGGTACCAAAACAATAAGAAAATCAATCTAGTGTCGGTCGACGAGAATTTTCCAATTTGGTGGTGTCACCCACAATAAGCCACACATCTCCGTTGAACCAAACTATCTCTGATTTCAAATGATTTTTTGGACATGTCTTAAAGATGATCATCCAGCCAATCCACCGGTCAAATTCTGGTCTTGCCTTAAAATTCCTTTGGCTTCCCGAAATAGAGTTATTTGAGAGCGATGAGGATCGAGAATAACCCGAGGTGCATTGAAAACTTATTCAGTAGAAAAGATTTGCGGGATGTCACAAAAGATACTTTCCGGATTTAAAGGCAAGTTAATATTTGATATTTAAGAATAGCTCATTGCCTAAGATTAGGAAAATATTACTGAACACCAAGAAATATCGAAACATTTTTAGGAAGATATTTCATGAAAATATTAATTTTTAAGATCCTCCAAAATATGAAACAAGTTTTCCAATCAATTTAGCCGTTGCAAGTATAGCAACCCAAATGGGTCATTTTTATATTCCACATGGATCATGTTGGGTTGTGGGGCATGCCAGACAAAGTGTTAAGATCACAATGATTGTAATGAAGTTCGCAGGATTTGAAATTTTGAGAAGTGATTGAGAAACTAGACTTTAACTCTAGACCTATATTTCAATCTTCTCAATTTAATCAGATTGTAATCATACTAGTATAAATATTGGAATCTGATTTTGTTGTTTTACTTCATCCTTAGGCAAATGCAGAGAATTGCTTTACAATTATGCATCCAAAAGTGATGTCGCAAGCAGTGTGTCGGGGGTGATTCAAAAGGCATACTGCTTTTTTCTTTCCTGTAATGTTACGCAGGGTAAGCAAGTGCCTTTGAATTTGATTCCAATATCAAGTTATTGGTTATAAAATTTTAAGGACGTTCAGAGGGTAAATTCAAAACCTTTATAATCCTTAGAGGGAATCGTTGCCTTTTGGTGCCAACATCGAGTTCAATCATGGGATTTTCATTGCTCCGCCCAAACACTCGAGAACTGTGGAAGGAATGGGAGCTGCGGTTGTTCGTCCTCCTTCGCTTGTTCCTCCAATTGATCCTCGTGACTCTGGGCTTTCGGAGGAAATCCATCTCCAGGTATTGGATCGAGTCACGGTCTGGACGACGTACCTATCGGCCGACTCCATCGCAACCCTCGCGCTCGGCATCCTGTTGAACCGCCTGGCCAACATCAAGGAAGTGAAAGGCATGATCGATCCGAAGAGCCAGATCACTGCTTTCTGGGCGCTGTTCCTTCTCCTCCACTTGGGTGGGCCTGACACGATCACCGCGTATGCCCTGGAGGACAATGAGCTGTGGTTGAGGCAGTTGGCGCGGCTTTGCGTCCAGGTAGCACTAGCTTGTTACATCTACTTTATGGCCTTGTCAGGGTCTACGCTATCGATATTAGCACCTGGCGTGATCCTGGTGGGTTCATCAAATATGCAGAGAGGCTTTCGCTTCCCGATTTCGGTCCCATGTACCCCAGGTTGATGGAGCAGCACACTCTGAAGACAGAGGAGGGTTACCGAGTCAACTTTGACGAGGTCATGGAGGTTCCGGCTCCGGAGGACCTCTCAGTGAACAGCGGTCAAGCTATCGACAAAGAAAAGGACAGGACTCTGGTCGAAGCCTGTGAGTTGTTCAAGATCTTCAAGCTTCTCTTCGTGGCCCTTGTCCTCAACTCTGGAGACCTGGAGGCCAGTAAGCGCATGTTCGTGAATAGTCCTGCCATGGACTCGACGAAGGCTTTTGGGATCGTAGAGATCGGACTGGGGTTCATATACGATCTGTTCCACCAAGGCACTATTGCTGAACCGTGCTTGGGGCATGTTTCGTTGGATCACAAATCTCTTGGTGCTGTGTGCCGTGGTGCTGTTCTTCTCCTTACAGGATAGGAAGGATTACCCCAAAGTCGACATCTATATCACCTTCTTGCTGATAAGTGCGGCTATACTTTTTAGAGATTTACTCAGGTCTTCTCGCAATTTCATCCGATTGGGTCAACCACTGGCATCTTTGGAGACCAGGTGGATCCACAATATCATCTGCTGTGTCTTTTCTCTGGATCTTCCCGAATCTAAGATGGTCGAGCTGGAGGCTAGCGAAGTATTGAAGAGGTCGAACAACGGTCACCTTAACTGGAGTGTGAACGATATGGAGTTCGACCAGAGAATCCTTACCTGGCACATCGCTACTGAGCCCTGCCACTACAAGGACCTCAACAAGAGGCAGGGAAAAAGGCCGGAAGACGTCACGAACTTCAAGATGAGTAAGTTGGTCTCTCCGTACATGCTCTATCTTTTAGTACTCCATCCTTCCATGTTGCCAACAGGGACAGGGGTGCTCCGATATGAAGATACTTCGGTCGATGCTCAGAAATTCTTCGAGGACAAGTTAGCAGTGATGTCAAAGAAAGAAACCGGCTTCAACTCATCGGTTCTCAAGAGATGGGCGCAGAATTTATTCAAGAAAGAGAAACATGGCCACACCGGTGTTGAAAGCTGCAAAGAGGAGCACAAGTCAATGGAGTCGCGCGATCTATGTGAAGTCTGCCATCTTCGGCTCCAAGTGGGAACTCAGCTGCCCGCCACAAAAATACGCGGTGGCAAAAGCAGGTCGGTGTTGTTTGACGCATGCCATCTCGCGTACCAGTTGAATGACATCGAGTCGAAAGACTTCAGCAGGAAATGGGACTTAATCGGCAAGGTCTGGGCGAAGCTTCTGATTTACGCGGCTTACAAAAGCCACAGCTATGAACACTCCAGGAGCCCGAGCAGAGGAGGAGAGCTTATCAGCCATGTCTGGCTTCTAATGGCGCATCTCAGCGTGGCAGAGACGGTGCAAACTTCCGAAGCACAATGCATTACCAAACTGATCGTGAGCTAGAACTTTCGGGTGGAATGCGTGTTTTGCTTAACCTACTGTTACTTGAGTAAGATAAATAAGTTAAGCTCATCATCTTATGAGATGGTGATGCGAAGAAATTTCAATACTACTTGCACTTCTTCACCACCAGAGGCATTGTTGGAAAAATATGGTTTCGAATTGGGTAGAATAATAAAGTCAAACTTTGAGGCGTAATATCACTTTTTTTAAGGAATTATTTGCCCCACAACGTCTCTAGTGGTCACTGGCAAATTTGCTCTAAAATACAACAAAATCTCGATTGAGAATACTAGATAGCAATTCTAGTATTTCTCTAAGATAGGATTGTCAAATGGGTGGATTGAGTCGGGTTAAAAATGGTCCGACTCATATTGATCCATTTAACTCATTTTAACCTCTTTTCATGCAATGTAAATTTGATGACGTATACCATACCTGACCCATATCAAAAACACATTAATATTTAACTTAATTTAAGAAAATCTACTCCCACTTATTTAATCCACTTTAAACTTTTCACATATAAATTATTTGAATAAAAATTTCACATCAAATTTATAAAGTAAATTAAATAATAAAAAATTAGTAAATAAAATAAAAAATTTGAAAAACCTTTAACTAAACCTAATGATTTTTTTAAAAAAAAAATGATATTGCTAAAACACTTTATTGTAATACAAGTTTAATGAACAATTTTTTTTATAATTTTTATTAATAAAATTATTATTTTTAAATCAAAAAATTTAATTATTTTTATGTTTTTAAAAATAGGATTTTAAATTATTTTTATTTTATTTTTTAAAATATAAATTTTTAATTTTTTTCTTTTTCTTTTTTTCTTCTTCAGCCGCCGCCATGATGACAATGATGGCGACGATTGACCATAGATGAGCTTGAGCTTGCCCGACGCTGGCGAGCTCGAGCCTCACCAATTGTTGGTAAGGCCTCCGCCTCGCCACATCGGTAAGATGAAGCTCGTTGGCATCAGAGGAGCTCATGTCTCACTAGACGTTAGCAAGGCCTCCACCTCGCTAGATCGGCAAGATTGAGCTCACTCAATGTCGACGAGCTTGAGCCTCACTAGTTGTTAGTGACCTCGAGCTTGTGAGAGGCCGGCGAGTTTAAGCCTCGCCTGGCCAATCGCCTAGTCATCGTCGTGCTGGCCATTGGCTAAGGAAGGAGGAAGAAGAAAGTAAAAAAGAAAGAAAGAAAAAAGAAATATAAAAAATAATTCTAATTTCAATTTTTATAAAAATAAATAAATTATAAAGTTAAAGGGGTAAAGAGAGAGTGTGAGGCTTGGGTTGGAAATGAGTTTTTATGTCCAACCCATTTAAGACTTATTTAACTAGTCTCTTCAAAATATAAGTGACCTATATATGACTCACTACAAAATGTAAGTAACTTATATATGACCCATTTAAGTGAGTCATATATGGGTTTAAGACCCATTTTGACTCTTCTACTCCGGGGTCTCTCAAGGGAAATAATTGGAAAAGATGACTGTAAAGAAAATGAAATATGGAAGAAGAAGATTATGATTGAACAAATACGTTCAGCATTAAATAGCAAAAAACAAGAAGTTACATTCAAACAAACACAACCTTCCAATGATTAAAAAATTATATTTGAACAGGTACGACCTCTGAGATAACCGTTAGAAAAAATAATAAAAATCTAAATTAAATAAATAATAAATAATAAATAACTGCAACTCCTTCGTGAACAGTCACATTGTTTCAATAGGATGCTATGGTTATTTTTTTATAATAATAAACCCGAATTTTTCAATAAATAAAAAATAATGATCATTGATTAGTGCCAAATCTCATCCACATGCGCACACATATTCTTTCAATGTGGGACGAGACATCTCTTAATTTGTTTTAAAACAAACTACCAATGATCTCTCACTTTGTTTGTAAAATAAAATTACAAAAATAAAACGTAAAAAATATACAGCCAAAATTTCATGAGATTTATATATAATATATATATATATATATGTTTCTTTCGAGTTAAATATTTATTTAGTGCGAGTATCTCAAAACTCTATCAAAGTGACAAGTGACTCGACTTTAAATTTGTACTTTTAAATAATAGAATTGGACATATTGCATATATACTAATCTTTTGTTTCAACGAGAAATTCTATATTACTTAGCATTAATATGGCCTCGTGTTTGATCCTGTTTTATGAGCTCTCTAAAAAGTGGCCCTAACTTTCGTACGAAGTGGAAAAGCTCATATAAGTGAAGTATCTATCATGTATTTTTATTACTATTAACACATTACAAGTTTGTACCATATTTTATTAAGAATTTAATTCAACATATAAAACGTAATAGATGATATTGACTTTTCATATCAGGACTAACGTCAGTATCAAACATTCACTTTTAGCAATTTGTTTTTACCAATTAAATATTGTAACTAATGATGTTTTAGAAAAAAAAAGTTGGGTTTTCGTTACTGGTGATTTTAAATGAAGGGTTCGGTCCCATTTCTTGTGAGGTTATATTTACCATGTCTCTTGGTGAAGCCTTTATCAAGGTATTGGCTAGATTATTGCTCAACCTCACGTAAACAATTATTATGCTACTCTTTTTAATCAATTGTCTCACATATTCATGTTTTAAACTAATATGTCTAAACTTACCATTGTAAGTGCTTTTATAAGCTCTTGTCAAAGTGGCTTGACTATCATAATGGATAGAAATATGAGGCATAAGATTAGACCATAATTTGATATCCAACAACAAATTCTTATTCCATTTAGCCTATTTCCCAATTACTGCTAAAGTAACGAATTCGAATTCCATCATTAAGTAAATTATACATGTTTGTTTCTTGCCCATCCAAGATACGACACTTCTACCTAGCATGAAAATCCATCAAAAAGTAAAATGTTTATTGCCCACACTTATAATCCAACAAGTATTGGTATATCCTTATAATATAATCGAATAATTATTATAGACCAATCATAAATTTTTAATTCTCTTAAGATAACAAAAAAATTTATGATACTAACCTTCCAATGTTTTATATTTGGATTACGAATATATGTACTCAACTTATACACGAAATAAACAATATTAGGTTTAGTGCAATGCATTGCATACATTGAAGACCCTATAACACTCGTATATTCAAATTATGCTACTGCTAAACCAATATTATAATTTAATTTAATAATGGAATCACATGAAGTACTTATTTCTTTGAAACCAAGATGATGATATTTATCATAATCAATGTGGCTCAAAGAATAACCTCTATTAGAGTCCCTCAAAGTCATTTTGTAACTTTCAGCATATCAACTATTAGCTACTCCTCAAAGTTTCTAAGTAACCTATTTCTTGTTGATTTACTAAGCAACTCCTCAACGTAATTAATTTTCGCCTTGGTTTGTGCCCTTTTGATTTTGGGAGAGCATGTATCCATACGCGCAAGACCAAGACTAGTAATTTCTAATTCGTCGGTTTCTTTTTATTTATTTTACTTGTGGCGGGCAAAAGTCGCGGCCCTCTCCTACCATTGCTCAGATCTGGGCACAACCACCATGGCCACGAACCTAGAGCTTGAGCTCTAGTGACCAAGTCTCGAGGCGGCCACAAGGTAAAAAGAAAAGAAAAATGAAAGAGGGATGTGGCTGAAAAGAAAACCCTAAATCCCATGGATCCCAAATCCATTTTGTTCCAGCAAGCGTAGAATCGGGGATATAAAGCTAGCCTACTGTTTTGTGCAATGCCATAAGGTGTGCTAGCTTTGCAGTGGGATTTTCACCCACCCTCATCCTTACCGAAGGCTAGTGCAGATGAGGGATGCGCTCTGTTGATGGACAGATTCTTAATAAGATTGTTCGACTAGGAGCAGATGACTACTATACCAGCTTACCCGGTGATAGTTGAGGCATGCTCCTACTTCAAAACCCTAATCACCCACCTCTTGTCCTCCAGCCAGCTCTGATCCTAAAGTTGAGTCCCTCTTCAACCTCACCAAGATAGACCAATCCCAACTCCCTTTCCCTTAAGCTCGCCCACCTCCCTCACAATCGCCCCCACCTCAAGCTTTGCGCAACGTCCGCCATCCTCCTCCACAAGCTTCTCACCCGCGACAACTCCTAAATCTACCCCCACCTCGCCCTGTAGACCCAGTCCTCCTTCAAGTTCGCCCTCCTCACCTCAATTCACCATGAGGAGGCCAGTCAACCTAGCCATGGCCGGCCATCGCTCGTGGCCAGCCACTAGCAAAAAGAAGAAAAGAAAAAAAAAAAAAAAAAAAAAAAAAAAAAAAAAAAACATATTAAAATATTATCAAAATTTGTCCACATTAGTACTAATTGCTTAACATTGGATAGGTGACATCCTTGTTAGTGAATTCCGATCGAAATTGACCGGATGGACTCAATCGATAAATTTAAAATATTTATGATTGAATTGGCAAATGTATAATAGATTTAAAACTTAATTTCCCATAGAAGTTAAATAATTTTTCTACATGTTTTGAAATTTGCCATAATAATCCATAATAATTCATCAAGTGGAATATTGTCCTTAACAATATTATTATCTAGCCACAGACTCAAACTTTATGCATGTGCATGAAAATTCTACCGTTGGTTTGTAGGTCCTGGTGTTTAGGACCAAGTCTTTGGCAGCTGGGCTCAGTCCTTGGCACCAACGCCTAGGTCCATCAAGGCTGAGCCCAAACCCTTGTGCTTATGCCTATGCTTGTGCCCAATTCCCTAGCACCCGAGTCGGGGTTTGTAAAGGACATGCTCGGGTCCTCGATACTCGAGCTTTGATCCACAAAGGCAATGGGTGAGTCTTCAGCGCTCAGGCTTGGGTCTTTGATTAATGAAATGTTTGTTTTTATAAAAATGTTTTTAAAATTGAATTTTTAAGTATTTTTAAAATTCAAAATTTTAATTTTTTTAAAAATTTTTTTTTTTTTTTTTTTTTTGTCTTTTCTTCTTTTTCCTTCTTCCTCAGCCAATGGCCGGCCACGATGACAGCGCCGACATATCACAGGCGAGAGACAGCTAATGAGGTCAAGTCTTGCTAGATCGAGTAATGC
Source organism: Eucalyptus curtisii (assembly GCA_017140595.1). Lineage (NCBI taxonomy): Eukaryota > Viridiplantae > Streptophyta > Magnoliopsida > Myrtales > Myrtaceae > Eucalyptus > Eucalyptus curtisii. Next base: position 32,126,256 of record CM029503.1, on the reverse strand, counting down.
TCAAGCCTTGCCTAAGATTGATGAGCTCAGCCTCGCTAGAGCCCTTGGTCTCGTCCCTCGCCTATGATCGATCGCTAGTCAAGGAATAATGAAAAAGAGAAAATGTGAAAAAAGCTAAAAAATTTTTCTTTGGAAAATTTAATTTCCCTACTAAATGGTGAAAAAATTTTCTAATTCATTTTTAAAAAGAAAATCAAAAAATATTGTCGTTTTTAAAAAGAGAAAAAAACTAAAAATTCAAATTTTTGGTAAAAAAAGAGCGTGAAAATGGCTTAAAATATAATAATAGAGAAAAAAGTAATATTTGGAAAAACGAGCAGATCCATGACCCGATCCAAATCATTACCCCTTCTCCTCCCCCATCGCGGACGCTCCTGCTCCCGCTGCACAACGCCGGTGCCATGGAAGAGCTCTCGCGACGGCGGCCGCTCTCCAGGACCCGCTCCATTCGTCTCTCGAGAGGCGTCCCTCTCTCTCTACCCAACCTCTCGACCCTCCTCGTCGTCGTCCTCGCTTCGTTCTTCGGCAACGCCCAGTGCATCAGGTTCGCGAATCGGATCCCCGACCCTGCCGCCGACTCTCCGAACCAGCCGCTGAGGACCGCCGTCTTCGCCCTCGGGAGCTTCTGGAGGTCCGAGGCCGTCTTCGGCTGCCTCGACGGCGTCGTCCGGACCGCCGTCGGTTACGCCGGCGGTTCCAAGTCCAACCCCGAGTACCGGAGCTTGCGCGATCACGCCGAATGCGTTCAGGTGGTTTTCTTCGTGAATCTTGATTCCGTTTTATGTTACGGAGCTATCGCGAGGAGATTCCGTGTAATTGCAAATTGAATAGGAGACGGAGAACGTTGGGATTGTACAGATCAGAAGCTGATGGTGCTATCGACTAGTATAGAGTTTCAATGATTGGAAATGCTTAGCTATCATTTGTCGACTAATGTGGATGCCGTTGTTCTTGTTTCTTTCAGTTTCAGAATCCTGTCCTTCACATTGTTGTTTTCTTCAACCTCCATTAGAATTTCTTCCTAATAATTGAGGACGATATTTCGCTATAGTCGATTGGGCATTAACCATCAGATGCCACTGCCAGTTGGTACTTTTAGCTTTATCTTGATGAAACGTCAGAGTTTCGAGTCTGTGAAAATGGTAAAGATTGCGTGATGGTTGCTTGTGATCAATTGAATAGGTTCTGCATGTTTATGAAATAAGGGTATTCCCTTCAGTCTCTGTTTAGTTATATTTCTGTTCCCAGGAACGATTTTTGTTCATAAATAGTTTTTCCCATTTCTGTTCCTGGAAGAAAGAAGTAGATTTTTTTTACTTAATGTTTCTGTTGTAAATCTATTTTCTGGCCACTTTTTTATTTTGGGGGATATAAAAATTAGCTGACATTACAAAACGGGAATATGATAGTTACTAAGCAAGCCCTCCTTAGTGTCTGGTTGATAAAGAAATTGACATAAGACGCAGAAGGAGGTAATATTGAATGTTTGATTCTGTAAGTTTGCATTTTCATCATTTGTGATTTGCTAATGAAGTGATAGGTGCTGGATTATTCTTGCGCTTTCCTCTGAGGATCAGTCTGATTTATGCATGTCAATCATTTTGGATTGATGCATCTTGGGCCACTAATGTCTAATGATTGACATAGGGCATATGAGCAGTTAGGATTTGAGCAAGCAGAAGCAGATTTTGGATGTGAACCCTGTCAGCATGAAGGGGAAATCAGGATTCAAACAGAGACTCTATCAAAAGAAAACATTATTTTGACTCTCCCCTTTCTTTTGCATTTTGTTGCTTTTCTTTTTCCTTTTGGGGAGTGGGAAGGAGGAGGTGGTTGGCGAGAAAGTTTCATCTATAAATTCTCTCTTTTGAGCAAGAGAGTTTCAAGATTTCACTATGTCCATGGTTTTTGGTTCTTGTAAACATCGCTATTAAGTATCCCTAATTGGAACTTAATCTTTTAATTACAAGAAAATTGCTAGTTGGTGTCAATATTTACTCCTGCTTTGTTTGTTTTTGTGAATGCTGCTATACAGGTGGAATATGATCCTAGATTGATTAGTTACAGGCAACTCTTGGATGTCTTTTGGTCTAGTCATGATTCGAGGCAAGTTCTTGGGCAAGGTCCAGATGTTGGTAACCAGTACAGGTGACTCCAATTATTTGCATCAAAAGTTTTCCTGTTAATCAGAATAAGGATATGTAGCCTGTTGCCTTGTGTCTACCTAATATTTACTGATGAAATTGTGTTGTCAGGTCAATTATCTTCACAAATGGAACTGAAGAGTCCAGGCTAGCAGCCCTTAGCAAAGAAAGAGAGCAAAGCAAGTCCAAGAGCAGTGTTGTCACTACTCAGATTCAACATCTTGAAACATTTTATCATGCAGAGCCTGAACATCAGGTTAAGAAATTGGGAACTGCACATTATTACTTGAAAGTATACCTATCAGATAATTGATTTCACCAGTCATCATTAACTCAATAGGTCAGAATATTAATTGGCCGATCATCAAGTGGGTATTTCCGAATAGGTATTTTCTGAGCTTGCACCTGTCTATATCTCTCATTACATTGTGTCCACCTTAACCATCCCATCTTTCTTGTTGGAAAAAAATTGGTAGGTAAATTCTGAACTTATTTATATTGCCCTCGCTTTTTGTTGGCTCAACTGACAACGAGTGAGGTTGAAGAACTTTCCATATTTAGAGCAGTCCCTCATTCATACCTGGCTGCTCCCTCAGCCAAATGCTACATTAATACCTGCAATCCAAATATGTTACCAGTAATTCATTCTGCGCGTGGATCCAAAATTCCTCCAGAGGAGTGGAAATAATTTGGGGATTTGGTGCTTCCAACTATTTTGATTTGTCTTGATTTGCCATGATAATGATCTGCGAAACATTCTAGGTGTTTTTGATGTGTAAGGAAGTGCTTTGCTGCTAGTTCTGTTGGAAGAGAAAAAGGTCCACCTGTGTATTAATTTGCTTAGGTTGATGCCCTGAATTGTCAAGCCAGATCTGTTGTGAACAAGTTGAAAAATTGTTTCCTTGGCTCCTCTGCAGCATGTTATGGCTCTTCTAGTTGTTTAATTTCGTTTTGGCTTGCAATTAGAATGCATATCGTAGACATCTCTGAAATCTTCAGTGTTGCCTGAGAAATGCATGCGCTCCATATGAATTTTCAATTGTACCATCTGGCACTTTTGTTGGTCACAAGGAGCTGGAAATAGTCTCTTCTCACCAGCATTTCTGACAAGAATTCCCGTACCGTGAATTATGCAGAAATTTGAGCTCAAGCAGAAACCACTCCTCCTCCAGCTGATGGGAAACGTGCCTGAAGAGGAACTTCAGAAATCGAGTTTGGCTGCAAAATTGAATAGTTTTGCAGCTGAGCTTTGCCCACTTCACATTCAGAAACAGATCGATGCGAAGATTGGTGATATCATCAGAAAAAGTTGGCCTCTCTTGAGAAATGTTTAGTTCCTTGATTAAACAATATATCAATCGTTTCAGATGACAACAAATTCATCAGTCCATTCTGCTCTAGGAGCTGTAAATCCAACTTTTTGAGAGGAAACGAGATAAATATTGATAGACATGCAACTGTAATTGCCCTGTAGATGTTACCATCTTTAGATACCTGCAATATGTTTATCAAATCCCATGTAAGTTTTCTTGTTTCACTTCTGCCAAGAAGATCGACCTGCCGATCATGTTCACTATTACTAGGCCTTGTTTGTCTCTCTCTCTTTTCTCTCTCTCTCTCTCTCCCCGCCTAATGATGAAAACTGCAATGGCTAATGGTAGAATCGAAGTGAATGCGTGGCGACATTGAAGGCGATGCCCGCACTCATTTTGTTGTAGTTGGAACGGTTGACTCTGTAGACAGCTAGACATACTGTGTACATTTTTTTTTTTTGTTTTTGGTCGGTATACTGTGTACATTTAACTGTAAGAGACTTGTTAGTTTTAGGGCCTAGTAGAGTGCTTCGACTGGATATCGTCGCTGGCTGGCTAAATGAAATTAAAATGAGGATTTGGCGTCGATTGATTATTGTATCTGACTACAAGTTACCGGTGAGCATGAGGTGAAATTGTACACCCTTCTCACGATCAAGCAAGATTTTCCTACGAAGTCACTGCCCATTGTTTCAAAAGCTTAGCCATTACTCATTAGATAGAGGCTTGACTTAATATGTGTAATTTGATGCTTAAAAATTATAAAAATTTAGAGTAGCATTCTTAATAAGATAATAATCTTATTAAGATTTCGTTTGTTTTGCAAAAAGTAATTGATTTGAAAAATAATTTATTAAAAATGATCGTTATCTCTTAAAATAATTAGTCAATAAAAAATATTATCAATAATCATTTATGTTAAGAACATTTTCATAGAAGATAAAAAAAATATTTATTCATTTTTGTAAGTGAGACGAGTAATTAGTTTTTAAAATATAATTTCTAAATTGAGTTATTTTTCGCGGAATAAAATGAGCCTAAAATTTGGAATTGGATTAATCATACTTTTTTTGGGTCGAAAGATTAGTTGATTGAAAAAGCTAGCAGAGGATAATTACTTTCAATGACGTGTCCATTTCTAATATATAGGAAAAAAATATCGAGAAATTCACCATATAAAAGCCACCATCCCCCCTGCCTCGACTCTCTCCATCGCCACCGAGCTCAGCACCGCACTCGAAGTTCAACGCAGCGAGGGGAGCAGAACGAGGTCGCCGCCGTCTTTAGCCTGCCAAAATAGAGTCCGCCGATCGCAAGAGGAAGAGACCGTCCTCCACAACAACCTCATCGGCAGATCCAGCCGCCGCCAAGTCCGGCAGCCTCAGGGACAAGCACCGGGCGAAGGCCAAGATGTCGTCGTCGGGGGCGGCGGGGGCGGGGGCGGGGGCGGGGAGCCAGGTCCGCGCGTCGCACATCCTCATCAAGCACGAGGGCTCCCGGAGGAAGGCGTGGTGGAAGGATCCGGAGGGCAGGGTCATCCGCAGCACCACCCGCGAGAGCGCCGTCTCGCAGCTCAAGACCCTCAGGGAGGACATCGTCGCCGGCAAGGCCAAGTTCGAGGACCTCGCCTCGCGCTTCTCCGACTGCAGCTCCGCCAAGCGCGGCGGCGATCTCGGTTGGTTCCATCTGACCTCGCGCTCGTTATTTTTTTGCCCACTCTCGGCTCCTATCACGATTGGCTTTAGCAAGCTTTATCTTTGCTCTTCGGTCTCATTGTTCGCATCTGCTCATTCGATGGAGTCTGCCTGCTATACTGCTTCTGTCTTAGAAATCTGCCGGACTTTAGCGGAATTCGTGAAGCTGGAGTATAGATAAATCCTACTCTATTCATGTACCTGCAAAATTTTGTTCTTGGTTTGATTTGGAAGAAAAGTTATGTGGCTGCAATTGGATAAATGAACGTGTATGAAACATTCGGTTGTTATTGTAATCTGTCGTGCAGTTTTACCCTTGTGAAGACGGAGTTCGGAGTTGCCGGGAACAATTTCCGGCAAGAAATGATTTTTTTTTTATTATGTTTTTAGGAATAATTTTTAAACATTTTAAATCGTTCTAACGGTTTAAAATTTCAATTTTCGAAATAGAATTATTTTTAATATTGTGCTCAAAATTATTATTTTTTTAATTTTTAAATAATTTTATTTATTTTTTTTTTTTTTTCTTTTCTTTCTCCTCTTCTTCAAGTTGCCGGTCGCCAGCCTTGCGATGACTGGCGACCGGCCAGACGAGGGCCAGCAATCTCACTGGAGCGTCGCCGGCCCTCGGCGAGGCCATGCCTCGTCGATCGAGCCTCACCGGCAGCTGGGTGAGGGCAAGGCTCGCCTGGTCAGGCGAGCCTCACCGGACCTCGCCCTGGCCTGGCGAGCTCGCCGGACTGGTTGCCAGCGGTGGCGGACGGCAACAGCAGCAGCGGTAGCAGATGAAGAAGAAGAAAGAGTGAGGATTAACAAGAAAAAAGAAAAGAAAAGAGAGAAAATAGGGCCTTGATTTTAGAATTATTGTCGGGAACAAAAAATCAATTATTTTTTATTTCTCGATTCTATTCCAAATTTACTTCCGGGAACAAAAAAATAGAAATTTGTTCCCGGGAGCAAAAATTTTACCAAGCGGATTTTGTTCCAAATCTACTATCGGGAACAAAAGAACATAAATAAGCACTATTTTGCAAGTTATCAAACAGGCCCTTAGTGTCTCTACCTTTGATGTCGGATTGTGCATCAATAGGGCTTGATTAAGTTCAATCACTATCTAGCCCTTTTGTTTTGTCAAATGCATGTTTTGTGGAGTTATCTGTGGTTACTAGGAGTTAAATTACCGGAGAATAGTCCATGCCATCCCATTAAAAAAGATATCATGATTTGAGTGAGAGTGGCAGATCCAAAGTTATGATCGCAGTTTTGCCTGGATAGCAAATGCCACTAATGCTTCCTGACTATTGTTTATGATATCATGGTTTGTCCTTGCTTCGTTGTGATTATGCTTGCATTACTTTAAGTTTATGATTTCTTCACTGTAGGGCTGCTAAGTGAGCGGCCTCAGTATTGCTCTGGCGCAACATGTCTTGGTGCAATCTATGGTGATTATCACAGAGGTCCAATGTCCCCATATGGGATAGGGATTAGATTTCTGAATTGCTTAATTTGTTGTAGTAGTTATCTGAAGGGGCTTTTGATATCAGGCCGCTCGAATGCTTTGATATGACTTTCTTAATGCTGATCTGATGCTGTTTCTATCTTGTATTTGTGACTGAAACTTCTGGTCTTCATCATATCTGCTGGTTGGTCCAGTTATGGGACTATTGTGGCTCATTTTGTTTACATGTCTTTCATGACCCCCAATTATGCGAAGATAAGTTAATTGATCTGATTCTCTGAAATGTGAAGTTGGGTTGACATGATTTGTGCACACAAATTCCGGTGTCCTCTTGCTCCGGTGAGTACATCAATGTACTTGCTGGTTCATATTTTGATATACTGCAATGTATCCACCAGTGTGCAACTGAGTTCGCTACAATTTTGAGCTGTGTGAAAGTGAACTGATGTCTTATGTTACTTCAGAATCAAGCTTCCATCCGGATTGAAGAAAATTGTGCCAAGTGGCTGCCAAGCAATGATCGGGCAGGTTGCTGGTGGAGGAAGAACTGAGAAGCCCTTCCTCAAGGCTGGCAATGCTTACCACAAGTTCAGAGTGGAGGAACTGCTGGCCGAAGGTGCGTGGTGTGGCCATGAACCCAGTTGAGCATCCTCACGGAGGAGGTAATCACCAACACATTGGTCATGCAAGCACAGTCAGGTGTGACGCTCCACCTGGCTAGAAGGTTGGTCTCATTGCCGCTCGGAGGACTGGTCGGCTCAGCGGACAAGCCGCTGCAACTGCTGCCAAGGCTGATAAGGGTGCTTGAAGAGATGTTCTTGTTTTTCTTCATTTGGTATTCCGTTGGACTCGGTTTTGGATATTCTACAGTTATAATTCTGGGAATTTGCGGATGCATTTTGTAGTCGAAGTTTTGCTCTGGTTTAATGTATCAGATAGTCTTTTATATGCTAAATTGCCATGAGATGTGGTGTCGCATTGCCTCTCATTAATTATTTTTCCTTCTCTCTATGAATATCAAATAAATTAATTATACTTAATACTTTTTAACGAAATCATGAATATTCCATTCGTGATTATTAACTTATATTAAATCCGCATCAACATATCCATGACTTGTATTATTCTCTTAGTGGGTGGATTTGGATATGACAATAATCGATTATTTGCAGTAATTGCTCACGTCCTCCAATAGATGACCATCCCTCCGAGCTTGGGGATAAGGGTCGTAGGCTTTGATTTTTCTGTCCTGATCCAATTTGGGAGTCGTTTTTCGCTTGGTTTGATGTCTTCTTTTGTTGGTTGTCGTTGCTTTTCTTTGCTTGTTGTGGTGAATATATTTGCTTGAAGAAGTTCTCCTCTCCTTATTTAGATCCAGGGGAGTTTTTTTTCTCCTGACTTAGATAGAGATTTGGGAGTTCTTCGGAGGTGTTTAATTTGTGGTGGTTCATTTGTGGTGGTTCACCATGCTGTTGTCTCCGTATGATATGACGTATGATATGACGATGGAAGCCATAGTCTCTAGAAGTGAAGATCTCAATAGGGGTGAGCAGCGGTCTAGGGTCGACCCTGGACCAACCCTGGACCGGCCCAACCCTGTCGGTCTTGGTCCGGTTCCCAAGGGATTTGGGTCCGGTCCTTGGTCTGAAATTTCGGGGACCGACACACATGGCGGGTTGGTCCCGGTCCCTAAGAATTTTGGGTTGGTCCAACCCCTGGACCAACTCTTGTATATATATTATATTACATTATATTATTTATAATTCTTTTATATATTCAAACCTAAGTAAAATCTAAGAGTTATGGTGAGATGTTCTATCAATAGCACTAATAGTAATTTCAATTTAAAACTTTTGTTGAGTATTAATTATGTGTCGTTTGTTTTGTTTTCGGGTGTTTAGAAGTTCAAGTGAATTAACAAGATGTGAAGTTATATATTCATGGTTTATATTAAGTATTTTAAACTTTTTATGGTTTAATTGTATTTTACTAATGAATTTCAGCTGCACTTTGCTTTTTAATTTGTGTCAAATGGTAGAACTTTTTGAAAAGTAGAGAAACGATCTTTACGATTCTACGGTGATTTGCTAGTCAAGTGGTGTGAAGCTCATTTTTTGGTTGAGTGGACTCTACATGATCAATTGCAGGAAAACGCTTTTGCATATGGTGTTATGAATATTAAAGATAGATGATTACAAGAACTTTCCATCTTGTCCCATATCTCGATGAGCGGTTAGCAGGTACGAAATTTCTATTATTGTGTCATCTTAAATTTGCCAAAATATGTATTGATATTTATAGTTTAGTTGCACAATGCCGCATTGTTGATGTATGTGTAATTTGAATTGTAGGTATAAAAAACAAGACAAAAAAAATTATCGATTGGTCCGGGGTTGACCCTGGGGACCGAACCCATTGGGTCGGTCCGGTCCTTGGTCCCAGACTCAATAGGGTCGGTCCTCGGTCCTAAAAATTGAGGACCGACATGTACGGGTTGGTCCAGGGTTAGGGGTGGCCGGACCAACCCGGACCATGCTCACCCCTAGATCTCAATATGTGCTTATCATTGACGATTTCATTGGTCGGCCATTGATTATTTTTCGATATTATGACAGATATGATCTTTGTTTTTTGAGTTTTGTTTTGTTTTACAGTTTTTTTGTGATTTGTTTTGCTTGGAAACTTTCTATATTTCTATCATGTTTGACTTTGTCAAAGAATTTTATTTCACTTAGGAGAGAGAAAATATTTAAAAAATAATTTGTCAGCATTTTCCATTAGCCAAACCGATGGAGTTAATAGAAGGAATTAATTGCATAAACTGGACAAGTTTTGAGATTTGATTATATCTTTTGGAAGTTTTAAGACTCAAATATAGGGTGTACTTATCTCTATAAGAAAACATTAAAAAAAAAATTATTTGTCAGCATTTTTCATTAGCCAAACTATTAGAGTTAATGGGGGGAATTAATTACACAAACTTGATAAATTTTTGGACTTGATTATACCTTTCGAAAGTTTTAGAATTTAAGCAGAGGGTGTACTTATCTCTATAAGTTAAATATCTATAGAATCGCCAAAGTGAATTCATCTAGGTTCTAATTTGTGTTGGGCTAAAATTCACAAGACTGTATACCACTACCTTGAAATTCCTTCCTTTTATCTTTGTCCTTTACATATTGCATAATATATAACGTATCGTATGCGGGGTGAGAGGCTTAGTTTGCTTGTGTTATGACGTGATAGGGAGATTAATGTATGCCTGGGGTAGCACAACCTTGATAGCAGTCGTTTGTGATCGCGTGATCTCGACAACGGGCCGTCAGTCTTTTTTTCAGGCATCGCCTGAGGTGCCATCTTCGTCAATATGAGCTTCCACTTTAATTCTTTGTTTATTTATTTATTTATTTTGAAACTAGAGTCAATTATAAGTTTTTGGCAAATAGTGTTTTGCATTTTGTGAACCCTTTTAACCTAAGGTTCTTTGTGTCTCTGCAAAGGTATTTTGCAAAACTGAACCAAATACATTGTAATGCTTTTTGGCAATGCTTTAAGCTTTGTTGTTCGATCTAAGGATAGAGGAAGAAATAATTACGAACTTCCCAGAGGTGAAGAAAATTTTATTTACTTATCCTTTTTGTTAGGAAAACAAATAGATCTACGTGACTTTAGATGAAACTTAACAGAATGTTTGCCTAATGATTTTGCTTTTGAGTCTAACAAAAGAAAGAAAAATCGTGTCAAAGTTATAATATTTTCTGTGATTTTTGTTTTTGGCTTGCTCTAATTTTAAAACTTTAGAGCAACAATTCTATGAATGATCAATTTGATGCCAAAACTTTTTGAATGATCACTTTATTGTCAATTTTTTGTAAAGCAACTTTTTAAGTGACTTCAACAAGCCATGCTAGATTTTCGGCAAACTAGGTCACCCTATTCACTTAGATGATCACTTTTCAAAAGTTGTTGCACTTAAAACAATTGTTTGAGTAGTTTTAAAATAAAGTGATGCCTTATAAAAATTTATGGCATTGATGACGTCCGCCCTAGGGAAAAATAAAAACTTATTTTGAGGTATGAATTTTTGGACTCTTAAGTTTTCGTAGGTTCTTAGTCGTGATCATGATGGTCATAAAGCGCATCAGTTGACGGTGATAAGGTGCGACACCTGCGCTTGTGTGCATTGTTCTATTGTAGCGACGACTTCATTCTAGGATTTATTATGGAGATTGGTATCCAAGGACAATAATATGCTGTCTGGGAATTGAAGCAATCAACTGAATGCATCGGAATTAATTTAACTTGGAGTAAGCATCTATCGTCCTGTTTTTGGCGTTCTTGCGTGTCTCTACTTGTTATAGCAACCCAAATGGGTGAATTTTATATTCCACAAGAATTATGTTGGGCTGGTGGGGGCATGGCAGACAAAGTGTTAAGATCACAATGAATATAATTAAGTTCACATAATTCGAAATCTTGACAAGTGATTAAGGAATCAAACTTTTAACTCTAGGATTATATTCCAATCTTCTCAATTAAAGCATATAGTAATCATGCCAGTATGAATGTTGGAATTTAATTTTCTCGCTTTACTTCATCCTCGGGTAAATGCAAAGAATTGCTTGACAATTATGCATCCAAAAGTGATCTCGCGAGTTGTGCATTTTGGGTGTTTCAAAAGGCGTACTGCTTTTTCACTCCTGCAATATTATGTAGGGTAAACGAGTGCTTTGTATTTGAGTCCAATATCAAGTTATTGGTTATAAAGAGTAGCCGTTTTGAGGATGCTGCAGAGGTAAATGCAAGGCTAATGCTGTTGTACCTTACTTTTGTCCTTTCCCTTTATAATCCTATGATCGACCTAGGATGCCTGAACGTTGCGCCTTTTGGTGCCGACATCAAGTTCAACCATGGGATTTTCGCCACTCCCCGAAAACTCGAGAACTGTGGAAGGATTAAGGGCTGCGGTTGTTCGTCGTCCTCAGCTTGTTCCTCCAATTGACCCTTGTGACTCAGGGCTTTCGGAGGAAATCCATCTACAAGTACTGGATCCAAGTCGTGGTCTAGACGACGTACCTATAGGCCGAGTCGATTGCAACCCTCACGCTCGGCATCCTCTCAATCCCCTGGCCAACGTCAAGGATACGAAGGGGACGATCGATCCAAAGAGCCAGATCACTGCTTTCTGGGCGCCGTTCCTTCTCCTCCACTTGGGTGGGCCTAACACCATCATCGCGTCTGCCCTGGCGGACAATAAGCTATGGTTGAGGCAGTTGGCGCAGCTTTGCGTCCAGGTAGGACTAGCTTGTTGCATCTACTTCATGGCCTTGTCAGGGTCTGCACTGTCGATATTAGCAGCTGGCGTGATCCTGGTGGGGTTCATCAAATATGCAGAGAGGACACTGTGTTTGCACCTGGCTACGGAAGGCCGACTTCGAGATTCGATGCTTTCGCTTCCCGATTTCCGTCCCATGTACCCCAGGATAATAGAGCAGTACACTCTGAAGAAAGAGGAGGGTTACCGAGTCGGCATCGACAAGGTCATGGAGGTTCCGGCTCCAGAGGACCTCTCAGTGAATAGCGGTCAAGCTATCGACAAAGAAAAGGACAGGACTATGGTCAAAGCCTATGAGTTGTTCAAGATCTTCAAGCTTCTCTTCGTGGGCCTTATCCTCAACTCTGGCGACCTGGAGGCAGTAAGCGCATGTTCATGAATAGTGTCATGGACTCGATGGCGGCTTTTGGGATTGTAGAGATCGAGCTCGGGTTCATGTACGATCTGCCCTACACCAAGGCACTCTTGCTCAACCTAATGCTTGGGGCATCATTCGTTGGGTCATTAATTGTTGTAATTATGGTTATAATTATGGTTAATGGATCAACAAAAGCCAATAAATTAAGATACGTTTTTTCTATTCACGTATCTCTTTTGGATTCATGAATTTCCTATAGTTTTCTGTTCACGTATCTATTGAGTTCATGAATTTCTTAAATTCATGTATCTTTTAGTTCATGTATTTATTGAGTTCATGAATCTCTTGAATTCATGTATCTTTGGATCCATGAATCTCTTGGTTTCATGTATCTCTTGATTCATGAATTTCGTGGATACATACGTCTATTTAATTCATATATCTCTTCTGTATATGAACTAAAAATCTCTATAAATAGATGGGAGCATAGAGCTTCATTACGGCTTTTGGTTTTTGGTTTTTCCGACTCGATTCCAAAAGGCCTTGATATACTCTTCTACTCTTCTGTTTTTTCCGAGTGTCTTTGGTTCAATTGAACGGTTCGATCGAGTCCTCTGTTTGCATAGTGCTAATCCAAACAGTTCGAGGTGTTGTATCTTGGGAGGCATAGTTCGTGGATGCGGAGCACCATTGGCAGGAACTAATCGCCTTAAGGAGATTCGGTTATCCGTACCTCACCTCCAATTTTATGTTATTTTTCTAGTGATATCTTATTTTCTTCTTCTCCAAGATATGTAAAATGAAGGATATTATAAAGTTGTTATCATCTTCTTTACATTGATGTTCTGATTACAACAAACAGAGTGTATTCTCTGTATTATTTTCCAACAATCTTAAGGCGATTACATCACTCACTATTTGTTGTTCTTGTCAGATTATTGAGATGGCTGAAAACTATCAAGTGCCATTCAATGTCCCGAATGTTTTAGGAGACGTTCCTATGGTCGATTCGACCGTTACTATGGAAGATGTTCAACCCTCAGGGTCTGATTTTGTAACAGTTTATGCTACGGGCTTGGGCTAACACCAATTTCGGTGGTGTGGGTACAAGTCATACGATTGGTATTCCCGGGACTGTTTTTCAAAACAGTACGAGCCAAATGACTTTTAGCTCCATTTCTGGAGGGATGGTTCAACGAACCTTGCCTACTGTGACGACAACACCTCCAGTTACAGCTTATGAGAGATTGTCTGCTGTGATAATGTCTGAAGCATCTTTGGTGTCGAACACTAATGGCTAGTGGCTAGACACAGGTGCCACAAATCACATATGTGCAGATAAACACATGTTCTCATCTTATGAGAAGGCTGAAGAAGATGAGAAGCTTTATATGGCTAACTCTGCATCAGCAAAGATTGCCGGAAGAGGAAAGGTGATCCTGAAGTTTACATCTAGCAAAGAGGTCGCCATGCTGAATGTGCTACATGTACCAGAGATTCGGAAAAACCTAATTTCTGGCCCCATACTTGTCAAGAAGGGTTTCAAAGTTGTATTTGAATTTGACAAATTTGTACTTTCGAAAGGAGGGATGTATGTGGGGAAATGGTACTTGTGTAATGACCTGTTTAAAGTCAATGTGACTGTCATTGATGTAAACTCAAATTATGTGTACCCAAAAACTATTAATAAAGAAAAGTCTTCAGTTTACACTGTTGTGTCTCCTTATCTATGACATGGTAGATTAGGGCATGTAAACTATGGTACAAGGAAGAGAATAACAAACTTATGGTTAATTTCAAGATTTGAGTTGGATGCCCATTACAAGTGTGAGACTTGTGTTGAGGCCAAGTTTGCTAAGAAACCTTTCAAATCCATTGAAAGAACAAGTGAACCTCTACAATTAATCCATAGTGATCTATGTGATTTAAAGTTTGTAGAAAGTAGAGGTGGAAAGAAGTACTTCATCACATTTGTGGATGATCGTACTAGATTTTGCTATGTTTATTTACTAACTAGCAAAGATGAGACTATGAGCATGTTTGTCAAGTATAAAAATGAAGTTAAAAACCAACTTGATAAATGAATCAAAGTGCTTAGGTCTGATAGAGGAGGAGAATATAATTCAATCAATTTCAAAGAGTTTTGTGCTAGTTTTGGAATAATTCTCCAAACGACTGCACCTTATACTCCACAACGAAATGGAGTTGCTGAACGATTGAACAGGACACTAAAGGAGATGGCTAACGCCATGCTTTTAAGTTCAGTTTACCTCGAACTTGTGGGGAGAGGCGTTTTAACTGCAAATTATATTCTTAATAAAATACCCCACAAAAAGAAAGGTAAAACTCCATACGAGTTATGGAATGGAAAGTTGCCTTCCTACAATTTTCTAAAAGTGTGGGGGTGCTTGGCCAAGGTGGCAATTCCTCCTTCGAAACAAACTCGGTTGGGACCTAAAACGGTGGATTGCATATTCATTGGTTATGCTCAAAATAGTAGCGCATATAGATTTTTGGTTCACAAATCTGAAAATGCGGAAATCCATGTCAATACAATCCTAGAATCAAGGGATGCTGAATTTTTTGAGGATATATATCCTGCAAAAAGAAATCAAGGAGAACTTTCTTAGAAAAGGCTTAGAGAATCAGAATCTGAGAATGATGAAGTTGTGAGCAAAGAAACCGAACTTCGAAGGAGTAAAAGGTGTCGAATGGAAAAATCTTTCGGACCTGATTTTCTAACATACATGTTAGAAGGTGAGCCCCAAACATATAAAGAGGCAATGTCATCTCCAGATGCTCCTTTCTGGAAAGAAGCTATTGTCAATGAAATCCATTCTGTCCTAAGTAACCATACTTGGGAATTGGTTGATCTTCCACCTGGAAATAAACCAATTGGATGTAAATGGATATTCAAGAAAAAACTAAAAGCAGATGGTTCCATTGATAAGTACAAAGCACGGCTTGTAGCCAAAGGGTTTAGACAAAAAGAGGGTCTTGACTACTTTGATACTTATTCACCTATCACAAGAATAACATATGTAAGGATGTTGATTGCTATAGCTTCACTATAAAATTTGCAGATACATCAAATGGATGTGAAAACTGCATTCTTAAATGGTGATCTCGACGAGGAGATTTATATGGAACAACCTGAAGGGTTCAAGGTCAAAAGACAAGAACACAAAGTGTGTAAACTTGTTAAATCATTGTATGGACTTAAACAAGCTCCTAAGCAATGGCATGAGAAATTTGACCGGGTAATGATTCAAAATGGGTATAGAATCAATGAGTGTGATAAATGTGTGTACACTAAATCTACAACAGTTGGATATGTACTTATTTGTCTATATGTCGATGACTTATTAATTTTTGGAGATACTACTGAGGTCATCAAAATCACCAAGAACATTTTCAAGAAGAACTTTGAGATGAAATATTTAGGTGTAGCGGATGTTATACTCGGCATCAAAATTCTAAGGAATTCTGATGGCTTAGGTTTAACACAATCTCATTACATTGAAAAGGTATTTGAGAGATTTAAAGGATTCGGCATTAAAGATGCAAACAATCATTTTCTTCCACACCTAACTTTAAGAAAGAACACTGGAAATAGTGTTAGACAACTGGAATACTCTCAAGTAATCGGCAGCATCATGTATATCATGAATTGCACTAGACCTGATATTGCGTACTCAGTAAGCAAACTGAGTAGATATACTTGTAACCCAGGTCACGAGCACTGGCATGCTCTGATGAGAGTATTAGGATATTTCAAAAGGAAAAAAGACTATATTTTACAATATGACGAATATCCAGCTGTTTTGGAAGGTTATTGTGATGCCAACTGGATTTCAGATTCTGATGAATCGAAATCGACTATCGGATATGTGTTCACGTTAGGAGGTGCAGCAGTGTCATGGAAATCCTCTAAAGAAACTCTAATAACGCGTTTTACAATGGAATCGGAGTTTGTTGCTTTGGATAAAGCTGCTAAAGAAGCAGAATGGCTTCGACATTTTTTAGAAGATTTTCCAGTGTGGCCAAAACCTATGCATGCATTTTGCATACATTGTGACAATCAAGCGGCGATTGCAAGGGCGCATAATGTGATTTATAACGGTAAGTCTAGACACATTTGTCGTAGACACAATACCGTAAGGCAGTTGCTCTCAAATGGAATAATTTCTTTAGACTTTGTAAAGTCAAAGGAAAATATTGCGGATCCGCTGACAAAATGTTTGTCAAAAGAGCAGATAAACTGCGCATCGAGGGGAATGGGTTTAAACGCCTTAACCCAATAAAGAGATTCCAGGGTGGAAACCTAACCTATGCGATTGTAGATCCCATGGACTAGGTTCAATAGGACAACGCAAATTTTGAATAGTGTAAGCACTGTCTCCCATTACTATGATGCAACAGTGCTTTCCTACAACGTTATTAAGGGTACGCTATGCGTTTAATGATTCTTATAACTTGAAATGTAACATTCAAGTGAGATATGGTAGGATATCTTTAATAGGAATGCACCTATATGCGTGGAGCTGGCTGACTCTATGAAAATCTTTAAAGGCTAGATTTTCTAAAGCACGCATGAATCCCGAGAGGTTCAGGGCCGAAAGAATGAACATAACTGAGAACCAATCTTGAATTGGAAATACTCCGTGTGAGGTTTATTGTCTAGGCTTACACAAACAACTGGCGATTCAAGGCTTAGTCCATCGACTAGTTAAGTAAGTCCGATAGGCTTTCACTAAAGAAGGTTCAAAGTGAAAGCTACCTATCTTGATGCGGTGTATTTCAACAAGCATGCTCAGATTCATTCGAGTCAAAAATGTTTTGTTGATCCATTAATGTGGGGGATTGTTGTAATTATGGTTATAATTATGGTTAATGGATCAACAAAAGCCAATAAATTAAGATACGTTTTTTCTATTCACGTATCTCTTTTGGATTCATGAATTTCCTATAGTTTTCTGTTTACGTATCTATTGAGTTCATGGATTTCTTAAATTCATGTATCTTTTAGTTCATGTATTTATTGAGTTCATGAATCTCTTGAATTCATGTATCTTTGGATTCATGAATCTCTTGGTTTCATGTATCTCTTGATTCATGAACTTCGTGGATACATGCGTCTATTTAATTCATGTATCTCTTCTGTGCATGAACTAAAAATCTCTATAAATAGATGGGAGCATAGAGCTTCATTACGGCTTTTGGTTTTTGGTTTTTCCGACTCGATTCCAAAAGGCTTTGATATACTCTTCTACTCTTCTGTTTTTTCTGAGTGTGCTAGTTCAATTGAACGGTTCGACTGAGTCCTGTTTGCCTAGTGCTAATCCAAACAGGTTCGATGTGTTGTATCTTGGGAGGCATAGTTCGTGGATCTGCGGAGCATCATTGGCAGGAACTAATCGCCTTAAGGAGATTCGGTTATCCGTACCTCACCTCCAATTTTATGTTATTTTTTTAGTGATATCTTATTTTCTTCTTCTCCAAGATATGTAAAATGAAGGATATTATAAAGTTGTTATCATCTTCTTTACATTGATGTTCTGATTACAACAAACAGAGTGTCTTCTCTGGATTAATTTCCAACATTAATGTCTCGGTGCTGTCTGTAGTGTTGGTATTCTACTGTCCTTACAGGATAGGAAGGATTACCCCAAAGTCGATGTCCATATCACCTCCTTGCTGATAAGTGCGGCCATCCTTTTAGAGATTTACTCGGGTCTTCTCACAATTTCATCCGATTGGGTTGACCACTGGCGTTTTCAGGGACCTGGCGGATCCACAATATCAATTGCCGTGGCTTTTCTCCAGATCTGTCGGAACCCAAGATGGTTGAATTCCGTGGCCCAAGCCTCTTGAAATTATCTATCAGGGAAAAAAAGCAGGATCTTCAGCAAGTATCCATGGCTCGCCAAGTTAGATGAGAAGTTGGAGAAGAACTTCTACATCAATTACCAAGAGTTCAAGAGTAACATCAAAGACTGGACCTTCGATCACATGAGCGGTATGGTCGATTATTCGGAACGGAACAGCAGATTGGAGCGGGTTGACCAGTCTTGATCTGGAGGCAAGTGAAGAACTGATGAGGTCAAACAACAATCACCTGATCTGAAGTGTGAAAGATATAGAGTTTGACTATAGCATTCTCATCTGGCACATCGCCACTGAGCTCTGCCACTACAAGGACCTCGACCAGTGTCAGGGAATAAGACCGGAACACATCAAGGACTACAAAGATGAGTAAGTTGGTCTCTCGGTACATGCTCTATCTTTTAGCACCCCATCTTTCCATGTTGCCAGTAGGGACAGAGGTGCTCCGATATGAAGATACTTCTGTCAACGCTCATAAGTTCTTCGAGGACAAGCTACTGGTGTCGTCAAAGAAAGAAACCAGCATCAGGTCATCGGTTGTCAAGACACGGGCGCAGAATTCATTCAAGAAAGAGAAACATGGTCACACCGGAGTTAAAAGCTGCAACAAGGTGCACAAATCAACAGAGTCGCGTGATCTATGTGAAGCCTGCCATCTTCTGCTCCAAGTGGGAATTCAGCTGCCCGCCATGAAAATACGCAGTGGCAAAAGCAGGTCGGTGCTGTTTGATGCGTGCCATCTCGCATCCCAGTTGAATGAAATTGAGTCGAGAGACTTCGGTTGGAAATGGTACTTGATTGGCAAGGTCTGGGCGAAGTTTCTGATATACACGGCTTACCAAAGCAAAGGCTACAAACACTTCGAGAGCCTGAGCAGAGGACGAGAGCTTGTAAGCCATATCTGGCTTCTAATGGCACAATTCCGTGTGGCGGAGCCGATGCTTCCGAAGCACAATGGATTACCAAACTGATCTTGAACTAGAACTTTCAGGTGGAATGCGTCTTTTTTTAAACCTACTGTTACTTGAGTAAGATAAATAAGTTGAAGCTCGTCATCTTGAGATGGTGAGGTTAAGTTCTTGAGGAGTCAGGAATAATGAAAACTGATGGTGGATCAGTAACTTTCGGACAGAGATGCGCCAGTGGCATTACCATTGGGACAGAGAATTTGAGTCCCTTAAAGTCGTTTAGTAACTTTCGGCATATCTCCTCAAAAGTGTCGAGTAACTCTTTCGTGTTGATTTACTAAGCAACTCCTTAACATAATTAATTTTCATCCCAGTTTGTACGCTTTTAACTTTGGGAAAGCAAGTATGTATCTATATACGAGACCGAGACCGGTTAATAAAAAAGAGAGTAACTTTTAACCTACCATAAATTAGTAGATAGCTTGTCTACTTAGTTAATAACATTTTACTTAGAAAAATCCAGTTTAGGGCCGGTTTTTGCCTTTTTATCACTTCTAGTTATGACTTTCTCTAAAAAACTTTAAAAAATTATTTTAAGATAAAAATAATAATGAAAACTCGCTTGATATTCTCAGCAATTTCTACTAAATCTGAAAAACATTATATTGTAAAGGAGTGAGCTCACTTGTGAAGTAAGTGATCCTTTACCTCTAGTAGTGATTAGAGTCCACAGGTACCTCAAAATAATTTTTGGTTACAAATATGCTATTGTAGAAATTCCTAGCAGAGGCAGGGCACCACTTATCTGAACTCTAGCTATCATAAATTTCATACAATCTCATGCAGTATCTCTAGCACCACCAAGGAATCATAGTGGTGCATTTGTTATGCAAAAATAAAATGATTCGAAAAATATCTTCATAAAAATAATTATTGTATCACTTACAAAAATAAATAAGTGATTTTTTTATTATCTATGAATATATTTAGACGTAAATTGTTTTTGATTAATGAAAATATTATTCATGTTCTAATTATTTCAAGTGATACAATCAATTATTTTTAAATATTTTTCAAATTATTCATCTACCATGAAACAAATGGAGCCAAATGTGATCTTTAATATTCCTAAGCAGAAAATTACCAAAATACCCATAAAATTTTCTAGGCCGATGGGGACATTAATGATCTAAATTCCACAAATCGTAAATTACCTAAAAAGAGACCAATTACGATAAATTTGGAAATTTGTCCGTAAATGCATTACTTCAGTCCATAAACTTGAAGAATGGTTAAAATGTCATAAATAACTCTTGAGAAGCATAAATAAAAACAATGGATAGGGTTCATCCAAAAAAAAATGTAAATTTCTAGTAGGTACTCTCTATATAGACAAAAAGGTTCATATTTTTTTTTTTAAACTTCTGCATTTATATGGTCGCTCCTCAAAATGTCACGGTGTACAAAATTCAATGTATAATATTTTTACATCATCTTTAATGAAAAAGATAACATTTTCAGCCACAAAGTAGAGCCAGATTTCAAACACTCTTATTTTTCCATCATTGTTTTGAATTTCCAAAAAGTAGCAAAAATTATGAAAATTTCTTGAAAATACCCAGAACGTAGAAACTTCCACGCCCGTACAAGCCGTGGAGACAAACATTGAAGAACTTTCCTAAGAAGATGGTACTGTTATTTATAATTAGTGACGGTGCAATTTTGTCCATATATTTGTTTTGCTAGTTCATGGCAACCGTTTAATCTTGTGGAAGAATTTAAATATAATTTGGTAAGATACACACACCTTTAATTACTTCTACAGTGGGAGCTAAAGAAAATATGACAAAAAAAAAAAGCTAAAGAAGAAAAAAAGGACTACGGCACCATAATAAATATTTTTTCAAATTAGTTATTACGTTAAAACAATAAATAAAAATACTTATGTCGTTGATTAGTCACCATTAAATAGTGGTGTGGTGTTACTGTGGAGTCTTACGTTGCTTTTCCAACAAATATAAAACAGAACAAATGTATAAAAAAAAAAAGAAAAAAAAAAGAGAGGGTCACTTAACCCTCGGAGGCACTCAAGAGAACTTAAATGATTTTTACCCACTTGGAAATTGGATTAGATGGGTTATAATATGTAATTAAGGAAGAAATTATTATTGTACTTATTATTGTTTTGTTTTGAAGAAAATTACTTTGCCACAAAATTAACTTCTAATTCATAAGAATCGACATAGGTCAGGTGTCACGTGGTCATGTGTTATTGAATTATTCCGTTTTAACTTTATTCTTTGACTCATGACATCCTAAGATTGATCTTATAATTTGTTAAGTCCTTGGACATCTTCATATATGAGATTCAAATGAACGGATAATTTTTTTGTTTACTAATTCATTATACATTAGGTCTTTTTTTTAAATTGTTATCATACATTACCAATATCACTTATCCTAATTTTAATCACTAGAGAATCCTTTTAGAGCGACTTGATTTGAGCAAAAAGAATGAGAAGCCATCCGAAAGCAAAATAATTTCTTTATTAATCTCAAAGCCAATATTTATTGTGTTTTTTCCATGTTAAAAAAAAAACTTTAATTGATCATTCGAAGGACATTAACTATTTTTTTTGCTAGGGATTATATTATTCTGCCTGCGAGTGGTATTCGATTTATTCTAATTTTTGTTTTGTTTTCTATGTTATTTTTTCTTTTTACATATGAAGGAATCTGATGGGATTTTGAAGTGAGATTTTCCAATATTAATTTTTTTTTTTGAAAGAGACCAGTAAAACAGGTGACAGGTTTCCTTGAATAAAATTTGTGGTGGAGAACCAACCATTTGGATTTGGAATTTAACGGCACCGTTGCCTAATCTTTTCTCAAAATTCAATTGGATATGAGGATAAGCTGTACAAGCCATTTGAAGTTAGCAAATCCGTGAAGGACACAATTTTCAGATTTTACAGATTCGATGGGCTAACTTTGGACCTCATAACTCCTTCGTAAGAATTTCATTTTGGACGGATCAGTTATGTACAACAACATAAGTGGTAATGAAAGTGAACAATCAATTAATTGGCTGGCAAAAGGTTGGGATTTGGGACCAACCATTCACTTGCTTGATTTCATTTAACAAAACTCATGCGATAAATAAAAAACAACTAAATAAGTGGATATCTTGCAATATGAAAGATTGACGTTTGCAGCAACTTAGCAAAGAGATGAACCTGCAGATGATGGAAGAAGAGCAGTGGAGTGTCAGAAGTTGGAGAGTTACAATTTTCGGTTTTGGAAAATGTTTCTTGTAGGTGAAAAGCTTAGGTAAAGTGCATTAAGTATAATGCATACAGAAATTCAAGACACACCGAAAAGAGGAGGCCCAGATGGTTTCGCCTTTCTTGGAAACAGACGTGTATGAAATCTTACTTTACCTGTGTATTCCTAAGCGGCGTGGGATTCAGGCCTTGTGCAGAGGCCGTAATTTTTTTTTTTTTTTAAGAATAAGAATAAACTAGAAATAGATCCAATAGAATTGGCGAGACCGACTCACTGGCTTAAGGACTAAAGGTGAAATGCATATAGAAGCCCAAGGCACGCTAAAAAGAGAGGTCTAGACGGCTTCACATTCCGCAGTATTAGGCATATACGCAACCTCATTTGTACACATTGAACCGATAGGGGACTCTGATTTTCATGAGTTGGTGTCTGCGATGAAAATTAGTGAGAAAGGGATATGAAATTGAGTGTATAGTTAAATATTCTTTTATTTTGCTTTAGATCTTTATCTTATTTGAGGACAAGTTTGGGAATGGAACTTAGTAAAAGCGAGGCGAAACCTGGCTTCAGTTAATGTATAGAAGATATATCATTCATATATAACCTTTTATTAGCATCAGGCCAATAAATTGAACATATTATCGAGGGTTTTCAAAATATTCAATCGATCTTTTTAGCATATATGGTAAAAGCAAACATGACTTTTCTTTCTAACTTTTTATTTTTTGACATTTGAAATTTGACTGATCTAGAAACCTATACATATGGACATTAAGGTCATTTGCAATTGCAATCATGCCCTTTCATAATTTTTTGGAAATCAAATTATGCTTACTTTTTTTTTCTTTGATTGGAATTTTCATTTGAATAGCATAAAAATAAGGGGAAGGTTAAAGTATGCAATTGCTATTTTCTAAATAAAGTTGAC
This sequence comes from Eucalyptus curtisii, assembly GCA_017140595.1. Classification (NCBI taxonomy): domain Eukaryota; kingdom Viridiplantae; phylum Streptophyta; class Magnoliopsida; order Myrtales; family Myrtaceae; genus Eucalyptus; species Eucalyptus curtisii. Next base: position 32,102,946 of record CM029503.1, on the reverse strand, counting down.
CTTAATTTTGAAGTTTTAGTACGTAGGGATGAGAATGATATTGGGAAAATTGTAAGTGCTAAACTTATTGCACTTTTGCTAATTCAGTTATAAACTGTTTCACTCCTTGTCAATTGAGTCAAATCAGCTAATTTTAGCTGGAAATTGCTGATGTGGATGGTCAGCGCTACATGAAGCTTTTTTAATAATATTTTTGAATTTTTTTATGGTTTTTTTTTCCTTTTTTTGGGGGTTTTCGGTTCTAGGGCTGGCAAGGGTTACCGGCCAACCCTTGCCGGCCATAGGAGAGGGTTGCCGGCTTTAGGTGAGGGCATTGCGCCCCTCGTTGGCGAAGGCGAGGGCATGCGAGCCCTCGCTAGATCTAGTAGGGTGAGGGTAGCGACCTTGCTTATCGCCTAGAGCTGATGGGGGCATCTCGGCCCTCGCCATTTCTGGGGAGGGCTCGCGCGCCCTCACTTTTACTAGCAAGGGCGTCGTGGCCCTTGCCTGTGGCTGGCTAGTGTTGCTGGCTAGGTTGGCGAGGGCGTCGCGACCCTTGTCGCTTCTAGGCGAGGGCTTGCGTACCCTCACTTTTGCTGGTGAGGGCGTCATGGCTCTTGCCTATGGTTGGCCAAGGTTGTCAACGCTCGTTTGTGGCCGGGCCAACTCTATATCCGAAAACCCAAAGAAAAAGCAAAAAAAGTAAAAATGAGGAAGATAAAACCATAAAAAATTCAAAATAATATTAAAAAAAGTGACACGTTAGCGTTGACTATCCACATTAGCAATTTCCCGCCAAAATTGACTAGATGAACTAAATTGGTAAGAAGTGAAAAGGTTTGGGACTAAATTGATAAGATTGAAAGGTTTAGGATTGAATTAGTAAAAGTGCAATAGGTTTAGGACTTCTTGGATAATTTTCCTAGATGATATCAATACTATAATTATTGTAAGGCTCTTACTTTGGTGCCAAATTTTTTTAAATGATCATTTATGTGCCACATTTTTATAGAGCAATATTAAAGTGATTGATGAAAAAGTGATGTCTTAATATTTTCACACAGGAAGTTTTAAAATTGTGTGTTGCGTAATGTATATACCAAACAACATTGCTAAACTGTGACATCCTCGTCCTCATCTGGTTTTTCAAAACAAAATTGTTTCAACAAGCGATCGTTGGATGAGATCGTCTTGAGGATCGATAAACCACAAGGGCATCAGAAAAGGCCACTTTGGGATGAGAACTCGATTTTTTATGGATAAAGACGTACAAGTGCAAAAAAGTGGAAATGGACCATGGGCGGAGACCCAATGGGCCCGAGCCCAAGTGGGCGGCTCAAGGCCCACACGCCCAAGGAGTGGGCAGCTGAGGGAGGTCCATGGGTCCTTCAAGCCCATCAAACCTTCTTTTGGCAAGATCTTGGCATTAAATGCATGTAAGGATGTGAAGAGTGTATGAATAGTGCGAGATCTTGCTGAAATGACCGAAATACCCTTCCATTGGACTAAGGAAAAAAGGGCAAAGATGGAATTGGCAAGGGAAGGGGGCGGCTCAAGCATTTAGGTGGCAAATTGGAGAAGTTTGAAGACCTATCTAGCCTCTCTAGCTAGTCTAGTCTAAGCCTATACTCTCAAGTGTGAAATCCCCTCATTAATGCATAGATTTTCGCTTTTTGAAGAAGCCTTCCTTGAGTGAATGATGTGAGTCCAAAAGCTTGTGAGTTGATGTGCATTAATGGGCAAGATTTCCCTTGTCTCTCTCCTCCTTCTCATGCAAACCATGTTGAAAGCAAATCAATAGCAAAGAGCAACCATGCTTCAAGCTGCTCATTAGTCTTCTCGAAGCTGTTTTGGGACTCGAACGCAATTCAATTCAGGCTTTTATCTGGAATTCTGGTTTTTTGCCGGCTTTTGGGACTCAAACCTAGTTAATATGCTCGGGACTCGAACCCAAGTCTCTTGCCAGGCTCTGGGACTCGAACCCAATTCTTGCTAGGAAATCGGGGACTCAAACTTAGCTCGAGCACAATCTCTTCTTGAGGTTGTATTCAAGTCTTATGCACGTGCCATGAACTATACATTTTATTCTCAAATATAATGCACGTGTCATGAAGTCATGAATTTCTTCATCAACAACATTACAAACGAGCCTAAGCCCAAAGCCTCGCTCGAGTAACAAGCATATATGAACCTTGCACCAATCTAAGACGTGAACTCGGTACGCCTCAATACCGAATCACATCTTATGGCTATGGGCGAACCTTGACTTGTACCAAACGAAAGCGATGAACCATGACTTCATTTTTGTCATACAAGAAACTTAAGTACATGAACAAGTCATATAATACATCAACATCCCCTCGGCTTGTTCGAGAGAGGATTTCCTAGAGTTGAAGACGTCCCAAATGTTACTAAAAGAATGGAGAAACTACACTTGGGCGAACCTCACACTAAAGCACAAGTTACAAGAGATGGGCGGTTTTGCTTGGAGGCCGAAAGAGAGAAAGATGGTGTGAGGAGGAGGAGGTGTGCAAGAGGAAGAGGGAGGAGGAAATGAGAGGTAAGGTGGGGAAATTGTGACATCCTGAAATTTCAATCCTGTTTTCAATTGAATAAATCGGGCCTTTAATTGACGCGCCTATAGTGCTATTCTCTGAGCTGATCACTCGTGAGATAACTAGACTATCTAGGGAAGTCATTAAGGGATTTTCACGCAATAGACTTGAAAATTTGACTAGGAATCGACTGCTCGACCGTGCTAATTTGCAAGGGTCATTACGGCACAATTAAAAATCGATCAGAGACCGGAGATAGGTCGATTCAACTGAGGTGTGTGATTAAGTGTGGGTGATTCCACCTAATTGAAAAATTCTCGTTGATCGGCACTAAATCGAATTTCTGTCGTTTTGGGTACCCTGTGTCCGTAATTGAAATATCGAGATTTTCACGACAACTGAGAGTCGCCAATGTGTCGAAGATATACATTCTGCCTTGAAAATAATTGACCATGGGTCAATTGCACTAAAAATTCCTAAAAGTTACCCGGTAGGTTAGGTCAAGCTAAGATCGCGTCGGATTGAAATTAACCGCGAATTTGAACCCGATTTCAGAAATTGAAAGTTTTGACCTGTCACGATTTATTTTAGGAATGTCTACTCATCATTCGAAGAATTTTCGGAGATTCCGGGATTTTTACGGAAAATCGATTCGGACGATTCGGAAAACGAACGGAAATTTGGAGTGGCCGAATTGAAGGGATTTTTTACTTGCAAACCGAGCTACTTGGTGAAAGGGAATTGTAGAAATTATGTGGGCTTTTTCTACTTCAAAATTGGACACCAAATTAAAGAATTTGGGTGGAAATTGAAGCTCAAATTGAAGAATTCGGAACTAGGCTTGGGGCAGCAATTTTTGGCATCAAATTTGGATAATTTGTGGAAATTACTTTGCAAGAAAGTATTATGAGACCAAGGGATAAGGTTGGAGATTTTTGGGGGACCAAGCATTTAATTTTGGATTGGTTTTATTGACTTTTGTCCCTTTTCTCTTCAAAGCTTCCTCGGCACACCCATCCACCGACCCCCCTCCGCTCACGTTTTCTACTTTGCTTTTCATTTCCCTTGAATTTCCTTCGAAGCTGCCCTGCGTCTGTCTTCAATTCATTGCTTAGCATCCACCGAGACTCTTTCTATTCTTCCCTGCAGCGCTCCACCGATTGTTGCAGCTTCAGTATCATCATCTTTTCCCCATCGACGGACCAACCCTACTCCATCTTCTTGTGCAGACCCACTCAATCGAAGACCACCAAAATTTCTTCAAGTTGCAGGTCTACCGAATTCTCCACTGCTTCGTGTCTTCAGCCAGCTCACGCCGGTCAACACCCCCACTCCACAAAGCCCATCTTTGACCGCCCTCTTCTCCACCAAGTTCGGTCTGCCATCGAATTGAGTCCAACATCCCCTCGTGCAGTCAGCTACAAGAAGCCGAGCCTAGCATCTCCACTCGAAACCGAACTAGCAGCTTTGGAGTCGATCTTTAGCTCGAACAGCGAGCTTGCGGGCCAATTTTCGAGTCTGATCCGTGCCTCGTTGGCGTCACCGTTTCGGAACTTGTTAGTCCTCGTCGCGTCCCTGTCGTTTTGGTCCGAGCGGATCGCAAATCAAGTGAGTTATCTCACTAAACCTCGCTTAGTAGGTTAATTACGCTTAGATGATAATTAGTTTAAGTTAATTTATGTTTAGGTGGTTAGTTAGATTAGATTAATGATTTAATTATCTAATTTTGCATGTAAGGTTATTATATTGGATTAATTAAGGCCTAGATAGGTTGTATTAATTATCTAGATTGATTTGGAAATTTTTCGGGCCCGTCTCGGTATTTAATTATGCAATTCCGGCCTAGGTTAGCAATTTTGGCATTTAAATTGAATTATTTAATTAATTTTGATAATTATTTAATTATTAAATATTTTCCGGAAATTAGACCGGGATAGCCGGTGACCAGAATTTTGTGCTTAGTTTATGCAATTGGATGTTAATTTGTGCAAATTGAGTGCTGATGTGATTTTTGGTAATTTATTCCAAAAATTGTGAATTTCAATATTTATTCAGAAAATCCCGGGTGTCGGGTTTTAACATCGAAAATGGTTTTATATACTATATAAAATAGTGGGATTTTAAATTGGAAGATATGAATTTTCGGGTTCAATCTAACCATGTACTCACACACGACTATTTTTACCGGGTGTTTTTAATATGAAGAAAATAGGCCGGGATCACTATTTTAATGGAGGCATTTGAATGCAATGCACGGTGTCCTAGGCCGAGATTGATTAGTCGTGTGTTGGTTAATGAGAATCCGTCTCGAGCTTTTAAGCCGGACATTACCCTATATGGTATATCCATTCTTTGGATCGCGGGTCACAGTAGATTCTGGACCTACGCCCCTTCGGGGAAGTCGTTTATTAAGATATGGATGTCGCTGTGCTCAATGGAGGTGAGATGAAGCCTGGCTACGCCACAAGACACCGAACTTATGAGTAGGTCGTACTCGGATCGCAGTAGATTCTGGACCTACGTCTCTTCGGGGAAGCTGTCTATTAAGATACAGACATTGTCGTGCTCAATAGCGGTGAGACGATGTCTGGCTATGTTAGTAGACACCAAACTTATGAGTAGGTGGTACCCTTAAGGGGAAAATTTAATAATTGAAACGTATGGTTGATTGAGCTAGATGACCCTGATTATGAGACAAAATTGTGTGACATGGTATGGGACGTGTCATAACGATTTGGCCTTATAATTGGGACTCTTGTGATTGATTGAGTTGATGAAGCGTTTCAATTGTTGTGTGCATTAATTATATGCAATTGGAATATAAATTGTGCTGACGTGCAGGAAGGAACTGAGGCGAGTTAAGTCGCCAACTCTAATTGTGTGGTTGTGTGGATAGGGTGCCTTGAGGCGTATTTCTTTCCTAATAGGGGTTTAGGGGGTGGACTCGTTGAGACATTGTCTCACTGGTTATTATATAACCATTTTTAGGTCCGTAGATGGTGTTGGTGGAGAACCGAAGCCCCAGAGTCTGTGGAGATGGAGTCTGAAAGATCGGCATATGTGTCCTACTAGTATGCTGAAGGATAGCTTCTTATGAGAGTCGATCATTTTGTAGGCTTTGACCTAGACTCTTCTTGTCTATAAACCCAATTGTTTATAAAAGTGTGCTTTTGTGAAATGTTGTGTTGCTTTCCTATTCCATGTTGTTTGTTGTCAAGGGTTATTGTCTCGCTTTCGCATGTGCATTAAAAAAATAGAAAGGGTCGGCGACTAGTCCTAGGAAGTCGCAATTGTATCGACTGCAGTGGGATATGCGCGCGCTCGAGGTTTAGGGCGTGACAGAAATGAAGAGGGCTATTCCTATTTATAACCCTTAACGCCATCTTTATATGCCAATCGATCCAATCTTAAGTTTCCATGTAGCCTGCCTAAAATTCTTGGGTGGCAAGTTTACTTGCCTCATGATTGCACCTAAAAAGTAAGTTGGTATGGCTAAAAGGTTTTACTTGGCAATTTAGTCCATTGAAATAATCGATGACCTTTTCGCTTTCCATTGGTCCACCTATATCCCGCATTTAATGAACATTTAATGGGGTTTGATCATAATGGTACCATAGTTGCCAACTCGGCAATTTAGAATCCTTGAATCATTAATGAGGGCCCGTGTATCGCTCTCCGATTGGTCCACATATGTGCTACATTTTTCTAGAACTTCAAAGATATTTTGGGCTACCATCATGACGTTTGAATTTTCAAAGGACACATCACCCTTTCATTTAATGAGGGGGTTCTAGAATTTTATCGTATTTTGTCATTTTCATCATCAAAGGTGATCTAGAGAATTCCCTTGTCTAAGTTGATTCCGGGGCCAGAGAAGGGATTATTAGGTACACCTAAGATTCGGCCATCACGCCCCATGCTCGCCCAAACCGTTTTTTTGGATGGTTAGTCGGCCTAAAGGGTCGGTTGTCTTTCGGTCGGTTCAAGGCCAATCCTAAGGCTACCCATGGCCTAGCACTAAGTCAAGGCACTCATGAACCTTAGAAATAGTGATAGAATAACTGGGTTTATCTCTGAGCTCATTCCATTCAGCACCCGATCCATTTGTATGGCTCATGGTCGGTGCATTACCGATCTACGATCGAACATCACCAATTCAAGAATCTTTTATGATCACTAAGGATTAAATAGGGAATGATGCATTTTTGGGGGGAATGAGATCACATTTGATCAAGTCAGATTCGCTGTGTATTGGTGCATAGCTGGGCGAAATCACTCGCGATCAGGCATTGCGACCGGTCGGATTGACCCATGATCATTCGCCGATCCAAAATCATCCCGTGACCAACCCTCGTGATCAAAAGGTCATTTTATGAGCTGGTGATCCTACCCCATCGGTATGGTTGGTAGAAATTCACGGCCGACACCTCGACCAATTCGTTACCGGTCGATTGGTCGGTCGGTCCATGACTGATCCTTGATTCCTTACCAATCGAACTGATTGATCTATGGCCAATAGCCCATGATCGATCATTTTAGGACCTTATGGCCAATCCTTACGGGGTCGGTATCAAGAGTGTTACATTAAGGGTTGTTCAGTAGTGAGCAACCTTCACTCGTTTCTTCTCCGATTTAGTCCCTTGTGAAGCCTAGATGCCGTGCCGATGCCAAACTGACGCTGAACTGCCGTCGGACCACCACTGCGCCACCGCCAGACTGCCATTCAACTACTGTCCATCTCCTCCGTAGCCTGTAGATGCATGATTAGCAGTCCACAGCTGCTGCTCGTTCTTGTTGTTCCTTCTCTCGACGCATTTTGAAGCCCAGATAATTTGTGAGTGGCTTTCTAGCCCTTGATTAGTGTTATGGTTGCATTTAGGGAGTAGTTTAGGACTTGTTGGTGGTTAAATGATGATTAATTGATGTGATAAGTTATTGTTGGAACTTAGATGGGTTATTGAGTCTCAAAGTGATAGGTTATCACGATTAGGGCAATAAGTTATTAGATTACAATAAGTGAAATTGATATGTGATTCTATCATGTCATAATATGATGAAATGTTATTATGTGATAGAGGTGTTAGATGTATTATAGGATCTATGTTAGGGGTGAGCATGGTCTGGGTTGGGCCGGCCCATCCCTTAACCCTAGGACCAACACGCACAGTGCTGGTCCTCAATTCTTGGGACCGAGGACTGACCCTATTGAACTTAGGACCGAGGATCGAACCGACTCAGTGGGTTCGGTCCGGTTTCAGGGTCAACTTGGGACCAATCAATACTTTATTTATTTAATTTTGTATACTATTTAAAAAGGCAATCGAGGACCAGACCAACCCAATGGATTTAGTCTGATTCTAGGGTCACCTAGGACCAACCGATAATTTTTGGTTTCATTTTTTGTACTCCCTGAAAAGGTGAGCGAGGGCTAAACCGACTTTATGGGTTCAGTGACGAGCGAGGTTAGCTAAGAGAGGCGAGCAACGAGTGTTGAATGGGGTGAGCGTCGAGCATCGAGCAGGAGCAACAAGCTAGGCGAGCATCGAGCGGCACAAGTGACCCAAAACGAGTGAGGCGAGTGTCAAGTGGTTAGCGGAGAAGTTATTTCTTTCGATATTGGCAAATTAAAGACTAAGATGACAAATAAGACAGAAGAGAACGGGTATTAGAGGAGGATGCCGTGAGGAGTTATTTATGCCCTTTTGAACGCCGTGAGGACTCTCCACAAAAACAAATTTCTCCTTTGTAAATTATGGCTTTTGACATCGTAAAAGACATTAAAAGATCTAAGTTATTAAAAAATAGTGTAAAATTACTTGAACTCCTTGCTAAGGAGCTATTTAATGTTGTTAACACTGTTTATTTTAGGGTTTTCTCTATATACAAAATTATAAATAATATATCAGATATATAATATTTATTTAGAATCAGGGTTGGTCCGGGTTAGACCGACCCTAAACTCCTAGGACCGAGGACCAACCCGCACAGTATTAGTCCAGGAATCTCAGGATCAAATACCGACCCGATCTCCCTGGGAACTGGACTAGGACGGGCAGAGTTAGGCCGGTTTAGGGTTGGTCCAGGGTTAACCCTAGACCGATGCTCACCCCTAGTTTATGTGATATATGGATTATTGGTTAGATATGACATATGGATTATGTGCTAGATGCATTGTTTGAGTTATGTGCTATAAGGATTATGTGTTAAATGTGTTACATAGTTTATGTGTGTATATGTGCTATATGGGTTATGTGTGTGATGACCCAGACTCGGGGCAGTATGGAGGGATGGAATAAGATCGCCTCGGTAGTACGCGAGCGAGGCTAAGGACATGTCTCCTGTCCCACATCACTTAGGGAGGGAGTCTTGGGCTAGCTTATAAGGCTTGGGTCCCTCTAACTATACATATGCGTTTTCTTGGGATAGTATGGGCTACCACAGAGGAACAAAACCGTGAGGACTTAGTGTCCAAAGCGGACAATATGTGCACAGTGGAGACCCGGGATGTTACAAGTGGTATCAGAGTCGACTCCCGCGGCGTGTGGGGCCACAGCGAGGGCGTTGTGCCTTAAGGGGGGGAGAATGTGATGACCCAGACTCGGGGCAGTACGGAGGAACGGAATAAGATCGCCTTAGCAGTACGCGAGCGAGGTTAAGGACATGTCTCCTGTCCCACATCGCTTAGGGAGGGAGTCTTGGGCTAGCTTATAAGGCTCGGGTCCCTCTAACTGTACATACGCGTTTTCTTGGGGTAGTATGGGCTGCCCCGAGAGGAACAAAACCGTGAGGACTTAGTGTCCAAAGCAGACGATATGTGTACAATGAAGACCCATGATGTTACAATGTGTATATATGTTATACGGGGTCAGTAACCTATGTTACATGTGTCACGTGTGCCGTTATGGAATGACGTTTTGATATGACTCATTTCTAGAGCATATTATGATAGGGTAGTATGCCATACGAATAAAAGATGAGTCATTGGTAATTGTAATGGCACGTGATAGATAATTTTGGAATAATATGATGACCTTACCTCATTGTAATAAGTGATCCATATGCCACATATTCTTTATGAATAAAATAAAGCATTTATATAATGTAATATGATGCACTTGTGTAACATAGTGGCATTTGACGAGTGATGTGGCATATCGCATGAGTATCACATGGGTTAAATAAGAAAGAAAAGAAATGAATTGTGTGATGATATGCCCGCGTGATTATCTAAGATCCTGATGCTTATGACGTGTGGTGTGAACTCGTCCTAATGGGTTTTAAATGGGATGATGCTTGATTTAGTTCGGATGTCTCAAAGTCAACGGGATGCCGATCGCGGATGAATTTCGGAACGAAGCTCTTTACGGGAATGGCCGTCCTGATGCATTTTAAGAGGGATGATACCATGCTCGATGGGGCGAGACGATGCCGGTCACGCCGGATGACTACGAACCTTTGGGTTGGCCTTGGGTCGACCTTGCGTCCTGAGTGGCCGTAATAATCTAGATATATTTGTATGGAAAGTGCATGAGATTCGTATATGTTCAGGTCCGGATTATTGCATGGCATGAGCACATGATTTGAATCATAATGTGCATTCGTATGTTTGGCTCGAGAGCATGGAATATATGTTATGGAATTGCCTAGGCGTCTATATTAATGGCCTTGAATAATAGATTTGTTATTATGAGAATAGTAAAAGTAAAGTGAGAAGAGTGTTGTCACATTTTACCATCGATAGATAATTGCTTGTTTAGGGCGCTTCTGAGGTGAACGACTTCCCTACGCGAGGTCTAGGAAGTTCATTCATTGAGTCTATCTTATATTTATTTCTTGAAATGTTTATAGGCCCTAAGAGTGGCTGAGCTGTTCCGTTAGATATGTTTTGACCTACTCGTTGAGGATAGTTAGGAGGTGACGGAGTATCTTGTATCGGGAGGGGTCGACACACATTACGCACGTTACGTCATATGACCATTTGGGTCAATGAAGGTCTACCTAACCTCGTGCCACTGCGATTCATGGCCTGGTACTTTTGGGTGGGTAATGAGAGCCATGGTCCCATTCGTGGCTTCGACGGTCCGCCGAGTGTCAGAGGTTCTAGGGGAGGCATCAGTTGGAATGCCAAGGATGGGGACATTCCCGATGGAAAGATGTCTAACCGCGAGCTCGACCCCAAGCGATCACCGTGCCGGAGCGATGGATCCCGGAGGTCATTGAGGCTTAGATAGTAGTGGGGTTGCTAGTACTTTTTGGACCACCCTAGAGGCGTAGGCATACCCCGGGCCCTTTTGTAGAAGGTCGTGGTAGTTTATGAAGCACAGACACGTTGCCCGTGCTTCCGTGTCGTGTCCAACACGTGTCGAAGCGTGTCGGACACGTCGACACGGCCGGACACGCGGTTAACGTGTGTAGGGGTGAGCGTGGTTCCTGGGTAGAACCGAGAACCGGAGAACTGGGTTCTGTTCGGTTCTTGGTTCTAAAGAGACTGGTTCCGGTTCTCGGTTCTAAAGAGACTGGTTCCGGTTCCCGGTTCCCTTTTTCAGGGAAATGGCGGAATCGGAACCAGTCAAAGTAAAAAAAAAAGAAAATATAACAAATTATTTCTCATTTCCCCCACGTGATTCCCCCTCTTCCCCTTCATTTTTCTCTCTCTCTTTCTTTTCCCCACTTTTTCCTCTCACGTCACTTCCTGCCCCCAACTTTTTTCTTTTCATCTCTCTCCTCTTTCCCCTTCTCTCGGCCGAAACCCCCCCCCCTTCTTCTTCTTCTTCCTTTCCTCTTACTAGTTGCTGCTTCACCCACCACCACATCGCCGCCCCACGCTTTACTCACCACCACCTCCTGGCCACCGAACCACCATCACCCCGCCGCCCCACGCTTGTCGACGAGCTGGTCGCCTGTTGAGCCCAACGAGTTGTCGCGCCGTCCGCGCCGCCCCTCGCCGTCGTGAGCCACCGCCGCCGTACTCAAGCCACCGTCACCACCTCTTGCCGTCGCTCTCTCGACCGTTCGGGCCGTCGTTGCTCAGAACCTCCACTGCCTCAGCCAGAACCGAGCTCTTCCCCCCTTGGCCGTGGGTTGAGCCGCGACCGCCGCCGTCTTCGCCGCACTGTCCGTGCCGCCATTGGTGCTATGAGACTCGCGTCTTCTTCGCCGTCGTGCTGTCGTCGACGCATGCTCGCAGTCGCCGAACCTCCCTCGACACCCTCGAAGTTCTTGGGGTTCATATGGGATCCCTTGTCCTGGATCATGGAGCTTGCTGCTATCATGACCATTGCACTTACAAATGGAGGGGTGGGTGAATTTTTCTTCTACTGTTCTGTCTCTCTTTCTGTTTTAGGGTAAAATTTGAGTTTTTGTGAAAGATGGTATCCATTTATTTCTGATTCTTCCTTTGCAGGGCAAGCCTTCAGATTGGCAAGATTTCATAGGCATCGTCACTCTTCTGTTTATAAACTCCCCTATTAGCTTTATCGAGGAGAACAATGCCGGTAACGCTACGGTTTGAAGAGCTCGCTAAATCGATTCTAACCACTGAAGTCGAGGTTATCTAATGGACTCAGAGCATGTGCATTGTTTTTTCGGCTTTGATAGTTAGTTTAAAATGGCTTATTTTGCTTCATGTTGCATTCTTTTTTATAGGAAATAAAGTGATAATCATAATATAGAAGAAGCCAAGAAATTGACCCATTAACTTCATGCTTCAGTTTTTGGGCATCCCTTAACCGAGTCGTTATTGTACTTTGGATCAATTGGTTAGTGCCGTGCTGGTGCACTTCATCTTGAAGGAGAAACTACACAAGCTGGGGATGTTGGGCTATGTGATGTGCATTGTCGGTTTTGTCATAATTGTCATCCACGCACCACAAGAAAGTCCCATCACTTCTGTTCAAGAAATATGGATTATGGTGACTCAACCAGGTCAGTCTTCAGGCCTGGTTTATATGTTCTTTATACGATCACTGATTTGCTGATAACTGACTGCATTTACATATCTTTTTCAGCTTTTATGCTTTATGTCGGCTCGGTAATCATGCTGGTGTTCATCCCGGTTTCCATTTTTTACCTAGATGTGGGCATACGGATGTGCTAGTTTACACGGGCATCTGCTCATTAATGGGCTCTCTCTCAATAAATCAACTGCTTCTGCATCTTTTGGAATTCTTTCTTCCTTCCAACCTACTTTAGTGTATTTACACCAACCAGATTGTTGGAAGCCCCACTTAAACACAAGAGTTGACCTTGCATCGTTAGCTTTAGGTAGATCTTTGATTCGGGGTGCAGGGAGGCTCATCACCAGGGACAAATCGTATTCTTTTCTGATTCTTTTTGTCTTGTCAAAACACAGTTAATGAGTTACAATAATTGTCGTGGGGACATGTCTAAATTACTTCTGCATATGGGTAATTTTTCTTTCTCAGTTTTCATAAGTTGTATGATCTATCTGCAGGTGATGAGTGTGAAAGCTCGTGGGACTTCTTTGAAGTTGACTTTTGAGGGGAAGAATCAGTTGATCTATCCGGAGACTTGGTTCTTTATGTTGGTGGTGGCTACATGTGTAGTTACCCAAATGAATTATCTCAACAAGGTCCGTCCCAAGATGTTATCCAACTTTAATTAGCTAACTTGCCCAATGCTGAATTTGTAAATTTCATTTGTCATTGCCTCACAACAATCGATAATATTGAATGACACCAAATTTCCTCTTTTACAGTAACTTTTACTTTTCCCGTATGTTGAGATTACATAACATTGGGAGAAAAAAAAGCCATTGAATATATGCATCTTTCTTAACTAGATTTTCACCTGTAAACTTGAAAATCTATGTTCCTGTGGCCTTTTGGCAAGGTTACTGCCCTCCTTCATTGCTGGATGTGGTCTGTCCTTTTCATTTATCTATGTGATAATTCTTTATGTCGGGATTGGGGAGTCAAATCTCTTGCTTCAGAAACTATATACAGTTGTTTTTTATTGCAAAAGGTTTCTTTGGGTTCCGTTTACTTATGGATGATATAGTGCTTGATGAGAGCTTATCTTAAGAGCTTATCTTAGTCTGCTTGGTTTCTCTTTGGTTTGTCTTTTTCCTTCTTCGTTATAGTTCAAATCTGAAAAAAAAAAAAAAAAAAAAACCTGCTGGAACCTGGAACCGACCCTGGAACTTGTGACAGGGTAGGTTCTAGGTGCTTGGTTCTGACGGGTAGGTTCCAGGTTCCAAACGGAACCGAACCAGAATCGGGAACCGCTCACCCTTAAACGTGTGTCGGATTTTCCGACACGCAGTCAACTTTTCTCAACACGCGTGTCCGAAAGACTGATGGAGGGTGGAGGCGAGGGAGGGCGAGGGAGCAGAGGCCGCGAGTGACGACGAGAGATGGCTAGAGAAAGAGCCGAACAAAGAGAAAGAAGAGAGAGAAAGCAAACTCCCGCCGGTGAGACGAAGCCACGAACGGACCACCGCAACGGCAAGAGACGACCAGAGAGAGCGGCGAGGGCCGCCACTGTTGCGATGATCCGCGACGAGGAGGAGGAGGAGAAGGATCAAGAGGAAGAGGAGACGAAGGGGGTTGTGCGGAGAGGAAGGTGGCTGTGCGGCAAGGAGGAGGAGGAGAAAGATCGAGAGAAAAAGGAGAGGAAGGGCCGAAGGGGTCGTGCGGCAAGCGGTAGAAGGAGGAGGAAAAGGAGGGTAACTAGGGTTTTTGATAAGGGAATTAAAAAAAAAAAAAAAAAAAAAGGGGGGGGACGATGGTGTGACTTTTGAGTTTTGGGGGAGGGGAAGTGACAGGTCGTCGGTGGTGGGGAAGGGAAAAAAGTTAAATAAATTTGGAATGGAGGGAAATGGACGAAGGAAAGAAGGGGTGGATTTTGGGGATTTTTTTTAATCGGAAAATTAAATAAATGAAATTAAAAAATAATTTCAAAAAATAAAAGTATTGAATTTTGAATAATGATAAATTTTGGTCATTCTAGAAAATCATGGATTTATTTAAATAAATTGATTATAATTTCTTATTAATTATTAGTTTTATCAATAACTTTTGTTAAAGTTAAAAACATGTTTCGCATTAACTATGAATATATCTTTCGAATTTCAAATGAATTGATTTATTAATATTATTAGTGTAAATTTATTATAGGCTCTTTTTTTAATTAATTAATTATTTATGAATTTGAATCAAATTAATTAAAGATAAAAATATTCAGTTAATATACAATGTGTCGCAACGTGTTGGAATTCTCTATTTTTTAGAAATGACGTGTCGACGTGTCGTGTCATGTCATGTCGCGTGTCCGTGTCACGTGTCAATGCTACTTAGGTGGCAGTGCGGTCAAGCATGTCAGATGTAATGAAGCTGGTTGTTTAGCTTTTGAACTTGTTGTGTATGAAACGTTGACTTATGACTATATATATATATATGCTTTTAATTATCCCTACTGAATGATGGTTGGAGATTTGTTTACATTCTTGTTTGTGCGTTTTATTGTTACTACGAATTGGGTTGGTGACGCCTCCGAGACGTTGCAATGGAACGACCATCTGAATGGAAGCGAGGGGTGCCGCACGCTCAAAACGGGTCGGGGCATGACATTATCCTTTTTGTTAGGAAAAATCTATGTGATTTTAGATGAAACTATTTTAAGAGAATCTTTGCTCAGTGATTTTGCTTTTGAATCTAATGAAACAAAGAAAAATAGTGTCAAAGTTGGAATATTTTCTTCATGACCTTTGCTTTTGGCTCGCTCTAATTTTTAAAACTCTCGAGCAACAATTTTATGGATGATCAATTTAATGCCAAACCATTTTGAATGATCATTTAGTGCCAAAACTATCTAAAGCAATCATTTAAGTGACTTCAACAAGCCACACCAGATTTCGACAAACTAAGGCACCGTATTCACTTAGGTGATCATTTTTCAAAAGTTGTGACACTTAAAATGATTATTTGAAAAGTTTAAACACTAAAGTGACGCCCTATAAAAATTGTGGCATTGATGACCTCCTTTTCGCTCTAGGCAAAAATAAAACTTGTTTTGAGGTTAAGAAATTTTTGACTTGAGGTTTTCATACGTTTCTAGCCTTGATGT
This sequence comes from Eucalyptus curtisii, assembly GCA_017140595.1. Lineage (NCBI taxonomy): Eukaryota > Viridiplantae > Streptophyta > Magnoliopsida > Myrtales > Myrtaceae > Eucalyptus > Eucalyptus curtisii. The sequence goes on along the minus strand of CM029503.1, from coordinate 32,087,326 downwards.
GCAATGTTAAGGGTTTAATGAAGTTAAGGTCCTTCACGTGACAGTATGTGGAGGATGAAAATGTTCAGCTCATAAGAAAAATGTCCAGCGAGTGTGGCACACCGCATGCCAATTGGTCAGACATGGACGACAAGTCACAATCACGATGGTCATAAAGCATATTAGCTAACGGCGACGTGGTGTGAGATGTGTGCTCTCATGCATTATTTTTGTTCTATCGACGACTTCATTCCAAGGTTTAACACGGAGAGTAATACCTAGGGACAATAATATGTTGTTTGGGAATCGAAGCAATCAACTCAAGGCATAGGAATTGCTTCAACTTGGAGTGAGCATTTATCACCCTTTTTTGGCCTTTTTGACCGTCTTTACTTGTCGTTATAGCAACCTAAATGGGTGATTTTGATATTCCACATGGATCATGTTGGGCTGATGGGGCGTGCCAGACAAAGAGTTAAAGATCATGGTGATTAGAATGAAGTTCACAGAATTCGAAATCTTGAAAACTGATTGAGAAACCAAACTTTAACTTTAGGTCTATATTTCAATCTTTTAAATTAAAGCACATTATAATCAAGTTAGTATGGACGCCGGAATCTGATTTTGTTGCTTTCCTTCATCCTTGGGCAAATGCAAAGAATTGCTTGACAATTATGCATCTAAAAAAGGTGTCTTTAGTAGTGTGTCATGAATGTTTCAAAAGCGTACTGCTTTTTCATTCCTGTAATGTTATGCGGGGTTTCTAAGTGCTTTTGCATTTGATTCCAATATCAAGTTATTGCTTATAAAGAGTAGCCGTTTTGAGGATGTTGCAGAGGTAAATTTTACTTAGTATCTTTTTTGTTAGGCATAGGAAAACAAATAGGTCTATGTAATTTTAGATGAAACTATTTAAAGAGAATGTTTGCTCAATGAGTTTGCTTTTGAGTCTAACAAAACAAAGAAAGATAGTGTCAAAGTCAGAATATTTTCTTTGTGATTTTTGCTTTTGACCCACTCTAATTTTTAAAACTTTAGAGCACCAATTTTTTGAATGATAAATTTAATGCCAAAACTTATTGAATGATCACTTCAGAGCTAATTTTTTTGAAGCAATCCTTTAAGTGACTTCAAGAAGTCACACCAGATTTTCAACAAACTAAGTCACCACATTCACTTAAGTGACGGCCTATAAAAATTGTGGCATTGATGATGTCCATTCCGATCTAGAGAAAAATAAAACTTATATTGAGGTTATGAATTTTTGGACTTTGAGGTTTTCATAGGTTCTTAGTCGCATGCTTTTGGCCTTGATGTGCAATGTTAAGGGTTTAATTAAGTTAACTATAGGTGGTGCACCGGCTGTGTGTCCTTCACGTGACAGTATGTGGAGGACGAAGGCGTTCAGCTCATACACCACGTGGGAGAAAAATGTTAAGCAAGTGTCGCACACCACATGCCATTAGGTCAGACATGGACGAGAAGTTGCGATTATGGTGGTCATAAAGCACATCAGCTGACCGCAATGTGGTGTGAGACGTGTGCTCTCATGCATTGTTTTATCGTAACGACAACTTCATTCCAGGTTTTAATGCAATTAATACGCAAGGACAATAATATGCTGTCTCCGAATGGAAGCAATCAACTCATTGCATCAGAATCGCTTCAACTTGGAGAAGCATTTATCAACCTCTTTTCAGCCTTTGCGTGTCTTTACTTATTAAAGCAACTAGAATGGGTGATTTTGATATTCCACAAGGATAATGTTGGGCTGGTGGGGTGTCCCAGATAAAGAGTAAAGACCATAGTGATTAGAATGAAGTTCACAGGATTCAAAATCTTGAGAAGTGATTGAGAAACCAAACTTTAACTTTGAGTCTATATTTTAATTTTCACCATTAAAACAGATTATAATCATGCCAGTACGAATAATGGAATATGATTTTGTTGCTATACTTCATCCTTGAGCAAATGTATAGAATTGCTTGACAATTTTGTATCTAAAAGTGGTGTCACGAGTAGTGTGTCGTTGGCGTTTCAAAAAGCGTACTGCTTTTTCATTCCTGTAATGTTATGCAGGGTAAGTAAGTGCTTTTGTATTTGATTCCAATATCAAGTTATTGGTTATAAAGAGTGGCCGTTTCGAGGATGTTGTAGAGGTAAATTCAAGGCTATTGTTGTTTGCCTTACTTTGTCCTCTCCCTTTAGAATCCTAAAATCGACTGAGGGTGCCCGATTGTTGCGCCTTTTGGTGCCAACATCGAGTGCAACCATGGGATTTTTGCTGTTCTCCGAAAACACTCGAGAACTGTGGAAGGAGTGGGAGCTGCGGTTTCTCGTCCTCCTCAGCTTGTTCCTCCAATTAACTCTCGTAACCCTTGGCCTCCGGAGGAAATCCATCTACAAGTACTGGATCCAAGTCGTGGTCTGGACGACGTACCTGTCGGCCGACTCCATTGCAACCCTCGCGCTCGGTGTCCTCTCGAACCGCCTGGCCAACATCAAGGAAGTGAAAGGCACGATCGATCCGAAGAGCGAGATCACTGCTTTCTGGGCGCCGTTCCTTCTCCTCCACTTGGGTGGCCCTGACACGATCACCGCGTATGCCCTGGAGGACAATGAGCTATGGTTGAGGCAGTTGGCGCGGCTTTGCGTCCAGGTAGGACTAGCTTGTTACATCTACTTCATGGCCTTGTCGGGGTCTACGCTGTCGATATTAGCAGCTGGCATGATCCTGGTGGGGTTCATCAAATATATAGAAAGGACATTGTGTTTGTACCTGGCAAGCGAAGGTCGACTTCGAGATTCAATGCTTTCGCTTCCTGATTTTGGTCCCATATACCCCAGGATAATGGAACAGTATAGTCTGAAGAAAGAGGAGGGTTACCGAGTCAGCATGGACGAGGTCAAGGAGGTTCCGGCCCCGGAGGACTTCTCAGTGAACAGCGGTCAAGCCATGGACGAAGAGAAAGCCATGGCTCTGGTCAAAGCCTATGAGTTGTTCAAGATCTTCAAGCTTCTCTTCGTGGGCCTTATCCTCAACTCTGGCGACCTGGAGGCCAGTAAGCGCATGTTGACGAACGGTGCCATGAACTCGGTGATGGCTTTTGGGATCGTGGAGATCGAGCTCGGGTTCATGTACGATCTGCTCTACACCAAGGCACTGTTGCTGAACCGTGCTTGGGGCATCACTCGTTGGGTCATTAATCTCTCAGTGCCGTGTGCCGTGTTGGTTTTCTTCTCCTTACAGGATAGGAAGGATTACCCCAGAGTCGACATCTATGTCACCTTCTTGCTGATAAGTGCGGCTATATTTTTAGAGATTTACTCGGTTCTGCTCGCATTTTCATCTGATTGGGTCGACCACTGGCGGATTCAGAGGCCCGAGCGATCCGCGATATCATCTGCCGTGGCTTTTCTCCGGATCTGGTCGAACCCAAGATGGTCGAATTCTGTGGCCCAGTTCAGCCTCTTGAAATTATCTAGTAGGAAAAGAAACAGGATCTTCAGCAAGTATCCGTGGTTCGCCAAGTTAGATGAGAAGTTGGAGAAGAACTTCTACATTGATTACAAAGAGTTCAAGAGCAACATCAAAGAATGGACCTTCAATCACATGACGGATACGGTCAATTATTTAAAACGGAACAGCAGATTGAAGAGCGTGTTGACGAGTCTTAAGCTGGAGGCTGGTGAAGTACTGAAGACGTCAAACAACAGTGACCTGATGTGGAGTGTGAACGATATGGAGTTCGAGCAGAGCATCCTCATCTGGCACATTGCCACTGAGCTCTGCCACTACAAGGACCGCAATGAGAGGCAAGGAAAAAGTCCAGAAAACGTCATCGACTACAAGATGAGTAAGTTGGTCTCTCGGTACATGCTCTATCTTTTAGTACTCCATCCTTCCATGTTGCCAACAGGGATAGGGTTGCTCCGATATGAAGATACTTCGGTGGACGCTCAGAAGTTCTTTGAGGACAAGCTGGCGGTGTTGTGAAAGAAAGAAACCAGAATCAACTCATCAGTTATCAAGACGTGGGCACGGAATTTATTCAAGAAAGAGCATGGCCACATCAGAGTTAAAAGCTGCAACAAGAAGCACAAGTCAACAGAGTCACGCGATCTATGTGAAGTCTGCCATCTTCTGCTCCAAGTGGGAACTCAGCTGCCTGCCATGAAAATACGCGGTGGCAAAAGCAGGTCAGTGCTGTTTGATGCGTGCCATCTCGCATCCCAGTTGAATGAAATCGAGTCAAAAGACTTTGGTAGAAAATGGAATTTGATCGGCAAGGTCTGGGCCAAGTTTCTGATATATGCGGCTTGCCAAAGCAAAGGCTGCGAACACTCCGAGAGCCTGAGCAGAGGAGGAGAGCTTATCAGCCATGTTTGGCTTCTAATGGCCCATCTCGGTGTAGCGGAGCTGGTGCAAACTTCCGAAGCACAATGCATTACCAAACTGATCTTGAACTAGAACTTTCAGGTGGAATGCGTCTTTAGCTTAATCTATTGTTACTTGAGTAATTAATAAGTTAAGCTTATCATCATCATCCTCATCATCTTGATGAGAAGGTGAGGTTGAGTTGTTTCAATACTTGTTGTACTTGAGGATTCAGGAAATAATGACACTCTGTATCAGCTGTTCTTCACCAGAGGCATTACCATTGGCACGAGAACTCGAGTCCCTCGAAAGTCGTCTAGTAACTTTCGCCATAGAGAAATATCTCCTCAAAAGTGTCAAGTAACTTTTTCATGTTGAATAAATTTTCTTCCCGGTTTGTACACTTTTGACTTTGAGAAAGCATGCATCTATATGCGAGACCGAGACTTATAATTTTTTTTTAGAGTGATTTGTAAGTTTCAATTTAAGGAAAAAAAAAAGAGTAACTTCTTACATACCATAAATTACTAGCTAGCTTGTCTACATGGTTAATAATATTTTACTTAGTAAAATACAGTTTGGGGCCGGTTTTTGCCTATTTATTACTTCAATTTATGATTTTCTCCAAAAAATTTTAAAAAAAAAAATTATTTTACGATCCAAAAAATAATGAAAAACTCACTGTTTATTCTCAGCAATTTTCATTAAAGCTGAATGAGCTCGCTTGTGAAGTAAATGATCCTTTACCTCGAGTAGTAATTAGAAGTATAGGTATTCACCGAAAGTCCAAGAGTACTTTAACATAGCAAGTAACTCAGCATAATTTTTGGGTATCATTAACAAATTAACATGAGATATGAGTACAATTGTCCACAATCTAATCAACATATGACAAGCATAATACACCGACTCGTCAATGCAACTGAGTATACATAACTTCCAGCAGCAGCTTAAATATCTCAGATAATGGACACAAACTTGCAGACATAACCCCAAATGGAAATAGTGGTATCATTACAAAATTGCAAGCAACTGTTCTTCAAAATAAGATCAAATGACAGGATAAGCCACCAACTAAATCTAGATTTATTAACTCTTCAGTTACTCTGAAGCATCTATGTTTGATCCAATGTTTATGCATAAAAATATGTTATTGGTTACAAATATGCTATCGTAGAAAATCCTAGCTAAGGCAGAGCACCACTTATCTGAACTCTAGCTATCATGAATTCATATAATTTCATAAAGCAGTATCTCCAGCGAGGAATCATAGTGGTGCGTTTGTTACTCAGAAATAAAATAATTTGGAAAATACTTTCATAAAAATAATTGTATTGCTTATAAAAATGAATGAATGAAAAATATTTTTATTGTCCATGAATATGTTTAGACATAAATTGTTGTCAAATAATGAAAATATTTTTATTGACTAATTATTACAAGCAATTATTTTTAAATATTTTTAAATATTTTTCAAATCACTTATCTTCCATGAAATAAACGGAACCAAGTGTCATCTTTAATATTCCTAAACAGAAAATTACCAAAATACCCATAACACTTGGCTCCATTTGTTTGGCTTGAAATAAAATTTTATAGGGAATGAAAAATATTTTCATAAAAATAATGATCGTATTGCTTACAAAAATGAGTGAATGAACCATATTTGGATCATGATGCTTGCCCAAATGGGAGGGGTTCAAAAATTATCACCTAGGGTTTATTGCTGGGGTACAAAAAGGTATCGAAAAAAAAAATGAGTGAATGAAAAATAATTTTATTGTTCATGAATATGTTTAGACATAAATTATTGCCAAATAATGAAAATATTATTTATTGACTAATTATTTTAAGTAATTTTTAAAATATTTTCCAAATCGTTCATCTTCTATGAAATAAACATAGCCAGGTGTCTTCTTTAATATTCCTAAACAGAAAATTACCAAAATACCAGCGAAACAAACAAGTTACATTAATGATCTAAATTCCACAAGTCATAAATTACCTAAAAAGAGCCCAATTACAATAAAATTAGAAAGTTGTCCTTAAATGTATTACTTCAGTCCATAAACTCTAAGAAAGATTCAAATGTTGTAAATAACTCTTGAGTAAATAAAAACAATAGATAGGGTTCATCCCAAAAGAAAATGTAGATTTCTAGTAGATACTAAGGCTAGGTTTTGTTATGTGGATTTCTGACCACGATATGGCTGGATTGGATATGATATGAAATCAAAAGATTTCTTTATATCTTATCTAATGTTTGGTGATTGCAGTAATAAAATCAGATATATTCACATTATATCATGTGTATTGTTTGGTATATATGGTATATCAATATAAATGAACAAAAAATTATACAAACGGAGATGGTAAAAATCTTTCACTACACTTTTGCCTACTTATTTTTATTTTATTTTTTATTTTATTTTCCTTAATTTTTTTTTTATTTCTTTCTTCCCCTTCCATGATTCTCTAACAAAATTTAATAATTATTGAATTGTACTAATATACTGAAAACACTAAAATACATAAAATATGTTATAAATATAAATATATTTTTATATTTATATATTGAATTTATATTATAATATATAATTAAATTCAAATGCATATAAAAATAAGATTAAATAAAAAAAAACTACATTGTTAGTTTTTATTATTTTGAATTTCTTATATTAGAATTTGAATATCATTTATATTGAAATATAATTTTAATTTTGTTAATTTAAAAAGTTTGTTATTCGAGAAAAATAAATTTCCAATTATGGATATCATAAATCTTATCCACATTTATCCAACCTTCCATATGAGACAATTTTGTCCGACCTTTATCCTTTTTATATCCAATTTATCTTGTTTTTAGTAGACATCAATGATGCGTTTGTTTGTGTTTGTTCTTTTTTTGTTCTAGGGAACATAAATAAAAAAATTATTTACATTTCTGGGGGAACTTGTTTTTGAACAAAAGAACGTGTTTGGTAAATTTGTTCTGGAATAAAAAAAGAACAGAAACATGTTTGGTAAATTTGTGTTCTTTTTTATTTCTTTTAATTTTTTAATATTTTATTTTATTTTTCATTTTTTCTTTCTTTTTCTTTTTTCTTTATTTCTTCCTCGGCGGCCTCGTCCAGCCACGGCGAGGCTCGCCGCCCTCGGCGAGGCCGAGCCTCGCCGTGGTTGGGCGAGGTCGGCGTCGCCCCGGGCGGTGCCTCGCCGGTGGCCGGGCGAGCTCGAGCTCGCCCGGCCCAAGGCGAGGCCGACGGCGTTGCTGGCCGGCGCGAGGCTCGGCCTTGTCGGTGGCTGGGCGAGCTCGGCCTCGCCGGATTTGGGCGAGCCCGAGCTCGCCCAGCTAAGGCAAGGTCGAGCCTCGCCAGGGCGGCCGAGGCCGGCGACCGGCCAAAGAAAAAAAAAGAAGAAAAGAAGAAGAAAAGAAAGAAAAGAACAAAATATGAGAGAAATGTTTCTTGGAATTGTTCGAAACAAGAAAACTTGTTTGTTCCAATTTTGTTCCGGGAACAAAAAAACAGATTTGGAACAAAAACGCAAACAAACACGTTTCTGTTCTTTTTTTGTTCCCGAGAACAAAAAAACAGAATTTTTGTTCATAAATAGAAATAAAGAATACAAACAAACATGCCCCAAATGTTATCTTATCATGAATTTTATTCTTATTGCCAAATGCAACCCATATAGATAGAAAAGTCCATGTTTTTCGAAACTTCCACATTTACGCGATGACTTCTTGTAATGTCACAATGTACAAAACTCATTATATAATATTTTTCCATCAACTTTAATGAAAAAGATAACATTTTCAGTAGGGGTGATCGGGTCTAGAGGTGAGCGGTTCTCGGTTCCTAATAGGTTCCGTTTGGAACCTGGAACCTACCCGTCAGAACCAAGAACCTGGAACCTACCTTGTCACAGGTTCCGGGGTCATTTCCAGGTTCCAACAAGTTTTTTTTCTTTCTTTCTTTTTCAGATTTGAACTACATCGAAGAAGGAAAGAGACAAACCAAAGACTAAGACTTGAAGCTTTCCAAATCATAATAGGACAAGATAAGTCAAATATCAAGTACTCCAAAATCCAAACTAAAAGTACCAACAACAATGCGAACCAATATTTTCCCCTGTAGGTGGATTCTCTGTGAATGTGTGTGTGCTCCAAGAAGAGGGTTTGAGGCTGAATGTCTTCCATATCCTTAATTTTAAATGAGCTAGAATTTTTCTAACCATCTCCCCCCATATTTTGATGCCTAATAGCAGCCTGCATCATATATTGGAAACCTTCCGGCCCACATTCTACTAAAAGGATGAAAAGAAAACCAGAAGACTGGAAATTGGATTTGACATTGACATTGGCTACTTTATCATTTTGGTGCCAGTGAGTTGAGACATTCCATAGAACACTTCCTTATGATGCCCACGAAGGATTTTACAGAAATGACATCCAGCAAAATGCACTGGTAATTCAGATTTGACCAACCTGTATTTTCTTCAAAAGGTTGATCAGCAGAACCAGGGCAGGAATCAAAAGATCAATTAGGCTTTGCTCCCGATTCCGTTCCAAAAGCAAATCCGATGTGGAGTTGCATTCAGTTCCATCATCAACAAGGTAATCTGTCCAAAGCAAATCGTTCACACATCAAATTTAGCTAATCTAATTTGAACTGGAAAAATTCAGAGAACGAGATGTAAATTTACTGACAATTTGAGTCCAACAACGGTATGTGAGAGAACTCTAGCACCATTTAAACAGCATCGCAAATTTCCAAGAAGGAATCCAGGAAAAACAATAGACCCTTTTGAACTGGAAAATGGCACTATGACATAATTTACCCAAAGCAGCCTTATCTCATATGTCTCAGTAGAAACTCGAGAACAGAATTTGTAGCCAAAGATGTGGTCTGTACCTGTGAAGGGTGCAACTGTTTGTTTTTGTTGAACTAGTGCTAAGAATGAAGTCATATGAGACACAATGTTGTCACATTTAGAGTCCATTTCTGAGATGCCAGGGCGACCTTTCCTGAGGCTGATTTTCGGCTTACTGAACCTGTTATTAGGCACTTCCACGGGTCACTTCACTCCGTTCAGCCCTTTTGGCATGGTTGTGCTGTCCTTTGCCCTATGCCTCTTGCTGCTTTCCTGCTTCCTAGGCTTCTGTTTAGCCTTTCTATGAGTTCCAGCAAAAATAATTTCTGTTCTGATGGAATCTATACTACATCTTGTCATCTCAGATTGACCGTTTGCATGACAGAATCAACAAAGCAAATAGAAGCTAATACTAGGTCGTTTGAAATTATGAAGTTACCATTCAAACTAAACAACCGAAACTTCATAAAAATGTGTGCAAAATTAGAACCTGGTGTAGTTGTTGACTCATCTAAATCATCTTCCTGTCAAATAAAATACGATAAAAAGAATTAGCGAAACAATGATGGAAAGAACAGGGCAAAAAGTATAGCGCCTGTAAAAGAAAAAGAGCAGGAGACGGAATTGTATGGTGCGGTATGGGACGTACCATAACGGTTTGGTCTGATAATCAGGACCCGTGCAATTGGGGATATATGTGCTGAGACGTTCCAATGATATATGATTTTAATACAATTATATGCGAATTGAATTGTACTGACATGCGGGGCAAATACTGGTGCGCGGTGAGTTTTGAGGATATGTGGTTAGATTACCTTGGGGTGTATTTCTCTCCTAATCGAGATTTAGGGCGTGGACTTACTGAGACGTCGTCTCACCCCGTGGGTTAAATTTTTTAGGTCTCTAGATGGAGGAATACCGGGTGAGGTACGGGATTCGGCAAAAGGTGGAGTTTAGGACTTTTTATATCCCCTACCAGGCTTTGACGGGCCTTTCGTTGGGATTGGACAGTAGGTGACAGTTCACCCTATGGATATCGAGAAGTCTAACAGGGTCGTAAGGGACTCTGGTCTCATGGACGAGGAGCTTAGAGCGTAGATAGCCTAGTAGCTCTTCTTTTTTAAATAGACCCATGTTGTGTTAGACTTTTCTGTATATAAACGATGCTGTATGATAAGTGTGTTTTGTGAAAAGTTTATCCTACGTTTCTATCCCACTCTTATGTTGTTTGGAGATTATTATTACGCTTTCGCATGTGCAATAAAAAGAATGGGTCGACGACACTGACTGGGACGTCGCGGGTTATTATCTACCACCGAGGGATGTGCACGCGCTCGAGCTTCGAGGCGTGATAGGCAAGGTCGAGCCTCACCTGACCAATTGCCGGTCATCGTCGTGCCAGCCATCGGCTAAGGAAGGAGGAAGAAGAAAGGAAAAAAAAAAAAAAGGAAAGAAGAAAGAAATATAAAAATAATTGTAATTTCGATTTTTATAATAAAAAAAATTATAAAGTTAAAGGGGCAATGAGAGAGTGTGAGGCTTGGGTTGGAAATGGGTTTTTAAATCAACCCATTTAAGACTTATTTAACTAGTCTCTTCAAAATATAAGTGACCCATATATGACTCACTTCAAAATGTAAGTGACTTATATATGACCCATTTAAGTGAGTCATATATGGGTTTAAGACCCATTTTGACTCTTCTACTCCAGGGTCTCTCAAGGGAAACAATTAGAAAAGATAAATGTATTTTCATTTGAAAGAAAACAAAATATGGAAGAAGAAGATTATGATTGAATAAACGCGTTCAACATTTAATAGCAAAACACAAGAAGTTACATTCAAATAGACACAACCTTCCAAGGATTAAGAAATTATGTTTGAATGAATATGACCTCTGAGATAATCGTTGGAAAAAATTATAAATTTCTAAATTAAATAAATAATAACTAATAAATAACCACAACTCCTTCGTGAATAGTCACACTGTTTTATTAGGATGCTATGGTTAGTTTTTTATAAAAATAAATCTGAATTTTTCAACAAATAAAAATAATGATCCTTGATTAGTGCCAAATCTCTTCCACATGCACACACATTTTCTTTTGATGTGGCACAAGACATATCTTAATTTGTTTTAAAACAAACTACTAATGATCTCCAACTTTGTTTGTAAAATAAAATTACAAAAATAAAACGTAAAATATATATAGCCAAAATTTCCATGAGATTAATATATATATATATATATATATATATGTTTCTTTCGAGTTAAACCTTTATTTAGTACAAGTATCTCAAAAATTTATCAAAGTGACAAGTCGCTCGACTTTAAAGTTGTACTTTTAAATAATAGAATTGGACATATTGCATATATACTAATATCTTGTTTCAACGAGAAGTTCTATATTAATTAGCATTAATATGGCCTCATGTTTGATCCTATTTCATGAACTCTCTAAAAAGTAGCCCTAACTTTTGTACGAAGTGGCATCACTTTTAAGCTCATATAGGTGAAGTATCTAACATGTATTTTTATTACTATTAACACATTACAAGTTTGTACTATATTTTATTAAGAATTTAATTCAACATACAAAACATAACATATGATACTGACTTCTCATATCAGGAGTAACGTCAATATCAAACAATCACTTTTAGCAATTTGTTTTTACCAATTAAATCTTGTAACTAATGATGTTCTAGAAAATAAAAGTTGGGTTATCGTTATAGGTGATTTTAAATGAAGGGTTCAATCTCATTTCTTGTGAGGTCATATTTACCACGTCTCTTAGTAAAGCCTTTATCAAGGTATTGGCTAGATTATTGTTCGACCTCACGTAAACAATTATTATGGTACCCTCTTTAATTAATTGTCTCACATATTCATGTCTTAGACTAATGTGTCTAAACTTACTATTATAAGTGCTTTTATAAGCTATTGTCAAAGTGGCTTGACTATCATAATAGATAGAAATATGATGCATAAGATTAGACCATAATTTGATATCCAACAACAAATTCTTACTCCATTTAGCCTCTTTCCCACTTGCCGCTAAAGTAATGAATTCGAATTCCATCATTGAGTGAATTATACATGTTTGTTTCTTGCCCATCCAAGGTATAACACTTCTACCTTGTGTGAAAATCCATCCAAAAGTGGAATGTTTATTGCCCACACTTATAATCCAACAAGTATCGGTATATCCTTCTAATATAGTCGAATGATTATTATAGAACAATCATTAATTTTTAGTTCTCTTAAGATAACAAAAAATTTATGATAATAACCTTCCAATGTGCTATATTTGGTTTACGAATATATGTACTCAACTTATATACTGAATAAGCAATATCAGGTCTAATAAAATGCATTGCATACATAAAGACCCTATAGCACTCATATATTCAAATTATGCTACTACTCTAACAATATTATAATTTAATTTAATACTGAAATCACATGGAGTAATTATTTTTTTTGAAATCAAGATATTGAAATTTATCGTAATCAATGTGGCTCAAAGAATAACCTCTATTATATATATTTTTAACTTTAGTACTTAAGATAGTATCTTCCTCATCCAAATATTTCATTTTAAAAATGAAAGTTAGATACTTCTTAGTCTATTGACTCCAACCATATTAATTCCAAAAATAAACATATGCACCAAATCTAACTGTAATTGAATGTAGCATTTCTTGTAAAATAAGCAAGTGCAAAGCGGCTCAGACTCAACTAAATTATGAATCCCCACTAACGGGGCCCACATCACATGTTTTTATGTATGGATCATCAATCTTAAGAATAAAAGAAAATGCACAATCACAATTTCTTGAACGCAGAACCGAAAAGTACTTTAGTGCAAGTGAAATTACTGAAAGACGAGGGCAGAAAGCAGCACGCGCCAAACTAATCCAAACTTATCATTTTTTTTTTTTAACTAACTGTCAAAGTTAAAATTCCATCTTACGTGTTGACCAGAATCTTAAGATAGAATGAACAGACGAAAAAACTGCACTTTGACATATCTTTGGTACCCTGGGGACAAATCGAAGCATTACTTGCACAAATGCCCCACATGTAAAAACCCATCCGTTGAGAAACCAAAGCGCTTGTGGAGTTTGAGCACTTGTAGAACACGTCCCGCGATCTTGCAAGCAGGGTCAACTTTGAATCTTCCACATTTATGCGCCGAAAGAGAAGCAACTTCAACCAATCAAAAGACTGCACAATCTCGGTCACCCACGGAGTCATGTAGTCACCCCAATTCTCGGGTATCAGATTGGACATGGCAACCCTCGGCTTCCCTTTCGATTGACAAACAACCATTTTCGCCTTGTACTTGATCTCATGGATTGGAGTCTCGACATCCTTGACATCAGGCACGAAGGTGAGAAGCGATTGATCCTTTGAAAAATTTGCTGAGCATTCCCAATGATCCGCACTAGCGCAAGCACTCAACATGCTCTACTTGGTGTACCCATCCGGCGCAAACAACTTCCGCATCTCATGGAACAATTCCATCGCAGCACTGAAGTCACCAAACGGAAGTAAGGGATCTATCACGGCATTCCACGAAACTGCATTCCTCTCAGACAGAGCGAACAGATCTGCGCACGCCTTGAGAGCAAACGGGAATATGTACTTATCGAAAAAACACTTCCATCTTTTAACATCCCCCGAAGCAGCGAGATGGCCTCCTCCTTGTGGTCACTGCTTTGCGTGTAGGCCCTTATGAGAGTATTTTACATGAACGCATTCAGATTCTCGACTTGTCGAAACACCCAGTAAGCGTAGTTGATGCTCTGCGAGGATGAGAAGTAGAAGATTCCGCTATGAAGGAACTGGGTATGCCGTCAGTCATTGTCGTGGTGCACAGAGCTTCAGCATGGATTTGCTTGAGATGGGATATATCAGAGCAGTCATTTACCAACTGAAGAAGACGACGTAGAGAGATTGGCTTCGGTCGAGACAGAAAGAAAGAGTGTGGAGGGGTTGTGGCCATGATCCCTGTTCCAACAACTGAGGTTTCGAGCAATACTTAAACTTCTATGGACTCTGACTTCGTTGTTCCGAAATAATTCCTTAAAATTATTGAAAAAATATGACTTGGAATTTATAATGAAGTTAGACTTTTGAGGCATGATATAACTTTCTTTAATGAATTATTTGTCTCATAACATTGCTAATTGTCTCTGGTAAATTTCCTCCATGATATAACAAGGTCTCAATTGAGAATACTATACACCAATTCTAATATTTCTCCGATGTCTCCTAAGAGAAACAATTGAAGAATATTACCGTATTTCATTAGAAAGAAAATGAAAAATGGAAGAAAAATTATGATTGAACAGAAACGTTTAAGATTTAATAGAAAAAAATAAAAAATATATTCGAATAGACACAACTTTTCAAGGATTAAGAAGTTATTTCTGAATACGTATGACTTCTAAGATAACGGTTGGAATAAATTATAAAATTCAGAATTAAATAAATAATAAATAAAAAATTACCGTGACTTCTTCGTGAGCAGTCACATTGTTTTTACAGGATGCTATTGTTAATCTTTTTATAAAAATTAAATTCCAATTTTGCAATAAATAAAAAATAATGATTGTTGATTAGTGTCAACTCATCTACGTGCGCACTCACATCATTTTGATGTGGGACAAGGCATCTCTTAGATTGTTTTATAAACAAACTACCAACAGACATTACCATTTGGGACGGAGAATTAGAGTTTCGTTTTGTAACTTTCGGCATATCAACTATTAGCCACTCCTCAAAGTTTCTAAGTAACCTTTTTCTTGTTGATTTACTAAGCAACTCCTCAACGTAATTAATTTTCGCCTCGGTTTGTGCCCTTTTGATTTTGGGAAAGCAAGTATGTATCCATATGCGCGAGACCAAGACTAGTAATATCTGATTCGTCGGTTTCTTTTTTATTTTTTTCACTCGTGGTAGGCAAATGTCGCGGTCCTCTCTTAGCGTTGCTCAGATCTGGGCGCAACCACCATGGCCACGAACCCAGAGCTCGAGCTCTAGTGACCAAATCTCAAGGCGGCCACAAAGTAAAAAAAGAAAAGAAAAATGAAAGAGGGATGTGGCTGAAAAGAAAACCCTAAATCCCATGGATCCCGAATCCATTTTGTTCCAGCAAGCGCAGAACTAAGGGTATAGAGCTAGCGTAGGGTTCTGTGCAGTGCCATAAGACATGCTAGCTTTGCAGTGGGATTTTCACTCACCCTCGGTTACCCCATATGCGGGTGACTACTATACCAACTTACCCAGTGCTAGTCGAGGCATGCTCCTACTTCGAAACCCTAATCACCCATCTCTTGTCCTCCAACCAGCTCTGATCCTAAAGTCGAGTCCCTCTTCAACCTCGCCAAGCAGACCAATCCCGACTCCCTTTCCCTTAAGCTCGCCCACCTCCCTTACAATTGCCCCTCCTCAAGCTTCACGCGATGCCTGCCATCCTCCTCCACAAGCTCCTCACCTGCGACGACTCCTAAATCTACCCCCACCTCGCCCCGCAAACCCAGTCCTTCAAGTTCACCCTCCTCACCTCAATTCACCATGAGGAGGCCAGTCAGCCTGGCCATGGCCAGCCACTAGCAAATAGAAGAAGAAAGGAAAAAGAAAAAAAAATAAAAAAAAATAAAAAATATATTAAAATATTATCAAAATTTGTCCACATTAGTGCCGATTGCTTAACATTAGATAGCCGACGTCCTCGTCAATGAATTCCGACCGAAATTGACAAAATGGACTCAATTGACAAATTTAAAAGATTTATAATTGAATTGTCAAAAGTATAATAAATATAAAACTTTTTAAATCATTTTCCATAGAAGTTCTCAAATAATTTTTCTACATGTTTTGAAATTTGCCATAATAATCCATAATAATTCATCAAGTGGAATATTATCCTTAACAATATTATTATCTAGCCACAGACTCAAACTCTATGCTTGTGCATGAAAACTCTATCGTTGGTTCGTAGGTCCTGGTGTTTAGGACCAAGTCTTTGGCAGTTGGGCTCAGTCCTAGGCACCAACGCCTGGGTCCATCACGGGGCGATTATTCGGGTCGTTCTGTCATTACCGTAGGACCCTCACTTCCATTACATCGATGTGGATTGCCTCGAGAAATAGCAATAGAGCTTTTTTAGACATTTGTAATTCGTGGGGTAATTAGACAACATCTTGCTTCGAACATAGGAGTTGCTAAGAGTAAAATTCGGGAAAAGGAGCCCATTGTATGGGAAATGCTGCAAGAAGTTATGCAGGGGCATCCGTATTGCTGAATAGAGCGCCTACTTTGCATAGATTAGGCATACAGGCATTTCAACCCGTTTTAGTGGAAGGACGTGCTATTTGTTTACATCCATTAGTTCGTAAGGGATTCAATGCAGACTTTGATGGGGATCAAATGGCTGTTCATGTACCTTTATCTTTGAAGGTGTCAAAAAAACCCTACCCGACCCGACTCGACCTGACCCGAACATGAAACAAGTATAATACATGTTTCGGGTCTTGATACTGTTCGAGTAACAGATATAAAACAAGCAAAGAAATATGTTTTGGGTCAAGTCAGGGTTGGAACATTGTTCGACCCCGGAACACATTAACTCCAAATTCCAAACAAGCCAACAAACACAAACACGTCGCCGAAAGCCCCTCCTCTTCTTCTCCGATGACTATGCCTTCTTGTGGATTCCGCTACCGCCCTCTGATCGACGCGCCTCCGCCTCACCGTCGCCGTCGCCACCCCTCGTCTCAACGCCGAAACCCTAGCCGCCACCAAATCAGTCGATCATCGCCGTCCGTCGCCAAAAACCTTTCCCCTTCCCCTTCCCAAATCCCTTCCACTTTGGTCCCTCAAGCCCTACCTCCTCTCCCAGTCCGGGCCCGTCCTCCTCGGCTGGCTCTGTAGCGCGGCCTCCGTGCTCTCTCTCTCCAAGCTTGTCCCCCGGATCTGCAAACTCTCCTTGGCTGGCGCCGATGTTTTCAAATTGAGGGGCGAGGGCTTCGCGTTGGGGGTTTTGGTGCTAGCTCGGGCTGTGTTGAGCTACCTGCAGAATGTGTTTCTTTGGGACACCGCGTTGAACACTGTTTACAGGGTTCGCATGGATGTGTTTGAGAAGGTTCTCACGTGCACTTTGAATTTCATGTTCAACATGTGTTCGATGTTTTGCCCAAGTGACCTCCGGTAGTGATTTGCTTCTGTTATTAGTCAATCTGAGAGTATCCTGGTGCGATTTGCATGGTTATTATTTAATAGATCGACCCTAAGATATGATTTACTGATTTGTATCTTGCTGGTCGAGAACCATCATGCATGAGGCCAGCCCAATCTCAGTCATTCTCTAATTGGCGTTAAAGCTTTGATTGTTTGCTTGCTCATGTACATGTTGAGATCTTGGCTCTCGCCATGAGTTTGTGTACACCGGATTTGTTTCGCAAGAGAGAGAAGGCAAATGTGAATCGGATTATTCGAGAGTGTTCAGATTCTGGATTACTTGAATGAATTTCTGATTTACTCGTCTTTGTTCTGTGGTGCTTTGGCCTCGGCTCTTGTATTGAGAACTTTTAGTATGAAATGAAAAATGATTTTGCACATAAAAGAAGAGGGGTTTGGTATGGTTCTCTGTTCCGGGTTCTCTAGAACCGTCCCACTGGATTGTTTTCAGGTTCCAGCCCTGATGTGGAACAGGTCTGTCAATACCATGCTCATCCTTAGTTATATCCACTGCATGGTTTATATGGGATTGATGATGATGTAAGTTCAAGTTAATTTGCTTTCAGTTGCAAAATTCTGATTTATTAATGCATTGGTTTTCCGATGACGCGAGCTTGAGAAGCCACTTCAAGATGCAAACTTCCTATTAGCTTTGGGTTGAATGTGGACTCTTGTTTACAATCCCTATCCGCACTTTGGTGGATCTACTTGTTCGGATGTATATATTATTACATATTTTTGTTCCATTGTATGAGCTATAACTGTTAGGAAAATATGCTTCGAATAGGGTAGAACAATGAAGACGGATCTTTAGAGTACTCGAGTCGGACTTTGAGGCATAATATCACTTTCTTCAAGGATTTATTTGCCTCATAATGTTGCTAATGGTCACCGGCAAAAATCCTTCAGTCTCAAAATTGAGAAAACTATATAGTGTTGACACCTAAATTTTGACGACCTGTTTAGTCATTTATCGCATTAAAAAATTAGGGATTAATTTTAACCCCTAAAAAAAATATTAGTTAATTAATTAATTGCATAGCATATGGTTTTAGGTGCATTTATTTTAATTTGCATTTACATTGGGTCGATGACAAATGGGTTTGATTTAGTGGTTCTAAGCTTTAATTTGGTAGGCCGGACTAAGCCCGCAAAGCAAATAAATTGGCCCGAGCCCGTTTTCTTTTAATGACAAAAATTACCTAAATGGAGATTTGAAATGATATTACGATGGATTTTTGGATTTTAAGAAAATCGGGTTGCAATCTTATCTTTAGGCGATAAAATCAGGATATGTGGAGAATAAAAAAAGTGATATCGCGTGCGAAAAAATCTTCGCGGATGTTGATTTGAAAAGGAAATTAAAATCCTAATCTTTGGCCTATAAAAAGGTTTTTTCGCGTAGGGTTTCAAGGAGGCCACACATATTGATACAAATAGAGAGGGCTTCGGAATAGAAAGCGGAGGAAGAGAGAATTGCCAAGAAAAAGACAAGAAGGGAAGTCTCTCTTGATCCGTGGTATTATTTCTTTGTCTAATCCTCTGGTCTCCGTCCGCATAAAGACGAAAGAAAGCCCCACGGACTCCACAAATAAAAAGAGAAGTGTGACACGAAAGCGGAGAGAGAGAAGGCTCGAGATTGGAGAGTTAAGCCACGGATCGCCCCGCCCCTCGCGTCATCTCGCTCCCCGATTGGCGCGTGCGTGCTCGTGTTCCTGTCGCACGCTGGTTCCAACGTCGCTCCCCGATTGAACACTGCCACTCGACGCTCCTCATCGCCCATCCAGTTTCCAGTCCTCCAACGAACTCCCGCGACATCAACAACGCGACGAGCAAGACGTTCCTCTTGGAGCCCCCTCGGCGAAGTCCAATATGATCCAAGCCCCGACGACGAAGCCTACTGTCCCTACAGCTTTCGCGAGGTGTTCGACGAGTCTTAGTCACATTGACGACCAGTTCTGCAACTTCCGACTCTCCGCCACGGTTACGCCCCTTTTTGTCGTTTGTCCGTAAAGATATCTCCACTGCAGCAAATCCCCAAAGTCAAGTGCTGGGGGAAGATTATAAAAAGGAACAAAAACAGCAAAAGGGTGAGACCCATTCACGAAGGAAGTATACGCTCGTGGATCCACACCAAACTAAGAGCCATCACCACCTGTGCCCCCATGGCCTCATCATCACCATCGCATGCAGAAGACGCCAATTTTTGATAAAGAAGTGGTCAAAGTGGATTGCCGGTCAAATATAAATTAACGAAGATATTTGAATATTAGGGTCGAGGAATGCATCTAACTTGGTGGCACACCAGCGATCCCTAAGCTCAAAGGCTGCCGCTCGGTCCACGGTTGCAAGTCGCCATCCCAATTTGGAAAAGTTATCTGTGCGATATCGAGAGCTAGGTAAGATTCTTGATTGAATCGAGTTTCTCATATTTTATTGCTCGATCCATGGGATCGCGATTTATTTTGAATATTTGTTCGTTATTGCCATATCCAAAAATATTTTGAATTCTCATGAATTCGGGGATTAATCCCTAATTTCACAACGTGCATATGATTGACAGTCCGATTTTCACGCCCGAAATCCGACTCGCAATCGCACGAAAAATCGCCAATCCGATCTCATGCTCGAGATTCAATTCGCGGTTTTATTTAAAATTGACCAACCCGATCTCATGCGCGAGATATGGTTCGTCAATTTTTGGATATTAAGCTTGCTTTGCTGTCGTGCCGTTTAATTAAATTTGCTTTCATAAAAAAAAAATCAAAAAAGATGTAGGTTAGAATTAGGTTAATTCCCTGTTTTAGGATTTCCATGTTTAGAATAGGAATTTTATCTCGAAAATTAAAAAAAAATCAAAAATATAAAAAATATCAAAAAAATCAAAAATCAAATCAGTCAATTTAGTTTGCTAGTTTTTTAACTTAGGTTGCATGTTTAATTATTTGTCAATTTTAATTCCGAAATTAATAAAACAAAAATGCAAAAAAAAATCATCATGCATATGTCATGTAGAGTTAGGGCATATTTTGCACGTCATTGCATATTAAGGTAAAATTGCACTTAGTTTAATTTTAGATAATATTTTTCTTAATTTATCATTTGTTTAGGTATTTCCTTAAATATACTGCATTTTAGGATTATTTGGGTTAAGATAATATTTTAGTTTAAATTAGGATTTGGCTCAACCTAATTCCTAATACAAATTAAATAGGATCTTAATCTAGTTAGATAATTTTCACATTTTTCCTAATTCCGAATTTCATGAAAAAATACAAAAATGTCTTAGAATAAATTAGTTCCATTTTCTAGGATAGATTGCATTTTTTAGGAAATAATGTCATGTAAATGTCATATAGGAGTAGATTTATGAAATGCACGTCATTTAGAGATTGCTATTAGGTCCATTTAATTAGAAATTGCATATCATTAGAATTAAGTCATTTAATTAATATTGCATGATTTCCATTAATTAAGTGAAAAAAAATTGCGTGTTAATTAAAAATCATATCTAGGGTTGTTGATGTGAATTCTGATTTAACATTGCAGATGCTTTCGTTGCTTTGAGGTAAGTTTTTGCAATTTATTCATTGTTTATTTGGGTGTTAAATTGGTGGTTTGCACACCTGCATGATCGCCTCACATGTTAGGGAATTAGATTTAAAATCAATCCAAACTGCTTGCAAAAATATTTTTGAAAATAAAATGAAATGGTACCGAAAGGGCATTAGAGAAATCTAGTGTAACCAAGTCCCCGTACCCATAGTCTCTGGTTTGTAGGAGTAAAGTAAATCTCCCGTTACTTTACTTGGATTTCTAATCGACCCACCAAAAAATAGATTAGTGGCGACTCCTAGATAAAAATCCAATTACATGTTAAGAATTTGAACCTAAGTCCCGAATTGGTATGGGCTTGGGAGAGCCCGAGTTAAGTCTAGGCTTAACAATCCATTAGCCAAACCCTAGGTGATGCACCCGAAAAAATTGGTCGCGACATAAGGCAATTCTAGTATTTCTCCAGGATCTCTCTAGGAAACAATCGAAAGAACGACTGCCTTTTTTTTTTTCAGAAGGAAGACTCGAAAATAATCACTTTGGTTCTTCCGAAAATTGACAAGTAAAAAACAGTCTTAAAACACATGCAACTCTTCGTGAAAATTGCAAAACATGAACAAACGTGTCTTTTCGAAAATTATTCGGATAAACAAATGCGTCCCTTCGAAAGAAGTCGAAAACAGAACAAACGCAACCCTTCGGGAAAATTTGTTTTGAAAAGGCACAAACAAAATTCGGAATAATAATTAATTTTTTTTATAAATAAAATTTCGAATTTTCATTTTATTTTATTTTCGAAAATTCTCAAAAACAAAACAACCTTTGATTAAAATTAATAACATAAGAAAATAAAATAAATAATAGAATGATTAGTGCTAATTAAGCCGCAGGTGCGCAGGCGTGCTAAGTGCGCCAATACTCTGCCCTCAATCTTTGTTGTGTATAGATATTCTGTTGTGCGGTGCTTTAGTGCATAGAACATATAACCCGAACCCAAAGAAAGGAAAGGTGAAAAAAAAAAAAAGAGAGGGAAACCTAGCAACCCGACTCGACCCGACCTGAATTTTCAATGCGGGTCTAATGTGTTTCAGGTTGGTTCGGGTCGGGTCATAGTGTGTGACCTTTGTGATTTGGGTCGGGTCGGGTAACAACAAAACCCGACCCAATCCGACCCATTGACACCCCTATCCATCAAGGTCGAGCCCAAACCCTAGTGCCTATGCTTGTGCTTGTGCTCAATTCCCTAGCACTCGAGTTGGGGTCCATATAGGACATGCTCGAGTCCTCGATACTCAAGCTTTGATCCACAAAGGCAATGCGTGAGTCTTCAACGCTCAGGCTTGGGTCTTTAATTAATGAAATGTTTGTGTTTATAAAAATAGTTTAAAAATTGAATTTTTACTTATTTTTAAAATTCAAATTTTACTTTTTTTTTTTTATTTTCTGTTTCTTTTTCCTTCTTCCTCAACCAATGGCCGGCCACGATGATAATCGTCAACATATCACAGGTGAGAAATAGCTAGTGAGGTTGAGTCTTGTTAGATCAAGTAATGCTCAAGCCTTGCTTGAGATCGATGAGCTCAGCCTCACTGGAGCCCTTGGTCTTGTCCCTCACCTGTGATTGATCGCTAATCGAGGAATAAGGAAAAAGAAAAAGGAAAAGAAAATAGAAAATGTGAAAAAAACTAAAAATTCAAATTTTTGGTAATTTTTCTTTGGAAAATCTAATTTCCCTACTAAACGGCAAAAAATATTTTCTAATTCATTTTTAGATTATAATTGAAAACCGAAAAATATTGTCATTTTTATGAAAAATGAATTCTTGAAAAATGTTTTTTAGAAACAGGCGTCTAAATCCAAATTATCCGAAAAGCTCACACTGGGATTATCCAAAAAATTACCTGTTTAAGTTTGGAAATGTGGTTTGGAACCAAAAAAAAAAAAAAGTTTGGAAATGGGGTAAAAAAAAAAAGCGTGAAAATGGCTTAAAATATAATAATAGAGAAAAAAGTAATATTTGGAAAAACGAGCAGATCCATAACCCGATCCAAACCATTCCTCCTCCTCCTCCCCCTCGCGGACGCTCCTGCTCCTGCTCCTGCTGCACGACGCCGGTGCCATGGAAGAGCTCTCGCGACGGCGGCCGCTCTCCGAGACCCGCTCCATTCGTCTCTCGAGAGGCGTCCCTCTCTCTCTACCCAACCTCTCGACCCTCGTCGTCGTCGTCCTCGCTTCGTTCTTCGGCAACGCCCGCTGCATCAGGTTCGCGAATCGGATCCCCGACCCGGCCGCCGGCTCTCCGAACCAGCCGCTGAGGACCGCCGTCTTCGCCCTCGGGAGCTTCTGGAGGTCCGAGGCCGTCTTCGGCTGCCTCGACGGCGTCGTCCGAACCGCCGTCGGGTACGCCGGCGGTTCCAAGTCCAACCCCGAGTACCGGAGCTTGCGCGATCACGCCGAATGCGTTCAGGTAGTTTTCTTCGTGAATTCTGATTCAATTTTATGTTATGGAGCTATTGCGTGAGGATTCCGTGTAATTGCAAATCGAATAGGAGAGGAGAACGTTGGGATTGTACAGATCAGAAGCTGATAGTGCTATCGACTGAGTTTAGAGTTTCAATGATTGGAAATGCTTAGCTATCATTTGTTGACTAGTGTGGATGCCGTTGTTCTTGTTTTTTTCGGTTTCAGAATCCTGTCCTTCACATCGTTGTTTTCTTCAACCTCCAATAGAATTTCTTACTAATAATTGAGGACGGTATTTGCTATAGTCGATTGGGCATTAACCATCAGATGCCACTGCCAGTTAGTACTTTTAGCTTTATCTTGATGAAACGTCAGAGTTTCGAGTCTGTGAAAACGGTAAAGATTGCGTGATGGTTGCTTGTGATCAATTGAATAGGTTCTGCATGTTTATGAAATAAGGGTATTCCCTTCAGTCTCTGTTTAGTTATATTTCTGTTCCCAGGAACAATTTTTGTTCATAAATAGTTTTTCCCATTTCTGTTCCTGGAAACAAAGAAGTAGATTTTTTTTTTCTTTACTTTTGTTTCTGTTGTAAATCAATTTTCTGGCCACTTTTTTATTCTGGGGGATATAAAAATTAGCTGACATTACAAAACGGGAATATGATAGTTACTAAGCAAGCCCTCCTTAGTGTCTGGTTGATAAAGAAATTGACATAAGACGTAGAAGGAGGTAATATTGAATGTTTGATTCTGTAAGTTTGCATTTTCATCATTTGTGATTTGCTAATGAAGTGAAAGGTGCTGGATTATTCTTGCGCTTTCCTCTGAGGATCAGTCTGATTTATGCATGTCAATCATTTTGGATTGATGCATCTTGGGCCACTAATGTCTAATGATTGACATAGGGCATATGAGCAGTTAGGATTTGAGCAAGCAGAAGCAGATTTTGGATGTGAACCCTGTCAGCATGAAGGGGAAATCAGGATTCAAACAGAGACTCTATCAAAAGAAAACATTATTTTGACTCTCCCCTTTCTTTTGCATTTTGTCGCTTTTCTTTTTCCTTTTGGGGAGTGGGAAGGAGGAGGTGGTTGGTGAGAAAGTTTCATCTATAAATTCTCTCTTTTGAGCAAGAGAGTTTCAAGATTTCACTATGTCCATGGTTTTTGGTTCTTGTAAACATCGCTATTAAGTATCCCTAATTGGAACTTAATCTTTTAATTACAAGAAAATTGCTAGTTGGTATCAATATTTACTCATGCTTTGTTTGTTTTTGTGAATGCTGCTATACAGGTGGAATATGATCCTAGATTGATTAGTTACAGGCAACTCTTGGATGTCTTTTGGTCTAGTCATGATTCGAGGCAAGTTCTTGGGCAAGGTCCAGATGTTGGTAACCAGTACAGGTGACTCCAATTATTTGCATCAAAAGTTTTCCTGTTAATCAGAATAAGGATATGTAGCCTGTTGCCTTGTGTCTACCTAATATTTACTGATGAAATTGTGTTGTCAGGTCAATTATCTTCACAAATGGAACTGAAGAGTCCAGGCTAGCAGCCCTTAGCAAAGAAAGAGAGCAAAGCAAGTCCAAGAGCAGTGTTGTCACTACTCAGATTCAACATCTTGAAACATTTTATCATGCAGAGCCTGAACATCAGGTTAAGAAATTGGGAACTGCACATTATTACTTGAAAGTATACCTATCAGATAATTGATTTCACCAGTCATCATTAACTCAATAGGTCAGAATATTAATTGGCCGATCATCAAGTGGGTATTTCCGAATAGGTATTTTCTGAGCTTGCACCTGTCTATATCTCTCATTACATTGTGTCCACCTTAACCATCCCATCTTTCTTGTTGGAAAAAAATTGGTAGGTAAATTCTGAACTTATTAATATTGCCCTCGCTTTTTGTTGGCTCAACTGACAACAAGTGAGGTTGAAGAACTTTCCATATTTAGAGCAGTCCCTCATTCATACCTGGCTGCTCCCTCAGCCAAATGCTACATTAATACCTGCAATCCAAATATGTTACCAGTAATTCATTCTGCGCGTGGATCCAAAATTCCTCCAGAGGAGTGGAAATAATTTGGGGATTTGGTGCTTCCAACTATTTTGATTTGTCTTGATTTGCCATGATAATGATCTGCGAAACATTCTAGGTGTTTTTGATGTGTAAGGAAGTGCTTTGCTGCTAGTTCTGTTGGAAGAGAAAAAGGTCCACCTGTGTATTAATTTGCTTAGGTTGATGCCCTGAATTGTCAAGCCAGATCTGTTGTGAACAAGTTGAAAAATTGTTTCCTTGGCTCCTCTGCAGCATGTTATGGCTCTTCTAGTTGTTTAATTTCGTTTTGGCTTGCAATTAGAATGCATATCGTAGACATCTCTGAAATCTTCAGTGTTGCCTGAGAAATGCATGCGCTCCATATGAATTTTCAATTGTACCATCTGGCACTTTTGTTGGTCACAAGGAGCTGGAAATAGTCTCTTCTCACCAGCATTTCTGACAAGAATTCCTGTACCGTGAATTATGCAGAAATTTGAGCTCAAGCAGAAACCACTCCTCCTCCAGCTGATGGGAAACCTGCCTGAAGAGGAACTTCAGAAATCGAGTTTGGCTGCAAAATTGAATAGTTTTGCAGCTGAGCTTTGCCCACCTCACATTCAGAAACAGATCGATGCGAAGATTGGTGATATCATCAGAAAAAGTTGGCCTCTCTTGAGAAATGTTTAGTTCCTTGATTAAACAATATATCAATCGTTTCAGATGACAACAAATTCATCAGTCCATTCTGCGCTAGGAGCTGTAAATCCAACTTTTTGAGAGGAAACGAGATAAATATTGATAGACATGCAACTGTAATTGCCCTGTAGATGTTACCATCTTTTGATACCTGCAATATGTTTATCAAATCCCATGTAAGTTTTCTTGTTTCACTTCTGGCAAGAAGATCGTCCTGCCGATCATGTTCACTATTACTAGGCCTTGTTTCTCTCTCTCTCTCTCTCTCTCTCTCTCTCTCTCTCCCCGCCTAATGATGAAAACTGCAGAGGCTAATGGTAGAATCGAAGTGAATGCGGTGGCGACATTGAAGGAGATGCCCGCACTCATTTTGTTGTAGTTGGAACGGTTGTACCTGCTGAAGTGTAGACTCTGTAGACAACTAGACATACTGTGTACATTTTTTTTTTTTTTTTTGGGTCGGTATACTGTGTACCTTCAACTGTAAGAGACTTGTTAGTCTTTAGGGCCTAGTAGAGTTCTTCGACTGGATATCGTCGCTGGCTGGCTAAATGAAACTAAAATGAGGATTTGGCGTCGATTGATCATTGTATCTGACTACAAGTTACCGATGAGCATGAGGCAAAATTGTACACCCTTCTCAGGCGCAAGCACGATTTTTCTATGAGGTCATTGCCAATCGTTTCAAAAATTAAGTCTTTAGATAGAGGCGTGACTTAATATGTGTAATTTGATGCTTAAAAATCTTAAAAATTTAGAGTAGCATTCTTAATAAGATAATAATTTTACTAAGATTTCGTTTGTTTCGCAAAAAATAATTGATTTGAAAAATAATTTATTAAAAATGATCATTATCTCTTAAAATAATTAGTCAATAAAAAATATTATCAATAATTATTTATGTTTAGAACATTTTCATAGAAGATAAAAAAAATATTTATTCATTTTTGTAAGTGAGACGAGTAATTATTTTTTTAAAATATAATTTCTAAATTGAGTTATTTTTCGCGGAATAAAATGAGCCTAAAATTTGGAATTGGATTAATCATACTTTTTTTGGGTCGAAAGATTAGTTGATTGAAAAAGCTAGCAGAGGATAATTACTTTCAATGACGTGTCCATTTCCAATATATAGGAACAAATTATTGAGAAATTCACCATATAAAAGCCACCATCCCCCCTGCCTCGACTCTCTCCATCGCCACCGAGCTCAGCACCGCACTCGAAGTTCAACGCAGCGAGGGGAGCAGAACGAGGTCGCCGCCGTCTTTAGCCTGCCAAAATAGAGTCCGCCGATCGCAAGAGGAAGAGACCGTCCTCCACAACCACCTCATCGGCAGATCCAGCCGCCGCCAAGTCCGGCAGCCTCAGGGACAAGCACCGGGCGAAGGCCAAGATGTCGTCGTCGGCGGCGGCGGGGGCGGGGGCGGGGAGCCAGGTCCGCGCTTCGCACATCCTCATCAAGCACGAGGGCTCCCGGAGGAAGGCGTCGTGGAAGGATCCGGAGGGCAGGGTCATCCGCAGCACCACCCGCGAGAGCGCCGTCTCGCAGCTCAAGGCCCTCAGGGAGGACATCGTCGCCGGCGAGGCCAAGTTCGAGGACCTCGCCTCGCGCTTCTCCGACTGCAGCTCCGCCAAGCGCGGCGGCGATCTCGGTTGGTTCTATCTGACCTCGCGCTCGTTATTCTTTCCCAATCTCAGCTCCTATTATGATTGCCTTTTGTAAAGCGTTATCGTTGCTGTTTCGTCTAATTGTTCGCATCTGCTCGTTCGATGGAGTCTACTTGCTATACTGCTTCTGTCTTAGAAATCTACGGGACTTTAGCCGAATTCGTGAAGCTGGAATATAGATAAATCTAACTCTATTCATGTGCCTGAAACATTTTGCTCTTGATTTGATTTGGAAGAAAAGTTATGTTGCTGGAATTGGATAATTGAACGTATATGAAACATTCGGTTTTTAGTGTAATCTGTCGTGCAGTTTTACCCTTGTGAAGACGGAGTTTGAAGCTTTAGTGTTTCTACCTTTGATGTCAGATTGTGCATCGATAGGGCTTGATTAATTTCTATCGCTATCTAGCCCTTTTGTTTTTTCAAATGCATGTTTTGTCGAGTTATCCGTGGTTGCTAGGAGTTAAATTACCGGAGAATAGTCCATGCCACCCCATTAAAAAGATATCATGATTTGAGTGAGAGTGGCAGATCCAAAGTTATGATCGCAGTTTTGCCTGGATAGCAAGTGCAACTAATCCTTCCTGACTATTGTTTATGATATCATGGTTTGTCCTTGCTTCGTCGTGATTATGCTTGCATTACTTTAAGTTTATGATTTCTTCACTGTAGGGCTCCTAAGTGAGTGGCCTCAGTATTGCTCTGGCGCAACATGTCATGGTGCAATCTATGGCAATTATCACAGAGGTTCGACGTCCCCTTATGGGATAGGAATTAGATTTCTGAATTGCTTAACTTGTCGTAGTAGTTATCTGAAGGGGCTTTTGATATCAGGCCGCTCGAATGCTTTGATATGACTTTCTTGATGCTGTTTCTATCTTGTATTTGTGACTGAAACTTCTGTTCTTCATCATATCTGCTGGTTGGTCTAGTTATGCGACTGTTGTGGCTCATTTTGTTTACATGTCTTTCACGACCACAATTATGCGAAGATAAGTTAATTGATCTGGTTCTCTGAAATGTAAAGTTGGGTTGACATGATTTGTGCACACGAATTCCGGCATGCTCTTGCTCCGGTGGGTTCATTGGCAATAGAACGAACGAAACTACAATGTACTTGCTGGTTCATATTTTGATATACTGCAACATATCCACCAGTGCGCCAAACTGAGTTCGCTACAATTTTGAGCTGTGTGAAAGTGAACTGATGTCTTATGTTACTTCAGAATCAAGCTTCCATCCGGATCGAAGAAAATTGTGCCAAGTGGCTGCCGAGCAATGATCGGGCAGGTTGCTGGTGGAGGAAGAACTGAGATGCCCCTCCTCAAGGCTGGCAATGCTTAGCACAAGTTCAGAGTGGAGGAACTGCTGGCCGAAGGTGCGTGGTTTGGCCATGAACCCAGTTGAGCATCCTTACGGAGGAGGTAACCACCAACACATTGGTCACGCAAGCACAGTCAGGCGTGATGCGCCACCCGGCCAGAAGGTTGGTCTCATCGCCGCTCGGAGGACTGGTCGGCTCAGAGGACAAGCCGCCGCAACTGCTGCCAAGGCTGATAAGAGTGCTTGAAGAGATATTCCTGTTTTTCTTCATTTGGTATTCCGCTGGACTCGGTTTTGGGTATTCTACAATTATAATTCTGGGAATTTGCGGATGCATTTTGTAGTTGAAGTTTTGCTCTGGTTTAATGTATCAGATAGTCTTCTACATGCTAAATTGCCATGAGATATGGTGTCGCATTGCCTCTCATTAATTATTTTTCCCTTCTCTCTATGAATATCAAATAAATTAATTGTACTTAATTCTTTTTAACGAAATCATGGATATTCCATTCGTGATTAATAACTTATATAAAATCCACATCAAAATATCAATGGCTTATATTATTTTCTTAATGGGTCGATTTGGATATGGCAATAATCGATTGTTTGCAGTTATTGCTCATGTCCTCTAATAGATAACCATCCATCCGAGCTTGGGGATAGGGGTTGTAGGCTTTGATTTTTCTCTCCTGATCTAATTTGGGAGTCGTTTTTCGCTTGGCTTGATGCCTTCTTTCGTTCATCGTTGTTGTTTTTCTTTGCTTATTGTTGGGAGTCGTCTTTCGCTTGGCTTGATGTCTTCTTTCGTTCATTGTTGTTGCTTTTCTTTGCTTATTGTGGTGAATATATTTGCTTGAAGAAGTTCTCCTCTCTCTATTTAGATCGTGCGGAGTTTTTTTCTCCCGATTTAGATATAGATTTGGGAGTTTCTTGGAGGTGTTTAATTTGTGGTCATTCACCATGTTGTTGTCTCTGTATGGTATGATGATGAAAGCCATAGTTTCTAGAAAGAAAGATCTCAATATGTGCCTATCATTGACGGTTTCAATGATCGGCTACTGATTATTTATTGATATTATGATAGATCTGATCTTTTGTTTTTTGAGTTTTGGTTTGTTTTATAGTTTTTTGTGATTTGTTTTGCTTGAAAACTTTCTATATTCCTATCATGTTTGATTTGGTCAAAGAATTTTGGTTCACTTAGGAGAGAGAAAACATTAAAAAATAATTCGTCAATATTTTTCGTTAGCCAAATCGATGGAGTTAATGGAAGGAATTAATTGCACAAATTTGATAAATTTTAGGACTTAATTTCATCTTTTGGAAGTTTTAGTACTCAAATATAGGGTGTATTTCTCTCTATAAGAAAACATTAAAAAAAATTATGTCAGCATTATTCATTAGCTAAACCAATAGAGTTAATGGGGGGAATTAATTGCGTAAACTCGACAAATTTTAAGATTTGATTATACTTTTTGGAAGTTTTATGACTCAATACTTATCTCTATAAGTTAAATATCTATAGAATTGCCAAAGTGAATTCATATAGGTTCTAATTTGTGTTGGGCTAAATTTCACAAGACTGTATACCACTACCTTGAAATTTCTTCCTTTTATCTTTGTCTTTTACATATTGCATAATATATAACGTATAGTATGTGGAGTGAGAGCCTTAGTTTGCTTGTGTTATGACGTGATACAGAGATTAATGTATACCTGGGGTAGCACAACCTTGATAGCGGTCGCTTGTGATCACATGAACTCGACAACGGGCTGTCGTCTCTTTTTCCGGCATCGCCTGAGGTGCCATCTTCGTCAACATTCTTTGTTTATAAATTTTAAAACTAGAGTCCATTACAAGTTTTTGGCAAATAATGTTTTGCATTCTGTGAAACCCTTTTAACCTAAGGTTCTTTGTGTCTATGTAAAGGTATTTTGCAAAACTAAACCAAACACACTGTAAGCATTTTGGCAATGCTTGAAGCTTTGTTATTCGATCTAAGAATAGAGAAAAAGAAATAATTACATACTTCCCGGAGGTGAAGAAAATTTTACTTACTTATCCTTTTTGTTAGGAAAACAAATAGATCTATGTGACTCTAGATGAAACTTAAGAGAATGTTTGCCTAATGATTTTGCTTTTGAGCCTAACAAAAGAAAGAAAAATCGTGTCAGAGTTATAATATATTCTGTGATTTTTGTTTTTGGCTTGCTCTAATTTTTAAAACTTTAGAGCAACAATTCTATGAATGATCAATTCAATGCCACAACTTTTTGAATGATCACTTTAGTGTCAACATTTTTTAAAGCAACCATTCAAGTGATTTCAACAAGCCATGCTAGATTTTCAGTAAATTAAGTTACCGTTTTCACTTAGATGATCATTTTTCAAAAATTATTGCACTTAAAATAATTGTTTGAAAAGTTTTAACACTGAAGTGATGCATTATAAAAATTAATGGCATTGATGACGTCCTTTCTGCCCTAGGGAAAAATAAAAACTTATTTTGAGGTATGAATTTTGGACTCTCAAGTTTTTGTAGGTTCTTAGTCGCATGTTTCTAGCCTTGATGCGCAATGTTAAGGGTTTAATTAAGTTAAGCTAAAGGTGTGCACCAGCTTTGTGTCCTTCGCGTGACAAAATGTGGACGAAAATGTTCAGCTCATACACCACATAACCTGCAGAAAAATGTTCAACGGGTGTCGTACACCACATGTCAAGACATGGACGATAAGTCGCGATGATGATGGTGTGACACCTGCGCTTTTGTGCATTGTTTTATTGTAGCGACGACTTCATTCTAGGATTTATTATGGAGATTAGTATCCAAGGACAATAATATGCTGTTTGGGACTTGAAGCAATCAACTGAATGCATCGGAATTGATTTAACTTGGAGTAAGCATCTATCGTCCTTTTTTTGGCGTTCTTGCGTGTATCTTGTTGTTATAGCAACCCAAATGGGTGAATTTTAAATTCAACAAGGATTATGTTGGGCTGGTGGAGGCATGGCAGACAAAGTGTTAAGATCACAATGAATATAATTAAGTTCACATAATTCGAAATCTTGACAAGTGATTAAGGAACCAAACTTTTAACTCTAGGATTATATTCCAATCTTCTCAATTAAAGCATATAGTAATCGTGCCAGTATGAATGCCGGAATTTAATTTTGTCGCTTTACTTCATTCTCAAGCAAATGCATAGAATTGATTGATAATTATGCATCCAAAAGTGATCTTGAGAGTCGTGCATCTTGAAAGTTTCAAAAGGTGTACTGCTTTTTCATTCCTGAAATGTTATGTAGGGTAAACAAGTGCTTTTGTATTTGATTCCAATATCAAGTTATTGGTTATAAAGAGTAGCCGTTTTTTAGGATGCTGCAGAGGTAAATGCAAGGCTAATGCTGTTGTGCCTTACTTTTGTCCTTTCCTTTATAATCCTATGATCGACCTAGGATGCCTGAACGTTGCGCCTTTTGGTGCCAACATCAAGTTCAACCATTGGATTTTCGCCACTCCCTGATAACACTCGAGAACTGTGGAACGATTGGGGGCTGCGGTTGTTCTTCCTCCTCAGCTTGTTCCTCCAATTGACCCTTGTGACTCAGGGCTTTCGGAGGAAATCCATCTACAAGTACTAGAACCGAGTCGTGGTCTGGACGACGTACCTATTGGCCGAGTCCATTGCAACCCTCACGCTCGACGTCCTATCAAATCGCCTGGTCAACATCAAGGATACGAAGGGGACGATCGATCCGAAGAGCCAGATCACTGCTTTTTGGTCGCCGTTCCTTCTCCTCCACTTGGGTGGGCCTGTCACCATCACCGCGTATGCCCTGGGGGACAATAAGCTATGGGTGAGGCAGTTGGCGCGGCTTTGCATCCAAGTAGGACTAGCTTGTTACATCTACTTCGTGGTCTTGTCAAGGTCTGCACTGTCGATATTAGCAACTGGCGTGATCCTGGTAGGACACTGTGCTTGCACCTGGCAAGCGAAGGCCGACTTCGAGATTCGATGCTTTCGCTTCCCAATTTCGGTCCCATATACCCCAGGATAATGGAGCGATACACTCTGAAGAAAGAGGAGGGTTACCGAGTCGGCATTGACGTGGTCATGGAGGTTCAGGCTCTGGAGGAACTCTCAGTGAATAGCTGTCAAGCCATCGACAAAGAAAAGGACTGGACTCTGGTCAAAGCCCATGAGTTGTTCAAGATCTTCAAGCTTCTCTTCGTGGGCCTTATCCTCAACTCTGGCGACCTGGAGGCCAGTAAGCGCATGTTCATGAATAGTGCCATGGACTCGACAGCGGCTTTTGGGATCGTAGAGGTTGAGCTCGGGGTCATGTATGATCTGCTCTAAACCAAGGCACTGTTGCTGAACCTTGCTTGGGGCATCATTCGTTGGGTCATCAATTTCTCGGTGCTGTGTGCCGTGTCGGTATTCTATTCCTTACAGGATAGGAAGGATTACCCCAAAGTTGACGTCCATATCACCTTCTTGCTGATAAGTGCGGCCATCCTTTTAGAGATTTACTCGGGTCTTCTCGCAATTTCATCCGACTGGGTCGACCACTGGCGTCTTCAGAGAGCTGGCGGATCCACAATATCAACTGCCGTGGCTTTTCTCCAAGATCTCCCGGAACCCAAGATGGTCGAATTCCGTGGCCCCGTTCAGCCTCTTGAAATTATCTATCAGGAAAAGAAATAGATTCTTCAGCAAGTATCCATGGCTTGCCAAGTTAGATGAGAAGTTGGAGAAGAACTTCTACATCGATTACAAAGAGTTCAAGAGTAACATCTAAGACTGGACCTTCGATCACATGAGGGGTACAGTCGATTATTTGGAACAGAACAGCAGATTGAGATCTTGAACTAGAACTTTCAGGTGGAATGCGTCTTTTTTTAAACCTACTGTTACTTGAGTAAGATAAATAAGTTGAAGCTCGTCATCTTGAGATGGTAAGGTTAAGTTCTTGAGGAGTCAGGAATAATGAAAACTGATGGTGGATCAGTAACTTTCGGACAGAGATGCGCCAGAGGCATTACCATTGGGACGGAGAATTTGAGTCCCTCAAAGTCGTTTAGTAACTTTGGGCATATCTCCTCAAAAGTGCCAAGTAACTCTTTCATGTTGATTTTCTTAGCAACTCCTTAACATAATTAATTTTCATCCCGATTTATACGCTTTTAACTTTGGGAAAGCAAGTATGTATCTATATGCGAGACCGAGACTGGTTAAAAAAAAAAAAAAGAGTATTTTTTAACCTACCATAAATTAGTAGATAGCTTTTCTACTTAATTAATAACATTTTACTTAGAAAAATCCAGTTCAGGGCCCCTTTTTGCCTATTTATTACTTCTAGTTATGACTTTCTCTAAAAAACTTAAAAACAAAAAAATTATTTTAAGATCCGAAAAATAATGAAAAACTTGCTGTATATTCTCAGCAATTTCTACTAAATCTGAAAAACATTATATCATAAAGGAATGAGCTCACTTGTGAAGTAAGTGATCCTTTACCTCTAGTAGTGATTAGACATAGAGGCATTCATCAAAAGTCCACAGGTACCTCAAAATAATTTTGGGTTACAAATATGCTATTGTAGAAATTCCTAGCAGAGGCAGAGCACCACTTATCTGAACTCTAGCTATCATGAATTCATACAATTTCATGCAGTATCTCTAGCACCACCAAGGAATCATAGTCGTGCGTTTGTTATGCGAAAATAAAATGATTTAAAAAATATCTTCATAAAAATAATTATTATATCACTTACAAAAATAAATAAGTGATTTTTTTATTATCTATGAATATATTTAGACGCAAATTGTTTTTGACTAATGAAAATATTATTCATGTTCTAATTATTTCAAGTGATACAAGCAATTATTTTTAAATATTTTTTATATTATTCATTTTCAGTGAAACAAATGGAGCCAAATGTGATCTTTAATATTCCTAAGCAGAAAATTACCAAAATGCCCATAAAATTTTCTAGGCCGATGGGGACATGAATGATGTAAATTCCACAAATCGTAAATTACCTAAAAGGAGCCCAATTACGATAAAATTTGGAAAGTTGTCCTCAAATGCATTACTTCAGTCTATAAACTCGAACAAAGATTCAAATGCCCTAAATAACTCTTGAGAAGCATAAATAAAAACAATGGATAGGGTTCATCCAAAAAAAAATGTAAATTTCTAGTAGGTACTATCTATATAGACAGAAAGGTTCATATTTTTTTTTAAACTTCTGCATTTATATGGTCGCTCCTCAAAATGTCACGATATACAAAATTCAATGTATAATATGTTTCTATCATCTTTAATGAAAAAGATAACATTTTCAGCCACGAAGTAGAGCCAGATTTCAAATACTCTTATTTTTCCATCGTTGTTTCGAATTTCCAAAAATTAGCAAAAATTATGAAAATTTCTTGAAAATAGCCAGACCGTAGAAACTTCCATTCCCGTACAAGCCGTGGAGACAAAAATTCAAGAACTTTCCTAAGAAGATGGTACTGTTATTTATAATTAATGACGGCGCAATTTTGTCCATATATTTGTTTTGCTAGTTCATGGCAACCGGTTAATCTTGTGGAAGAATTTAAATATAATTTGGTAAGATACACACACCTTTAATTACTTCTACAGTGGGAGCTAAATAAAATATGACAAAAAAAAAAGCTAAAGAAGAAAAAAAGGACTACGGCACCATAATATTTTTTTTTTCAAATTAGTTATTACGTTAAAACAGTAAATAAAAATACTTATGTCGTTGATTAGTCACCATTAAATAGTGGTGTGGTGTTACTGTGGAGTCTTACGTTGCTTTTCCAACAAATATAAAACAGAACAAATGTATAAAAAAAAAAGAAAAAAAAAAGAGGGTCACTTAACCCTCGGAGGCACTCAAGAGAACTTAAATGATTTTTACCCACTTGGAAATTGGATTAGATGGGTTGCCATAGGTATTTTCAAAATATAATATGTAATTAAGGAAGAAATTATTATTGTACTTATCATTGTTTTGTTTTGAAGAAAATTACTTTTTCACAAAATTAACTTCTAATTCATAAGAATCAACATAGGGTTAGGTGTCACGTGGTCATGTGTTATTGAATTATTCCTTTTTAACTTTATTCTTTGACTCATGACATCCTAAGATTGATCTTATAATTTGTTAAGTCCTTGGACATCTTCATATATGAGATTCAAATGAACGGATATTTTTTTTGTTTACTAATTCATTATACATATTTAGGTCTTTTTTTGAAATTGTTATCATACATTACCAATATCACTTATCCTAATTTTAATCACTAGAGAATCCTTTTAGAGCGACTTGATTTGAGCAAAAAGAATGAGAAGCCATCCGAAAGCACAATAATTTCTTTATTAATCTCAAAGCCAATATTTATTGTGTTTTTTCCATGTTAAAAAAAAACTTTAATTGATCATTCGAAGGACATTAACTATTTTTTTTGCTAGGGATTATATTATTCTGCCTGCGAGTGGTATTCGATTTATTCTAAACTTTTTTGTTTTTTATGTTATTTTTTCTTTTTACATATGAAGGAATCTGATGGGATTTTGAAGTGAGATTTTCCAATATTAATTTTTTTTAAAGAGACCAGCAAAACAGGTGACAGGTTTCCTTGAATAAAATTTGTGGCGGAGAACCAACCATTTGGATTTGGAATTTAACGGCACCGTTGCCTAATCTTTTCCCAAAATTCAATTGGATATGAGGATAAGTTGTACAAGCCATTTGAAGTTAGCAGATCCGCGAAGGACACGATTTTCAGATTTTACAGATTCGATGGGCTAACTTTGGACCTCATAACTACGTCAGAATTTCATTTTGGACGGATCAGTTATGTACAGCAACATAAGTGGTAATGAATGTGAACAATCAATTAAGTGGCTGGGAAAAGGTTGGGATTTGGGACCAACCATTCACTTGCTCGATTTCATTTAAAAAAACTCATGCGATAAATAAAAAACAACTAAATAAGTAGATATTTTGCGATATGAAAGATTGACGTTAGCAGCAACTTAGCAAAGAGATGAACCTGCAGATGATGGAAGAAGAGCAGTGGAGTGTCAGAAGGTGGAGAGTTACAATTTTCGGTTTTGGATAATGTTTCTTGTAGGTGAAAAGCTTAGGTGAAGTGCATTACGTATAATGCATACAGAAATTCAAGACACGCCAAAAAGAGGAGGCCCAGACGGCTTCACCTTTCTTGGAACCAGACGTGTATGAAATCTTACATTACTTGTGTATTCCTAAGCGGCGTGGGATTCAGGCCTTGTGCAGAGGCCTTAATTTTTTTAATAAGAATAAACTAGAAATAAATCCTATAGAATTGGCGAGACCGACTCACAGGCTTAAGGGATAAAGGTGAAATGCATATAGAAGCCCAAGGCACGCTAAAAAGGGCGGTCTAGATGGCTTTACATTCTGCAGAATTAGGCATATATGCACCCTCATTTGTACACATCCAACCGGTAAAGGGATTCGATTTTTATGATTTGAAGTGTGCGATGAAAATTAATTGGAAAGGGATATGAAACCGGGCATTTACTTAGATATTCTTTTCTTTTGCTTTAGAACTTTATTTTACTTGAGGACAAGTTTGGAATAATGCTTAGTAAAAGTGAGGCAAAACCTGGCTTCCTTTGATATATAGACGACATTATCATTCATATATAACTTTTTATTAGCATCAAGCCAAGAAACGGAACATTTTATCAAGAGGCTTCAAAATACTTAGTCGAACTTTTTAGCATATATGGAAAAAGGAGGTATGGCTTTTATTTCTGACTTCTTATTATTTGACATTTGAAATTTGACTGATCTATAAACCTATACATAGGGAAATTGAGGACATTTGCAATTGCAATCATGCCATTTTTCATAATTTTCTGGAAATCAAATTATGCATACTTTTATTTTGACAGAAATTTTTGCTCGAATAACAGAAAATTCAGGGGATGATTCAAGTATGCAGTTGCTCTTTCTAAATAAAGTTGACCTAAATTTTGAAGTTTTAGCAGGTAGGGATAAGGATGATATTAGTGCCATAATTTTTAAAGGCGCATATTTTGGTGCCAAAATTTTTTAAACGATCATCCATGTGCCACAATTTTTATAAAGCAATATTTAAGTGATTGATGAAAAAATTGATGCGGCTCATTGAGGTCACTTAAATGGACACTTTTAAAAAGATTTGACACTAAAATGATCATTTATAAAATTTTGACATTAAAGTAATTATTAAGATATTTGATTAGATTGGTTTCCAAAAGTCCCTTAATATTGATCCTTGTAGTTGGTAAAAAGAAGTGTGTTTGGTTCAGCTCAAGGGACTTTGAGCTTCTAAAATCCCTTAGGAAAAGTTAGGGCATCTAATAATTTTTTTTGGAGAGCATTGTGTGAAAGCCAGCATTGGCAAATTTGAAAGTTTTTCAGCATTTTCAAAATGTTATTGTGGTGTCTAATGACTTTTTTCCTTCCAATCTTGCCCTCACTTATAATTGTGTATCTCACTTTTTCCCTCTAGAAACATTGTTTATCGTCTTTCTCATACAGTCTCTCTTGGGAGAAGTACATTATCAGTGCTATAAGTTGTGTACGGCACTCACTTTGGTGCCAAAAGTTTCCGTCGAATCACTTAAGTGCCAAATCGGAGAAAAAACAATCACTTTGGTGTCACCGGCGAGAGATTCTGGCCAAAATGATTACGGGGCTTTTATATATATTTTTTTAAAAAAATCGACAAGCCTTTTAAACAACGTCGTTTTCAGTCCTCCTTAAGAAAACAACGTCGTTTTGCCGTCATATGTGGATGGGCTCACAAAAATGATGCTGCACAGCTCATTTGGGATTGAAATTAGGGTTTTTTTTGTTCAATCCTCGCCGACCTAGCTTTCTCGGCCACCGTGCTCAGCCACCGTCGCTCGACCACCGTGCTCGGCCACCGTCGCTCGGCCTCTGTCGTAGTTGCTCGACTAGGTGAGCAAAGAGAGGCTGAGGTTGTTTCTTAGGCAACAAGCGATGGGAAAATAGGAGGCGAGGGCGGCGGAGGAGGAGGAAGAAGAAAGGGGGTTGAAGGTGCAGAGAGAGAGAGAGAGAAGACGAGGAGTGCGAGGGAAACAAGGAGGGCGCAGATGGAGATGGTGGATTGGGCTTTGCTCAGAGAGTGGCCGGTGCTAGTGTTGTTCTTCGAGGAAGAAGATGACGCTGCCATGCCTTCTCTCTCTCTCTCTCTCTCTCTCTCTCTCTCTCTCGATTTGGGGATTTAGGGTTTCGACTTGGGGGAAAGACGCCAAACGACGTTGTTTTGTGGTTTACATGCTGACTGTACTCTCCGGCGAGCCACATTAGCGTACAAAATTAATAAAAAGTGCCACGTCGAATTTCCGGTCAATCTGATTAGAGTTGACACTAAAATGATCGTTTTTCAAACTTTTTGGCACTTAAGTGATCAGACAAAAGCTTTTGGCACCAAAGTGAGCGCCGTACACAACTTATGGCACTGATAATGTACTTCTCCCGTCTCTCTTTACTCGCTAGTTGCGTTGGTCACAAAGGTAAAGGCTTACATGGGGTAGCGCGGCGTGACCTCGACAAGGGGCTGTCGTATCTCTTTCAGGCTTCACTTGAGGTGCCATCTTCATCGATTTGTGCTACCACTTTCATTCTCTCTCTCTCTCTCTCTCTCTCTCTCTCTCTCTCTCTCTCTCTCTCTCTCTCTCTCTTTCTCTCTCTCTAAACTAAAGTCCTTTACAAGTTTTTGACAAATATTGTTTTACATTTTGTGAAACCCCTTTAATCTAAGGCTTTTTGCATCTATGCAAATGTATTTTGTAAAGCTGAACCAAACGCAATGTAATCCATTTCCGCAATGCTTGAAGCTTTGTTGTTCAATCTAAGAATATAGTAGGGGTGAGCATGGTCCAAGTTGGGCCAGTCCACCCCCTAACCCTAGGACCAACTCGTAAACCCTAGGACCAACCCGTATAGTGCTGGTCCTCAATTTTTGGGACCGATGACCGACCCTATTGAGCTTGGGATCGAGGATCGGACCGACCCAATGGGTTCGGTCTGGTTCCAAGGTCAACTCGGGATCAACCGATAATATTTTATTTCATTTTTTGTATTCCTTAAAAAAGCAATTGAGAACCAGACTGACCCAATGGGTTCGGTCCGATTTCAAGATCAACCCAGGACCAATCAATAAATTTTTATTTCATTTTTGTACTCCTTGAAATGGCAACCAAGGACCATACCGACCCAATGGGTTCAATGATGAGCGAGGTCAGCTAAGAAAGGAAAGTGGTGAGGGTCTTGGGGTGATCGTCGAATAGAATGAGCATCGAATGTTGAGCGGGGAGCAACAAGCCAAGCGAGCATCGAGCGGCGAGCGGCACGAGTGACCCAAAGCGAGTGAGGCGAATGTCAAGTGGCGAGCAGAGAAGTTGTTTCTTTTGATTTTGGCAAATTGAAGACTAAGAGGACAAATAAAACAGAAGAGAAGATGATGAGGCCATAATGAGCTGTTTATGTTTTTTTGGACGCCGTGAGAACTCCTCACAAAAACATTTTCCTCCTTCGTAAATTATGAATATTGATGCCGTCAAAGACATTTAAAATCTAAGTTATTAAAGAATAATATAAAATTACTTGAACTCGTCACTAAAGAGCTATTTAATGTTGTTGACGCCGTTTATTTAAGGTTTTCTTTATATAAAAAAATTATTAAAAGTATATATGTATACATATGTATATATATTTATATATAGTCAGGGTTGGTCCGAGTTGGACCGACCTGGAACTCTTAAGACCGAAAACCAACCCGCACAATGTTGGTCCAGGAATTCTAAGACCAAGGACTGACCTAGTCTCCTTGGGAATCGGGGCAGGGTTGGGCCGGTCTAGGGTCGGTCCAAGGTTGACTACGGACCGATGCTCACCCCTAGAATAGAGCAAGGTTAGAGAAGAAATAAATATGAACTTACCAGAGGGAAGAAAATTTTATTTACTATCCTTTTTGTTAGGAGAACAAATAGATTTATGTGATTTTAAATGCAACTATATTAAAAGAATGTTTGCTTAATGATTTTGTTCTTGAGTCTAACAAAACAAAGAAAAATACTCAAAAGCAAAATAGTGTCAAAGTTAGAGTGTTTTCTTTGTGATTTTTGCTTTTGGCTTGCTCTAATTTTTAAAATTTTACGGCAACAATATTATAAATGATCAATTTAATGCCAAAACTTATCACTTGAGTCCCAAAACCTTTTAAAGCAACTATCTAAGTGACTTCAACGAGCCACGCCAAATTTTCAGAGCAAACCAAGTCATCGTATTCACTTAGAAGATCATTTTTCAAAAATTGTGGCACTTAAAATGATTGTTCGAAAAGTTTTAACAATAAAGTGGCACTTTACAAAATTTGTGGTATTCATGGCGTCATTTTCGCTCTAGGGAAAATATAACTTATTTTGAGGTTATGAATATTTGGACTTCGAGGTTCTCATAGGTTCTTAGTCGCATGTTTCTAGCCTTTATGTGCAATGTTAAGGGTTTAATTAAGATGACCTAAAGGTGGTACACCGGCTGGGTTCTTCGCATGACAGTATGTGGAGGACGAAAAATGTTCAGCTCATAAGAAAAATGTTTAGTGAGTGCCGCAGACCACATGCCAATAGGTCAGACATGGACTAAAAGTCGCGATCATGATGGTCATAAAGCACATCAGCTGATGGGGATGTGGTGTGAGACTTGCGCTTTCATGCATTGTTTTATCTTAGCGACGACTTCATTCCAGGATTCAATATGGAGATTAGTATCCAAGGACAATAATATGCTGGTTGGGAATCGAAGCAATCAACTCAATGCATTGGAATTACTTCAACTTGGAGTGAGCACTTAGCACCCTCTTTTTGGCCTTTTACGTATCTTTACTTGTTATAGCAACCCAAATAGGTTATTGTTATATTCCACATGGATCACGCTGGGCTGGTGGGGCATGCCAGGGAAAGTATTAAGATCACAATGATTATAATGAAGTTCACAAGATTCGAACTCTTGAGAAGTGATTGAGAAACCAGAATTTAGCTCTAGGCTTATATTTCAATCTTCTCAATTAAAGCATATTATAATCATGCCAGTACAAATGCCAGAATCTTATTTTGTCGCTTTACTGCAGAGAATTGCTAGACAATTATTCATCCAAAAGTAGTGTTGCGATAGTGTGTCGTGGGTGATTTCAAAAGTATATTGCTTTTTTCATTCTTGTAATGTTACGCGGGGTAAGTAAGTGCTTTTGTATTTGATTCAAATATCTAGTTATTGGTTATAAAGAGTGACCGTTTTGAGGATGATGCAGAGGTAAATTCAAGGCTCATGTTGTTTGCCTTGCTTTGTCCTCTCCCTTGAGAATCCTAAGATCGACAAGGGTGCCCGACCGTTGCGCCTTTTGGTGCCGACATCGAGTTTAACCATGGGATTTTCGCTGCTCCCC
The DNA here is from genome assembly GCA_017140595.1 of Eucalyptus curtisii. Lineage (NCBI taxonomy): Eukaryota > Viridiplantae > Streptophyta > Magnoliopsida > Myrtales > Myrtaceae > Eucalyptus > Eucalyptus curtisii. Next base: position 32,044,553 of record CM029503.1, on the reverse strand, counting down.
GAAAACACTAGAGAACTGTGGAAGGAGTGGGAGCTGCGGTTGCTCGTCCTCCTCAGCTTGTTCCTTCAATTGACCCTTGTGACTCAGGGCTTTCGGAGGAAATCCATCTACAAGTACTGGATCCGTGTCGTCCAGACATACCTATCCGCCGACTCCATCGCAACCCTCACGCTCGGCGTCGTCTCGAACCGCCTGGCCACCATCAAGGAAACGAAGGGGGCGATCGATCCAAAGAGCCAGATCACTGCTTTTTGGGCTCCATTCCTTCTCCTCCACTTAGGTGGGCCTGACACAATTACCGCATATGCCTTGGAGGACAATGAGCTATGGTTGAGGCAATTGGCACGGCTTTGCGTCCAGGTAGGACTAGCTTGTTACATCTATTTCATGGCCTTGTCAGGGTCTACACTGTCGATATTAGCGGCTGGCACGATCCTGGTGGGGTTCATCAAATATGTAGAGAGGACATTGTGTTTGTACTGGGCAACCGAAGGTCAACTTCGAGATTCGATGCTTTCACTTCCCGATTTTGGTCCAATATACCCCAGGATCATGGAGCAGTACGCTCTAAAGAAAGAGGAGGGTTACCAAGTCAGCATCGACGAGGTCATGGAGGTTCAGGTTCCAGAGGAGCTCTCAGCGAACAGCGGTCGAGCCATCGACCAAGAGAAAGCCGCGACTCTGGTCAAAGCCTATGAGTTGTTCAAGATCTTCAAGCTTCTCTTCGTGGGCCTTATCCTCAACTCCGGTGACTTGGAGGCCAGCAAGCGCATGTTCATGAACCGTCAGAACATGAACTCAGTGACGGCTTTTGGGATCGTGGAAGTCGAGCTCGGGTTCATGTACGATCTTCTCTACACCAAGGCACTGTTGCTGAACCGTGCTTGGGGCATCATTCGTTGGGTCATTAGTCTCTCGGTGCTGTGTGGCGTGTTGGTATTCTTCTCCTTACAGGATAGGAAGGATTACCCCAAAGTCGACATCTATATCACCTTCTTGCTGATAAGTGCGGCCATACTTTTAGACATTTACTCGGTTCTTCTAGCAATTTCATCCGACTGGGTCGACCACTGGCGTCTTCAGAAACCCGGCGGGTCCACAATATCATCTGCCGTGGCTTTTCTCAAGATCTGCCCGAACCCAAGATGGTCGAATTCTGTGGCCCAGTTCAGCCTCTTGATATTATCCATCAGGAAAAGAAAAAGGATCTTCAGCAAGTTTCCGGGGCTCGCCAAATTAGATGAGAAGTTAGAGAAGAACTTCTACATCGATTACAAAGTGTTCAACAGCAACATCAAAGAATGGACTTTCGATCACATGAGAACAATGGTCGAAAATCTGGGATGGAAAACGAGTCTTAAGCTGGAGGCCAGTGAAATACTGATAAAATCGAACAACGGTCATCTGATCTGGAGTGTGAACGATAAGGAGTTCGACCAGAGCATCCTCATCTGGCACATCGCCACTGAGCTCTGCTACTACAAGGACCACGACAACAGGCAGGGAAAAATCCCGGAACACATCAAGGACTACAAGATGAGTAAGTTGGTCTCTCGGTACATGCTCTATCTTTTAGTACTTTATCCTTCCATGTTGCCAACAGGGATAGGCATGCTCCGATATGAAGACACTTCGGTTGATGCTCAGAAGTTCTTCGACGACAAGCTAGCAGTGTTATCAAAGAAAGAAACCAGCATCAACTCGCAGAATCTATTCAAGAAAGAGAAATATCGCCACACCAATGTTAAAAGCTGCAACAAGGCGCACAAGTCAACAGTGTCGCGATCTATGCGAAGTCTGCCATCTTCTGCTCCAAGTAGGAACTCAGCTGCCGGCCACAAAAATACGCGGTGGCAAAAGCAGGTCGGTGCTGTTTGACGCTTGCCATCTCGCGTCCCAGTTGAATGAAATCGAGTCAAAAGACTTCGGTAGGAAATGGAACTTGATCGGCAAGGTCTGGGCACAGTTTCTGATATACGCAGCTTGCCGAAGCAAAGGCGATGAACACTCCGAGAGCCTGAGCAGAGGAGGAGAGCTTCTCAGCCATGTCTGGCTTCTAATGGCGCATCTAGGCATGGCGGAGCCGGTGCAAACTTCCGAAACACAATGCATTACCAAACTGATCTTGAACTAGAAATTTCCAGTGGCATGCGTCTTTTGCTTAACCTACTGTTACTTGAGTAAGATAAATACGTTAAGCTCATCATCATCTTGAGAGGTTGAGTTATTTCAATACTTGTACTCGAGGACTCAGGAAATAATGAAAACTGTGTATCAGTTATTCTTCTTCACCAGGGGCATTTCCCTGAACCGAAGCTAGCCACCTTAACATAATTAATTCTCATCCCGGTTTGTACACTTTTAACTTTAAGAAAGCAAGCATGTATTTATCTATATATGTGAGACTGAGACCCGTAATTTATTTTAGAGTGATTCGTGTAAGTTTCAAATTTTTTTTTTTAAAAGAGTAACTTTTAAACTACCATAAATTAGTAGCTAGATTGTCTGCTTGGTTAATAACATTTTACTTAAAGAAAATTTAGTTTGGGGCTGGTTTTTGCCTACTTATAACTTCTAGTTATGACTATCTGTCAAAAACTTATATATATATATATATATATATATATATATATATATATATTTTAAGATCCAAAAAAAATGAAATACTCGCTGTTTATTCTAAGCAATTTCTACTAAATCCGAGAAACACTATGTTATAAAGGAATGAGCTCACTTGCAAAGCAAGTGATCCTCTACATCTAGTAGTGATTAGACATATAGGCGGCATTCACCAAAAGTTCAATAGTACTTCAACATCGCAGGTAACTCAATATAATTTTTGGGTATTATCAACAAATAAACATGAAATATGGGTACAATCGTCTACAATCTAATCACCAAACGACAAGCATAACACACCGACATGTCAATGCACCTGAGTATACATAATTTCCGGCAGCAGCATAATCACCTTGGTAATGGACACAGACTCGCATACATAACCTTTGGGAAACAGTGGTATTAAAACGAAATTGCGAGCAACTATTCTTCAATATAAGATCAAATGATAGGATGAACCAACAACTAAATCCATATTTATTAACTCATCAGTCACTCAAAAGCATCTCTGTTTGATCCAATGTTTCTGCAGGAAATATGTTTTTGGTTACAAATACGCTATTGCAGAAATTCCTAGCAGAGGCAGAGTACCACTTATCTGAACTCCAGCTATCATGAATTCATATAATTTCATAAAGCAGTATCTCTGGCACCACCAAGGAATCATAATGGTGCGTTTGTTACGCGGATATAAAATGATTAGGAAAATATTTTCATAAAAATAATTATTGTATGACTTACAAAAATAAGTGAATGTAGAATATTTTTATCGTCCATGAATATGTTTAGACATAAATTTTTTTCGAATAATAAAAATATTATTTATTGACTAATTATATCAAGCAATAGAAACGATTTTTTTAAATATTTTCTAAATCATTCATATTTTATGAAATAAATGGAGTCAAGTGTCATCTTTAATATTCCTAAGCAGAAAATTACCAAAATACCCATAATATTTACTAGGCCGATGGGGACATTAATTATCTAAATTTCACAAGCCGTAAATTACCTAAAAAGAGCCCAATTACGATAAAATTAGAAAATTGTCCTTAAATGTATTACTTCAGTCCAAAAACTCGAAGAAAGATTCAAATGCCGTAAATTACTCTTGAGAATCATAAATAAAAACAATGGATAGGGTTCATCTAGAAAAAAAAAAAAAAGAGTAAATTTCTAGTAGATACTATATAGACAAAAAAGTTCATATTTTTTCAAACTTCCGCATTTATACGGTCACTCCCCCGAAATGTCACAACGTACAAAAATCAATGTATAATATTTTTTCATCAACTTTAATGAAAAATATAAAATTTTCAGTCACAGAGCAGAGCCAGATTTCAAATACTCTTATTTTTCCATCATTGTTTGAAATTTCTGAAAAATAGCAAAAATTATGAAAATTTCTTGAAAATACCAAGACATAGAAACTTTCATGCCCATGCAAGCCATGAAAACAAAAATTCAATTGGACATTAGGATAAGTTGTACAAGCCATTGTGCGATCACACAACTCAATTTTCGGATTTTATAGATTCGACGAGCTAACTTTGGACCTCATAACTCCTTTGTCCGAATTCCATTTTGGACGGTGTAGACAACATTAAGTGGTGATGAATATCAACCATCAATTAAGTAAATGGCAAAAGGTTGGGATTTGGGACAGACCATTGCCTTGCTTGCTTTCATTTAACAAGACTCATGCAATAGATGAAAACAACTAAATAAGTGATATTTTGCAATATGAATGATTGATGCTTGCAGCGACTTGTGGAAGACAAGGCAAAGAGATGAACCAGCAGATGATAGAAGAACCGCAGTGGGGTGTCGGTAGGTGAAGGGTTACAGCTTTTGGTTTTGGGTAATGTATTTTTTTTTTCCCCGGGATCCAGACGTGTATGAAATCTCACTTTACCAGTGTATTCCTAAAGGGTGTGGCATTCGGGCCCTGTAGAAAGGCCTTTTTTTTTTTTTTTAATATATATATATATATATATATATATATATACTAGAAATAAATTCTAAAGGATTGGTGTGAAATGCATATGGAAGTCCAAGAGATAAAAGTGAAATGCATATGGAAGTCCAAAGCACGCTAAAATAGGGGTCTGGACTGCCTCACATTCCGCATAATTAGGCATATATGTAACCTCATATCCATTTATACATTTATATACGAGAAAATACTCAGTGGTTCGTAAGTGCCACGTCAACAGCTAATGTGGCGTGCGTTAATGTATTATTAACCAATTAAAAATTGACACGTGTCATTAAAAAATAAATTAAAAATCCCTTAATCCACCTATATTTCTCTTTTCCTCCTCTTCCATCTGCACGCACGAGCCCAACCTCCGCCCCTCCTTCCACCATCGCCACCGGCGGAGTTGGAGTTGTCAGCGCCGCATCAAACCAGTTTGGCTGTCTCCTCTACCCATGCCTCAGTTCCAAAGCCAGCGGGACGACGGAGAGGGTGGACGCGGAGATTCTCTTAGGATCTGGTTTGCTACAACGCTCCTCTGCACCTCCAGATCTGGTTTGCTGCTCCAGATCTTGGCTCCTCCATGGCTGCCGGCGAAGAGTTCAACAACTTTGCTGCAAACAGAGAAGCCGTCCATGGCCGACCACTCCTCTGCATATGCAGATCTGGTTTGCTGCTCAAAAGCTTCAAGCCCTAGTCTTGTCTCATCCATGGCTGCCAGCAACAAGCTCAACAGCTTTGCTGCAAACTGAGAAGCCGTCCATGGCCGACCGCTCCTCTGCATCTCCAGATCTGGTTTGCCGCAACGCTCCTCCACATCTCCAGATCTGGTTTGCTACTCAACAGCTTTGAGCTCGAGTCTTGGCTCGTCCATGGCTATCGACGACAAGCTCAACAGCTTTGTCGCAGACCGTGGCGGCCACGGTGGGGGCGGTGGTTCAGGGACAACGGCGACGGCAGCGGCGACTTGAGCGGTGGAGATGGCCGAGCCCAGGGGAGCGGAGGTCGAAGATGGAGGGGAAAAGAGAGAATATTAATTTTTTAGATTTCCATGTCACGTCAGCTGTTGACGTGACGCATGTGAACCACTGAATATTTTATCCATTTATACACATTCAACCGATGGGGGACTTTGATTTTCATGAGTTCGTGTGTGTAATGAAAATTTAGTTGAGAAAGGGATATGAAACCGAGCGTATATTTAAATGTTCTTTTCTCTCGCTTAAGATCATTATCTTACTTGAGGACAAGTTTGGAATGAAGCTTCCCTCAATGTATAGAAGATATATCATTCATATGTAACTTTTTATTAGCATCAGGCCAAGAAAATGAACATTTTATCAAGAGGCTTCAAAATATTTAATCGACCTTTTTAGCATGTATGGAAAAAGCAGGCGTCGCTTCCATTTCTGACTTTTTATTTTTTGACATTAAAATTTGACTGATCTAGAAACCTATACGTAGGGACAGTAAGGTCATTTGCAATTGCAATCTTGCCATTTTTCATAATTTTTTGGAAATAGAATAATGCATGCTTTTATTGTGACAGGAGTTTTTGCTCGAATAACGGAACGATAAAGGGGAAGGTTCAAGAATGCACTTGCTATTTTCTAAATAAAGTTTACCTAAATTTTGAAGTTTTGGAAGATAGAGATAAGGATGACGTGGGTGCCATAATTATTGTAAGGCACTTATTTTGGTGTCAAATATTTTTAAACAATCATTTATGTGCCACAATTTTTATAGGGCAATATTTAAGTGATTGATGAAAAAAGCGATGTGGCTCGCGAAGGTCACTTAAATAGACAATTTTGGAAAGATTTGACACTAAAGTGATCATTTATAAAATGTTGACACTAAAGTAATCTTTCTTAAAGTTTTCACATGAGAAATTTTAAAATTGTGTGATGCATAATTTATATACCATTCAACATTGCTAAATGCATCAATTTTTCACAAATTGCATCAATTTTTCACAAATTAAGATATTTTGTTAGATTGGTTTCCAAACATTCCTTAGTATGGATCCTCACATTTGATTAAAGAGAAGTGCGTTTGGTTTAGCTCATGGGGTTTTGGACCCCTAAAATCCATAAGAAAAATTAGGGCATTTAATGAATTTTTTGGAGGGCATTGTGTAAAAGCTAGTATTGGCAAAGTTGAAAGCTCAAGCAGGTGGGGCCCACTTTCAGCATTTTCATAATGTTATTGTTGGGTCTAATGACTTTTTTCCTTCCAAACTTGCCCTCATTTATAATTGTGTATTCCACTTTTGCTCTCTAAAAACATTGTTTATTGTCTTTCTCATACACTCTCTCTATGCTCGCTAGTTGCACCGGTCGTAGAGGTCGAAAAACACCTAGGGTGGCACGACCTCGACAGAAGTCGTCTATGGTCGTGTGACCTCGGTGATGGGTTGTTGTCTCTCTTTCAACCTTCACCTAAGGCGCCATCTGCGTCAATTTGTGCTTCCACTTTCATTCTCTGTTTTTCTTTTTTAAAACTAAAGTCCTTGACAAGTTTTTGGCAGATAGTGTTTTGCATTTTGTGACCTTTAACTAAGGTTCTTTGCATCTATGCAAAGGTATTTCACAAAGCTAAACCAAACGCATAGTGATCCACTACCGCAATGCTTGAAGCTTTGCTGTTTAATATAAGAATAGAGCAAGGGCAGAAAAGAAACAAATACGAACTTAACTAAGGTGAAGAAAATTTTATTTACTATCTTTTCTGTTAGGAAAACAAATTGATCTATGTGACTTTAGATGAAACTATTTTAAGAAAATGTTTGCTCAATAATTTTGCTTTTGACTCTAACAAAACAAAGAAAAACATGTCAAGTTTAGAATATTTTCTTTGTGATTTTTGCTTTTGGCTCGCTCTAATTTTTAAAATTTTAGAAGAAACAATTTTGTGAATGATCAAAATTTTTTGAATAATCCCTTTAGTGCCAAAACTTCTTAAAAGAGCCATTTAAGTGTTTTCAATAAGCCATGCCAAATTTTCAGCAAACTTAGTTACCATATTCACTAAGATGATCATTCTTCAAAAGTTGTGGCACTTAAAATGATTGTTCAATAAGTTTTAACACTAAAATGACGCCCTATGAGAATTGTGGCATTGATGCCCTTCTTTATGCTCTAGAGAAAAATAAAACTTACCATGAGGTTATGAATTTCTGGACTTTGAGGTTTTCATAAGTTCTTAGTCGCATGTTTCTAGCCTTGGTGTGCAATATTAAGGGTTTAATTAAGTAAAGCTAAAGGTGGTGCATTGGTTGCGTGTCCCTCGCGTGACAGTCTGTGGAGGACCAAAATGTCCAGCTCATACACCACTTTTTTTTTTTGGGTCGGTAGCTCATACGCCACTTGACTTGGAGAAAAATGTTCAGCGAGTGTTGCATATCATATACCAATAGGTCAGACCCGGATGACAAACCGCGATCATGATGGCCATAAAGCACATAAGCTGCCGGTGATGTGATGTGATACGGGCTATCATGCATTCTTTAATCGTAGCAACAACTTTATTTTTAGGATTTAATACATAGATTAGTTCCCAAGGACAATAATATGCTGTTTGGAAGTCGAAGCAATCAACTCAGTGCATGGGAATCACTTCAACTTGGAGCAAGCATTTATCACCCTCTTTTTAACCTTGTTGCGTGCCTTTACTTGTTATAGCAACCCAAATGGATAATTATTATATTTCACATGGATCATGTTGGGCTAGGGGCGTGCCAGACAAATTGTCAGGACCACAATGATTAGAATGGAGTTTGCAAGATTCGAAAACTGGAGAAGTGATTGGGAAAACTTTAAGTTCAGGTGTATATTTCAAATCTTCTCAATTGAAGCATATTATAATCATGCCGGCACAAATGCCGGTATTGGATTTTGCCACTTTACTGCGTCCTTGGGCAAATGCAAAAAATTGATTGACAACTGTGCATCCAAAAGTGATGTCGCAATTGTTGGGGGTGTTTTAAAATGCGCACTGCTTTTTCATTCCCGTGATGTTATGCACGGTAAAGAAATGCTTTTGTATTTGATTCCAACATCAAGTTATTGATTATAAAGAGTGGCCGTTTTGAGGATGTTGCAGAGGGTAAATTCAAGGCTAATGCTGTTTTGCCTTGCTTTGTCCTCTCCCTTTATGATCCTAAGATCGACCAAGGGTGCCTGATTGTTGCGCCTTTTGGTGCCGACATCGAGTTCAACCATGGGATTTCCGCTACTTCCCGAAAACACTCGAGAACTGTGGAAGGAGTGGGAGCTGCGATTGCTTGTCCTCCTCAGCTTGTTCCTCCAATTGACCCTTGTGACTCAGGGGTTTCGGAGGAAATCCATCTACAAGTACTGGATCCAAGTCGTGGTCTGGACAACATACCTATTGGCCGATTTCATCCCAACCCTCGCACTCGGCGTCCTCTCGAACCGCTTGGCCACCATCAAGGAAACGAAGGGGACGATTGATCCGAAAAGCCAGATCACTGCTTTCTGGGCGCCGTTCCTTCTCCTCCACTTGGGTGGGCCTGACACGATCACTGCGTATGCCCTGGAGGACAATGAGCTGTGGTTGAGGCAGTTGGCACGGCTTTGCGTACAAGTAGTATTAGCTTGTTACATCTACTTCATGGCCTTGTCAAGGTCTACGCTGTCGATATTAGCGGCTGGCATGATCTTGGTGGGGTTCATCAAATATGTAGAGAGGACACTGTGTTTATACTTAGCAAGTGAAGGTCAACTTCGAGATTCGATGCTTTCGCATCCCGATTTTGGTCCCATATACCCCAGGATCGTGGAGCAGTACAATCTAAAGAAAGAGGAGGGTTACCAAGTCGGCATCGACGAGGTCACTGAGGTTCCGGCTCCAGAGGACCTCTCAGCGAACAGCGGTCAAGCCATCGACCAAGAGAAAGCCGTGACTCTGGTCAAAGCCTATGAGTTGTTCAAGATCTTCAAGCTTCTCTTCGTGGGCCTTATCCTCAACACTAGCGACCGGGCGGCCAGCAAGCACATGTTCATGAACCGCCAGAACATGAACTCAAAGACGGCTTTTGGGATCGTGGAAGTCGAGCTCGGGTTCATGTACGATCTTCTCTACACCAAGGCACCGTTGCTGAACCGTGCTTGGGGCATCATTCGTTGGGTCATTAATCTCTCGGTGCTGTGTGCCGTGTTGGTATTCTTCTCCTTGCAGGATAGGAAGGATTACCTCAAAGTCGACATCTATATCACCTTCTTGCTGGTAAGTGCGGCCATACTTTTAGAGATTTACTCGGTTCTTCTCACAATTTCTTCCGATTGGGTTGACCACTGGCGTCTTCAGAGACCTGGCGGATCCACAGTATCATCCGCCATGGCTTCTCTCCAGATCTGCCCGAACCCAAGATGGTCACATTCCGTGGCCCAGTTCAGCCTCTTGAAATTATCCATCGGGAGAAGAAACAGGAAATTCAGCAAGTTGCATCCAAGATTCGCCAAATTAGATGAGAAGTTGGAGAAGAACGTCTACATCAATTACAAAGGGTTCAAGAACAACATCAAAGAATGGACCTTCGATCACATGAGGGATACGATCGATTATCTGGACCACGACCGCAAATTGAAGAGCGGGTTGAAGAGACTTGAGCTGGAGGCCAGTGAAGTACTGAAGAGGTCAAACAACGGTCATCTGAACTGGAGTGTGAACGATATGGAGTTCGACCAGAGCATCCTGATCTGGCACATCGCCACCGAGCTCTGCCACTACAAGGACCTCGAGAAGAGTAGGGGAGAAATCTCGGAACACATCAAGGACTACAAGATGAGTAAGTTGGTCTCTCGGTACATGCTCTATCTTTTAGTACTCCATCCTTCCATGTTGCCAACAGGGATAGGCGTGCTCCGATATGAAGATACTTCAGTCGACGCTCAGAAGTTCTTCGAGGACAAGCTAAAGATGTTGTCAAAGAAAGAAACCAGCATCAACTCATCGGCTGTCAAGACGTGGGCGCAGAATTTATTCAAGAAAGAGAAACATGGCCACACCGGTGTTAAAAGCTGCAGCAAGGCGCACAAGTCAACAGAGTCTCGCGATCTATGCGAAGTCTGCCATCTTCTGCTGCATGTGGGAACTCAGCTGCCTGCCACAAAAATACGCGGTGGCAAAAGCAGGTCGGTGCTGTTTGACGCTTGCCATCTCGCATCCCAGTTGAATGAAATCGAGTCGAAAGACCTCGGTAGGAAATGGAAGTTGATCGGCAAGGTCTGGGCGAAGTTTCTGATATACGCGGCTTGCCAAAGCAGAGGCTACCAACACTCCGAGAACCTGAGCAGAGGAGGAGAGCTCATCACCCATGTTTGGCTCCTAATGGCGCATCTCGGCGTAGTGGAGCCGGTGCAAACTTCTGAAAAACAATGCATTACCAAGCTGGTCCTGGACTAGAACTTTCAGGTGGAATGCGTCTTTTGCTTAACCTACTGTTGCCTGAGTAAGATAAATAAGTTAAAGCTCATCATCTTGATGAGATGGTGAGGGATTAATTTCAATTCTTGTTGTACAGTATTGTTAACAGATAGTAAGGGAGTCTCCGTCAAGCAATATTATCCTTAATTTCATATTTATTCTACAGTATTGTTATCTGACTTCGGCCAAATTCATTTTCTAGTTTGGAAATTTTATTAATTTCATATTTATTCTACATCGTGTTTACGAAGACTAAATGATCGTGTTAATATCCATGAAATCACAACCTTTTTTTCTACCCTTTGATGATTTATAAATTGTTCCCAGAAACACAGTCACAACCTCTTTTTTCCTATCCTTTGATGATTTATAAATTGTTACTGGAAACACATTTTATTTCTTGATTCCTTTGAGCGTAGTCTTTCCTGTCCATTTTTCACACTCGAATTACCGAGCTTCACTGCTAATGCAATATCACAACTAATTCTTTGAGTTTAGTCTTTAATCCATCTACTAGACATAACTTTATTGGTTTGGCAACGATATAAAAGTACCTTGGAAACGAACTTCTCCTGCAATTTGCTTAGACATCAACACTTGACTTTGCAACAAAAAAAAAAAAAAAAAAAAAAATTCAGCAGATAAGAAATTACTTTTTCGAAGGATTATCACCAAATATTTTCTTGTACATGACATTTCCAAATAACACGTAATCGTTTATTTTATGACTATTTCAAGCCTCTCAAAATAAAAAAACAATTCAAGAAAGCACTATGCCGGAATCAGAAGATAACTAAAAAATGCCTTATGAACACATTATTGTTTTGTGCCACACCCAAATGTATATTATTTTCATACATTACTAAATTTTAAATAAGCTACTGGATTGAAATTAAATGTATAATTTGTCCAAAATCTCCAAGATAATTGCTAATCTCAACAACAACAAAAAAAGGAAACCAGTGCATACGTATCCAAAGGTTTGACACATCTAACACAAATAGACTAACAAGTTTTCTGTTTAAATACACATAATTGCAAAGAAATCTTCTAATTATTCCGGCATTCTCAAGATATTAGTCAATCTCAATTCACTATTCATTCTCACCAGTTTCAATTAAATCTGAAAAACATTATATTATAAAGGAATGAGCTTGCTTGCGTAGTAAGTGATCCTTAACTCTAGTAATGATTAGACACATAGGCATTCACCAAAAATCCAAGGGTACTTCAACACTGCAAGTAACTCAAAATAATTTTTGGATATTATCAACAAATAGACATGAAATATGAGTACAATCGCCCATGATCTAATCACCACGCAACAAGCATGATATATCGACGTGTCAATGTAGCTGAGTAGACATTGTTTACAATAGCAGATCATAAATATCTCGATAATGTACAGGGACTCACAAGCATAATCCCCAAAGGGAAACATTGGTATCTCAGCATAATTGCAAGCAACTGTTCCTTAAAATAAGACCAAATGACAGGATAAACTAATACAACAACTAAATCCCAAATTCATTAACTCATCGGTCACTCAAAAGCATCTCTATCTGATCCAATATTGATTCATAAAAATATGTTATTGGTTGCAAATATGCTATTATAGAAATTCCTAGCAGAGGCAGAGCACCACCCATCTATACTCCAGCTATCCTGAGTTCATATAATTTCGTGAAGGTGTATCTCTAGCACCACCGAGGAATCATACGGGTGCATTTGTTTCGCAGAAATAAAATGACTAGAAAAATATTTTCATAAAAATAATTATCGTATCACTTATAAAAATGAGTGAATGAAAAATATTTTTATTATATATAAAATTGTTTAGACATGAATTGTTGTTCAATAATGAATATATTATTCATTGACTAATTATTTCAAGCGATACAAACGTTTATTTTTAAATATTTTTCAAATCATTCATTTTTGGCAAAATAAACAGATCCAAGTGTCATCTTTAATATTCCTTGTTGCGACCCACCCTTGAGGGAAAACATGTTTAGAGAGATTGCCAAATTTGGGCCAATGGCCTTCAGTTAGTGCTGGTTTTGCCAAATCCATACATTGCGTGACATTAGTTGTTCAATTTCCATTCAACTAACCCTGTGTGAGTTTTAGAAAAAGAGTCACTACCAACGTATTAAGGTTGGTTAGAAACCAAATGAGATATGAGAGAATATTTCACTTTCCACGCAACTGGAGATTTTGAATTCAGGGACTTGATTACACTAGTTTTAGAACTAATGTCCTTTCAGTATCTAAACTTGATTAAGTGCTAATTAAAGTGTTAGGGCAGCCAATCGAAGATTTTTAGGATTCATCATAACCATTCTAAAAATGAAAATAACACTCAAGGTATTATGATGCGCAACCAAATGTCATTGAAGTAAAGACACACAAACCTAATATTTTCTCTAAAAAAAATGGCATCCATAAATCCCTATCGTAAAGCCTTCTTATTCAATTTCAAGTTCCAATTTTTGAAGGATTTTTCACTTTTTAAGACGAAACTACTTGAAAAGCTAATTTTTAAAGCTTTTTCCAGGGATTTCTAATTTTACTGAATTTTCTAGTTTTTTTATGAATTTATGGAATTTTCTGTATTTCTTGGGACCCGGCCCGACTAGCTGACCCGGACCCTAATAGTCCGGGTTGGGTCTTCTGGTCTTAGGCTTAACTGGGCTCAACCAATGAACCCAATTCCTAAAAAACCCAAAGCCCAGCCGAAAGCCACGGCCAGCCCACATCAAAGCCAACCCAGTCCTTAAATCTAGACCAAATCCAAACGGACTTAGCCCACATTCTCAGCTCAGCTTTTATTAACACCCCAGCCCATATATCTATCCTTTTATTATTTTCTTTTCTATTTTCTATTTTCTATTTTTTTTTATTTCTTTTCTCCTTTTTTACTATTATTATTTTTTTCACACAACATCTCCTTCTTCGCGAGCCGTCTTGTTCAACCTCCTTCTACTTCACCCGAACCTCCATTATTTTTCTGATGCGCTTCAGCCAAAGTTCCAGTCACCACCCTTCTCCCATCATCCACTCCGATCGGCGCCGATCACCGCCGATCATTAGCTGACTGGCGGTTCCTATGTTGCCGGAATAAACCAGAGTCTGAAGTCGCATATTAACAGAAATCCATCCATCCTAGCATAGCAAACAAAGATATGCACATCAAAACAAAGGGGAACGGACAAACAAGGGCGGCCTCAAACTGCGAGCTCCTCCAGCGAAGGGGATGGATTTTCCGGCGAGAAGTCCGAGGGCGGCCTCAAACGGCGGGTTTCTCCAGCGAGGGGGATGGATTTTCCGGCGAGAAGTCCAAGGGCGGCCTCAAACGGCCAGCTTCTCCAGCGAGGGGGATGCATTTTCCGGCGAGAAGTTCATGGCCGACTCAGACGACGCGACCCAAAAATCGAATAAAACGACAATTTCAGTATCGGGACAACAATATTAGAACAAATCACGCAGATAACGAAGATCTAAGCTTCGATTTTAAAGATTCGAGTTCGGGTCTTCATTGAAGCATTTTATCGGACGGTTGGCGTGCAAGGTCCCGATTCAACATAGGTGGGTTTCTCGATCTAGGAACGACGTAAAAGCATTCAAATCGTGCTATTCAGCAACAAATCAGTCCCATTCTATCCATATTTTCTCGCGATATCGTCGCTTAAATCGAGCGCCTCGCTCCCGGCCAAAACAGAGCATACACAGAGCACGTCCGAGAGAAGACTCACCTGGTTCGGGAACGATGTGTAATCGGCGATATTGGCAGAAGCTAGAGCTAGACTCATCTTATCTCAGCGTTCACTTGTCGACAACGATTTCGAGTGTGAAAGGTAAGGATCGCAGAAATGGGGAACTCTCGGAAACGGTGGTCCCCAATCGAAGATATCAAACTCCGGTGACAATGAGCGAAAGAAAGCACGGCGGCGGGGGGGGGAAAGGATTCGTCGGTGATCCTCGTGGGGGATCCAGACAATCCTCTCGAATACCCCTCCTCCGGCGAGCTCTCTCCCTTCGTTTTTCTCTCTGTTTTTTTTTCGCTCTTTTTTTCCCCCACCGAGCTCTCTCTCTCTCTCTCTTTTGTACGAGCACCTTCTTCAGCCAGCGTCCTCCCTCCAGGCGAAGGAATCTTTTTACGTTTTGCTTACACACTCAACCAGCTAAGCACCTTCTGTAAGGTTTCTCTTGGATCTGCTTCCGTCACCGGCTTGTTTCTCCTGCACTCGTTTCTCACAGACGCTCGGTCACGGACCACGGTCACGCACTCCACGCTCCCAGCCGCGAGCATGAGGAGGAGGAGAAGGAAAAGAAAGGCAAAGGGGCTGGGCCTATATAAATTCAAATGGGCTAAAAAAAAGTACTTCTAGGCCCTAAAAAAAGGAGAAAATTAAGCCCAAAGAAAGGTAAGAAGGTGGGCCGAAAATCTTGCTAAAGGAACCATTGGAAAAGTCACATGTGCCAACCGGCAAGTTCAGGCCTTTGTTTGAAACTAATTTGGACATTTCAAACCTTTATTTAAAATAATGTAGATTTTATGCAATTTTTTGAGAAAGTAACCCCATTTTAGGTTCTTATTTGGAATTTTCCCTTGGAAATTTCAAATAATGATGGAAAAATAAGAGTTCCTAAAATCTAGTTCTACTCTATGGCTAAAATGCTTGAGTGATTGGCGGCAACTTCTGATCGAGCAACCTTTTTAAGGGAGTGGATGAACAAGATGCATAAAGGCCACATTTCTTAGGGTGGGTTGATTCGGACAAGGTTGGAAGAAAATCGAGCTACTTATTGTGGGTTCTCCAAAAATTACGGGAAGGGAGATGGTGTGTGCTTATTTCAAGCCATTTATAGTCTACAAGAAGCTTTAATTGGTGCAAACTAAAATTTTTTCAATTCATTTTTAGATTTCAGTCGAATATGAAAAAATATCGTAAAATAACTTCTTTGAAAACATTTTTCTAAGGGCGTCACATTTTTTATCAACATTGAAATCATCTGAAAGCTCTGGGATTACCCAAAAAAATCCTTTGGTAAGTTTGGAAATGTTGTGAAAAAAAAAAAGCGTGAAAATGGGTTAAAATATAATAATAAAAAAAAGGAAAAAGAATATTTGGAAAAACGAGCAGATCCATAGCCCGATCCAATCGCTCCTCCTCCTCCTCCTCCCCGCTTGCGGACGCTCCGCTCCCGCTGGACGACGGCGATGCCATGGAAGAGCTCTCTCGGCCGATCTCTGGGACCCGCTCGATTCGTCTCTCGAGAAGCGTTCCTCTCTCTCCGCCCAATTTCTTGACCCTCGCCGTCGTCCTCGCTTCGTTCTTCGGCGGCGCCCAGTGCATCAGGCTCGCCAATCGGATCCCCGACCCGGCCGCCGGCTCCCCGGACCAGCCCTCGAGGACCGCCGTCTTCGCCCTCGGGAGCTTCTGGAGGTCCGAGGCCGTCTTCGGCTGCCTCGACGGCGTCGTCCGGACCGCCGTCGGTTACGCCGGCGGCTCCAAGTCCAATCCCGAGTACCGGAGCTTGCGCGATCACGCCGAATGCGTTCAGGTAGTTTTCTTCGCGAGTTTTTGATTCGGTTTTGTGTTATGGAGCTACTACGAGGAGGTTCCGTGCGTGTAATTGCGATTGAATAGGAGACGGAAAAACGCTGGGATTGTACAGATCGGAAGCTGACGGTGCTACCGACTGAGTTTGTAGTTTCAATGATCGCAGGTGCTTAGCTATCATTGTCAACTAGTGTGGATGCCATTGTTGTTGTTTCTTTCGGTTTAGGAATCCTGCCCTTCGCATTGTTGTTTCCTTGCACCTTTATTAGCATGACTCGTAGAATTTCTTCCTAATAATCGACGACACTGTTCACTATGGTCATCCGGCATCAAGCATCAGATGCCACTGCCAGGTGGTACTTTCAGCTTTGTCTTGATGAAACGTCAGAGTTTCGAGTCAGTGAAAAGGGTGAAAGATTGCACGGTGGTTGCTTGTGATCAATTGAATAGGTTCTGCACGTTTATGAAATAAGGGTGTCCTGTCAGTCTCCTAGTGTCTGGTTGATAAAGAAATTGACATAAGACGTAGAGAGAGGTGATATTGAATTTTGGGAAAATGTCACAAATGGTCCCCATACTATTACTCAACGCGATTTGGTGGCCCCGAACTTTCGATCGGCTCAATTTGGTCCCCGAACTATTGATAAATGTTCGATTTAGCCTCTAAACTTTCGGATCGGCTCAATTTGGTCCTCGAACTATTGATAAATGTCCGATTTAGTCATTCGTTCTGTTTTTTTAATTTTTTTTAATTTTTAAATTTTTTTTTTTTTAATTTTTTTAATTTTTTTAATTTTTTTAAAAATTTTTGGCTTCCCTCCGCCGGAGCCGGCGGAGGGAAGCCGGCATGTCCGGCGAGGGCGCCTGACCCGCCGGCGTTGAGCGAGGGCTCCCTCGCAGCCCTCGCCGGACGCAGCGAGGGCGGCCCTCGCGGCGTCGGCGAGGGGCTCCTCGCCAAATCTGCGAGGGTCCTCGCAAGATCCGCGAGGGCGGCCCTTGCTGCGTCCCAGGGCGGCCCTCGCAGATCCGGCGAGGGCGGCCTTCGCAGCCCTCGCCGATCTGCGAGGGAGACCCTCGCCGGACGCCGGCTTAAATTTAAAAAAAAAATTAAAAAAATTTAAAAAAAATTAAAAATTAAAAATAAAAATAAAAAACAGTAACTAAGGACTAAATCGGACATTTATCAATAGTTTAATGACCAAATTGAGCCGATCGAAAGTTCATGGACTAAATCGGACATTTATCAATAGTTCAGGGACCAAATTGAGCCGATCGAAAGTTCAGGGACCAAATTGCACATTGAGTAATAGTATGGGGACCATTTGTGACATTTTCCCTTGAATTTTTGATCCTGTAAGTTTGCATTTTCGTCATTTGTGTTTTGCTAATGAAGTGAAAGGTGCTGGATTATTCTTGCGCTTTCCTCTGAGGATCAGTCTGATTTATGCATGTCAATCATCTTGGATTGATGCATCTTGGGCCGCTAATGTTTCTTTAAGGGAGGTCAGGAGGCTTGTCAAAGTTACTTGTGCAAATGCCGAACTCGTCACAAGTCATCCTTATATGATGAGAATTTTGTTGGGGACATAGGGCATATAAGAGGTTAGGATTTGAGCAAGCAGAAGCTGATTTTGGATGTGAACCCCTGTTAGCATGAAGGGGTAAATCGGGATTCAATCTGAGATTCTATAAAAAAACAGGCATTGTTTTGACTCTCCCCTTTCTTTTGCCTTTTGTCGCTTTTCTTTTTCCTTTTGGGGAGTGGGAAGGAGGAGGAGGTTGGTGAGAAAGTTTCATCTATAAGTCCTCTCTTTTGAGCAAGAGAGTTTCTAGACTTAAGTATGTCCATGGTTTTTTGTTCTTGAAATCGGAACTTAATCTTTTAAATGACAAGAATATTACTAGTTGGTATCGATATTTACTCGTTCTTTGTTTGTTTTTGTGAATGCTGCTCCACAGGTGGAATATGATCCTAGATTGATTAGTTACAGGCAACTTTTGGATGTCTTTTGGTCTAGTCATGATTCAAGGCAAGTTCTTGGGCAAGGTCCAGATGTCGGTAACCAGTACAGGTGACGGCAATTATTTGCGTTGAAAGTTTTCCTGTTTATCAGAATTAGGATGTGTGGTCTGTTGCTTTGTGTCTACTGAATATTTACTGATGGAATTGTGTTGTCAGGTCAATTATCTTCACAAATGGAACTGAAGAGTCCAGGCTAGCAGCCCTTAGCAAAGAAAGAGAGCAAAGCAAGTCCAAGAGCAGTGTTGTCACTACTCAGATTCAACATCTTGAAGCATTTTATCATGCAGAGCCTGAACATCAGGTTAAGTAATTGGGAACTGCACATTATTAATTTACAGTGTGCCTATCAGAAAATTGAATTCACCAGTCATCATTAACTCAATGGGTGAGAATATTAATTGGCCGATTATCAAGTGGGTATGTCCGAATAGGTAATTCTGAACTTGTTCCTGCCTCATCTCTCATTACATTGTGTCCACCTTAACCATCCCATCTTTTTCGTTGGAGTAAAATTGGTAGGTAAATTCTGAACTTATTAATATTGTCCTCACTTTGTGTTAACTCGACTGACAACGAGTGAGGTTGAAGAACTTTCCATATTTAGAACAGTCCCTTATTCATTGCGGGCTGCTACTGATGTGTTCCCTCAGCCAAATGCTACATAAATACTACATAAATACCTGCAATCCAAATATGTTACCAGTAATTCATTCCGTGCGTGGAACGAAAATTCCTCCAGAGGACGGGAAATAACTAGGGGATTTCGTGCTTCCAACTATTTTGATTTGTCTTGATTTGCCATGATAATGATCTGTGAAATATTCTAGGTGTTTTTGATGGGTAAGGAAGTACTTTGCTGCTAGTTCTGTTGAAAGAGAAAAAAGGTCCACCTGTGTATTAATTTGCTTAGGTTGATGCCCTGAATTGTCAAACCAGATCTGTTGTGATCAAGTAGAAAGGTTGTTTCCTTGGCTCCTCTGCAGCATGTTATGGCTCTTCTAGTTATTTAATTTGGTTTTGCCTTGCAATTAGAATGCATATTGCAGACATCTCTGAAATCTTCAGCTTGTCGCCTGAGAAATGCATGCACTCCATATGAATTTTCAATTGTACCGGCTGGCACTTTTGTTGGTCACAAGGAACTGGAAATGGTCTCTTCTCACCAGCATTTCTGACAAGAATTCCCATACCGTGAAATATGCAGAAATTCGAGCTCAAGCAGAAACCACTCCTCATCCAGCTGATGGGAAACCTGCCTGAAGAGGAACTTCAGAAATCAAGTTTGGCTGCAAAATTGAACAGTTTTGCAGCTGAGCTTTGCCCACCTCACATTCAGAAGCAGATCGATGCGAAGATTGGTGATATCATCAGAAAAAGTTGGCCTCTCCTGAGAAATGTTTAGTTAAACAATATAATAATTGTTTCAGATGAAAAGCAAATTCACCAGTTCATTCCGCGCTAGGAGCTGTAAATCCAACTTTTTGAGAGGAAACAAGATAAATATTGATAGACATGCAACTGTAATTGTCCTGTAGATGTTACCATTTTTTGATACCTGCATATGTTTCTCAAATCCCATGTAAGTTTTCTTGTGACATTTCTGGCAAGAAGGTCGTCCTGCTGATCATGTTCACCATTACTAGGCCTTCCTTCTCTCTCTCTCTGCGCTAAATAATGAAACTGCGTAGGCTAATAGTGGAATCGAAGTGAATGCGCGCGACGTTGAAGGCGATGCCAGCACTCATTTTATTATAGTTGGAACGGTTGGACCTGCTGAAGTGTATACCCTATAGACAACTTGACGTACTCTTGTTAGTTTCGGGAGCCAGGTAGAGTGCTTCGACTGGTTTAGGAACCGGATATCATCGTGGGCTGGCTAAATGAAACTAAAATGAGGATTTGGCATTGATTAGACCTGTCAAATAGGTAGGTTAAGTCGGGTTTGGGTTGGGTCGAGAATGGATCGACCTTTATTTGATTATTTTAATCCGTTTTGACCCATATTTATATAGTATAAATCTAGTGACTCATATCCTGATTTGTACCCGACTCGTATTGCTAAAACCCATTAATATTCTAGGAAAACACATACTTTACGTTATATGCTAATTCAATAAAAACTTCAAATTAAATTAAAAAATTAAATTAAATAATTAAAGTAAATAAAATAAAAAATATTAAAAAACATATAAATTGAAATATTTATAAAGAATTAGACCATGCACATGCTTCTCCTGTTTGAAGTGAACATACTATTGAGCAACTGAAAATTGCAACGAGAAACTAAGTATTAGCTGCTTGAACACTATTAAATGAAGCATCCGTGAAGGCCAGAATGAAAATGGTCTTTCGCAAGTTGGATTTAGGCAAACTTCATCAAATTTGGAATTGGATGTTCCTTCGAGTAGCAAAAGTAAATGCATCAAGAGACTTCGAAAAATTTGGCAACAAAGAACTCGACCCAACCCTCCCGGGTTTACGTCACCGCCGCCGGCCGTACCTGCAGTTCCCAGGTCATCAAAAAAAAAAAAAAAAAAGAACTCGACCCATTTTACGGACACCGATTTCCAAATACAATCAGCCCAAAGCAAACAAGATAATCGACACTAAAACTAAAATAAGTTTGAATTATGAGACGAATATGTGGCTCTTATCTAGCTACTAATATCAATCGACCGTACTAGAGATGAATGTGTATATGACTCATGGAATTTCATCGTCTGGCAAATGGAAATGAATGGGGGACAACAAACTTTAACACCATTACAAGTCAAGATCAATTCAACATAAGAGAAAGCCTCCACAATAGCCTTACAATTGAGGAGTGCCAAAGTAATGCTTTCCAGAATGCCTCTGCATTCAATGAAGACCACAATAATCTCAATAGTCGCTATACATTGTCGTTATGGCTAGGTTTGTCACGCTGATCATGAATCTGTGAGAACTTCCATAGACATCAACTCAGCATATTGATCATTAAGAACCTACAACAATGCAAGAACAAGACAAAAACCATTTTAACCATGCCACTCTCAATCCGAAGACAAAATGATTAATTTAATAGTGAACTTTATAGATAAGAGAGGACGACATGTGATATTTCTATTTAGCACTAAAAGAAAACATCTCCAACTTTCATTCCCTTTTAAGAGTAGAGTAAAGAAGAGAAAACATGCAGCCAAACAGGCAATAACAATCTAGTGATATCAAAAACCTCGGTCTGCATGGTATCATCACAAGCCCAACATTGCAAAAATGTCAGGTAGAAGTGAGAATTCCCTTCTTTTATCTCAAATGCACACAGTCACACACTATCTCATACCACATCTCAGTAAATATCACCATAAAACAGATTCATTCAAAACACATTGAATATGAACTTGAAAATAGTAAGAATTGTACTACTCACAAGACTTTGCGAATGGATCCAGTGAGCCCGACAGTTACAAAGCAAACTCTTACAACTACGTTATATGATGTAAGGCCGAATCTCAAACCTGGAAAAGGTAGGAATTGAGATGGGAGTAAATTTCCAACTTCCAATATTTGAGTTAGATTTTTTACATAGACACTATCTGCATCGTCAAATCCTCCTCTAGATACCTAAACAAAAGAAGAAGACCTGCATACCTTCTTCCTGCGAATAACAACTCCGGCCTCTCCCTAGATAACCATGTACTTTGCACCACCAAGGTGTAGCCTAGTCGGAGCAAGCGAGCCGGGCTCATCAAAATCTTTCATGATGGCAGCAATCTCCTCTGGCTTAAACTGGAGAAAAGAAAAAGAAATGGTCAATTTAACCATCATGCAGAAACAACTTCAAGCAAGAAGTTACCAGTGCTAGTGCGGAGTTTCAATTATATTTCATCCCGCCTTCTTCCTGATGAACCCTTGCTTAGTCTGTCTTGTAGAGAGTGGCGAAGAGCACCTATCATGTCCCAAACACAAGGAATGTGAGGAAATTCAATTATGATATGCAGTCACATACACAAGATACTATAGTTCCATGCATTACTACCATTACTAACAATCATCTACGCTAGGGCAATACAAAGTAATTGAATAGCGCTTCCCAGTAAGGACCTTACTTGCAGAAACTTGTTGAGATTTGTTGTCAATTTGCAAAACAATTGACTTGCTGCTTAAAGAACTGTCCCTATTCAAGTCGATGCATATTGGAGTCCGAGTAGCTCCACCTTCACCAATTGGCCTAAGTAGCACTGACACGTGACACAATACGACACGACACGACACGACACGCCGACACATCATTTCTCAAAAATAGAGAATTCCGACACGTTTTTATTTTTAATTATTTTGATTCAAATTCATAAATAAATAAATAATAAAAAAAAACTTACAATAAATTTACGTTAATAATATTAATAAATTTATTCATAGAAAATCTTAAAGACATATTCATAATTAATGCGTACCTATATATGTGAACATGTTGTTAATTTTAACAAAAAATATTGATGAATTAATGACTAACAAAAGTATATAATCAACTTTATTTAAATAAATCTATGATATTCTATAATAATCAAAATTTATCATTATTTAACACTCAATATTTTATTTTTTGAAATCACTTTTTAACTCATTTATTTATTTTTTAACAAAAATAACTTTACCGACCAAAAATTATTCCCCTAAAAAACCTCCCAAAAATTATTCCCCTAAAAAAACCCCCTCATTTTCTCTCTCCCCTTGTTACCCACGCCACCCCAAAATGCCCCCTCAAATTCTTCCCCTACTCTCTCTCTCTCAGCTCTCTCGGTCGCCTCATCGCAGTCGCTTGTTGCCTCGCTTCCGGCCCTTCCTCCTTTGCAGCTGCAGCCTTGCCGCCGGCCTTCCATCGCAGCGTCGCAGTCGCGGCCCTCTGGATCGCCTCAGTCTATGCTCTTCCTCTGACCCTCCCTCACCGTCGCGGCCTCGCCTCCGCTCCCTCGGCCTCACCTCCACCCTCCATCGTCTTCTTCAACAATCCTCTCTCTCGGACATGCGTGTCGGAACATGTTGAAAAAAGTTGATCATGTGTCGGAAAATCCGATATGTGTTGACTGCGTGTCCGAACGTGTCCAAGCGTGTCGGACACGTCGACACGTGTCGGACGCGACATGGAACCTCCGGCAACGTGTCCGTGCTTCATAGCAATTGGCGATTAAAAAATGATTAAACATTAACAAGATTTAAGAAGTAAATCGTAAAGCAAACGCGAAGCACCCACAAGAGGCAAAAGATTAAAGAGACAACCACTCACCAGGACAGCAACCGCACAGAATGTATAAAAGAGAAAAACTAAATCAACAAGACTTATAACTTCTGGAATAAAAGGCATTCTCATTTTCGGGCATGAAAACTTTGGCTCATTGTTAACTGATGAGCAACATTGAACAAAGTCAATCCACAAAGCTCACCAACACATACAACGCACATTTAGATGAAAAAGAGAAGGCCCAAACAAGAGAGACAAAGAGAGTAAACTCATATGTCATACCCTTCATTTTTCAAGTCGCTGATGAAGAGTCCTAGGGAAATTCTAGAGACCACCAACAAAGAAGGAAACATTCATCAAACCTCGTGAACACAAAACTGGGAAAAAACTTGGCAAAACAAAGCAACTGCACGAAAAAGACAGCACCTCTTTTTCTGAGGTTTGCGGGTCAGCTATGATAAGCTTTGTCCTATATCAGAAGCACGACATCCATGTCAATATGATGTACTTGATTCAATCAAAATTAACTGTATAATCATTAGTGTCATGCTAAGATTACCAATTTACCAGACAATGGTCTTGCACTCGGTGGAAGGCTGAAATGGAAATGCGAAAAGTATAAGTAGCGCAACATCTTCCTCTGCTTTCTGAAGTACCAAGTCGGATGAGGATTCTCCATAAAGGAAGCAATACTTAATTCCCTCATATCATATATTCCCAAGAATGCTTACTAAACCACACACGGACAAACCAAACTCAACGTACCGGTAATTCAAGACAACTAAACTAGAAATGAAAACAATGGGAACCCCCATTTTCGCTGCTCACTGTCCACCTCTTTTAACTGAAAGGAAGCAACTTCACACCCCAACCTATCACAAAATAAATTGGGCTCAGCTGACAGAGAAAACCTAAATTTTCTTCTTGCATATAAAAGAGGTCAAGACACGACGCCGTCAAACCACCCGATTAACTAATTGATACTGCTGCGCTCAAGACAAACGTAAATCGGGAACACACCATGCCAATCGTGCCGTGCCGACGACATTCGAGCTAAAACTACTTCTGGATCAAAATAAACACAAACCCACTCGCCCAAAATCTCCACTTTCACCAATACGCCATTCCACTAGAGTGATTTCAACCAAAAAACAACCCCCCCTCCCCCACCAGAAATAAAGGAACTTGAAACATGAACTCACATCAAATCAAACAATGCACAACGTTACGAATTGCAAAGCATAGGATACAAGCGAGCGAGAGAAACCTTGAGAAATGAATGTTACCATGATTGTCTAGAGACGGTTCACCGTGTTTGCTCGTGTCATTGTGGTGCACGACATGGTAGTCTGAAGCTCATCGACCTTCGAGGGAGCGGCAGAGGTGGCTTAGAGGCAAGCCGCGGAGGCGAGCGGTGGAGGCATTGCCGTGACTCGGCGAGCCACGAGGCGAGTGGCGGAGGTGAGCGACCGGTTGACACCTTTAGGTCACCGGAGTGGAAAATGGGTATCACCGCATCAGTGGTTCCGTTTATCTACAGAGATAAAATGGGTCACAAGTTCTGATTCATTTTCGATCAATTTAAATAAGACTCATTTTTTTTACTCAATTTTAGTTGGGTCTTTTAAAACCTCTAACCTATATGCAAACCCATATTGAGAAAATATGAGTTCACAAATGGGTCCATGACCCATTTTGACACCCCTAACGTCGATTGATCATTGTATCTAACCCCCTCACGCATAAGCGGAATTTTTTTGTGAGTTTACCGCCGATCATTCTCAAAGGTTAGCTATTAAATAGAGGTGTGATTTAATATGTGTGATTTGATGTTTGAATATTTAAAAAATTCAGAGTAGCATTCTTAACAAGATAAGGATTTTATTAAGGTTCTTCTCATTTCGCGAAAAATAATTGATTTGGAAAATATTTTTCTAAAATTGATTGTTTGTGTCTTTTGAAATAATTAGCCAATAAAAAATATCATTGATAATCATTTATATTCAAAATATTTTCATAGACAATGAAAAAGATTTCATTCATTTATTTAGGTAAATTAGACAATAATTTTCAAATTAGCCACTCTTCGCGGAATAAAGAGAGCCTAAAATTTGGAATTGGATTAATCATACTCTTTTTTTGGGTCGAAAGATTAGTTAATTGAAAAAGCTAATAAAGGATAATTATTTTCGATGACGTGTCCATTTCTAATATGTAGCAAAAAAATGTTGAAAAATTCATCACCTATAAAAGGCCAACCCGACCGCTCCTCGATTCTCTCCATCTCCACCGAGCTCGCACCGCACTCGAACTTCAACGCAGAGAGGGGAGCAGAACGAGGTCGCCGTCGTCTCCAGCCTCTGCCAAAATAGAGTCCGCCGATCGCAAGAGGAAGAGACCGTCCTCCTCAACGACCTCGTCGGCCGATCCAGCGGCCGCCAAGTCCGGCAGCCTCAGGGACAAGTACAGGGCGAAGGCCAAGATGTCGTCGTCGGCGGCGGGGGCGGCGGGGAGCCAGGTCCATGCGTCGCACATCCTCATCAAGCACGAGGGCTCCCGGAGGAAGGCCTCGTGGAAGGATCCGGAGGGCAGGGTCATCCGCAGCACCACCCGCGAGAGCGCCGTCTCGCAGCTCAAGGCCCTCAGGGAGGACATCGTCGCCGGCAAGGCCAAGTTCGAGGACCTCGCCTCGCGCTTCTCCGACTGCAGCTCCGCCAAGCGCGGCGGCGATCTCGGTTGGTTCCATCTGACCTCGCGCTCGTTACTTTTGCCCACTCTCAGCTCCTCTTGTGATTGCCTTTTCTTTATCTTTGCTCTTTCGTCTAATTGTTCGCGTCTGCTCATTCGATGGAGTCTGCCTGCTATACTGTTTCTGTCTTAGAAATCTAAGAGACTTTAGCCGAATTCGTGAAGCTGGAATGTAGATAAATCTAACTCTATTCATGTACCTGAAACAATTTGTTCTTGATTTGATTTGGAAGAAAGATTATGTTGCTGGAATTTGATAAATGAACGTATATGAAACATTCGGTTGTTAGTGTAATCTGTCGTACAATTTTAACCTTGTGAAGATGAAGTTCGTAGCTTTAGTCTCTCTACTTTTGATGTCAGATGTGCATCGATAAGGTTTAATGAAGTCCTATCACTATATAGCCCTTTTGTTTTGTCAAATGCATGTTTTGTGGAGTTATCCGTGGTCGCTAGGAGTTAAATTACTGGAGAATAGTCTATGCCATCCCATGGAAAAAGATATCATGATTTGAGTGAGCGTGGCAGATCCGAAGTTATGATTGCAGTTTTGTTCAGATGGCAAATGCCACTAATTCTTCCCTACTATTGTTTATGATATCATGGTTTGTCCTTGCTTCATTGTGATTATGCTTGCATTACTTGAAGTTTATGATTTCTTCACTGTAGGGCTGCTAAGTGAGCGGCCTCAGTATTGCTCTGGCGCAACATGTCGTGGTGCAACCTATCGTAATTATCACAGAGGTCCAACGTCCCCATGTGGGATACAGATTAGATTTCCGAATTACTTAATTTGTTGTAGTAGTTATCTGAAGGGGCTTTTGATATCAGGCCGCTTGAATGCTTTGATATGACTTTCTTGATGCTGATCTGATGCTGTTTCTATCTTGTATTTGTGACTGAAAATTCTGGTCTTCATCATATCTGCTGGTTGGTCCAGTTAGGCGACTATTGTGGCTCATTTTGTTTACATGTCTTTCACGACCCACAATTATGCGAAGATAAGTTAATTGATGTGGTTCTCTGAAATGTGAAGTTGGGTTGACATGATTTGTGCACACAAATTCCAGTGTGCTCTTGCTCTGGTGGGTACATTGGCAACAGAAATAACGAAACTACAATGTACTTGCTGGTTCATATTTTGATATACTGCAACATATCCACCAGTGCGCCAAACTGAGCTCGCTACAATTTTGAGCTGTGTGAAAGTGAACTGATGTCTTATGTTACTTCAGAATCAAGCTTCCATCCGGATCGAAGAAAATTGTGCCAAGTGGCTGCCGAGCAATGATTGGGCAGGTTGCTGGTGGAGGAAGAACTGAGAAACCCCTGCTCAAGGCTGGCAATGCTTACCACAAGTTCAGAGTGAAGAGGAACTGCTGGCCAAAGGTGCGTGGTGTGGCCATGAACCCAGTTGAGCATCCTCACGGAGGAGGTAACCACTAGCACATTGGTCACGCGAGCACAGTCAGGCGTGACGCTCCACCTGGCCAGAAGGTCGGTCTCATTGCCGCCCGGAGGACTGGTCGGCTCAGAGGACAAGCTGCCGCAACTGCTGCCAAGGCTGATAAGAGTGCTTGAAGAGATATTTCTGTTTATCCTCATTTGGTTTTCCGTTGGACCCAGTTTTGGGTATTCTACAATTATAATTCTGGGAATTTGCGGATGCATTTTGTAGTTGAAGTTTTGCTCCTGCTTTAATGAATCAGAAAGTCTTTTATATGCTAATTGCCATGAGATGTGGTGTCGCCTTGCCTCTTGTTAATTTTTTCTCCCTTCTATCTATGAATATCAAACAAAAGAGTTCTCCATATACTTTTAAACGAAATCATGGATATTTTGCTCGTGATTAATAACTTATCTTAAAACCACATCAAAATATCCATGACTTATATTATTCTCTTAATGGGTCGATATCGATTATTTGCAGAAATTGCTCGCCTCCTACACTTCAATAGATAACCATTCATTTGAATTCGTGGATAGGGGTTGTAGGTTTTGATTTTCTGTTCTCTCTCCTGATCTAAATTGGAGGTCTTTTTTCTCCTGGTTTGGCGTCTTCTTTCATTTGTTGTTGTTGTTCTTCGCTCACTGGGGTAAACAAATCTGCTCGAAGCTCTCTCCTCTCCAAATTCGAGAGCTTTTTTCTCTCGATCTAAATCTAGATTTGAGAGTTCCTTGGAGGCTTTCAATTCATGATGGGTACATGCCGAAATCTTCCCTTCCAAGCATTATGGCTTGCAATGCACACTTGAAAATACCATTGTCATACCATACGAAGACAGCAACATGTTGAAGGAATTGATTGAAACTTTAGCATGGGCTCATGAACGCACACCTTTAGCTAATTTGATTTGATGGAGAGATAAACCAGTGGCTCTTTCCAAGCCTGTAAATGGACCTTTATGAGCCTCTAAAATATCTTTTATGCCATGACCAATGCGCCAGTTGGTCCTACCGTTCGGACTCCATAGGAACAATAATCAATTTTAGCTCGAATGGTTTGTAGAGGAACCCTACCTTCTCTCATCCATTCGACATTAGGTTTATGAAATTTCAAAAAAAAAAAAAGGGAATCATCCAAGATTTGACCTTTTCGAACTCTGTTTGTAACTCACTATAGGCTCGGGAAACAAAGAGAAGATGTGTACGAACGATATATGTAGCAACAAGAAGTGACATATCCGATCTTTTGAGATGAGAGCATGTTAAAAGCCGTACTTTGTTATTTTATGGGTTTTGTTTTACAATTTTTTGGATTTTGTTTTGTTTGGAAGCTTTCTATGATCCTCTTATTTTAATTTTATCAAAGAATTATAATTCACTTAAGAGAAAGAAAACATTTAAAAAAAAATGAGCTAGGGGGGAGGAATTAATTGCACAAATTTGACTAATATTAAGATTTTGGTTGCACTTTTTGAAAGTTTTAGAATCTAAAAGTACAATGTACTTATCTCTATAAGTTAAATATCCATAGACTTGCCAAAGTAGATTCATCTAGGTTCTAAGTCGCATTGGGCTAAATTTCACATGATTGTGCACCACTACCTTGGATTTTCTTACTTTATCTTGTCTTTTACATATTGCATAAATCGGAGAAAAAGCGTATCCATATTATTGGTCAAAATAAATACGATTTTCCTACATCCACTAGTTACTTAAAAGAAATCGAATACATAAATAGTAGCCCTTGCGCGCGCTCTACGCCCATGAACGATTACTTTCGTGCCTTCGAGATTGAATAGATGAAGGATAAACATATTGCCTTGCGAAGATTTATGTAGGATAAATCGATTTTTTTTTTTCTTGGGTCATAAACAAGTTTTATTTATATGATAAACTGGACTCAGCCAACTGAGCCCAAACTGGGGGCGTCGTTATAAAGCAAAGCCCAAAGGGCCTGAGGAGGGGAAGATAACCAATTTTGCGAAAGACTTTTTTTTCCTTTGAGCCCACGAGGCCTAGGCAGCCATTGAATTCGCATTTCTTGGGCAATTACCCAAGCCCACTTCTAATAATATTGATAATACAGAGGAGTAGTCTTCGATGATGGCTTTTGCTTCCCAACCGGAAGTCCCTTCGTTATAGAGCATATTTATCAGATCCACACAATCTGACTCTACCCCCACACTGCTTAACTTGTTCTGGTCGATGTATTTGAGGGCTGCAAGTAAAGCTACGGCTTCAATTTGTGCCGGATGCTCGGGCGGACTAGGTAAAGCCGTTGACAAGGCAACCTGTATGGTGTTGACCGATGCAGGCGATTGCACCCTCCATCGACCCTTCGCAAGGAGACCCATCAACAATAATTTTCAAGATCCCCTCCATCGAAGTTGTCCACACTTGTGCTGAGGTGAGATTTCCTCTTTGTCCTGTCTTTTGAGCACGAAAGCCCCATTTTTTTTAGCATTTTGCTACATAATCCGAGCTAATTCCACAGTCTCTTGCATTTGGTTTGCTTCCCCTGAATATCCAGTTGTTTCGGGCCTTCCACAGATGCCATAGAACAGTCGCCACCATCTCAAATTCAGGTAAGTCTGTCAAATTACTCAAAAAATTAATCAACCAACTGTCAATCCGAGTAACCCCTTGTGTTAAATTTTGGATTTTGAGACTAGGGTCGGACCATACTAGCTCTGTCCAATGGCAGCGTAAGAATACATGTTCAATCGTTTCCACTTCACTTCTGCACAGATCACATATAGGATCAAGTAAGATATTTCTCTTCGATAGATTTTCCTTGGATAGAATGGCATTTTGACATAAACTCCATAGAAAGATCTTTATGTTTGTACATGTCTGCAAGTTTCATAATGCAATCCATAGGGACTTTCAGATTTGGTAAGATGTTGATGGTTGAACTCGTTGTGCCTTGTTTGTCGATTCTTGTCCAAAGGTATTATATCCATTTTTTACTGAGAAATTTCCACACTTGGTGCCCATCCACACTAGTTCATCACTTGGATTCTAACGCCTGATTGGAATAGCTAAGATCTCCTATATGGTATGTTCATCAAACAAGTTTTTTAGAAATTGCTCATTCCAACTTTCCTCTTCAAAGTTCATTAACTCTGAAACAAATTGTGGATTGTTTCTATTCTTTGGACCTCCAATGATGCCTCTCTTCAGCCACTTATATGTTCTGATTTGAACCTTTTCTCCATTTCCTATTGACCAGATTACTAGATTTGGAATTGCTTCTCTTCCCATCAAGATGCTTTGCCAACCCCACGATGGTCTCAACCCTTTCTCAACATGCCAAAAATTAGTACGATTGAAATACAGTCCTTTTAGCAACTTACTCCATAATGCGCCTAGATTTTTCACCAATCTCCAAGCTTGTTTTCCCAGGACAGCTTTGCTGACAGTAATTAAATCCCTAAAACCCATTCCTCCTTTGCCTTTTCTTGTTGTCATGACTTCCCATCTTTTCTATTGTAAATAAGTTTTTGTTTAACTGTTTTTCCACTAGAAATTTGCTATTTTTCACTATATAGCTTTACAAACTGACATAGGAATTTTAAGGATTGACATTGCATAATGTGGAATAGCTTGAACCACTTATTTCAATGAAGTTGCTGTAAGTGTTAGTATGAACACCTAGAGGGGGTGAATAGGTGTGAAAAGTATTTTGCAAAGAACAGTGAAAATATTTTGCTTTTGAAACTGAGTCTGATGAACAACAGACTTTGAGCAAGTTCAGACTTTAGCAGTTAAATAGAATTATGAACAAAATAAAGAAGTTTAGGGAAGAGAATAAGAACACATAAATTATAGTGGTTCAGCTAAGATCAAGCCTACGTCTACTCTTCCATGCTAACAGCCTTCTGGCTGGATTCCACTATGATTCAAAAGAGAATTTACAATCTTGCGATCTTTGACTTCACAATGAAGAGTCTCTTTTGCTCTCTCACGAAGTCACACTATAAGTTTCTCTCTTTTGAGTACAATTCAGAGCACAATATATGGAATAACAAGAACTGGGAAGCTTCAGACTTTGGAATTTCTCTTTCACGCACACTATCGAACAACTGGAGAGTCCTTCTTAAATACTCCTTCATGCCTTTTCGACCGTTGGCACTTTTCAAATGAATTCTTCCAATCAACCCGTTGGACATAATTAATCAAGGAGATCTCGAGCCGTTTGAAGATTGTGATGAAAGCCCGTCAATCCTGTTCGCCCATACAATCGGGATCTTTGGTTTCCATAAGTAGATTCTTTCCAAAAATACTTGCTTTCCTAAAATATTTGATGTATCCAAATTGATTCCAATAAAGATATTCAATCTTGTAGGTGATATCTCCAACTAGAAGACCACATATAATCCATACGAACCAAATCCTTGAAAGAAAGATGGATAATCCCTATCTGGAAACGTCTTCATCCTTCACTTTCGTTCAGTCTGGAATTTGTCAGAGTTGGTAGACTTTGACACAAAGTCTGGGAGTCTTCAGACTTTGACACAGAGTCTGGAATTCTTCAGAATTTGACACAGAGTCTGGAATTTTTCAGAATAGACTTTGGATAAGTTTGTCAACTTCAAAACATCAAAGGATTTTTCTCCAACATTTTCTTTGCCCGCTTTAGACACAATTTGTTCCTTCCATCCTTCCAGCTTCGTATTTACTCTCCTTAAAATCCAAGCGAACATATGTCTCTTTGAATTTTCCCAATCAGAGGGAATGCCGAGGTATTTTCTTGTATGACCCATTTATGGAATTCTCAATGCTCCCGCCATATTGTTTCTTAATAATCGAGGGCAATCATTGCTGAAAAATATACTTGATATTTTCAGATATATGGCCTGTCCGGTGGCATAGCAATATCAGTTAAGAGCAGTTGAAACATTTTCACACTTTTAAATGGTTTCGTCTAGAAAAAAGATGGAGTCGTTTGCAAATAACAAGTGGGAGAGTGTTGGACATAACCTATTTAGTTTGATTCCTTTTATATCTCCATTAGTCAAAGCATTTTCCATCAAAGAGGCTAAACAATTTGAAACTAGAATAAAGACGTAAGGTGATGTAGGGTCCCCTAGTCTGATGCCTTTAGTTGGGTGAAAAAAAGAAGGAAGAGGCTCGCCATTTAATTTCACACTAAAGGATACTGTAGTAACGTGTTGCATAACTGTCACGACATGATCTCGCCGCCTCGAATTCCTCATCATTGCAAGGAGAGAAAATGGGGAAAGGTCGGGTTTAGGGGTACTTGATCACGAGAGTTCTCTCACGGCTCGCGTTCCAGAAGACGTCATCATCTCGCCTTTTGGATCAAGCCTCTCGTGAGTTCCCTCCACGAGATCGCGAGCTCTCCCAAGCTCGTACCCTGCGTGACAACGGAGTGTCGTGATCCATACCCACACGAGCGACACACCTTAGAAAAAGGGGTCGGGTGTGGATATTGGATTTAAGGGTACCTTTACCATGGTAGCCCTCTCGTCAGGCTCGCCCATAAGGATGACATCACTTCATCCTTTGGGTTACTCCCATGTCGAGTATGCTAAACCATTGTGAGTTTTATCGAAACTCATATCTCGCGTGACGGGTCATTTGTACAGTCTATGTGGCATCCTGATTTTCGTCAGACCTAGAATAAGTAACGGCTTGTTACAGATCGACGGAAGGGCCGTCGGACTACGTCGTTGGTACCACTTTCGGTCACCTTTTATCACTTTCATTGTCGGACCCCGACATCACGTGACGCGATGATCCTAGGATATACCTTCATAGTCGCACCTTGGTCGTGTCAAGACAATTTGATCATCGCTTGACCAATCGTTTCATCGAAAATTTCTTTTACATAATGCCACGGTTGAGACCCTCTTCTACCCGCATGTGTACCCTACGAACCGAACCTCCCATGTACGTTGTTACGACCCCGTGCAGCCACGTAAGTAATTATATTTCAGCCCGCGCACATGCTGAAATTAAGAGTCAAATTTTGGGAGAAGTTGGACTGTGGCACCCCCGAACGGCCCCCAATCCGTTAGGTCGCCACAGTTCGCTTACCTCTCTCCTACTTGACTTGAAGGTCTATCAAACCTGGGGGTTTATAACTTCTAGATCGGTCCCTGCGCAGCGTATAAATGTATAGCGGAAGCGAAATCACATCTCCCTATCCCAAAAGTTTTGAAATGATGCACACCCACTAGACAGTTTTATAAGTCAAGCCGAACACTTTTATTTACATAGGTCTGATAGACAACATCGGTTGGTACATCAAAATTTGCCGTGATTTTCTATACCCGGCTTCGTAACAAAAGGTAACCCGACTTCCCTTTTTACTTTCCTTCCCATACAGCCCTATACAAGTCTATCAGTTAGTGCCGGCAGTCCAAAAATGCTGCATCTGCTACCCGTCCCTCTCAGTCACACCCAGCCTGGTTCGTCAGCTGGCGGCGGCGGTAACATCCCCAGCATGAAACCATCACGACGAACATGCACTGATAGGAACTCCTGAACCACTAGGCCATCAGGTGTGCCAACATCATATATAACCAGAACCCGCACTCGAACAAAAACCAACCCTCGTATATCAGGATGAGGGTGCTCCGAACACTCGCACTCGACGTCAACTGGGACACCGTAAAAAGTATCGGGAGTGACAGGTAACAGAGACATATCTTCTAATCTGAAATGTTAGTTCCCAAATGGGGTGAGTATAGCCACTCAGCAGTAAAAGATTCATCAAACTATATCACGCAGTACCGTCAGTATCTAGACTCATGCAGGATAGACAAAAACAGGTAATCACAGGAATAAATATGCATCAAAATCATGAAATTCTTTAATGCAATGGCAAATGTAATTTCAAAAGAATCAAAATACATCATGTCCAGTTACCCGAGTCCCAATCATAGGGCCAAACTGTAATGACACGTCCCATTCCATGCCATACAATTTAGTCCTATAACCAGACCACACACACACTTAGTAGAATCATCTGTTTTTATCACTCAAAAAGGTTTCATCCCCCGGAGGGACGCAAACAGGAGGACCAATGTTTGCGTCCCTCCGGGCATTCGCATCCACCCTGGCATCGCGAAAGCCTCCGGCATTCAGCCACTAAGGCCACCGGGCATTCGGAGCGTACCACACCTCTAGGCATCTCGTACCCCACTTGGCATCACGAGGAAACCCTCCGAGGCTCACCATGAGAATGGTTACCCGGCCCTCCGGATTTACGTATTGACTAGCATACAACCGGGCATCCCGAAGCTCCTAGGGAAAAACCTCCGGCATTCAGCCACTAGGGCCACCGGGCATCCACAAGGCATCGACTCATTCGATCCTTTGGGCATCCCGACTCCCGGGCCATCGTTGACTCGAGAGTCCAACGGTATCAATTAACATTTTAATTTTCAAAAATACTTTCAAATGCAATGACATGATGTCCCATGAATCCTTCAACAAATCTCAATATTGCATAATATGCCAAAGCCAATATCATCATGTCAAATAACAAGTCAAGATGCTTTCACATTCGGGACAATTTGAACATATTCGGAACAAAACAGCTCGATTATTACAATTCACAGTTATGGTAAAATTTTTGAAATAATTCCTAAATGGACTCGGAAAATTATGAAATTATGAAATATTATCAATGAGACCTAAATGAAAAAGTTTCATGAAGAACACCAAGTCAAATTCCTTATGTATCGAGAGCAGTAATTGCTGTATTCCTTGCTAACGTTCTGTAATGACTTCCAGATTTGACATTTTCATAGAAAAATCGTTTAATCGATCAAAACTTGTTCAATTATTCTAAATTTTTGATATGTTATTCCTAAAGATGTGCCCTACAACTTTAATTAAGGGTTCGGAATCTAATTTTGGCTAGATAATTACAGAAAATTCATGGAATCACCGAAGGTCATACTGTTTTCTGCGAAAACAGCTTACTAACCTAAAGAGAACTACTCCTACTCATTGAATCCTAGCATCCAACGTCCACAGCCAAGTACTTACAAGTGTATTGCACTACAATACAGCTACTTCACTTCAAAAATCCATTATAGCTAGATCCTTAAGTTCTTATTTCAATCCAAAAACCGAAATCCATAGAACATGCTCTGTTTTTGCTCAGTTTCTCAGTCCAGCTTCATCTCATTCATCCAAAATCAACATGCAGCTCTCAATTCTGCATTTTCTCACATCTACCAGCACTTCACTAGACAATTACAGCATGCAAGACATAGATCAATGAACTTTCACTTGCCTCTAACCCTTCTACTTGGTTGCTAGCAAAAACAGGGGTTCGGGGGGTCTCGGCTTGGCTCAACGGCGACGAAGATCGGCGGCGTCGACGGCGGCAGCTCGATCACAGCCACGAACGGAGGGCGGTCTTCCTTCTCTACCCTCTCTCGCTCGGACTGCTCGTTGCACACACACACACACACACACACACACACACACACACACACACACACACTCTCTCTCTCTCTCTCTCTCTCTCTCTCTCTCTCTCTCTCACTTGCTTCGCCCGCTCACTCTCGGCTCACTCTCGGTTTCTCTCTCTCTCTCCTTAGTTCCGAATGCTTTTGGTTTCTTTGGGTTGAAGAGCCAATCATCACCTGCATGAGGAAACTCGGTGGCAGCTAGAGAAGAGGACAGGTGGAGGGTGGCTGAGGTAGCATTGGACAAGTGGAGAATGGCTTGTCTCCCTTGTCCGGTTCTCCCCCCCTCCCCCCTTTGGTCGAAAATTTGGGGCTTCTTGGGCCTGTTTGGGCCTTAAAATTGTGGCCAAAAATCCAAATTAAATGGCCTATAATCTTTAAATATAAGCCCATAATTTCTGCACAATTATGAAGCATTTTGTTTTCCAAAGAAATTAATTTATATTCCCATAATCAATTTGCTTCATGTACAAGTGCATAACTGAAGTTCTTGCGTGGAGAAAGGATTCGATCAAGCGACATGATGGCAAAATTTCATTTCCTTACTTGTCGAATCGCACGAAGAAAAGACGTAAATGATCCTCATGTTCGGTCCAACTCCTCAAAATTTTATCCTTAAATTCAGCATGCGTGTTCCTCATGTATGACCGAATTCCATCCCTTCGGTTAAAAAAAAATAAAAATATCAGTCAATCAAAGTCCAAAGAATTTTCTCTTGTTGCATGGTTGATCGGTCCATTGCTAAACATATCATATCAATCCAATAAATAAATACGAATCAATGCTGGTAAATGATATCAATGCCACATGTGGCACCCCTCGACGGCCCCCGATCCGTTTGGGTTGCCACAGTTCGCTTACCTTTCACTTTCTCTAATAACATGTCACTCTGATACCATTTCAATTGCAGCGGGTCCATACAACCTGGGGGTTTACATTTTTTTTTTTTTTTAGATCGGTCCCTTGCGCAATTCATATAACGGAAGCATATCCAACAACTCCCTTTCCTATATTCTGAAAACGATGCACACCAACTAAACATTTATAGGCAAAAGCCGAACACTTTTATTTACTTAAACTAGATGGGCATCATTCATCGGTACATCAAAATGCCAAAGTTTTCTATACTAGGCTATTTTTCAAAAGATGATCGACATCTCTTCCAACAGTCATATACTTAAAGTCCATCGATCAGTGTCGGCGTCCAAAGTTCATTCCTCTGTTGTCCTTCTCCTCACGGCCATATCCAACCACTCGGTCCATTTGCTGGTGGCGATGGCAGCAGAGGTATCTTGTCTAGTCTGAAATGTTAGTCCCCAAAAGGGGTGAGTACAACCACTCAGCAGTAAAAGATTCATCAAGCTATATTAAGCATTACTATTAATATCTAGATTCAAGTATAGTAGACAAACATCAGGTAGTCGATGGATCAATTTTCATCAAAATCATGGAATCCTTTAATGCTATGGCAAATGCAATTTTAAAAGATTCAGATGCATCATGTCTAGTTACACCAGTCCCGATCATGGGGCCAAACTGTAATGACACGTCCCATTCCATGCCATACAATTTAGTCCCATAACCAGACCACACTCACACTTAATATAATCGTCCGTTTTATCTATCAAAAGGTTTCATCCCCCAGAGGACCAATGTTTGCGTCCTTCTGGGATTCCGCACCCAACCTGGCGTCGCGGAAGCCTCCGGGCATGTATTTAAAATACAACCGGGCATCCAAAGGGCATCGACTCATTCGAACCTCTGGGCATCTCGCACCCCACCTGGCATCACGAGGAATCACTAGGGACCATAGACATGGTTACCCCTAACCTCCGGGCATGCATCATAATACAACCCCTCACCTTCCAGGCATGTATCATAATACAACCGGGCATCCCGACACTCCCGGGGAAAACCTCTGGGCATGTATTCACAATACAACCAGGCATCCAAAGGGCATCGACTCATTCGAACCTCTGGGCATCCCGACTCCCGGGGCATCGTTGACCCGAGGGCTCAACGGTAACATTTAGCATTTTAATTCACAAAACATTTTCAAATGCTAAAACAAGATGTCTCATGGACCCTCTATCACATCTCAATATTGCACAAATATCCACAGCCAATACCATCATATCACATAGCCATTCGAAACACCTTCACTTTCGGACACTTTGGTGAAAATTCAAGAACAGAATAGCCCGATTTTACAATGCACAGTTCTGGTAAAATTTTTGAAATAAATACTAAATGGACTCAGAAAATTATGAAATTTTGACACGTTATTAATGAGACCTAAAGGAACAAGTTTCATGAAGAACACCAAGTCAAATTACATACGTATCGAGATTAAAAATTTCGGTATTTCTTGCTGACGTTCTGTAAAACTTCCAGATTTAACATTTCCGTATAAAAATCATTTCATCGACCAAATATCGTCCATTTATGCTAAATTTTTGATATGTTATTCTCAAAGATGTGCTCTCCAACTTTCGTTAAGACTTCGAATTCAAATTTTGGCTAGAAAATTCCAGAAAAATCGAGAAATCACCGGTGGTCAGGCTGTTCTTGCGAAAACAGTTCACTAGCCTAAAGAGGATTCTTCCTATACTTTGAGTTTCGGTATCCAACTTCCACAGCCAAGATTTATAAGCACATTACACCACAATACAGCCTCTTTGCTTCTCAAAAATTCACCATAGCTAAATCCTTGAGTTCTCATTTCAATTTGAAAGCGAAACCCACCAAAAACTTGCCCTATTCTTGCTCCAATACCTCGGCCAGCTTCATCTCATTCATCACAAACAACATGCAGCTCCAAATCTCACATTTCCTCACATCTACCCACTCTTCACTAGATAAAACAGCAAGCAGAATATAGATTGAAGAACTTCTACTTGCCTCAAGTTTTCCTACTCGGTTACAAGCAAAAACAGGGGCTCGGGGTCTCGGCTTGACTCAATCGGCGACGGAGATCGGCGGCGTCGATGGCGGCAGCTCGATCACGGGCACGGCAGAGGGAGGTCTTCCTTCTCTGCCCTCACACGCTCAGACCGCTCACTGCTCGCACTTCTCTCGCTCACAGCCCTCTCTCGACCACTCTCTCTCTCTGCTCACAGCTCTGCTTGGTTTACCCTCTCTCAACTCCTCTATTCCGAATTTCCTTTTTGTTTCTTTGATTAATTGGTTAATTAATTTCTTGCATGCAGGATTTTAGGTGGCTGAAGCTGCAATGGACAGGTGGAGGAGGCGAGGACAGGTGGATGGGAACGTGGCTTGCATTGGGTCTTCTCTCTCGCTCTCTGTTTTGCTCGACTGCCTGCTGTTTTCTGGTCACTGGTTTTGTTGAAAACCAGTCAACTTAAGAGGGAAATTTCGGTGGTTTAAATCAGGCAAGAGGCAGCTGGAGTACACGTGTCTAGCATGCTCAACTTTCCTTTCAGCCGTTCGACACTTTGCTTCCCTAAGTGAGGAACGTGTCTTCAGCTGAAGATTGCCTGAGTTCCGTTGGCAGCCCCACACCAAAACCACTCTTGCACAGTTTCAGTAATAATTTCGATTAAATTCTTAAATGAACTCAGAAAATTCTAAGATTTTAATATGTTATATTTAAGACCTAGAGGTAAAAGTTCCATGAAGAAATCGAAGTCTAATTCCTTTTGGATTAAAATTTATAATTTTTATAACTCTCCCTAACTCTCGGTTCACTGTCCAGATTCATCCTCTTCAAAGAAAATGGTTTTCCTCGATCAATACTTGTCCGTTTATTTTAAAATTTTAGTATGTTACTCCTCAATATGTCTTCTACAACTCTTGTCAAGAACACGAGATCAAATTT
Source organism: Eucalyptus curtisii (assembly GCA_017140595.1). NCBI lineage: Eukaryota > Viridiplantae > Streptophyta > Magnoliopsida > Myrtales > Myrtaceae > Eucalyptus > Eucalyptus curtisii. The sequence continues at coordinate 32,004,210 of CM029503.1, read as the reverse complement.
CAATCGAATAATTTTATAAAATTCACAGAATCACACTAGGTCAGTATTACGATTTCCAGATCTAACTTCTTCAAAGAAAAATAGTTTCACCAGTCTATACTTGTTCATTTCTTCTGAAATTTTGATATGTTACTCTCCAAGAAGTCCTCTACAACTTTCATCAAGAATTCGAAGCGAGATTCCAACTAGAAAATTACATGCAGCTCACGAAATCACCAAAAGTCGGATTGTTCTTCCCGAAAAAAGAATACTAGACTAAGATACAATTCCTATAACTTCGAAGATTCTCACCTCTACCACATCCAAAAATCACTATTCATCACTCACAAACACAGCAAGCAAAGTGTAGATTAATGGACTCTACTTACCGACCAAATGGAGAGGAAACTCGGCAGCTTGGGCCGACAATGAAGTCCGAAAATAAATTCATCAATTCACAATGTGTCGTTATTTTTCTGATGTCGACAAAAGTATACGAACGAGGTTGGTCTCACTCACACCTATGAAAGTTTTCTGACAAGACTATGGCTTACTCGGCAATTAGACCAACGCTAAAAGAAATGCATTGGTCCAACAATAATGCAAGCCAATGATCGTGTATAGCACCAACGGCATAATCTGACGATACTTTCGTCACTTAATCACGAACCGCCGTGCATCCAAGGGTTGTCGAAATTATCGGATGCCACACCACAGTTCGATGATACTTCCATCGATAGGTCACGACCGTCACATATCCGAGGATTGTTGAAATTCTTGGATGCCACATGGACTGTGCATGAGGACCATGCACGTCTCTTCATTGTGCGAATCAGCAAGTGAAGAAATGAATTTTAATCAGCATGCAGTCCCTTCTTCCGCACGTGAAGACCCTCGACTCCCATGCACGTTCGTGAAGTGTCCAAGCAGCCGGTCAATGAAAGGAAAAAGTATTGACCGAGCAGCCACGTGAGATGACCACCGTGGCCAGCGCATGGGGAAGACTTGATCAAACGGAGACATGTCCATTGCATGGGACGTGTGAGTTGTCGAGCGCCCGGCCAAGCACCTCTCCATTGTCCTCGCTGCCTGCTGCCACCGCAACTCACATGCATTGACTGAAATAGTCAACAAATCGAAGGAACAAAATGCTCGTGAATGTGAGCAAGAGAGAGAAGGAGCCGAGCAAGAATTCGAGCAGAGAGAGAGCGAGTGAGTACAACGAGTGAGCGAGAGAAATTGTGAGCGAGCAGCGACCGAAAGTGAGAGTGGAGAGGAGGAGGTCGCCCTCCGTCCATGCTCATGCGCTGCCGCCGTTGACACAGTTTTCCTTTGCCGTTGTTGAGCTGCGCCTGTGACCCGCAAGCTTCCTATTTAGCTTGCCATTGAGCTGTAGGACTTGAGGCAAGTTGAAGTCTACTAATCTATATAGTGTAGAGCTATTGCTGTCTGAGGAAGTGTATTGATAGGTTGGATTACCTGAATTTGATATTGAATGGCGATTTATAGAGTAACTGAAACTGTTTTGGGGCTAAATGGTCGAGGAAACCTTATAGTTTTCAGGTTTGCATGTGATTTTGGACTCTAATTATACGTCGATTTTAGTATGGACAAAGCTTTGGAAATTCTGTTTGTAAATGGTTTTAGAAAACCTCCCGACTCATGCTGAAATCCCTATGTACCGAGGCGCCGCTCATCAATGTTTCAAAAAGAAAAGGAAAATATATTGGTGGCCTCGAAGTCTCAAATTTTTACACAAACCAATCTTTGACAACCTTGAAGTCGGGAGTGAAAATTTGACTTGCCAATGTGCCGATTTCAAATTACTTTCGTTTTGATAACTCCTTCCGATTTTGGCCGTGAGGTGCAAGTACAATCCATGAAATTTCATGTGATTTTTTTTAAATGCATTGGAAGGTTAACCGTGGAAGTGGACCTACGGGTTTGATATTGTGCTGCTGAGTTTTGTGAATTGATTTCATTGACTTGAAAATGACAGTTGTTTTAAAGTCTGCTGTTGTTGCATTGACTTGCCTTTGATAATCTCGATTTACATTACTTGATATTGTACAAGGGAGATTTTCAAGAATTCCAAAAGGATTTCAATGTTATTGTTGTTTTGAAAATAGTTTTGGCATTGAAATGATTTGATTGATATACTATGGCTGAGATGTGATTGATGTCGTCGGACCCTCGGGTCGACGATGCCCCGGGAGTCGGGATGCCCAAAGGTTCGCAAGGGTCGATGCCCTTTGGATGCCCGGGGTCCGCAGAGCCCCAGAGGTACCCCGGGAGTGTCAGGATGCACGGTTTTATTTTGAATACATGCTCGAAGGGTAGGGGTAACCATTTTCATGGCGAGCTCCAGAGATTCCTCGTGATGCCAGGTGGGGGTGTGAGATGCCTGGAGGTGTGACGCAACATGCTTCGGATGCCCGGTGGCTGAATACCGGAGGCTTTCGCGACGCCAAGTTGGGTGCGAATGCCCGGAGGGACGCAAACATTGGTCCTCTGGGATAGACATAGGGAAATGAAAATAAACTGAGTTTTAAAACTGATGATCCTACTGATAACTGCGCCTGATTATGGGACAAAATTGTGTGGCATGGTATGGGACGTGTCATAATAGTTTGGCCCTATAATCGGGACCCATGTGATTGAATTGGTGCATTCTGGTTTTGAAATTATAATTGCCATTACTTTGAAAAGCTTTATTGATTTGATGCATAATTATTCTTTGACTTCATGTTTTGTCTATCTTGCATGGAATTAGATAGTAATGGCTTGCACGGTATAGTTTAGTAGATCTTCAGCTGCTGAGTGGTTGTACTCACCCCTTTTTGGGGACTAACATTTCAGACTAGACGAGATGCCTTTGCTACCCGTACCCCCCGGCACATTTTATGGAGTCCCGGTTGACCTGCAATGGGAACGGTCAGAGCATCGTCACCCTGAGGTGCGAGGGCTGTCTTTCATACAAGTGCAGGTGATAGTAGTGTTCGACATTGGTCCTCCCGCCGGCCTCGTACTACAGGAGTATATTGCTGTTTTTGTCCATCGAGATGGACGCACGCCGGGGCCGCTACCACTGCCACTAGTCGACAGACCGGACGGATGGGTGTGACCGTGAGCTAGGGTCAGCAGAGGAAGGATTTTTGGATGCCGACACTGATTGATGGACTTATGTATCTAACTGTTAGAAAAGTTGGGTATCTTTTGAAAGTAGCCGTGTAACGTCCCAGGGCATCACGTACTAAGCGCAAGCGGAATTTACAATTATTATTATAATCTTTAATAAACTTGTGAATACCATTTATAGTGTTCACCATTGAAGGTTAGCATGTATAGCATGGATTATTTAAAATTCAAAGTTTATACTATGAAGTTATCCTGCAAACACTCTACTAATATTGGCCAATTCATTCATGCACATAAACAAAATCACGAGAAGCTTCATTTCTTTTTACCATCATCAGGGCCTACAAAATTTATCTACCTGAACGCTTTCCATGTTCATCGCCTTTATATACAACATATACATAACAAAAGTAAGGCGTAACGAAAGCCAGGGATAAAGGGTGAGGGTGTCTACTCCACGAGTTCCCACACAAGCCCACGCTCTAAAGAAACAAAAGACAGTCAGTTTCTACATGACCAAAGGCGTCTAGGCGCCATCCGTACCAGCTCCTGCTCCATCATCACTACAAGGAATAGGACCAAACATCGCTCCATCGTGCTTGATAAACCATGCAACAAACTTCATTGGGGTCATCTCGGCTCTACCATCATCCATCCATAACATGGCCTCATATTTGGAGAAAGTCAGCTCAATATCAGAGTCATACACATCGGTAAAGGAAACCTCAATGCTCGATACCACTCAATAACGAGCTAATGGCGGCACATCCATACTATCAATCTGAAAAATGTAAGGTATGAGCAAAAACTATGCCCAGTAAAGAATGATAAAACTCTAATTTAAACAATCCACAGCTATCAAGATTACAAGGGAATCATAATCCAAACAATTGAAGATGCTAAGATAGAATTGCTACGAATATAATCTAATAAATTTTAATGCATCATATGTGTAACCACTTGATATGAGACATACTAAATGTATCCATAAACATCAAATATACATATCACGTTCTCAATCTCTATATCAAGATGAAATGTAACAATGATGTATGAACTCACTCGCCAAGTAGAATTATATTTAGTGTGCATATAATCCACCCTCGATCAGTCACTAATCGGAACTCTGCCGGCCTGATCGAGTCACTTCCGGAAGTTACCTTATCCGGACTTCCACAATATTTCTATTATGGGCATCTCACTCCGAGGCATCCCGGCATCACACAACCGAGGTCCTCCCAAGACCACTCAGCAAGGGGCATCTCACTCCGAGGCATCTCAGTATCACACAACTGAGGCATCCTTGATCACACACAAGGGCATCTCACTCCGAGGCATCCCGGTATCTCTCTACCGAGGCATCCAAGACCACACAGCAAGGGCATCCCAAACTTCCGGGGGCATCACCGGTATCTCTGTACCGATGGGTTCATCACTCATTTAAGCACATGTTTCACACCACCACACCTTTGATTAATGCATTTATCGTATGCAAAAGAAAAAGACTCCAAAGTATACAACTATACATCTAACTCTCATGATCCTAGCACACGTTCGTGTCCAAATTATAAGATAAAACCCATTATGACATGTCCCATACCATGCCGAACATATATTTACCCCATAATTAAGCACTATGCACCGCACTCATTGCACACGCATGATACTATATGCACCTACACCTCAAATGATGTATGAGACTTACTCTTACACAACTAACATCTATTATGAGGTTACTAGACTATGTGTGTCATACAAGTCTAATATAAAAGACACCACATCTAGAATATGTTTCTCGGATTCAGACAGTTTACAAGCTAAATGAACAGTTTCGGTTTCGAACACAAAAGGTATATCAATTCTTGTCTAAATACTACCAAATTTTAATATGTTATATTAGAGACATTGATTGACATTTTCCGTGAAGAAACTTAAATCTAATTCTCACTTTATTAAGAGTAACAGTTGTCCTAATCTCTACTAGTACCCTGTATCGACGTCCAGATTTTATATCTTCAAAGAAAAATCATTTACTAACCAATTCTTATCCATTAAATCTCAAATTTTAACATGTTATTTCTATGGATATGTTCTACAAGTTTCATTAAGAATTCGAAGTTCGTTTCTTACTAGATAATCACAGAAAATTAATATAATCAACAAAGGTCAAACTGTTTCTTACATAAACAGTTCATTGGTTTTACTAAATTCACTTCCATCTCTATGTTTTTATATGCATATGGTTATAACTAGGTTTCTAATTCAATCTAATGGATGTTCTATCATGTAGAATAGTTCCTTTCTTATTTTCATTAACATGCATTAAGAAAATAACACAAAAACAGAATACTCCTTAACCATATTCTTCTAGAACAGAACATATATACACGATTCCTTCACTTCTAGCCCGATTAAACCACTTGTTATTCCACAAATCTCTTCTACAACACTTCAATACTTCATCACAGTAACTAAGAGTACTTTCAGCAAGCTTTTCTTTAACAAATAGCCCATCCATAGCTCGGCTCGAAGTATAATTGCATCCGTGAGTTCACTCATCACAATATACACCACATCCATCCACTCGGCAACCATTTCATCACTTCACTCGGCAAAACAGCATACTCACACTTGGATTTCGAAACATGCAAGACTCAAAGGTAACATGCAATGACTTCTACCTTCAATCTAACACCTACCAAGCTTAGATTAATCACAAAACAACAACTACTAATCATATCCTTCACTGTTTGGTTAGATCCGCAAGCTTTCTTGATGAAATGATGGATAACTTTCAATTTAGAGTTATATCTTTCCTTACCTTAGTTCAGCTACTAAACAACACAAAGATGCTTCAAGATCAACACCAAAATCTCGCATGCAAAAGGAGAAATCGCTGGTTTTGTTGCTGGTTCTTCACTGCTCGACCGAGAGAAAAGAGAAGAAGAAGATGAAGGTGGGTTTCTCGGTTTTGAAGAGAGAGAGAGAGGATTTCGAAATTTATGAGGGAAATAGGTCTACAAGCTAATCCCTAGGCTAGACTAATGATGAGATCTTGCTAATGATTGTGTCTTCTTGAATTGATGGTTTCGGTTTGTAGGAATAGGAAAACCGTGGGTGATGAGGAAAAACGAAGAGAAGAGAGAGAGAGAGAAGTGTCGTGGCCTCCAAGTTTGATCTCTTTCGCCATTTGTCACTCAAAATCAAATAGTCTCTAATCCGTGTCGTTAGTCGGTTCATTAGTTTCTAATGTTTTTCAATTAATTTCCTTTTGTTTCTACTTGATTTCAATCCTTTTACAATTATACAAAGTCATAACATATATAACATATCAACTAGTCAATGTTAGTCTATAAAGAATTCATCACAAGAAATGTTAAAGTTATAAATAATCACTAATCAAATCATCTTAACTATAATCTATGAATCTTAACCGAAAATAAAATCACTCGGGCCTAAATATTCATCTCTGGCCCAACAGGCTTAATCTATAACAATCCGGCCCACTAAACTAAATCTACAAATCTAATAATTCTGAACCTTGGCCCGCTTCAAGCCAAGTCCAAGCCCATAATCTCTCACTCGACTTTTCAAGTCCAAATCGTGTGGCCCACTTACTTCTCAAGGCCACACATTTCTCACGATCCATCGGGTTCACTTTCTGGCCCAATCTAAATAATCTAAATTCCTAATGATCTAATTATACTAATGATGGTCGGTGAAATTTGGGATGTCACAAGCCGGGTATAGAAAGCCACGGCATTTTGGTGTATCGACGAATGATGTCCACCTGGTTTATGTAAATAAAAGTGTTCGGCTTTTTTACTTATAAAATATTTAGTTGGTGTGCATCATTTCTTTGTGTAGGAAAGGGAGTTGTTGGATACGCTTCCGCCATATAAACTGCGTAGGGACCAATTTTAAAAAGGATATAGACCCCCAGGACTCATGGACTTATCGAAATCCTATGGTATCAGAGTAACAGATTTTTAGAATAAGAGTAAGGTAGTAATCTGTGGCGACCTTAACGGATCGGGGGCCGTCGAAGGGTGCCACAGTCTAGTTGTTTATGACAACCTAAAAATAAGACGGGAGTCGCCACTAGCCTCATTTTGGGGGTTGGCTAGAAAACCCAATCGAGGGTCGAGAGTGTTCCCTCGATTTCTACGTAACCAAATATCTAGGTTTGAGGACTTGGGTTACGCTAATATTTCTATTAGCGCCCTTTCGGTACCTAAACAGTATGTTGTGTTTTCCTAACATGTCCATGCGTTTCTTTTTACATTTTTAGGATCATTTGTCCTAAACTAAGTGATTATGCGTGGTTGGTCATTTTCATACTATTCTATTTTTAGAAAAAAACAAGAAAAGAAAACAATCAATGGAATTGAAATTGCAAGACAGTAAGTAAACAATCAAGGAAAGCAATAAATCTATCATGCAATCCTAAAAAAATATAAAAGAAAAACACAATTGAAAAGAAACGAGAGAAAGAGAGAAAACCTGCAACTCGTCGGGTTTTATACAATAAATGAAACCCGAGACATATGTCGGGAAATGAATAATACATGATAATGGTCGGAATGGACATCGACCTCCACCGTCTTCGCGCTTTCTCCATCTTCAGGGTTCTAATCTAATCATAATCTAAGAAACTTATAACTAGGTGCATACAATGGAAAGAAACAAACATACACATCAAAACAATCAAAACCAAAATATCGTGTCAAGATCAATCATTTAAAGGAAGTGCAATGCTAAAGTCAAATTTTGAGCCTTGGGGTCGGTCTTTGTCTTTCATGCGAGGGTCCCACTATGACACCTAACCAATCCATTTTTTTTGTGACTTATAACAATTATTGACCAATTGTATTCTTGCATGGCCAATAACGCTTATAAGTCTCCTAATAAAGCGATCTATATGATCCTAGGGTTTTTCCATCGTTATCATGCATCGACTCTATCATTCATCTAAAAATCACATGCATTGTAAAGATGTAAACATGCATGCAAGTCTTTTGAACCTTGTTTCTCAACCAATCAAGCAAGAAAGTGAACCGTCGGCGGGTCACTTATTACCAAGGGCATGCGCCAATCACAAACACAAGCAATTTCTAATGCATGATGGGATGATATGTATGAAGGGTACATGTGATATTTCAAAAAAAACATATCTCAACATCATTCATGAAAAGTTTTGAGACAAGGTGATGTCTCAGCTATGAAAGGCATTCAATTGCCAAGGCTAGCCCAGGCCTCGCCTTAGAAGTCACAAGCGTCGCAGGTATTTTGAATACAATTCAAACCGTAACTTTCACGTTGTCAAAACAAGATTTTTAAAAATGTTTGAAAATATTTAGGATTAAGGAATATCTAGGCTATGAAACACATTCAATTACCAAGGCTAGCCCGGGCCTCGCATTAGAAGTCACAAGCGTCACAGGCATTTTGAATATGGTCCAAACCATGATTTTTCCTTAAGTCAAATCGAGTTTTGGAGAATAACCTTTTTAGGAATTGTTTTTGAGAAACATCACATGTACCAAAACATTTTTTTTCGAAAGATGCAATTTGAAAAGGCCGGTTGTTTAATAACAAAGATTAGAGCATTTAAAACAATTTTCATGAAGATGGCATGTCCTAATTTCATGCACAAACTAACCTAAAAGGTGTAGCTAAACAATCACAATCATGTTTATATCAGAAAAAATTCAGAACAAACGTATAAGGACAGCAAAATTGAGTAATACCCATTGACAATCTAGCAATGGAAAAATTTCTTAATTTGTACGACATGATAATGAACAACTTTCGTGAAGAAAGTTTTCTCAAACAATGTACATATGATTTTACAAAAATCAACAACAAGCAACAACATATCAGAAATTTGTCAAAACAACAGGACGTTCAGCTAATGTCACGAGAATTTGTCCTATCAGAATATGTCTAAAAATCATCAAATTTATACACAACATAGCTAACATGATGACAAGAAAGTTTCATTAAGAGGCCAAGTTCAGATTCCAAATAGAAAAATTGAAACAAAAGTATCAAAGGTCTATTCAGACAGGGGTTAAAACAGGGGTCCGAATTTGATCTCTTATTCAGATTATAATCTGACTTTGAAAAAATGGAAAATTGGTCCAAAAAATGAGCGATTGGCATGAAATCAGTGGCATCAGAAACTTTTAAATGTTTCCTACATCGTCCTAGAAGAGCTCGAGTCCAAACTAGGTCGATTTGGTATCCTAAAATTGAGATTTCTAAAAGTGCGCGTATCAGTAATTAAGAAAACAGAACATAAGCATTCATTAGAAAACCTTAAAATCACTCAAAAAAAAAAAAATCCCAAATGGCATGAAAAAATCACACCGGACTTAGGATTGGATGTGACGGATGTGGCATCCGAAAATTTCGACAACCCTTAGATGCGCGATGGTCCGTAGCTAAGTGATGGAGGTATCATTCGGACTAGGTCATTTATTTTATTTACGAGCATTGATTCGTATTATTGTTGGATCAATACATTATATTTAGTGATGGTCCGATTGTAGAATAAACTATGGTCTTGTCGAGTTCATTCTCCATGCAAGTAATTAATTTGATGCTTGTGCAATGTATATAAGTTTGAGGATTAAAATTTTGAAGAAATGGGCCACCCATTAGGATCATATGTCCACGGTTTTGCTGGCCCAAATAAACCGAGACACCCCTTTAATTATCGACAAAGCCAGTCAATAATCCATATCTTTTCTCCAACTTGGTTGACCGAGGAGAGCCGGGGAGGCCACGTCGCTTCCTTGTGGGGCTGCCAACGAAACCCTAGAATTCACCTGTTGAAGACACATCTCCCCACCTGTCTTTTGCCGCTGCTGCCACCGAAAGAACCTGCATGCAAGAATTAACTTAATCAATAATCAAAGGAACAAAAAGGGTTCGGTTTTGAGAGAGGAAAGAGAATGAACCGAGCACCACTTTGAATGGAGAGAGAGTGAGCGAGAGAGTGAGATACCGAGCGAGCAAGTGAGAGAGAGAGGTGCGAGTAGTGAGTAAGTGCACGGCGTGAGGAAGAGGAGACCGCCCTCTTCCGCGATCGAGCTGCCGCCGTCGACGCTGTCTAGTTTCGCCGTCGATTGAGCCGCGCCCGAAGTCCGCAAGTTGCCATTTTGCTTGCTGTGGTTGCATCGGACTTAAGGCAAGTGAAAGTCCATTGATCTACATTATGTTGTGCTGTAGTTGTCTAGTGAAGTGTAATAGATTTGGAGATGCTTGAATTTTGATGCTGGATGCTAGAATTCGAAAGAATAGAAGTAGTTCTCTAGGACTAGCAAACTGTTTCATGGAAAAACAGCTTAACCTTTGGCGACTCCGTGAATTTTATGCAATTATCTAGTTGAAAATTGAATTTGTGTCCTTGATGAAAGTTGTAGATGACATCTTGAGGAGTAACATACTAAAATTTGAGAAGAAATGGACAAGTATTGGTCGGTGAAACGATTTTTCTTTGAAAATGTTAAACCTGGAAACTGTTACAGAGGGTTAGGGAGAGTTATAGCGATCATAGCTCTTGATCTACAATGAATTTGACTTAAAGTTCTCATGAAAATTTTACCTCTAGGTCTTATCTATAACATATCAAAATTTCAGAATTTTCTGAGTTCATTTAGGGGTTATACCGAAATTGTTATTGAAACTGTGTAATAGTGATGTTTGAAGTTTTATGGCTGTGATGCACGGACCATTGCGATTCATCCGAAATTTTCTTGACTTGGTGTTCTTCATAAAACCTTTTGCCCTAGATCTCTTTTATAACATCATAAATTCTCAGAATTTATCAAGATCGTTTACTGATTTTCCAGAATTTCAATTAGTGGAGTGCATTCTGTTTTGTTCAAAAACTGTTTTATTTTAAGACCAATTGATTTGCTCTATGAGTTATGATGTCTTGGGTCGTTATTTATACAATGGATGCGGTGACATTTAGCATATCATATGACATCAAAAATTGATGAGGCTTTATAAACTCATTGAAACTTTTGATATTATTGCATCGAATGTCATTTTCAAAGTGAGACATATATGTATATATCATGATGTTGATAATACCGTCGGACGGCTGAGTCGACGATGCCCCGGGAGTGTCGGGATGCCCATAGGGTCGAGTTAGTCGACGCCGATTGGATGCCCGGAGGTGTGTGCCGGAGGTCCTCGGGAGTTTCGAGATGCCCGGTTGTAAGTATTGTACGTAAATCTGGATGGAAGGGGCAACCATTTTCATGGCAAGCCCTGGATGTGCCTCGTGATGCCAGGTGGGGTGCGAGATGCCCGGAGGTGTGTGCCGGAGGTCTCGCGATGCCAGGTTGGATGCGAAAGCTCGGAGGGATGCAAACACTGGTCCCCGGGAAAATGAGATTTTTCGAACATTAAAATGGGAAATAAATCATGTGCATGTGTGTGCATATGGCATGGTACACGAATTGTCTACAAATTGTGAGTTGGTATTATTTGGCATTAAAAATGTGGTTATCAGGGCATGTAACAGACTTTATGGATATATATGCATGATTGCATAGATGATATGTGCATTTCACATGAAATCTTGGTTGTCTTGCTTGTTGTATTGCGTAGTTTGGTGGATCTTTTACTGCTGAGTGGTTGTACTCACCTCATTTAGGGACTAACATTTCAGACTAGAAAGAAAATGCCTCTGCTGCCTCCGACTCCTGGTACGTTTTATGGGCTCCTGGTTGACCTGCATTGGGAGATGTCAGAGCACCATCATCCTGCAGTGCATGGATTGGTGTTCGAACGTATGAGGATTTTGCTGACCTTTGATATAAGCCATTTTGCCGGCCCAGTTCATCAGGAGTTCATTTTGGTTCTCGTCCGACTGGATGGCTGCTTGCTGAGGTTGCTGCCGCCACCACCGGCCAACGGACCGGATTGGATTTGATCGTGGGTCTAGACAGCATATGACGCATTTTGGACCACCGACACTGAATGATGGACCGATATACATGACTGCTGTGGAGTCGGGTACTTTTGGATATAGCCGAGCTTAGAAAAGCCTTGGCCTTTTGATGTACCAACTCATGATGTCCATCAAGTTATGTAAATAAAAGTGTTTGGCTCTAACTTATATAAAATGTGTAGTTGGTGTGCATTGCATTATATTATTTTGAGTATGGGATAGGGAGATTTTGAATATGCTTCCGCTATATAAGTTGCGCAGGGACCAGGCAAGAAAGTAGGAACCCCCAGAGTTATATGTTATATTAAAATCTACGGTATCAAGGTAGTAATTAGCCAGGAGGTAGTGACCGTGGTGACCCTAATGGATTGGGGGCATTAGGGGGTGCCACAACGGAAAATTTGGATAGTCTTCTAATCCTAAATCGGCATGCAAAATGTCATACAATTTAAATGACATTATGAGATGATTCATGATTCCTAATGATATGCTTGGGAATTCTAAGTATGATGAACACTTTTTGCGAGACAATTTGATGTGCAAGATGAAACTCAAATGACATGATCTAAACACGTATGCAAACCTTATAACATGCGGTTCAATCATCAAGAAGGCATGATTATAAGATTTGATCCCTAGATGACTCAAACAAGCATGGGAATGTGCACATATGACAAGGTTTCATTTCAGCACTAAATTTATAGAACAAGCATGATTTTAGCCATCCTCAAGACATGCATAAATCCTACCAAAAATCTCATATACAGAGCATACAATGATGAAGATTTCTCATTAAGAGATTGAAACTCAATTAAGATCATATGAATCGTGACAAAAATGGCAAAATAGATCACACCATATGTCCAACACATGTTGCTGCAGTACATTTTACTCTAATGCATGCAATTGATCCACATTGCCAATGTAAAAACCTTGCAAAGCATGCATCAATTGAATATATATATCATGTGTTTCAACTTTCATGAAGGATTTGAGACCAAATAAGTGTATTTATGGACTCAATTTCATCAAAACAAATCTCGGACTGATGTAGGACAGACTGACCTATGTCCAGATCTAAGTAATTTTGACCTTGCTAAACATGTCTAAATATTTTGAAAACAATACAAAAGATGCACAACACCTGTAAACGAAACTTTCATCAAGGAAAGTTGTTCTAGAACTCAATACAAAAATCATCACAAAAATAGCAAAAAAAAAAAAAAAAGAGATTCATTAAAACAAATCTCGGACTAATATAGGACAAACTGACCTATGTCCAGATCTAAGCACTTTTGACCTAGCTAATCATGTCCAAAATTTTGAAAAAAATACAGAAGATGCACAACACTTGTACAAGAAACTTTCATCAAGGAAAGTTGTTTTAGAAATCAACAAAAAAATCATCACAAAAATAGCAAAATAGAGAATAATATGGAACGGATTGACCTAAGTCTAGATCCAAGTAGATCGACCTAGTTGAACATATCCAAAAATCATGAAAAAAATTAAAAAAATATGCATGACATGATTTAGAACAAAACTCATGAAGAAAATTTGTCAAAAAATAATCATGAAAGTCGACACAAAAATAACAAAGTCAGAAGGTGGAATCGGATCGAACCGAAAAAGAACTTAAACTACTTCAGAATTGTTAATCTTTGGAGGTGTTTTTGGAGGGCCATACGATGGTCATTTTGGGCATGCGACCTATCGTTTTGAAACTTGGGATGTCTTTTATCTAATGCTAAGAGGACTCGAGCTCAAACGAAGTCGTTTCGGACCTCGTAAACGACTTCGTTTTGGTCCAAACAGAAAGTTACTCCTGGTATCAAATTATGCAGAGATAAGAACGATTTTTTTTTAGGATCTACCTATCCAAATGATTTTCAAAAATTCTTAAAAAAAGGTATGTTGTAGAGAAACATGTTTTGAACAATTTTTATGAAGGAGTTGATTTAAGATTCAAAGTAAAAATATCCAGAAAAAATCGACAAGCAGACAAGATCGAACAATACATAACAGTGAACTACAACATGTCAGTTTTCCAGAATCATCTCCTGACTTTTGAGGCATATTTCGGATAGCAGACAATATCGCATCGGGACATGCTATAGCTCATTGGAAAGATAATCAAGCCATGTTCGACTCTCATGAAGGTATCGAGTACAAAAAAGCACATATACTAACTCGTTTCCAGGCATATGCACAAAGAGGTCTGTCATGGATCCGAAATTGCAGAACAATGATCATCCAAGTTCGAACATCACATGTTAGATTTCGAGTTGGCGGAAGACGACTTACCTGATTCCGATGCGCAAACAGCAAATGGCCACGGAACAAACGTTGAATTGCCGATGAAACACGAACGACACTTCCTCACGTTAGTCTGGATGCAATCACAAGGAAAACACCCGATTTCCACGGTGTAAATGCAAATCATTCTTGTTAAGAAGAAAATGGAACGCCTTGATCTCTTTAATGGAAATGGAGAGAAATTTTGGTGCGAATGATCTGCCAACCAACCCAACGGTTGTGTTCGGGGAGACTTTATACGTCTCCCTTCGTACCCCTCCATTTGTGTCTTTCCATCGTAACGCATCAAGACAAAACGGTGTGTTCCAATCGCACCCCATCATGGACGTACCGGCTAAAGTACAACATCTCCCACTCGGACATGATGGGCTTGATAGCGCTCTATCAAGAATATAAGGCATTCAACATTCATCAACTTTACAAAACAATTCATACTGGCAAATAAGCCGTGCGACCAGTGAGTACACTTGCACTTGGGAGCTCAAATTATGCACCTGTTAGGGATGACATAATGGCTACAATCCCGAAAAGAAATAAACAATCGATGTCTCACAGTGCCCCAGACATATTTTGTTACATCAGTCCAAGTAACCTATCCCTTAAAGGCTATACTTGACTATTCTCACAACACCATGTATTTACAATTATATCCGCAACCACAGAGGGTGATATAATTGGTCGACCAGATAAATACATGTGATAGATGTAAAACAACAATAGTCTTCCTTCGCACTCATGTCTCTCTCCATTTCGAACAACTGCTTTCCTAGACATGTCCCATAGGCCATATCTATTCATGACCGCCCGTAACATGCTAAAGTAGCAACATTGATCTTTCACTTCAAGAACATAGTCAGAAGTAACATATGGCACAAAATGAGGTAAATTATAAATTACCTCAAGAGCTCACATGGTGAGTAAATAGGGATAATTTTACTCATCTTCCCTTATTGGTCGTACAATGCACATGTAGTATGAATTACATGCTATAGTGGATTACTCTTTCTACAAGAGTGTATGTCATTTATCAAATATATCCACCATACAGATCTTAGCCTAAACATAGTCACGTGCCTCTCACGTACTCATGTTTAGCCCGAGTGGTATATTAGCTTGCTTTCTATAGCGCCCAATTAAGTACTCGTATCCGGCATCTTTCAGGCATACATGATTGTGGAAATATCATGTTCGGTCTTATTATAAACAAATCACAGACCTCATCTTGACTCCAATCAAGGCGACATATTTTATGTACCAGACTTGCTCTTCAGTAATTATTTGTACATAACGTCTCATCTCAACATGCTATCTAAAGCACTTGAGGCGATTGCTCGTGTGAGTGAACCAATCATTGCCTGCTGACATACTTTTCAATAATACATGTGTGTTTGTGCTAGTCTCATAGTGGATTTGTACTTATTGATAAAACATCAAATCACTAATAAATGAACAAGTACAATACATCTGTCCACAAATACATAAACCAATGATCCTCTACAATAACATATATTACATTCTACGCAATCCTAGTGACATCCTATGGGTCAAGAATATGTCTCTAGGAATAGCCTTCGTAAATGGATCGTAACCATTCTATTGGTTGAAATGTATTGCGGGATTACTTCTTTCGCGCTATAATATCTCCGATGAAGTTATTCTTTATGTCAATGTGCTTTTTCCTTCCATGATACTTGGGATCTTTCACATAGGCAATGGCTGCTTGACTATCGCAATAAACTGTCACCGGTCTTGGAACTTCGGTGACGGTGGCTAAATTTTCCAAGAAACGTTTTAGCCATATTGCTTCTTGCACCGCTTGCGAGAACATGCAATAAATTCTGCCTCCATCGTAGACAAGGCCGTGCATGTCTCTGTTTCTTGCTATTCCAAGAAATCGCACCTCCATTGAGCAAGAACACATATCCGTAAGTCGATTTACGCTCATCCAGGTCTCCACCCCAATCGGCATCCGAATAGCCTAATAGGCGTAAATCATTCCCTTGGTAACAAAGTCGATAGTCCATGGTGCCCTTCAAGTATCTCGGATCCTCTTCTTGCTTTCCAAGTGTGCTTGACCAGGATTTGATTGATATCGGCTCATCAATCCCACAAAGATAGCATATGTCGGGTCTAGTACACATCATAGCATACATCAAACTTCCGACCGCACTAGCATAAGGAACAATTCCATCACTTTGATTTCTTCTGGAGTCTTAGGACACAACTCGTACTTAGGCCTTCACCTTGCATGACGGGGTATCAATGGGATTACAATGCTACATATTGAAACGCTCAAGAATCTTCATAATATAAGACTCTTGTGATAAAGTAAGGAGTTTCCTTGATCGATCTCTTTCGATCTTAACTCCTAATATATAAGTAGCTTCTCCCATGTCCTTCATCTCAAAATTGGAGGACAACCATTCTTTTATGGTGATAACCAAAACCTTGTCATTTCCAGCCAATAGAATATCGTCCACATAAAGTGATAAAATCACAAATTTATCTTCGGACCGCTTGACATATACACAGTGATCTTCCTCGATCATCGTGAAACCAAAAGTGGTTATGACTCGATGAAAATGAAGATACCACTGTCTAGATGATTGCTTAAGGCCATATATTGAGCGATGAAGTTTGCAAACTTTATGCTCTTGACCTTTAGCTATGAAACCTATTGGTTGTTTCATATAGTTTTTCTCATCTAATTCTCCATTGAGAAATACCGTCTTTACATCCATTTGATGTAATTCAAGGTCCAAATGTGCAACGATGGCTAGAATAAGGTGTATTGAGGCAAACCTTACAACTGGTGAAAAAGTTTCCTCATAGTCTATACCCTCTTGTTGAGTATAACCTTTTGCCACAAGGCGAGCCTTATACTTTTCAATGGATCCATCCACCTTACGCTTAATCTTGAAGACCCATTTGTTTCCAATGGCCTTATGATTGGGTGGTAGATCAACCAAGTCCCGACATGGTTTGCCCTCATTGACTCCATCTCATCTTCCAAAGCTTTTCTCCATTCTTCCTTATCAGAGGACGAGAGAGCCTCTTGAACAGTCTTAGGCTCGGCATCATCTTTTTGAGCAATCATAAATGCTTCCCCTTCAATCTCAAAACGACGACGGGGAATACTTTTACGATTACTTTTACGCAATTGAATTTCTCTTGAATTCAATTCATTAGTCGATGCAACACTCCCACTAGGTCTTGTGTGTTGAGGTAATTCTTCATTTCCCTCTACAACATCAATGGGTGTGTTATCAGGATCTTCCATCTCATATAATTGGAAGTCCTTATCAATCTCACCTCTACTAGGAAAATCGTTCTCCAAGAACGTGACATCTCGTGACTTCATTTCGGTCATACTTCCATCAGCTTGTTCACCTATGAACACGTACCCTTTGGAGTGTTCGGAATATCTTATAAAGATACATTTCTTCCCTCTAGGACCTAATTTGCCATGTTTATGGGAAGAATCATGAACATAAGCTGCACATCCCCATGGTCGTAGACTACTCAAGTCTGGTTTCCTTCCAGTCCATAATTCATACGGGGTGGAAGTGACCGATTTTGAGGGCACATGGTTAAGTATATAGGCAGCAGTCAATAACGTATCTCCCCAATAGGAGATAGGTAAATTTGCTTGCGCTATCATAGACCTAACCATTTTCAATAGGGTTCTATTCCTTCTCTCAGCTACCCCATTTTGTTGTGGAGTACCAAGAATAGTCAATTGTCATACAATTCCCTTTTCATCACAAAGAGCCTTGAATTGCTCCGATAGATACTCACGTCCACGATGTCAAGGACGACTTTGTGTTCCCGACAACGAAGAGGTAAAGGAGGAAATTTTGTCGGAGGCACATAGGAGTAATTACAGTGTTCATCCAGGTAGTACAAAAATGTACAGAAATCTACGACAACAATTTTGGTGGAATGGTATGAAAGCATATACGGCTAAGTACGTTTCTCAATGTTTGATGTGCCAACAAGTAAAAGCAGAACATCGCAAACCCGCAGGACTCTTGAGACCGTTAGACATACCAGAATGGAAATGGGAACATATAACAATGGACTTTGTGCAAGGATTGCCAAGGACATCAAGTGAACATGACTCTATCTGGGTAATAGTGGACCGTTTGACTAAGTCTGCTCATTTCCTAGCAGTTCGCATAGACTACTCAATGGACAGATATGCGGATATATATGGAAGTCAAGTGGTACGCTTACATGGTGTTCCAGTGACTATTACCTCAGACCGGGATTTGAGATTTACTTCAAATTTTTGGCGGAGTCTTCAAATTGCCTCAGGAACTAAACTTCGGTTTAGTCTTTCGCTTTTCATCCTCAAACAGATGGACAAATAGAGAGAGTAATCTAGACATTAGAGGATATGTTAAGGGCTTGTGTGATTGACTTTAAAGGGAATTGGGATGAAAGATTGCATTTGGTGGAGTTTGCTTATAATAATAGTTTTCAGAAAAGTATAGACATGGCTCCCTATGAAGCATTATATGGGAGGAGATGTAGGACTCCTGTCTGTTGGAATGAAGTAGGTGAAAAGAAATTGACAGGACTTGAACTGGTACAAGTTACCACTGAAGCTGTCGAAATTATCAAGGAAAGACTTAAAACAGCCCAGAATAGACAGAAAGACTACGCAGATAGGCGTAGAAGACCTTTAGAATTTAGTGTGGGAGATCATGTATTCCTTAAAGTATCTCCAATGAAGGGAATATCTCGATTTGGAATGAAGGGTAAGTTAAGCCCTAGATTTGTCGGACCTTTTGAGATACTTGAAAGAATAAGAGATGTAGCTTATCGTTTGGCACTGCCTCCTAAATTGGGAAATTTGCATGATGTGTTTCATGTATCGATGCTGAGAAAGTATCAGCCGGATCTTGGTCACATACTCGATCATGAAGCCATCAAAGTGGATGAGAAAGTGAGGTATATCGAAGAGCCTGTGCAAATATTGGATCGAAGGGAGCAAGTTCTTAGGAATAAGAAGATTCCTTTGGTTAAGGTACTATGGCGACATCATGATATGGAGGAGGCCACCTAGGAAAATGAACAAGAAATGAAAGAAAAGTACCCCTACTTGTTTCAAAAGGCATGAGTGATGTCTAATTTCGAGGACGAAATTCTCTAAGGAGGGGAGAATTGTGGCATCCTGAAATTTCTTGCCAATCTTTAGGGATACTCTAATTCATGTCTTGCATTAAAACTTTGGCCAAGCTTTTGGTGGGTAATTACTTGATAGAAAAATTCTATTTTTTTTTTTGGCCATGTGGATTGTGGATTGGAATTTTTTTAATTAGGTCATAAAGTTTTGGTGAATAATAAATTTCAATTAGGTGTTTATAAAATTAAGATTTAAGGAGGATTATTAGGATGAGGTGTGGGCCAAAATTCTAACTCAAGACCAGCCCACAAGAAGCCCCACCCTTCGGCCATTTGGGCCTAGCCGCGAAGCCCAAAGGAGGAGGAGGAACCGCCGGCCCATGACTGGCCTCAAGCCCGGCCGAATGGAGCCCCATTGGGCTGTCGACCAAGGAGGAACCGGCCCATGAGAGGCCCACTCCTTTGCATGAAGATTGTGCCAAGTGTTAATTCCCTTTGTCCAAGTGTCCTTCATGCAAAAGCAATGATTGTTCATCATTGAGGAGAGGAAAATTGAGGGAACCGGTTGATGATGAGGGGGAAGCGTCATCGGAGAGAGGGAGTGAGAGAGAGAGCTACCGAAGGGAAGAGAGAAATCGAGAGAGAAAGGAGGAAGAGAGGAAAGGAAGGGAGCTGTCCGTCGACCGTTCGCTGTGTGTCCGTCGCTCGTCGCCATCCGTGTGCTCGCTGCTTGCTCGGTCTAGAGGCAAGTTGGGATCCTTAATCTGCTCTTGCATGTTGTATCTAGCACGTGTGTTTGAATGGTGATGAATTTCGGATGTCTAGGGTGAAAAACCGAAGTTTTAAGAGTGTTGCTTTGAAAGTTGTAATCTGTTCTCGAGTGAACAGCTTAACCCAGAATGTTGTGATGGCTTGCATGCGATGTTTGAGTCAGATTTTGGCTTCAAATTCTTCATGAAAGTTGTAGATAACATCTTAAAGTATTACATAATAAAATTTGAGACAAAATGGTTGAGTTTTGAGGGGTGAAACCCTCCCTCTACGAAAATGTTAGATCTGAAGCTGTTTTGTTGACCTCTTGGTGATTTTGTGTGTTGCATGTAACTTTTTACTGAGGATTTCACTTCGACTTCTTCATGAAAGTTGTAGAGAACATCTTGAAGACTAACATACTCAAATTTGAGGTAAAACGAACAAGTATAGCCTAGTGAAACGACTTTTCTTTGAAGATGTTAGATCTGGGAATGTTGTACTGAACTCCAGTGACTTCGTGGACTATAAAGTGACTTTCGGTTGAAAATATCACCTTGATCCCATAATGAAAGTTGTAGTAGACCTCTTGAAACAAAACATATCCAAAATTAAGAAGAAAAGATGGAAGATAAGTAGGTGAAATCATGATTTTTGGAGACGGCTAAACCTGGAATGTTCGGTACTAGAAACAGGAGCTTCGACCGTCCATAATTAATTATCTAGGACAAATCTGACTTCGGTGTCTTCATGAAAAATCTATTTTAGGTCTTGACTACCACATATTTAAATTTCATAATTTTTGAAGGTCATTAGAGTATTTAATCGAAAATGCCTTTAAAACCGTGTAACCTGGTATATTCGGATTTGGTCAGCGTCAATGTGTAGATCATATCATTTTATATGAAGATCTTTCGGCAAAGTGTCCTTCGTGAAGTATTTACCTTATGGTCTTGGCTATCACATAGTCAAATTTCATAATTTTTTAATGTCATTTGGGTATCTAATCGAAAATGTTTCTAAAACTGTGTGATCTGATGTGTTCGGACTTGGTAATGTTGCAATGCGTGGTCTATACCGTCTTGTATGAGATTATTTTGGAAAAGTGTTCTGCATGAAATATCTTTGTTTATGTCTTGTCTATCACATATTCAAATTTCGTGATTTTTGAAGTTCATTCGACTATTTAACCAAAAATGTTTCAAAAACTGTGCAAGTGGAATGGACAGAATTAGTAGTGCTGCGATGCGTGATCTGTATTGAACTATATGGGGATCTCTTGGTGTAGTGTTCTTCATGAAATATCTGCCTTTATGTCTTGACTATCACATGCTCGAATTTCATAATTTTTGAAGGTCATTTGGGTATTTAATTAAAATGTTTTCTAAAACTGTGCAAGTTGGATTGTGCGAATTTCAAAGTTTGTAGCGCATGACTATTCTGTTTTGTATGAGCCCCATGAATTGTATTGATTTAAGTGATCAAATTCTGCTGCACATGTAATGATATTTGGCATGGCATATAGAATCAAATGTTGAATTAGGCGTTGTTGCTATTACCTCATGTGCCATGTTACTTGTGAGACATAACTTGGTGAATATAAATCATGATGAATGAGGAGATTGTTGGAGGTGGTCGATAATGCCCTGGGAGTGTCAGGATGCCCGGGATGGGGGGTGCCGGATGCCCGGTTGTATTGTGATACATGCCCGGATGTCCTCGGGAGTTTCGAGATGCCCGGAATGGTTGGGTGCCGGAAGCCTCGGAGGTCTGTGCCCGGGGAATGCCTCGTGATGCCAGTTGGGATGCGAGAAGCCCGGAATGTGGGGGTGCTGGATGCCCGGTGGTGTGTGCCGGAGGGTTCTCGCGATGCCAGGTTGGGGTGCGAATGATAAAAATATGGGATGCAGTTACTGATCCCGAGGAAAGAAAGATGTAGTGATCAAATTGAAAGATAAAAAGTGGAAATTGAATCATGCATGGTATGGTGACATGTACGCATGGCTGTATGCTATGATGATGATGAGTGCATGGTTGTGTGTGTGCACCTATGACATGATGATGCATGTATGATATGATGATGATGAGTGCATGGTTGTGTGTGCACCTATGGCATGGTATATGTATGACATGACGGTGATGAGTACATAAGGATGTATGTACATATGATATGATGACATATGCATGGCCGTAAGGTAAGTTATGCTTGGATGCATGAATGACATATACTATGCTATGATTGTTATGATTGTATTGTGTGATGTATTGAGTGGTTTATTGGATCTTTTACCGCTTTGAGTGGTGTACTCACCCCTTCGGGGACCAACATTTCAGATTAGAAAGATGCCGCTCTCTCCGGTCACGCGTGGTACTTTTTATGGCCTTCCATCGACGTGGAGGTCGAGTGTTCGGAGATGGACTGCGTTACCATCCCGGTCCGACGTTTGTGCGGGTTCGTGTGCTGGTGATGTATGATGTGGGCCTAGCTGGGGGCCCGGTCGTCCAGAGTTCTTGTCGGTCCACGTCCGCCGTGATGGAGTGATGCGGGGATGTTGCCGCCGCCACCGCCCGATGCACCGGGGTGGATGTGATGGCCCGAGTGAGGAGTAGAGAGCGACACTTTTTGGACATAGCCGACACTTGTAGATGGAGGATTATACATGATCGACATAGAGGGTCCAGTTGTCTCTTTTTGAGTTGTGGCCAAGTCTAGCCAAGAGTCTTGGTTTTCCTTTTGGTTGTACCGACCCGTGAAATCCATCTTGAAAAATATGTAAATAAAGAGTGGCTCGGCTTTATCTTCCTATGATGCTTAGTGGTGTGCATTGTATCATGATTGTTGGAGGGAGAGATGGTGATATTCAATTATGCTTTCGCTAATAAGTTGCGCTGGGACCGTTTTCAAAAAAAAAAAAAAAGCCTATGAACAGCGATGCTTCTACTAAGAGTTGTAACTAGTGTTCATTAGGTGGAGCGGTAGGTACCTGTGGCGACCTTAGGTGGTTCGGGGTGCCACACTTACCTCGATTTCATTGTCTGAATCTGAGTCTGTCTTGGAGTCTGAATCTGAGTCTGATTGTGCCATGAGACAAATATTGGCATAATCATTATCACTTTCTTCACATTCTGTATCACTCCAAGTTTTTGCTTTGAGTGCATTTCGATATTTCTCAGCTTTTCCTTTCTTTTTCCTCAGAAGGGGATAGTTGGGTCTGATGTGTCCCTTTTTCTTAAATTCAAAATAGACTACATCTCTATTGGATTCATCATCCTCAACAGACTTAGTCTCTGTTGCTTTTGAAAACTTTGTTTCTTTGGATTGAATCTTCTCCCTTTCGTTTAGCTTTTCGAATCTTCTTATCATGAGAGCAAGCTCTTCATCATCCATATCATCATCGAATCATCATTAGATTTTAATGCAATGGATTTCTTACCTTTAGGATCTTCATCTTCATTGATTCGCTCCACTTCATAAGACTAAAGAGTCCCAACCAATTCATCGACGTAAAGTGGCATAATTCTTTGTGTCTCCCTTATTGAGGTCTTTATGTGATTCCAATCCTTGGAGAGTCCACGCAATAGCTTGTTTACTTTCATGGGATCAGAAATTGGTTGACCTTGATTTTCAAGACCATTCACGATTTCTGTAAAGCGACTAAACATGTCGGTGATAGATTCTCCGATTTCATTTTGAATGCTTCGTATTGACCAGAGCGAGAATGTTGATTCGGTTTCTTTCACTCGATCGGTTCCTTCATAGGTGATGTGTAATCTATCCCAGACTTCTTTAGCTGTATCATAATAAAGAATAAATTGCTTTTGCATCAAGAGCTTGTCTCTTGGTTATCTCTTCTTGAGTCATTTCGCTAGACTCAACGGCTTCTTTTCCTCTTTCTGAGACAGGTGCAGCTTTAGGAATGATTCCTTTGTCTACCACATCCCATTCCAGAGGATCCTTTGATCTTAGAAATGCCTTCATCTTGTTTTTCTATATGTTGTATTCCTTTCCATCAAAATAAGGCGGTGCGGTATTGCTTTGCCCTTCAACCGATCCCGGAGCCAACATACTAGCCATGGATCTTTAACTCGAAGTAAAACACTTCAACTTAAGTGAGTACACAAGCTTCGATACCAATTGTGAAAGCTAGTATGAGCACCTAGAGGGGGTGAATAGGTGTAAAAACAAATTTCCCTTAGTGAAGTATGCAACTCAAATCAGCAATAGATTATGAAAAGGAAATTGTCTCTTGTAAACAAAACGAGTTACGATCAAAGTAAAAGAGCGTAGGGAAGAGAATATGAACACGAGTTTATAGTGGTTCGGCTTAATCCAAGCCTACGTCCACTCTTCCGCACTGACAGCCCATCGGCTGGATTTCACTATGAACAAAAGAGTTGTTACAGTAAAGCTTTTCCTTGATTTCACAGTGTAGAGACTCTACTACACTTCCTCAAGGTCTCTCAAAGATATAGACTCTCTTTTGCGTATAAGATTTCGCTCAACAGTTTAATTGACTAAGAACAAGGAGCTTCAGACTTTGGAATTCTTCTATCGTGCACACCTCGAACAACCGGAATGTCTTCCTTATATACTCATTTATGTCATCATACCCGTTGGCACTTACCAAAGGAATTCTTCCAATCTGCCCGTTGGACAGAATCAATTAGGAAGATCTTCGAGCTATTTAAGGAACATGACGATTGCCCATCAATCCCGCTCGCCCATACAATCGGGATCTAGGTTTCCGTAAGTAGAACCTTCCAAGTATACTTCGCCAATCAACGGATCCAAAATCCCCGAATCAATCTTGATTTGAATAATGGATTTCGACATGCTATATCCAGCCAAGAGATCTTCTCCGAGTCAATAAAGTCAAATCCTTAACGAAACATCCAGTTCTGGATAAGCCTTCTTCGACGGTCTAGAAACTGTCAATGAGGATAGACTTTGAGTCTTGAGTCTGGCAGTCCGGAGTCTTTAGACTTTGATGGAAGAGTCTGCAAGTCTTCAGACTAGACTAATGGAAACGTTTTGTCAACTTCAAAACACTCAAGGAAGTTTTCTCCAACACTATCTCCGCCATTGCCTCACAGAATGTACAGGTCTTGTTCTAGAGTCAGCAAAACGAGAACACCAAGATAGAGAAGAGACAGCGAAAAGGAATGAGGAGAAGGAATCAATGAGGAAAGAGGAAGAAGAAGAAAGAAAAGAAGCACAGGAGCAAGGAGGAGAACAAACTGCAGGAGAAAGTCGTGGTGATTCTCCAGCAAAACAAGAAGCTCAAGAGCATCATGTCACCGAGGAAGAGCCTGAGCAAGAAGAATACTTCTCTCCACCTGAAGGTACTCAAACGGGGGGAGCTGTTGTCAAAGAAGGTATTCCTCTACTCACTTTTACCAGTGATAATGTTAGTCGTTCTCCTACCGATCCAGAGGATGTGTATGCCTCTCAATTTCCTGAAGAAGATCATGAGGCTTCATCTCCAAGTATGGATGCTCGTGCTGAAGTACCTTCATCTGGCTTTACTCCACAATCTGACCATGCTAAAGCAAGCACACAAACTGACAATTCAGCAGACTTTCAAAGGTTGCTTGAAATTCTTATGGAGCTCAAAGGCCAAGTTTATGCATTGGGATGTGAATTCCAGACCCTGCAGAATGCTCATCATGCCATTTCAGTTACTTTGCAAGATCAAGTTCAAGCTCTTAATCTTCAGATTCAAGCAACTACAAAGGGCCAGGATCTCGCGCAACTGCAGGAGGATATGAAGAAGCTGGAGGAGACTGTCAAGTCTATGGGAGATTTTCAGCTTATTTGCATTCCCAAAGCATCTTAATTTTATCTTCTTTACCTTTTGCTGTTGACAAAAAGGAGGAGAAGTTATAGATTTGACTTTAAATTTTTGATTTCGATGATTTTGTTTTTTGTGGATTGACTTTATCTTTTGTTTGGATGGACTGATTTAGTTGGATCTTGGATTGCTTTAAACTTTTGATGCTTGCAGTATTTTAAGCTATGTTGATGGTTTTGATAATTGCTTTTACAGGACTAACTTGTTTTCTGTGGATGCAGAATCGCCATTATCCTTATCCTAATTTATTGTGAGATATCTTTGTTAGCTTAAGTATTGTATTGCAGGTCAAAAGTATCCAAATCTACAGGAAAGTTTTGTCACCACAAAAAAGGGGGAGATTGTTAGAGAAAACTTCCTGATTTGTTTTGAAGTTGACAAAACGTTTCCATCAGTCTAGTCTAAAGACTTGAAGACTCTATTGACAAAGTCTGAAGACCTCCAGACTTAAGATTCAAAGTCTGCCCTCATTGACAGTTTCCAGACCGACGAAGAAAAAATTTTATTCGATTGAATTAAGACAAGCATATCTTCAAGGATTTGATTCGTATGGTTAAGGAAGATCTCACGGCTGGATATATCATTTCAAGATCTGTTATTCGTATTAATTAATTCGAGTAACTTAGATTCAATTGATCTGCGAATCACACTTGGAAGGTTCTACTTATGGAAACCTAGATCCTGATTGTATGGGCGAGCAGGATTGGTGGGCTATCGTCATTTTCCTTGAATAGCTCGAGATCTCCCTAATTGATTCTGTCCAACGGGTTGATTGGAAGAACTCCTTTGGAAGGTGCCAACGGTAATAAAGGCATGAAGGAGAATATAAGGAAGACGTTCAAGTTGTTCAAGAGTGCCCGATAGAAAAATTCCAAAGTCTGAATCTCATTGTTCTTTTGCGATCTTATTCGTTGAACTATAATTGTACTCAAAAGAGAGACTGAATATCTGTGAGACCTTGAGGAAGTGTAGCAGAGTCTCCGCATTGTGGAATCAAGGACGTGAGACTGTAAATTCTCTTTTGATTCTTAGTGAAATCCGTCGGTGGGTTATCGGTGCGGGAGAGTGGACATAGGCTTGGTCTAAGCCGAACCACTATAAATTTAGAGTCTTGATTCTCTATCCCTAATCTCTTTACTTTACATCGCAGCTTCATACGTCTGTTATTGTCTTCGCTCTTTTAGTCTATTAATCATTAAAGATCAATCTATCTTGTTACGTTTTGCAAAAACTTTTTGGATCACCTATTCACCCCCCCTCTAGGTGCTCATACTAGTCCTATCGAAATGAGCATGATGGGTGAGCTAAATTTCTTTTTGGGATTACAAGTAAAACAGTCAACGAAGGAATCTTCATTCATCAAGAAAAGTATGTAAAAGATCTCATCAAGAAGTTTGGATTGGAAAACTGTAAAAAGACAGAGACACCTATGTCAAGTTCTTCAAAGTTAGATAAAGACGAAGAAGGAAAGACTGTGGATCAAAAGCTATACAGGAGTATAATTGGATCACTTCTTTATCTTACTGCATCTAGACCTGACATTTTGTTTAATATTTGTATCTGTGCTAGATTCCAATCAAATCCCAAAAATCTCATCTTAATGTAGCAAAGCGAATTATCAAATATATTGCATCTACTCCGAAGCTAGGTCTATGGTATCCCAAAGAAGGAGACTTTACTCTCCTTGGATATTCAGACGCAGATCTTGCAGGATGCGAAGTGGATAGAAAAAAAGTACCTCGGGCACTTGTCAACTACTTGGCAATAAGCTGGTATCTTGGTTTTCAAGAAAACAGAGTACAATGGCTCTTTCAACAGCTGAAGCAGAATATGTAGCACTTGGGAGTTGCTGTTCTCAAATCCTATGGATGAGGCAACAGCTAAGAGACTTTGGAGTTGAAGAATCTTGTACAGAAATCAAATGCGATAATACAAGCACCATCAATCTCACAAAGAATCCAATTCTTCACTCAAGAGCGAAGCATATAGAAATACGTCATCATTTTATTAGAGATCATGGTCCGAATGGATAAATATTGATTCAGTTCATCGACTCAAAAAATCAACTGGCGGACATATTTACAAAGCCACCGGATAAGAGCATGTTTGAGTCTATTCGAGCAAGACTGAACATTTTATTAGTTACCGGGTAAAGTCTGAAGGGGTTCAGACACAGAATTCCCGAGATAATGAGACTGTAAGTAAACTTCTTCTATTTTTATATGAAGTTATCTTTGGATAGATTTTTGAAAAGATATATTATCTGTTAATTGCTCTTGTCTATTTTATTTTTAGAAGTTATATCATTTATCGATTGCACATTTTCGAAAAGGAAGTTATTATTTTTGAAAAAGGTAGTTACTTTTAAGGAAGTTTATCATTTTCGAAAAGGCAGTTTTTACTTTCTAAATCGTGACGCTTCGTATACCTGCTCTATATATATATGGTCGAAACTCATCTTCTTCATTTACGATCACTTTTTGAAACCCTAGAATATTGTAATCCTACTGTTTCTCATCTACTCGAGTTTCACTTCAAAAGTTTTAACCTTTTCGAAAGAGCAAGTTCGACATATTCCCCAAGACTTTGACAATGTCTTTCCAAAGAAAGTCGTCGAGAATTGCAAGCCGGGGACCACAGCATATGCGTGAGGGACCTATGCATTTCGATCTAACCGAGGAAGAAGATTCTCCTCAAGAGCAACAACCAAAACAACATTCTCAACCGCGCCAACAAGCAACACAAAATCCTCCTCCCCAGCAAGAAGAAGTCATTGAAGATATTGAACCAGTAAGAACTCAAAAACCCCAATTTATTTACAGATTGTATACGAACTTGAAGAATGGTGGTTCTGTTATGAACTTGGTTGATGAGTTTTTAAAGGCGCATGGGTACATAAATGAGACTTATTTCTTGAGAACTATGGAAAGAATAGGAGTAGCACCACAGGGCTTGGCAAGATGGTCGTTCGAGAACTTTCCTACTAATCCAAGTGTTGGACAACCAGAAGAAAAAGACGACGATGAAAAGTTGTTTGCTAATTTTCAACCCAGGATGGGGATTGCTGCAAATGTTGGTGGTAATGGGACGAATTTATTTCGTTCTAAGGACCACAAAAGATGCTATTTGAATTTGCTGGAAAGAGGGGTTATGAACCCTAGAAGTGTGGATTTCGATTTCCTCAATTTTTAAAAGATAAATTTAAGAGAAAAGCTTGGCCGGTTTCAACTTGAGAGGTTTTGCACCGAGACAACTGACTCATATCCCGAACTTACTGCTTATTTTTATTCGAATCTTTCATTTATAGATGCGAATAAATTCAGCTTTTCTGTAAGGGATAAAGAATTTGTAGTTGATGTGGATACCCTGGCTGATGTACTTGGTGTGGAAAGAGGGAGATTCCAATCAATTGGTGCATCTTATGCCTATGCTACCTTGTCCATAGTGACTGACAGAATGGTCGAAGGAAAGATTTCTTATTCAAGGATGAAGGCCTCCAACATCCTCCTTCACAAGGTAGTCATTAACTGCATCAGGCCAAAGTCTACTTCCAAGACTGATGTGTCTCGTTCTGAAGCAAAACTCATGTACGTGATCAATACTGGCTGCAAGTTCTCACTACCTCACACAATTCTCATGCACATGTATAGAAGTGTTGTGAAGGACAAGGGACAACTTCCTTACTCTGCGCTTGTTTCTCAACTTTTCAAGCACTTCAAGATCAAGCTCCCTGCTCTTCTGTGTGCTAGAACCATTCCTCCAATGGTTATTGGGTTCAAAATGGTTTCTAAAATGCGGCTGACAGAATTGAGCAAGGAACTCGAATGCTTTAAGGAGAAATCCCCAGTGAAGGCAAAACACAACTTTGCTGTCAAGAAAAGGAAGGGAAAGGAGCCTATGACAGAACCTATTAAGAAGAGAAGATCTCTCATCTTGGAAGATGAAGAAGAAGATGAAGATGATCTCACTATTTCAGCTCTTGCCCTGAGGAATCTATAGAGTTATGTAAGCCCCACTAAGATTAGAGATTGAGAGCAAGAAAGAGAAGGAGATGAAAGAGAGAGGGAGATACAAGAAGGAAGAAGGAACGAAGAAAGAACAATGGCTGCATTCGATGATTCGGAGAAGACAAGAAGTGAGAAGACTAGAGAACAACATCACCTCAGTACTGAACCTGAGCATGAAGAAGAACATACCTCTCCACCTGTAGGCACGAAGAAAGGGGGAGATGCTGCAAATCAAGGTACTTCTTCACCCATATTTACTAGTGATGTTAGTAGATCACCTCGAGACCCAGAAGAGGTCTATGTCGCTCATTTCCCTGAAACAAAATTTGAGGCATACTCTCCTAGTCATGATCGAACAACTGATGTTCCCCCTCACGTTCAAACTCCTGTATCTACTTCGGCTGGTCCCAAGACTACTACAAATCACTCTTAAGATTTACAACGAGTGATGGATCTTCTATTGGAATTAAAGGGACAACAGTATGCTTTTGAGTTTGAAATGAAGCACATGATGACTGTCTTCAAAGCATCTACCGACTCTCTTCAAGAACAGATTCAAGCCCTCAAGCAAGAACATGCAACGAGTGTGGATATTCAGCAGCTCAAAGAGTCTTTGTAGAAGCTTGAAGACACTGTCAAGTCCATGGCGGATTTCCAGCTTGTTTGTATCCCTAAGCAGTCCTAATTTCAAACCATCTTTTTAACTTTGTTTTTGTCTCCACTTTTTGCTGATGACAAAAAGGGGGAGAGAGTGCAGATTTGTTTTTATTGACTTGAACCTTATTTCATTTGGACTTTTTGATTTGGTGTTTGACATTGGTTTTGGATATTGTTAATCTGTCTATTGATGCTTGCAAGTACAATGGTTTAGTTTGCAATATAATATTACTTATAATTAGTTTGACTAACCTGTGTACTGTGGATGCAGAATCAAGGTTGTTTAAAGTTCTTACTATATTTATAAGATATTCGATATTGCATAAGTATTGTCTTGCAGGTCAAAGATGTTTTCCAAAATCTGCAGGAAAGTTTTGTCACCATCAAAAAGGGGGAGATTGTTAGAGAAAACTCCTTTATTATTTTGAAGTTGACAAAACCTTTCCAAAGTCTAAGTCTAAAGACTTTATCGTCAAAGTCTGAAGACCGTCAGATCACCAGATTCTATCTTAAAGTCTATCCTCACTAGCAAAGCACTAGACTAAAGTATGAAGATTTATTCAAACTATTTGGATTACTATCCGATGCTATATTATCTTCGAGAGATTCAGTTCGTATGTTTATTGGAAGATCTTATAACTGGAATTCACAAATTTTGATTGATTATTCTTATTGCAAAGTACTCCGATATGAAGATCTTTAGAAGGCAAGTCAAACTTGGAAAGTTCTACTTATGGAAACTCAAGATCCTGATTTGTATAGGCGAGCAGGATTGACGGGCTTTCAACACAAATTATCCAACGACTCGAGATCACCTTAATTGATTTTGTCCAACGGGTAGATTGAAAGAATTCCTTTGGAAAGTGCCAACGGTCATGAAGGCATGAAGGAGTATTTAAGGATCGACTTTTCGGTTGTTCGATACGGTGCTTGAGAGAGAATTCCAAAGTTTGAATCTTTTCTAGTCTATTGCTTTCTTCATTGAGTAAAAACCTTGTATACAAAGGAGAAGAACTTTTAGTGTGACTGTGTGAGAGTTTGGTTAGACTCTTCACTGTGATAGTTAAGATCACGAGCTATAACAACTCTTTTGATACTTAGTGAAGTCCAGCCGATAGGCTGTTAGCGAGGAGAGTGGACGTAGGCTTGATCTAAGCCGAACCACTATAAATTTTGTGTTTACTTTCTCTTATCCCTAAACTCGTTATTTCAATTTACTGGTTGTCTATTTACTTCAAGATAGATATCACTTATGGTTAAAATCAATCAATCTTATTAAGTTCAGTGGAATTTTTATTTACACCTATTCATCCCCCTCTAGGTGTAGTCACTAGCCCCTTTCAGTTAAGAGCATCCCTAATTGAGCACATGCACATTTCAATGGCCACGGTATATTCTTAATGAATGGTGACGATCAATTGTGAACTAATTGGGGTCTTCCCTCTCTCTCTCTCTCTCTCTCTCTCTCTCTCTCTCTCTCTCTCTCTCTCTTCTTAATTTTCATAACATGCGGGGTTGATTTGCGAATTTCGTAAAATCCGTAACAAACTCGGAATTTTGAAAATTAAAGGGCTTGGATGTATTGGCCATGAAGTGGGCCAGCAGATGGTGGTCTACGGCCAAAAGATGGCCGGAAAAATTCACCGGTCAAATCTGGTCAACGGCAGATTGACCGGGTTGACTTTTTGTCCGAATTTTGTTTTATTTTTTCTGGTTTTGCCCGATTTAAACGAAATCAAATATATCTATATGAATCGGGTCAAATGAGATGCAATTGAACTATCTCAAGTCGAAAATTGTGCGCAAAATATTCAAATTCATTGAATTCCTATTGAAGCGAGGCCACGAGCTAGTCTCACATCTTCAATTGAATCTTAACCGGCCAAATTGAAGCTCAATTACTTCCCATTCCACTCTATCATAAACCTTTTGCAAATGCAATTTTAGAATAGCTTGAAATTTTTTCTTTCGTTCCCTCACTTTCAATTGGTGCAACACCTCTTGCACAATAAAGATATTATCTTGGATTTGTCTTCCATTAACAAATGCATTTTGTTCTATAGAAATCAACTCAGGCATCCAGAATTTAAGCTTGTTTGCCATTATCTTTGAAATTATCTTATATGTAAAATTGCAAAGGCTAATTGGACGAAACTGCTCAAGTCTTTCTGGATTGGGGCTTTTTGGTACAAGAGTGATATGGGTTCTATTCAAAGCTGAATTCAGGATTCTCGATATGAAAAATTCTTTAATTGCTTCAAAAACATCCTCTTTTGTTACTTCCCAGTGATGATGGAAGAATGATCAATTTAAACCATCTAAACTAGGAGCCTTATTCACTCCAAGTTGAAACACAGTAGCCTTTACCTCTTCCATGGTTAGTTTTGGCACTAAAGAATTGTTCATTTCATCTATAACTCTTTTAGGACATAGATTCAATATAGGTTCAAAGTTTCTAGGCCCTACTGATGTATGTAGGTCTCGAAAAAATAGAGATTGTCATGTTTTGAAGTTGCTACTCATCCCTTATCCAGTTATCTTTTGAGGATCTTAACATCAAAATTCTATTTCATTGCCTCCTATGAATAGTGGTGGCATGAAAAAATCTTGTATTCTTATTCGCCCTTTCAGCCATTTAATCTTGGAGCTTAAGCCCCAGCACATCTCTTCTCTCCTTCATAGATTTTGACTTTCCTCCTTAATATTTTGAATTTTGCTACTATCTTGAAGGATGTTGGTTCTATTAGTTAAAACCTGTAGCTCTTGCTTAAGTGCTTCAATATGATGAGTGTTGTTGGGAAATTTTCTTTTGCTCCAACATATTAAAGCGTTTGTAGTGACTAGCAATTTTTCCTTTAAACCAGCATTGTCCAATAGTGGTTGCTCCCAAGCCTCTTTCACAACTTTCTTGCATTCAACATCCTCTATCCAAAATGCCTCAAATTGGAACTCCCGACATCTTTTTACTGATTCTGCCGTACAAGATAATAATAAAGGGCTATGGTTGGAACCAATAGCCCGAGAGGAGAACCTTCAGCTTCAAGGTACAACAGTCTCCACTCTAGGTTACACAAGACTTTATCTAATTTCTCTTTGATTAAGTGTTCCCCATCCTTGTTATTGGCCCAAGTAAATGCATACCCTTTACATTCAATATTGTCGCGACCTAAATTTCGGGTGCACCACCTAGGGTTTAGGCTAATGGACTACTAAGTCTTAAATTTAGTTCGGGCTCTCCCAAGCCCATACCAATTCGCGACTTAGGTTCAAGTTTTGGAGTCGCCACTAATCAGTTTACGGTAGGCTGATTAGACACCTAAGTAAAATAACAGGAGAATTATTTTACTCCTACGAACCAGAGACTTTGGGTACGGGGACTTGGTTACACTAGATTTCTCTAATGCCCTTTCGATATCATTTTTTTTTTTATTTTCAAAAACATTTTTGTAGGCAGTTTGGATTGATTTTAACCTAAATCTCCATCATGCAAAAGGGTGATCACACGAGTGCTCAGTCATTATTAAACACTCAATGAATCAAATAACTTGCATCAAAATAATTAAATGCACAAAGCAAGCAATTTTTTTGGGTTTTCTTTTATCTTGAAATTAAAACTTACCTATATAACATGCACTTTAACTACATGACCTAATTTTACTAACAAGCAAATTCTAATTAAATGAACCTAACATGCAAACTATTTGACATGCATCTAATATTTTCGTATTTTTTATTGAAATTCGGAATTAATAAAAACCCTAATTAAACTATCTAAAATGGATGGTTATCTAATTTAATTTTGGGATTAATTTGACTTAAACCCTTCCTATCTTAGAAAACTATTTTTTTAAGAAAAATGTGATTATTAAAATGTACAAACATTATCTAAGTCCTAATCTATAAAAAACAATTGTTTAGATCCAATCCTAATATATTCCAAAAATTATCTAACCATGCATCTAAAAATGCAATCCTAATTTACAAAACTAACATACTCGATGCAATATTTTGAATTTTGATTTTTATATATTTTTTAGTGTTTTTCCAAGACAAGCAACAATAAGATAAACATTATATCTAAATCAATCAAGACATTCACCAAATGAGGGATTAAAATGATCGAAAAAATAATTCATTGTCTCATGGATTAAATTAACGATTATTTTAACCATAAACATCACAACATATAAGGAAATTCAAAATAATTAAAAATTTGATCCGAAGTCTTACGGATCAATTCAGATCAAATTAATAATTATAATGATTTAATAAGTTAAAATACTATCAAAATGCCCAAAAAATCCATATAATTAAAAAAATGATCCGACATCTTACGGATCAAATTAGAAATTATAGTAATTTTGGGCAAAACCCTACGGATAATGCATAAAGTATTCATAAAATGAATATCAACATCCAATGTTCCAATTTAAATAATAACGAAACTTGATTAAAAAAAAACTAAAAAAAAAAAAGACTACCTTGACTTTTTATTATTATTATAAAAAATAAGGGAATCGGCGCGCGGGATTTGCGACACATTTTGTGCCGGGGTTGGGGACGGTGGTGCAAGCGTTGGGCGCGATGGCGCGATGGTGCCGCCGGGTGCTCGGGGAAGAAGCGCGGAGGCGCGGGCTGGCTGCAGTTGGTTTGGAGCTCTGGCGAGGGGATTGGCGGCGGGCGGACCAGCAGCGGGCAGGGGCTGCTGTAGTAGCGTCGCTTGGGCAGCAGGGACAACTAGCGAGTAGGAGGAGGCATGGCAACAGAGGCGCAGGCGAGCTGCTGCGGTAGTTGGCAACGGAGTCGCGGGCGGAGGCGCCTGCGGGGTGTCGGGACATCACGGGTCGGTGTGGGCTGTAGGCGACGCGGTGCGCGACGGCGGCTGGTGGAGCGACGAGCGACGAGGGGAATGGAGGCGCGAGCAGCAGGCGGGTCACGAGATCTGCAGGTTGCAGGCGAGGCGGAGGCGCAAGTAGAGGTGCTGGGTCGTGGCTGCAGCAGGCGTCGGCATTGGCGGAGCGACGATGACCATCGAGACGGGGCGCGGTGACTGGAGAGCAGAGGCACTGTAGCAGACGTTGGGCGCTGGCGAGATAGCAGTGGAGCGGCGGTGGCGGAGCGGTAGCGACGGGTCGAGCAGTAGGGGTGCGGCGGATCAAGCGGCTAGGAACATGCGAAGAAGAAGAACAGTAACCTTGCTTTCTTTCGTTTTTTTTTCTTCTTTTCACATCTGCCGGCGGCACGTCCTTTCTGCTGTTGTGCTTTTTCTGCTGTGTTGACCTTCTACTGACTTTTTCTTTCCCTTAGAAGAGCTTTTCTTTTTATTTTGTGTTGTTTTCTCTTGACCCCAAAAAGAAAATGAAGGAAGAAGCCCCCAACGAAAAGAATCCCTTTTTCTTTTCCTTCTCGTGTGTCGTTTTTTTCCGACCCCCCCTCCCCATGAAGGAAAAAGAAAGACCCCTTTTATATAGGTAGGTGACGGGATCAAGTAAACGATATTCCTTCGATTTTTTTTTGTATATTCTGTTCCTTGGATAAGATTTTTCATATATTCACTTGATCCATATCCCCTATTCAATGAGTTGTCTTCCTCTTGATATTTCACCCTAAATCTTTCGATCCTCGCGAAATATATCATTCAATATATATATATATATATATATATATATCGCATGAAGATACGAAAGATTTACCGAATATATGAATATTTCCCGAAAATATCAAATCGTGATTCCTTTTGAGCGAATTTTTGGTGATCAAAGAATACCAGGCTTGGGCCAATTTCCTCTCGCTGTAGGCTTAATCCAACTCGTTTGATTAAAATTTAGACCCATCAAGTCAAATCCATCCGTTGCCGGTCCAATGCAAAAAAATGCTCCTAAAACTATATGCTATACAAATTAATTCTAACATTTTTTCAGGGATAAAATTAACCCCTAACTTTAATGCAATAAATAAATGAGGGTCGCCAAAATTTAGGTGTCAACAGCTTCCCCTCTTTGAAGGTGAGCTAGTAGAGATTGCATTCAAAGATAAATTGAGTCCTAAATTTTGATCATGCACACATTGAATGATTTTTTTTTTTGTTGGAAAATGAATTCCATTTTGGAATGATGCATGTAAATGCTAATGTAAATGATAAAGAAACCTACTTGGAATGACTTACCTTCAAGGAGGATAGAGATTTGAGATAGTTGGTGTTACATGTCTAGGACCCATACCTTTCTACGGTCGCCCAAAGCATGGTAGTATTGGGTTGTCTAGGACCCGAACCTTTCTTCGGTCACTTTGACGGAAAAAATTGCTTTTCCAGGACCCGTACCTTTCTACAGTTGCCTGAATGAGAAACTACTTTTCCAGGACCCGCACCTTTTTACGGTCGCTTGTTAGAGCAATAAATATTGTCTAGAACTCGTACCTTTCTACGGTCGCCTGAATGGGGAAATTTCTTTTCCAAGACCTGTACCTTTCTACGGTCGCCTAGCATGAGGTTTTGCTTAGCTAGGACCCGAATCTTTCTTTGGTCACCTAGCATTGTAGCATAGATCATCGACTAGGACCCGAACCTTTCTTCGTTCGCCTTAATCGATCGAACGGAGACAAATCTTTGGGGGACAGCTCGACCAAGTCGAGTGTCGGTGCACTTGAGAAAGAATACCTCCTAAGCACGCCGATTTGATAGGGGGACTCTGGGTTACAGAAGCACGGCATGTCAATGAAAGGGACTTTGGGCTACGAAAGCATGTCGGAGTCAATATAAAGGGACACCGGGCTACGGAAGCACGCCGGGTCGATCATGAGGGATATCGAGCTACAAAAGCACGCCGAGTTGATGAAAGGGACTCGGGCTACGAAAGCACGCGGTCAATATAAAGGAAATTCGGGCTACGGAAGCACGCCGGTTCGATAAAAGCGACTCTAAGTTACAAAAGCACGCCAGGGCAATATAAAGGAACTCCGGGCTACGGAAGCACGCCGGTTCGATAAAAGGGACTTTGGGCTACGAAAGCACGCCAGGTCAATATAAAGGAAATATGGGCTACGGAAGCATGCCGGTTCGATAAAAGGGAATATGGGCTACGAAAGCACACCGAATCTCAAGGCTTCGAGGAGCAACTTGAATGTCAAGTATTACTCGGTCTTAGAGCAAAGCGGTATGCATTCATCAAAGAGGTAGACAATCGAGCTACTTTAAAATGCACATTTCAAAATTCAGTGAGGTTTTCATCAATTCAATCAAGGTTTATGCATAATGACTTTACCATACTTGCATCACCCAAATTTCCATAGGAGAGAATTGTCGTTCAAGACAATGTCATGAGAGACTTTCAATTAGAAAGGACTTTCACTCACTCTCATTCACAAGGACCATTTTAGGAGAATCACTCCATCTCACTATCATCATACCAACAAGGGTCCAAGTATTCTCGCAAGCAGTATGACCTTACCAATCTGAGAGGTCTTTAATAGGGACCGTAATATGGGCTTGGTCGACGACTTAACAAAGGGACTCTTTGAGTTAAGGCAATTGAAAGAACAATTCTGTAATCATCTTCGGGTTTACAAGTCAAGAATCCTACAAAATGAGAAAGAAATAATCTTGCTTGCACCTTTTTGAGTGATGCTTAGGACATGTGAACCCCTACGTTAATTCAAGTGCCATAATAAGAAGAGACTTTGTAAGGGACGTAACGAAGGCTAGGTTCATGGGTTGAGAATGTGAGTGCTAGTATGAACACCTAGAGGGGGTGAATAGGTCTGAAAATAATTTTTCGTAAGGAATAGTAAAAATATTTTACTTTTAAAACTGAGTCTGAAGAGCAATAGACTTTGAGCTAGTTCAGACTTTAGCGAGTTAAATAGAACTACGAGCAAAATAAAGAAGTTCATGGAAGAGAGTATGAACATAGAATTTATAGTGGTTCGGCTTAGATCAAGCCTACGTCCACTCTCCCACGCTGACAGCCTTCGGCTGGATTTCACTATGAATCAAAAGAGAAATTACAATCTTGCGATCTTTGATTTTATAATGAAGAGTATCTGTTGCACTCTCACGAAGTCACACTATAAATCTCTCTCTTTTGAGTGCAATTCAGAGCTCAGAGTAAGAGGTATCAAGTAAGTAGGAAGCTTCAAACTTTGGAATTTCTCTTTCACGCACATTCTCGAACAACTGGAGTGTCCTCCTTAAATACTCCTTCATGCCTTCTCAACCGTTGGCATTTTCAAAGAAATTCTTCCAATCAACTCGTTGGACAGAATCAATCAAGGAAATCTCGAGTCGTTTGAAGATTGTAATGAAAGCTCGTCAATCCTGTTCGCCCATACAATTAGTATCTTGGTTTCCATAAGTAGATTCTTTCCAAAAATACTTGCATTCCAAAAAGATTTGAAGTATCTCAATTGATTCCAATAAAGATATTTAATCTCGTAGGTGATATCTCCAACTAGAAGTCCATATATAATTCATACAAACCAAACTCTTGAAGAAATATGGATAATCCCTTATCTGGAAACGTCTTCATCCTTCACTTTCGTTTAGTTTGGAATTTGTCAGAGTGGGCATATTTTGACACAAAGTCTGGGAGTCTTCAGACCCTGACACAAAGTCTGGAATTCTTTAGAATTTGTCACAGAGTCTAGAATTCTTCAGAATAAACTTTGGATAAGTTTTGTCAACTTGAAAACATCAAATGAGTTTTCTCCAACAATCTCCCCCTTTTTGATGGTGACAAAATTTCCCTGCAGATTTAAAGATTTATAACCTGCAAAACAACTCTTAGCAGTACATGATATCTTATAAAACCAGTTAGTTAAGGATCTGAATAACATCGATTCTGCAACCATAGAAAACATGGTAATCTTGAAAAATTAAACATATATCAAGATTAAAACATCCATATCCATAATCATCACAACTGCAAGAGTTGCTGCAGAATAAGTGTTCAAAACAAACTTAAATCAAATCTACAAAAAGTTGAAAGTTCTCAAAGAGTAAGTTCAAATCTAAGTTCAAATCTACAAATTCTCTCCCTTTTTGTCAACAGCAAAAAGTGGAGAAAGTCAAAATAGAAGTGAGATAAAAAGAGTCAGGGTTGTCTTGGAATTCGAACGAGCTGGAAATCCCCATCGACTGCACTACCTCTTCAACCTTCTGGCACTGGCGATGAACATCCTAGATTTGATTCTGAACAGTCTTGAGCATCTGGACAGTCTCATCATTCTTGACCACAGTTTGAGAAACCTGTTGATTCAAAGTCTGTACCTGTGTGTCCAAAGACTGTACCTTCCCAGTGTGAAAATCGAAGAGGTCTTCAAAGCAATGTGAAGTTTTTGAATTTCATACTCCATAGCGTATTGTTGAGCTTTGACCTCCAAAAGGAGTTCCATCATCCTTTGATAGTCAACATTTGATTCTATTTGCACGTTAGCTTCAGTGAATTCAGTTCGTGGAGAGTTCAGAAACAAGGGAACATCAGCTTGTCTACCTCCATGACTCGGAGTAGATTCTTCAATGTCAGCTTTAGGAAAATGAGAAGCATGTACATCTTTTAGGTCTCTGGAGATCTATTGATGCCATCACTCGCAAAAGGAGGTGAAGAAGTCCTTGTTTTCTCAACAGCTCCCCTTATTTCTGTGCCTACAGGTGGAGAAGGGATTCTTTCTTCTTGAGTCTTCTCATTTTCAGAACAAGAGTGATGTGCTTTCTCTGGTCGTACTTCAATTGGACCACTCCGAGTTGCTTCAGAATCTTCAGATAAAGATATGACAATTGTTGCCTCATAAGATTCATCCTCATGACATTTTCCTTCTTCATCTCTTCCTTCTTATTCTCATGCTGCTTCTTCTC
Organism: Eucalyptus curtisii; assembly: GCA_017140595.1. NCBI lineage: Eukaryota > Viridiplantae > Streptophyta > Magnoliopsida > Myrtales > Myrtaceae > Eucalyptus > Eucalyptus curtisii. The sequence continues at coordinate 31,963,560 of CM029503.1, read as the reverse complement.
TTGCTTTTTCTTCCTTCTCTGGTTCTACTTCTTCTTCTGGCTCTGTCTCTTCTCTTTCTCTTTCTTCTCTGTCCAATGGTTTCTTAGCACCAACAGAACCTTGAAGATTCTTCAAGGCAATGGCAGAAATTGTAAGGTCATCATCATCCTCTTCGTCCTGCAGGATGAGAGATCTTCTCTTCTTCACAGGTTCAAGCACAATTTCTTTGCCTTTCCTCTTTCTTGCAGTAGAATCTTCTTTGGTTTTTCTAGAGGACACCTTCTTCAAGCGCTCAATGGTCTTGTTCAAATCCTTCAGCCTCATCTTTGAAATCATCTTTAGTCCTATCACCATAGGAGCAACAGTTCTGTGCATGTGCATTAGGATAGTATGAGGGAGTGAAAATCTCATCCCATTGGAAATTGCAAACATGAGTCTTGCTTCGAATTTGGAGACATCAGTTTTTGATGCAGCCTTTGGTCTGATGCAGTTAATGACAACTTTATGCAACTGAACATTTGAGGTTGACAGTCTGGAATAAGTAATGCTCCCTTCTAGCAATCTGTCATTGACAAGAAATCGCGTTGCTTGACCAAAAGAGAAATTGATTGGTTGGAAACCACTCATTTCCACCCTAATAATGTCAGCTTGTGTTCCATCCACCACATAGGCATTGTCACTCACAGTGAACCGAATCCAATTCTGGTCAAGAAAAGATAGATTCGAATAGAAGAATGCAGTCAACTCGGGATATGCAGCAGTTGTCTCAGAACAAAAATTCTCGAGTTGAAGGAAGGCTAACTTCTCCCTCAAGTTAAGCTGGATTGAGTCTAAGAAATCAAAATCCACGCAGTACAAGGGTTCATCACCCCTCTCTTTAGCATCCGTGAGTAAACCTTTTTGTGTTCCTTAGAACGAAACAACTTCGTTCTGTCTCCAGGAACATCTGCAGCAACACCAATTCTAGGTTGAAAATTCGAATAAAATCTTTCATCATCATCCTTGTTCTCAGGATGATTCGAACCGAACCTAGGGTCTGCAGGAAAATGAAGAAAGGCATTGTCTGCGATCTTTTTGGTGCTATTCCCAACTGCTCCATCCTTCTCAAGAACAGAGTCTCATTCTTATAACCTTTCTCTCTTAATAACTCATCGATAAAAACCATAGGCATACCACCCTGCTTCAAGTGAGAGTAAAGCTTATAAAGAACCTGGGGTCTGGAGGCTCTGAGAGGTTCTGTGTCTTCTACAACTTCCTCTTCCAGAGGTTGGCGCAGATCATTCTGAGTAAAGTGCTGCGGAGAATGTTGCGGAGGGTTGCGCGGAGAGTCTTCCTCAGTAAGATCAAAATGCGTCTGTCCTTCCGGCATGCTTCTCGGACCTTGACTAGCAATTCAGGAGGATTTCCTTTGGTGAGACATATTTGTAGGCTTGGAGGATTTCACAGACCGATTCGAGTGAAAAAGATGGAAACTTGCGGAACAAACTTAAGAGTAGAAACAGGAGAGTAGGAACAAGAGAGAGTAGAAACGAGAGAGAAGGAGTCTGTATTTAGGGTTTGTAAATAAGTGCTCGAAAGAAATAGAAGAGGGTATATAAAGAAAATGAAATGTCATAAAGAAAAGAAATAATCGAATTGTCACGGAAAAAAAAACTGCATTTTTCTAAATAAACTAAAAATAAAAACTGCCAAAAATTCAAAAATTCGAAAAAGATAACTTCCAAAAATAAAATAGGCAAACAATGATTCGGTTAATCATACATTTTCATTCCAAAAATAAAATACTTGGGTTCGAGACATTCTCTTATCGAAGTAGCGTCGGAAATTCTGTGTCGACCAACATCAAACTTTACTCCAAAATAGAAATAATATTCGCTTGGTGCGAATAGACTCAAATAGACTTTTCTCCAGGGGCTTCGCGAAGATGTCTGCTAGCTGATTCTTCGAGTCAATGAACTGAATCATAATCTCCCCATTCTGGACATGATATCTTATAAAGTGATGTCGAATCTTTATATGCTTTGCCCTTGAATGAAGAATTGGGTTCTTGGTGAGATTAATAGCGCTGGTGTTGTCACATTTGATCTCGTACATGATTCTTCAATCCCAAAATCTCTTAGTCGTTGTCTTATCCATAGGATTTGAGAGCAACAACTCCCAAGAGCAACATACTCTGCTTCTGTAGTTGAAAGAGCCACAGTACTTTGCTTCTTTAAGAACTAAGATACCAACATATTTTCCAGTAGTTGACAAGTGCCAGATGTGCTCTTTCTATCGACTTTACAACCTGCTAAATCAACGTCTGAATATCCAAGAAGAGTAAAGTCTCATTCTTTTGGATACCACAGACCCAGCTTTTGACAAGTTGCAACATATTTAATGATGCGTTTTATAGCACTTAGATGAGATTCCCTAGGATCAGACTGAAATCTAACACAGATGCAAACACTAAATAAAATATCAGGTCTAGAAGCAGTAAGGTAGAGAAATGAACCGATCATGCTTCTGTATAGCTTCTGATCTACTTTCTTCCCTTCTTCATCCTTGTCCAGTTCCGAAGAACTTAACATTGGTGTCTCTGTTTTCTTGTAATTCTCCAACCCAAATTTTTTAATGAGATCTCTGGCATATTTTTCTTGGTGAATGAATATACCTTTCTTTGATTGTTTGACTTGCAATCCCAAAAAGAAAGTTAACTCACCCATCATGCTCATCTCGAATTCATCCCGCATAGTTCATGAAAATTTATTGCAAAGACTTTCATTAGGAGAGTAAAAAATAATATCATCTACATAAATTTGTACCAGCAGAAAGTCTTTTCCTTCTTTCTTTATAAACAAGGTAGTATCAACCTTTCCTTTTTCAAAACCATTTTGAGTTAGAAACTTACTCAACCTTTCATACCATGCTCGAGGTGCTTGCTTCAGTCCATACAAGGCCTTTTTCAGTCTGTAGACTAAGCCTGGCTTTCTTGGATCTTCAAATCCTGGTGGTTGTTCCACATAGACTTCTTCTTGTATGAATCCATTTAGGAATGCACTTTTGACATCCATCTCGTTACTGGTGCATAGGTCTCGTCATAGTCTATCCCCTCTTTCTCTGTATATCCTTTTGCCATGAGACTTGCTTTGTTTCTAACCACTTTACCATTCTCATCCATCTTGTTCCTGAAAACCCATTTCGTTCCACTAATGAATTTGCCTTTGGGTTTTGGAATCAGCTCCCATTCATCGTTGATGCTAAATTGTCTGAGTTCTTCCTGTATAGCTTCTATCCAACTTTCATCAGACAAGGCTTCGTCTATTCATTCTGGTTCTATCTCAGAAAAAAGTGCCAGAGCACTAGACTCTTCTCTTCCTTTGGATCTGGTGCAAACTCCTTCATCAATGTTGCCAATGATGAGTTCTTTGAGATGACTTGACTTGTGCTTTGTGGCACCCCTCGACGGCCCTCGATCCGTTAGGGTCGCTACAGGTCATTCGCCTTTCACTTGTCCTATTAACATATCACTCTTATACCATTTCATTATAGTGGGTCCGTAAGTCCTGGGGGTTCATATCATTTAAATCGGTCCCAGCGCAGTTCATATAGCGAAAGCATAATCAAATTTCCCTATCCCATACTCCAACCAAATAATGCAATGCACACCAACTACACACACACACACACACACACACACACACACACACACACACATATATATATATAAGTTAGAGCCGAATAACTTTTATTTACATCACTTTAATGGACATTAGGAGTCGGTACATCAAAAGGCCAAGGCTTTTCTATGCTCGGCTATAACCAAAAGTACCCGACTTCACAGCAGTCATGAGCAATGGTCCATCCTCCAGTGTCGGCCATCCAAAAAGTGTCATCCACTACCCATCACGTGCACAATCACACCCAGCCAGGTCCATTGGCTGGCGGCGGTGGCAGCATCCCCATCATAATCCCGTCGCGACGAACATGCATGGATAGGAACTCCTGGACTACGGGGCCATCAGGTAGACCCACGTCGTACAAAGCTATGACTCGAACACGGATGAATACTAGTCCACGAACACCTATACAGGGGTGCTCCGAACACTCAAACTCGACGTCAATAGGAACGCCGTAAAATGTGCCACGTGTGACGGGTAATAGAGGCATCTCTCAATCTGAAATGTTAGTCCCCAAAAGGGGTGAGTACAACCACTCAGCAGTAAAGATCCATCAAACTACATAATGCAACAAACAAGGCAACCAAGCTTTCAGGTGAGATGCACATATCATCCATGCAATCATACATATGTCTCCATGAGATCCATCCAATGCCTTGATGATCACACTTCCAAAACAAAACAATACCAATTCAAGTTCATACACAATTTATATCCCATGCCATATGTATACACACATGCGCATGATTCAATTTCCATATTGATTTTTCAAAAGGATCTCATTTTTCTTCCAGGGACCAGCGTTTGCATCCCTCATATCTCTCTCACCCAACCTGGCATCGCGAAGAACCTCCAGCACACACCTCCGGGCATCCGGCACACACCTCCGGGCATCTCGCACCCCAACTGGCATCACGAGACACCTCCGGGCATCCGGCACACACCTCCAGGCATCTCGAAACTCCCGAGGACATCCGGCACACACCTCCGGGCATCCCGACACTCCCAGGGCATCGTCAACTTAGCCGTCCCACGGTATCATCATTATCATTACACATGGATATATCTCACTTTGGAAAAATGCCATTTGATGCAATAATGCCAAAAGTTTCATTTAATTTATAAAATTTCATCAATTTTGATGTCATATGAAATGCATAAATGTCACCACGCATGCTAAATAGATAGCAACTCAGAATAACACATCTCATAGAGTAATTTATTTGTTCTTAAAATTAAAACGAATTTCGGATAAAACATATTACACTTCTTTAATTGAAATTATGGAAAAATTAGTAAATGGTCTTAATAAATTCTAAACATTTAACATGTTGTAAACAAGACCTAGAGAAAGAGTTTTTACAAAGAACGCCATGTCAAGAAAGTTTCATATAAATCGCATAGGTCCATGCATCACAGCAAAACAAATTCCAACACTACTTTTGCACAGTTTCAGTAATAATTTCGATTAAGTCCTTAAATGAATTCAGAAAATTCTAATATTTTAATATGTTATATTTAAGACCTAGAGGTAAAAGTCCCATGAAGAAATCAAAGTCTAATTCATTTTGGATTAAAAGCTATAATTATTATAACTCTCCCTAACCCTCGGTTCAATCTCCAGATTTATCCATTTCAAATAAAAATCGTTTCCCCTACTACTACTTGTCCGTTTATTCAGTATGTTACTCCTTAAGATGTCGTCTACAACTTTTATCAAGGACACGAGATCAAATTCGGAATGGATAATTGCACAAAATTCACAGAATCGCAAGGGGTCAACATAACAGTTTCCAGATCTAGTATCTTTGAAGAAAAATGGTTTCACCAACCAATACTTGTCCATTTCTTCTAAAGTTTTAATATGTTACTCTTCAAGAAGTCATCTACAAGTTTCATCAAGGACACAAAGTAAGATTGCAACTAGATAATTACCTACAATTTGCGGAATCACCAGAGGTCAAACTGTTTTCCATAGAACAGTTTACTAGCTTAAGGTACTACTCCCAAATTTTCGAAAATTCTAACATCTAGCACATCCGAAATCTACTTCACACACAACCACAGCAAGCATCATGTAGATCAAGGGACTTCACTTGCCTTAAGTTCAACAAAATCAAACAAGCAAAACGGTGACTTGAGGCTTCGGCGGGCTTGATCGACGGCAGCGGCTAGGCGGCGTCGACGGTGGAAGACGGCCTTCCTCTTCCCCCTCACGGCCCACACTTGCCCTTCTCTCTTCGCTCAAACTCTCCTCCTCTCTCTCTTGCTCGCTTGCCCGCTCGGTCTCACTCTCTCTCTTTTGGCGGTTCCTCGAGCAATCCGCCTCCCCCTCTCTCTCTTAATCTCTTGATTAACTAAGTAATCATTAGATTGTGCATGTAGGAGACACTTGGCTCCAAGAGGAAGACAAGTGGAGGAGGTGGCGTGGGGCTGCTCCATCCGGTTTCCCTCGCTCCTTCGGTCGAAGGCTTTGTGGGCTTCTTGGGCCGGGCCTTGGTCGGCCGAATGGTGGGGGTTGTGGGCTTCTTTGGGCCGTTCTAGGCCTTAATTAAATCAGCCCATATTTGCTCCTAATAATCTACCTTAATCCTCACTTATATAAATACATAATTACAAATATTCACATGGCCATACAATATTGCAACATAAATCAAATGAAAATCCAACTTATAGAGTACACGGCCAAGAATAGAGAATTTCTTATCAATTTATCTTTTAGCACAACCTAGATCACACATGAGCATATAATATATTTCCCATAAAATAATAATCCATTCAATGCTCGGCCTTGTTTAATTGAAATCCGTTAGTCTAATGACTATAATATAATCCGATGTGTGGAATCCAAAAATTTAGACGATCCCCGGATAGGTGACGGTCACCGAACTGTGGCATTGACATTATTTACAGGCATTAATTTGTATTTGTTCATTTGAATTTATATTTTATTTTATTTTTGAACTGAAAGGACGGAATTCGGTCTTGTGTAAGAAATGTGCGTGCTGAAATTTAAAGAATTAATTTTCTGAGGATGTTGAACGGCACACAAGAATTTCGAGTGTATCCTTGTATATGAGGCAATTTAATTATAGGATATTAAAATTAATTTAGGTAGAAACCGAATGCGTAATAACTGTATAAAAAAAAGAATTTTGGGCTTTATTTTAAGGACTCTTGGGCCCAAAATTTCGGGCCCAAGCAAGCCCAAAGAAACCCCATGGGTGTCGACCGGACCAAGAAGGGGAGGGGGGAGTGCATGTCCTCCAACACTTGTCTTCAATTTTGCCTCCACTTGTTCTCTCCTTTTAGCCATTTGTCCATCTCACAAGAACACTTGTCACCTGCATGCAAAAATTGTGAATTAGTTAATCAAATGAAAGCAAAAAGCTTTTGGTTAGGGAGAGGGCAACCGAGAGAGAGGAGTGTTCATGCGAGAGAAAGAGAGAAAGAGAGAAAGAGGAGGAAGAAGACCGGCCGCCGTGCATCCGCCTAGCTGCCGCCGTCGAGCCCGCCTTGCCCCGCCGTTGTGTTTGCTGTGATTTTCTTTGGATTTGAGGCAAGTAGAGTCCATTGATCTACCCGTTGCTTACTGTAATATGTGTGTGGTGAATTGTAAACTTCGGATGTGGTAGAGGTGATGAATTTTCGAAGTTTTGGGGAGAAGTGTCTTAGCTTAGCATTTTGTTTTCTAGAAAGACAGTCCGACCTTTGATGATTTTGTGAGCTGCTGTAATATTCTAGTTGGAATCTCGCTTCGACTTCTTGATGAAAGTTGTAGAGGACTTCTTTAACATATCAAAATTTCAGAAGAAATGAACAAGTATAGACCAGTGAAACTATTTTTCTTTGAAGGAGTTAGATCTGGAAATTGTAATGCTGACCTAGTGTTCTGTGAATTTTATAAAATTATCCGGTTTAAATTTGATCTTGTGTTCTAATGAAATTTGTAGATGACATGTTGAGGAGTAATATACTAAAATTTGAGAGGAAATGGACGAGTTTAGGTTGGTGAAACGATTTTTATCCGAAATGGTGGAAATTGATGCCGAGAGTTAGAGATGGTTCTGGTGATTATAGTTTTTAATCTATCACGAATTTGATTTTGAGTTTTGCACGAAACTTTTACTTCTAGATTTTTTCTATAACATATCAAAATTTCAGAATTTTCGGAGCTGGTTTGGGGTTTATACCGAATTTGTGAATGAAACTGTGCAAAGGCGAAGTTCTGAAATTTTAATGACTGTGATGCATGGACCATACCGCTTTGTATGAAGCTCTTTTGATATGGTGTTCTTCATGAAATATTTTCCTCTAGATCTTGTTTATAACATGTCAAATTTTCAGAATTTATGAAGACGGTTTACTAATTTTTCTAGAATTTTAACTAAAGTAGTGCATTCTGTTTTACTCGAATATTGCTTTATTTTCAAAAATAAATGAATTGCTCTATGAGATATTATGTTTTGAGTGGTTAATTATGCTACATATGTGGTGACATTTAGCATGGCATATAACATCAAAAAGCTGGTTTAGACCTTTGACATTATTGCATCAAATGCCATGTTGAAAATGAGACATATATGTGAATATACATTGTGATAATGATGATACCGTCGGAGGTGTGAGCCGACGATGCCCCGGGAGTCGGGATGCCCAAAGGTTAGAATGAGTCGATGCCCTTTGGATGCCTGATTGTATTTTGAATACATGCCCAGAGGATTTTTCCCCGGGAGTTTCGGGATGCCCGGTGGTATATCGGTACGTAATTCCAGGGGATGCCTGGTGGTATGTCGGTATGTAATTCCGGAAGGCAGGGGTAACCATTTTCATGGCGAGCCCCGGCGATTCCTCGTGATGCCAGGTGGGATGCGAGATGCCCGGAGGTGTGTGCCGGAGGCTCCTCGCTATGCCAGGTTGGGTGTGAGCGATAAATGAGGGATGCAAACACTGGTCCCTGGGAAGAAAAATGATGAGATCATTTTGAAAGATAAAATTGGAAATTGAATCATGCGCATGGGTGTGTGCATATGGCATGATGCATGATCTGCTTATGAAAGTGAATTGATACTATATGACATTGAGAATGCGATCATGAAGGCTTGAATGGATCTCATGGGGATATACACATGATTATGTGGATGATATGAATCATGCTTGAATGGATCTCATGGGGATATACACATGATTGTGTGGATGATATGAACCGTGCATATGTGTGTGCATATGGCATGGAAAGAATCTCATGGAAATACAAACATGACCGCATGGTGGTATATGCGAGATGGCATGGTGATTTATGTATGATTGCATAGGGATGTATGCACGATTGCATAGTGATATATGCATGACTGCATGGAGATGTATGCTCGTTTGCGTGGATGATATGTGCCTTATTTGTGATACCTTGTTTGTTCTGTCTGATGCATCGTGTAGTTTGATGGATCTTTACTGCTGAGTAGTTGTACTCACCCCGTTTGGGGACTAACATTTCAGATTAGACAAGATACCTCTGCTACCACTGCCACCAGTAGATGGATCGAGTGGTTGGATATGACCGTGAGGAGGAGGATAGCAAAGGAAGGAACTTTTGGACGTCGACACCGGGTCGATGGACCTTAAGTATACAACTTGTTGTAAAAAATGTCGGTCATCTTTTGAAGTATAGCCGAGTATAGAAGACTACGGCATTTTGATGTACCAATGAATGATGTCCATCTGGTTTAAGTAAATAAAAGTGTTCGGCTTTTACCTATAAATGTTTAGTTGGTGTGCACTGTTTTATGAATATAGGGAAGGGAGTTGTTTGATACGCTTCCGCCATATAAATTACGCAGGGACCGATCTAAATGATATAAACCCCCAGGATTGATAGACCTTCAGGTCAGGCAAGAGAATGGTAATCGAACTGTGGTGACCCTAACGGTTCAGGGGCCGTCGAGGGGTGCCACACGATGGTTCTCCCGATACCTTTTCATGGGTCGCAGTGTATCTAGGGATCGTTATGAAATTTTAGGATGCCACAATTCTCTCCTCCTTAGAGAATTTCGTCCTCGAAATTAGATAGTACTTGTGTCTCTTTAAACAAGTGAGGGTACCTTTCCCTCATTTCATTTTCACTTTCCCATGTGGCTTCCTCCACATCATGATGTCGCCATGATATCTTAACCAATAGTATTTTCTTCATCCATAGGACTTGTTCTTTTCGATCTAATACTCGTATTGGCTCTTCTATGTACCTCACTTTCTCATCCACTTTGATGGCTTCATGATCGAGTATGTGTCCAGGATCGGGCTGATACTTCCTTAGCATCGATACGTGGAATACGTCATGCAAGTTCTCTAGCTTAGGAGGTAAAGCTAGTCGATAGGCTACATCCCCTATCCTTTCAAATATCTCGAAAGGTTCAACGAATCTAGGGCTCAACTTACCCTTCATTCCAAATTGAGATATTCCTCTCATAGGGGATACCTTAAGGAATACATGATCTCCTACATTAAATTCCAAAGGCCTTCTACGCTTATCTGCGTAGTCTTTCGCCTACTACTCGGGGGCTGTTTTAAGTCTTTTCTTGATAATCTCAACAGCTTCATTAGTAACTTGCACTAATTCAGGTCCTGTCAATCTCTTTTCACCTACTTCATTCCAACAGACAGGGGTCCTGCACCTTTTTCCATATAATGCTTCATATGGAGCCATGCCTATACTTTTCTGAAAACTATTGTTATAGGCGAATTCTATCAAGTGTAATTTTTCATCCCAACTTCCCTTAAAATCAATAACACAGGCTCTCAACATATCTTCCAGAGTCTGGATCACTCTTTCCATTTGCCTATCTGTTTGAGGATGAAAAGCAGTACTAAATTGAAGCTTTGTCCCTAAGGCATTTTGGAGACTTCGCCAAAAATTTGAAGTAAACCTAGAGTCTCGATCAGATGTGATCGTTACAGGAATACCGTGTAAGCATATTACCTGACTTACATAAATTTCAGCAAGTTTATCCATCGGGTAATCTACGCGAACCGCTAGGAAATGGGCAGACTTAGTCAAGTGATCTACTATTACCCAGATCGAGTCATGACCACTTGATGTCCTTGGCAGTCCTTGCACAAAGTCCATCATCACATGCTCCCATTTCCACTATGGTATGTCTAATGGCCTCAATAGTCCTGCGGGTTTGCGGTGCTCCGCTTTCACTTGCTGGCATGTTAAACACTGTGAAACGTGTTTAGCTACATCCGTCTTCATGCCATTCCACCAAAACTGCTGGCGTAAATTTCTATACATCTTTGTACTACCTGGATGAATACTATATTTACTCCTATGTGCTTCCGATAGGATTTCCTTTCTCACTTCTTCATTATCGGGAACACAGAGTCGTCCCCGACACCTTACTATCCCATCTTCAGAGACTTAAAACTCTGATCTTTTCCCTAAAGACACAGCGTTTCGTATTTTCACAATCTCCGGATTAGATTCTTGCAGAATCTTAACTTTCTGAATAATCTCAGGCTCAATCCTTAATGCAGTCAGCATACCGATAAGGTGGTCTATTTCCAACTTGAACTTTGAGTCTACTACTGATTTTAACAGATTCCACTCTGTTATCCTTAAACTAGCCATGTCCATGGCCGACTTTTGACTAAGGGCATCTGCCACCTTTTTTGCCTTTCCTGGGTGGTACCGTATTTCACAATCATAATCTTTTAATAATTCCATCCACCTTCTCTGTCTCATGTTCAACTCTTTTGCGAAAACAAATACTTCAAGCTCTTATGATCTCGTATAGATTTCAAACTTCTCTCCATACAGATAATGTCTCCATATTTTCAAAGCAAATACTATAGCTGCCAATTCTAAATCATGAGTTGGATAATTTAATTCATGAGGTTTCAATTGCTTCGATGCATAGGCTATGACCTTGCCATGCTGCATCAAAACACACCCAGCCCCTTATGTGATGCATCACTATACACCGTGAATCCATCAGACCCAGATGGTATAGTTAGAATTGGGGCTGTAGTTAATTTCCTTTTAAGTTCCTGAAAGCTTCTTTCACATTCCCCACTCCATTCAAACTTTACATTCTTCCGAGTCAATTTCGTTAAAGGGCTTGCCAATTGTGAGAATCCTTCAATAAACCTCCTATAATAACCAGATAATCCCAAGAAACTTCGTATTTCGGTTGGTGTTGTCGGTCTCGGCCAGTTCATTACCATCTCAACTTTTGCAGGGTCTACTGCAATTCCTCCTCCTGACACCACGTGTCCCAAAAATATTATCCGATCTAGCCAGAATTCACATTTACTGAATTTGGCGTACAATTTATGATCTCTTAATGTTTGCAACGCTATCTTTAGGTGTCGTTCATGCTCTTTAGGTCCTTTAGAATATATCAGGATATCATCAATGAAGACAATTACAAACTGATCCAAATAAGGCTTAAATATTCTATTCATTAAATCCATGAATGCCGCTGGTGCATTTGTTAATCCAAATGGCATAACTAGGAACTCATAATGTCCATAACGAGTCCTAAATGCAGTCTTAGGAATGTCTTCTTTCTTTATCCTTAACTGATGGTATCTTGATCTTAAGTCAATTTTAGAAAAGACTGAACTTCCTTACAATTGATCAAATAAATCATCAATTCTAGGCAAAGGATACTTATTCTTTATAGTCACCTGGTTCAGCTGTCTATAGTCAATACATAAACGCATCGACCCATCCTTCTTTTTCACAAATAGGACCGGTGCACCCCAAGGAGAAACACTTGGCCTAATAAATCCCTTATCAAGCAATTCTTGTAGTTGCACCTTCAATTCCTTCAGTTCCATTAAGGCCATTCTATATGGGGCTTTTGATATTGGTCCAGTTCCAGGCATTAGTTCAATTTCAAACTCAATCTCTCGTTCCGGCGGTAATCCAGGCAATTCCTCAGGAAACACATCTTGAAATTCCCTGACTATTTGAATCTCATCGATTTTAGCCTCTTTCTTAGTAAGATCTCTTACTATCGCTAGATATCCTTGACATCCTTCGTCAAGTAGTTCATGAGCTTCTACCATTGAAATAATGACTATAGAGGGGCTTGTCTAACCTCCGAAAAATTCAAAACTAGACTGGTCAGGTAACATGAACCGGATCAGTTTCCTATAACAATCCACCTTAGCCCGATACTTATGGAGCTAGTCCATTCCTATGATAACATCAAAGTCATACATAGCCATTACGACTAGGTCTATTTCCATATCCCTTCCTCCTATTGTTATCTTACATTTTCCACACACCAATGTAGACAATACCATGTTCTTTAAAGGCGTAGAAACACAAAGAGGCGTCTCAAGAGATGTAGTTTCTAACTTATTTAACTGTCTATATCTTTTAGATACAAATGAATGGGTAGCACCCGTATTGAACAATGCATACGCCTTTTTATCATTTATAAGGATCGTACTTGAGATAACATTTTTGGAAGCTTCCGCTTCCTCTTGGGTGACCGCATACACCCTTCCTTGTGCTGGTGGTCTCTATGAATTCCTTGACAAATTTGGTTCGGTACTACTTTGTTGCACCTGCCGCATCGAGCCGGCGCTCAACTGGGATCTCTCTTGTGGACAATCTTTCTTAAGGTGACCTACCTGTCCACAACCATAACATTTCAGCTGTCCATTGCAAGGTCCTGGGCCATGTTGCCCATCGCATCTTCGACAAGCATTACTTTGATAGGGTGTTTTTCCTAAGTTTAGGCCATCCCTGGCTTTTCCAAAGTTTCCAAAATTACTTTTTTTCTTAGATCCCCAGGTTTGACCTTGACCGGGATAGGGTCTCTTACCCCTTCTAATATCACTGAAGTTCAACTGTCTGTTAGACTTTGATTGCCCTCTCACCAATTCTTGCTCCACCAACTGTGCCCTTTCATAAATATCATTATAATCTCTTATATTCAAAGGCACCAGTTGTTTCCTAATATCAGTTCTCAATCCCTTCAGGAATCTCTTAGCTTTTTCCTCTCGATCCTCAATCAGTTTGGGAGCGTATCTAGACAATTCAGAAAATTTTGCTTCATACTGGTCTACTGTCAGCTCCCTTTGTTCCAACTGAACAAATTCAGTAATCTTCTTATCCCTGGCACAATCGGAAAAATGCTTTCTATTGAAAGCTCTAACAAATTCGTCCCAATTTATATCAGTACCTAGTGGAAAGATCGTGTCCCTTGAAGCTCTCCACCAAAACTTTGCATTTCCCTCCAGCTGGTACTCTGCCAAAGTTATTTTCTTAGCATCATTGCAGTTCAACAACCAGAAAATTCATTCCATTCCATCTATCCAATGTTCCGCCTCCTTAGGACTTCCTGTTCCATTAAACTTAGGTGGTTTCAGCTTCAGAAATTGTTCCACCAGTTCTTGAGGGCGACGTTCCACTCCGGGTTGTTGCTGCACTTGTCTTTCCATCAAATTTCCTATATTGGCCAATGCTTGCAGGATGTCTTCCATTCGGGGTTCAGCCCTTGTAGCAGAGGCTTCAGCCCTCGATGGATGAGAACTTCCAGCTAGTACCATAACTTTCTTGCAATTTTCAAGCATTTGCCTCAAGAATAATCTATGACTCAATGTCTCCCTTTAAAAGCAACTACAACTATATATAAGTAACATAAACATGTCACTGGTACCTAAAAGCAACTCATAAAAATTACTAAGGATCTATGAGTGATACCCATCACCCGTTGTTCATAGTTAGTCAGCTATCCTAGTTAGTATCCTACGGTGTGCATTGTCATCATATTCCTCAACTTCCAGATGAGGCTCCTTATCACTCCACATATAAACCTTCGCTCTGATACCAAAATCGGCCTGTGGCACCCCTCGACGGCCCCCAATCCGTTAGGGTCGCTGCAGGTCGCTTGCCTTTAACTTGTCCTATTAACATATCACTCTGATACCATTTCATTATAGTGGGTCCGTAAGTCTTGGGGGTTCATATCATTTAAATCGGTCCCAACGCAGTTCATATAGCGAAAGCATAATCAAATTTCCCTATCCCATACTCCAACCAAATAATGCAATGCACACCAACTACACATCATATATATATAAGTTAGAGCCGAACCACTTTTATTTACATCACTTTAATGGACATCAGGAGTCGGTACATCAAAAGGCCAAGGCTTTTCTATGCTCGGCTATAACCAAAAGTACCGAGACTTCACAGCGAGTCATGAGCAACGGTCCATCGTCCGGTGTCGGCCATCCAAAAGTGTCATCCACTACCCATCACGTGCACAATCACACCCAGCCCGGTCCATCGGCTGGCGGCGGTGGCAGCATCCCCATCATAATCCCATCGCGACGAACATGCACGGACAGGAACTCCTGGACTACAGGGCCATCAAGTAGACCCACGTCGTACAAAACTAAGACTCGAACACGGATGAATACTAGTCCACGAACACCTATACAGGGGTGCTCCGAACACTCAACCTCGACGTCAATAGGAACGCCGTAAAATGTGCCACGTGTGACGGGTAATAGAGGCATCTCTCAATCTGAAATGTTAGTCCCCAAAAGGGGTGAGTACAACCACTCAGCAGTAAAGATCCATCAAACTATGTAATGCAACAAACAAGGCAACCAAGCTTTCAGGTGAGATGCACATATCATCCATGCAATCATACATATGTCTCCATGAGATCCATTCAATGCCTTGATGATCACACTTCCAGAACAAAACAATACCAATTCAAGTTCATACACAATTTATATCCCATGCCATATGTATACACACATGCGCATGATTCAATTTCCATATTGATTTTTCAAAAGGATCTCATTTTTCTTCCAGGGACTAGTGTTTGCATCCCTCATATCTCTCTCACCCAACCTGGTATCACGAGGAACCTCCGGCACACACCTCCGGGCATCCGGCACACACCTCCGGGCATCTCGCACCCCAACTGGCATCACGAGGAACCTCCGGCACACACCTCCGGGCATCCGACACACACTTCTGGGCATCTCGAAACTCCCGAGGACATCCGGCACACACCTCCGGGCATCCTGACACTCCCGGGGCATCGTCGACTTAGCCATCCGACGGTATCATCATTATCATTACACATGGATATATCTCACTTTGGAAAAATGCCATTTGATGCAATAATGCCAAAAGTTTCATTTAATTTATAAAATTTCATCAATTTTGATGTCATATGAAATGCATAAATGTCACCACGCATGCTAAATATATAGCAACTCAGAATACCACATCTCATAGAGTAATTTCTTTGTTCTTAAAATTAAAACGAATTTCGGATAAAACAGATTACACTTCTTTAATTGAAATTATGGAAAAATTAGTAAATGGTCTTAATAAATTCTAAACATTTAACATGTTGTAAACAAGACCTAGAGAAAGAGGTTTTACGAAGAACACCACGTCAAGAAAGTTTCATATAAATCGCATAGGTCCATGCATCACAGCAAAACAAATTCCAACACTACTTTTGCACAGTTTCAGTAATAATTTTGATTAAGTCCTTAAATGAACTCAGAAAATTCTGAGATTTTAATATGTTATAGGTAAGACCTTGAGATAAAATTCCCATGAAGAAATAGAAGTCTAATTAATTCTGTATTAAAATATATAAGTATTATAACTCTCCCTAACCCTCGGTTCAATCTCCAGCTTTATCCCTTTCAAAGATAAATCGTTTTCCCAATCAATACTTGTCCGTTTATTCTAAAATTTCAGTATGTTACTCCTCAAGATGTCGTCTACAACTTTTATCAAGGACACAAGATCAAATTCGGAATGGATAATTGCACAAAATTCACAAAATCGCAAGGGGTCAACATAACAGTTTCCAGATCTAGTATCTTTGAAGAAAAATGGTTTCACCAACCAATACTTGTCCGTTTCTTCTAAAATTTTAATATGTTACTCTTCAAGAAGTTATCTACAACTTTCATCAAGGACACAAAGTAAGATTTCAACTAGATAATTACCTACAATTCGCGGAATCACCAGAGGTCAAACTGTTTTCCATAGAACAGTTTACTAGCTTAAGGTACTACTCCCAAATTTTCGAAAATTCTAACGTCTAGCACATCCGAAATCTACTTCACACACAACCACAGCAAGCATCATGTAGATCAAGGGACTTCACTTGCCTTAATTTCAACGAAATCAAACAAGCAAAACGGTGACTTGAGGCTTTGGCGAGCTTGATCGACGGCGGCAGCTAGGCGGCGTCGACGGCGGAAGACGGCCTTCCTCTTCCCCCTCACGGCCCGCACTCGCCCTTCTCTCTTTGCTCGAACTCTCCTCCTCTCTCTCTCGCTCGCTCACCTGCTCGGTCTCACTCTCTCTCTTTCAGCGGTTCCTCGAGCAATCCGCCTCCCTCTCTCTCTCTTAATCTCTTGATTAACTAAGTAATCATTAGATTGTGCATGTAGGAGACACTTGGCTCCAAGAGAAAGACAAGTGGAGGAGGTGGCGTGGGGCTGCTCCATCCGGTTTCCCTCCCTCCTTCGGTCGACGGCTTTGTGGGCTTCTTGGGCCGGGCCTTGGTCGGCCGAATGGTGGGGGTTGTGGGCTTCTTTGGGCCGTTCTAAGCCTTAATTAAATCAGCCCATATTTGCTCCTAATAATCCACCTTAATCCCCACTTATATAAATACATAATTACAAATATTCACATGGCCATACAATATTGCAACATAAATCAAATGAAAATCCAACTTATAGAGTACACGGCCAAGAATAGAGAATTTCTTATCAATTTATCTTTTAGCACAACCTAGATCACACATGAGCATATAATATATTTCCCATAAAATAGTAATCCATTCAATGCTCGGCCTTGTTTAATTGAAATCCGTTAGTCTAATGACTACAATATAATCCGATGGTTCTCCCGATTCCTTTTCATGGGTCGCAGTGTATCTAGGGATCGTTATGAAATTTTACGATGCCACATGCTTCCAGTTACTGCTTGGTTTGAAAGTTGGTTGATCTTCTGCATTGATTGAATCTTCTCGTTCTGCTTGTTGTTGATCTCTAGAAGTCTGAACCTCTTCGGGGGAAGTAGACTTTGTAAAGTCTAGAACGGGTTCAGACTCTTCAAGTTGAGTCTGGTCTGGTAGATTCTCCACATAATCTTGAAACTTTACGTTCATAGATTCTTCCACGGATTGAGTCTTCTTGTTAAAGACTCTGTAAGCTTTGCTTGAAGTCGAATAACCAAGAAAGATTCCTTCATCTGACTTTGCTTCGAACTTTCCAGATCGATCATTTTCATTCTTTAGAATAAAACATTTATAGCCAAAGACATGAAAGTAAGAAACATTCGGTTTCTTCTCTTTATACATTTCGTAAGGAGTTTTCTCTAGGATAGGCTTTAAGAATACTCGGTTGATGATATAGTAAGCAGTTGAAACTGATTCTGCCCAAAATCTAGAGGATATTTTGCTCTCTATCAAGAGAGTTTTGGTCATCTCTTGTAAGGATATGTTCTTCCTTTCCACAACCCCATTTTGTTCTAGAGTATATGGAGAAGAGAAAACAAGTTGTAAACCAGATTCATCACAAAACTTAGCAAAGTCCTGATTCTCAAACTCACCTTAATGGTCAGTTCGTATGCTCGAAATAACATACCCCTTTTCATTCTAAACCTTCCTGGCAAACTTCGAGAAATAGGAGAAGGTTTCAGACTTACTTGCCAGAAAGTAGACTCAATTGAAGCGAGAGTAATCATCCATAATTACTAGACAGTATTTCTTTCCACCAATACCTTGAGTTTTGGTTGGACCAAAAAGGTCCATATGAAGAAGCTGCAGGACTCGACTTGTAGAAACTTGGTTCATAGGTTTAAAAGAGCTTCTAACATGTTTTCCCAAGACACACGGAGTGCATAACTCATTCTTCTGGTAAGCTATATTAGGAAGTCCTCAAATAAGTTTCTTAGAAGAAATCTTGGCAATTTGCTTCAAGTTAACATGACCAAGCTTCCGATGCTAGAGAGTTGCTTCATCTTGAATAGAAATAAGACACCGAGAGCTTTTTGGGTTTACATCCAGAAGGTAAATGTTGCCATGCCTTCGCCTAGTGAAAGACTAAGAGAAGTCTTGACTCGTTCCAGAACAAATGCCTTCTTGGAAGTTTATTTTAAAACCAGCATCGCAAAGTTGACTTATGCTCAGCAAATTGTAGTTCAAACCTTCCACCAAAGAAACATTGTTGATAGTTAGGCTTCCAATCTTCACAGTTCCACAACCTACAATCTTTCCTTTGCTGTTTCCTCCAAAAGATACTTTTCCACCATTCAGTCTCACAAGCTTTATAAAGCAGCTTGAGTCTCCTGTCATATGCCTCGAACAACCACTATCCAAATACCATTTGATCTTCCTTTTGATAGTGACCTGTGATCAAAAGAAAAATTCAAGCTTTCTTTGGCACCCGGATTTTCTTGGGTCCATGAGGGTTAGTATTAAAAACAATCTTAGCCTAGTTCTTCTTAACTGGTCTTCAAACCTTGGGACATTCTTTCTCAAAATGTTCTGAGCTATTATACTTTGAACATTTGAGTGCCCTTCAGCCAACAGGTTTTACAAAAACCTTTTGAAAATGAGTTTTGTAAAATGCCTTTGCAGGTCTTTGTTTAATTCTTTTTTTTTACTTTGGGAAAATTGATTAATGGAACAGTTTCTGAATTTATACCCAAACCAAATTTGTTAAAGTAGGGTATTTGAACTGAAAGAATTTTCTCCAGTTTCTCAGATTCTTTTGAAAAACTTTTTGTTATATTTGAGATATCACTTTTCAAAAAAATATTTTCCTTTGAGAGAGAATCATAATTTTCTTTCAAATTATCAAAACTTGTTTTTAGATTTTCAAAATTTTCTTTCCAAGAACTTTCCTATTGCCCGAGCTTAGAATTCTCCCTTTTTAGTTCGAAATCCTTTTAAGAGATGATTTGAGACTGAGACAAAGTTCACCTATGAATTTACAGATTTTAACAGGGATTTTTAAATTACTAACCTCAATTTCTTTGTCCGAGTCCGAATCGAGTCATTTCGGTCTCGAGTCTGAGTCTAAATGAGCCATTAGACATATGTTGACATATTCTTCTTCATTTTCCTCACACTTGGTGTCACTCCAAGTTTCATCTTTGAGTGCCTTTTTGTACTTCTCAATTTTTCCTTTCTTCTTCTTCAATAGGGACAATTAGGTATGATATGCCCCTTTTTCTTACATTCAAAGCATATCACATCTTTGCTGGTTTCATTGTCCTCAGTTGGTCTCTTTTGGAAATTTTGCGTGCTCTGCTTCTTCCAGTTGAATTTTCTTCCCTTTCTATTCAGCTTTCTGAATTTTTTTATCATAAGTGCCAGCTCCTCATCGTCCATATCATCATCTGAGTCTGTATCATCATAATCAATGTTAGACTTTAAAGCAATTGACTTCTTACCATTAGGATTTTCTTCATCATTTATCTGTTCCACTTCGTATGACTGAAGCGTGCTTATCAGCTTGTCAACTGATAAAGGCATGATCCTTTGGGTTTCTCTAATTAAAGTCTTCACATGATTCCAGTCTTTTGAAAGCCCACGCAGCAGCTTGTTAACTTTCATTGGCACTGAGATTGGCTGACCTTAATAAGCTAGGCCATTTACAATCTTTGTAAAGTGACTGAACATATCAGTAATAGATTCTCCAGGCTTCATTATGAAGGCTTCATACTTTCCGAGCAAAATGTTTATTTTGGTTTCCTTCACACAGTCAGTTCCTTCGTAGGTAACATGTAATCTGTCCCAAACTTATTTTGCTGTTTCACAAGAAGAAATTCGGTTATACTCAGTCGGAGATAAGGCATAGTATAAAGAGTAGATTGCTTTCGCGTCAAGAGCTTGTCTCTTGGTAAATTTAGCTCGTGTTGCTTCGTCAGCATCAATGACTTCTTTTCTCCGATCTGAAGCTGATGTAGCTTTAGGATTGATCACTTTTTCTATGACATCCCATTCCAGAGGATTTCTGGATCTGAGAAATGCCTTCATCTTGCCTTCATCTTGTTCTTCCAGACATTGTACTCCTTTCCATCAAAGTAAGGAGGTCTGGTGTTGCTCTGACCTTCAACCAAACCTGGAGCCAAAATATTAGCCATAGAGGATCTTTAGCTTAGAAGTAAAAAACTTCAAAAATTAAGCACACAAACTCTGATACCAATTGTGAGTGTTAGTATGAACACCTAGAGGGGGGTGAATAGGTGTGAAAATAATTTTTCGCAAGGAACAGTAAAAATATTTTACTTTTAAAACTGAGTCTGAAGAGCAACAGACTTTGAGCTAGTTCAGACTTTAGCAGTTAAATAGAACTACGAGCAAAATAAAGAAGTTCAGGGAAGAGAATATAAACACAAAATTTATAGTGGTTCAGCTTAGATCAAGCCTACGTCCACTCTCCCACGCTGACAGCCTTCTGGTTGGATTTCACTATGAATCAAAAGAGAAATTACAATTTTGCGATCTTGAACTTTACAGTGAAGAGTATATGTTGCACTCTCACGAAGTCACACTATAAATCTCTCTCTTTTGAGTACAATTTAGAGCTTAGAGTAAGAGGTATCAAGTAAGTAGAAAGCTTTAGACTTTGGAATTTCTTTTTCACACACACTCTCGAACAACTGGAGTGTCCTCCTTAAATACTCCTTCATGCCTTCTTGACTATTGGCACTTTCCAAAGGAATTTTTCCACTCAATCCGTTGAAGAGAATCAATCGAGGAGATCTCAAGTTGTTTGAAGATTATGATGAAAGCCCGTCAATTTTGTTCGCCCATACAATCAGGATCTTGATTTCCATAAGTAGATTCTTTCCAAAAATACTTGCCTTCCAAAAAGATTTGAAGTATCTCAATTGATTCCAATAAAGATATTCAATCTCGTAGGTGATATCTCCAACCAGAAGTCCATATATAATCCATACGAACTAAACTCTTGAAGAAAGATGGATAATCCCTTATCTGGAAACGTCTTCATCCTTCACTTTTGTTCAGTCTAGAATTTGTCAGAGTGGGCAGACTTTGACATAAAGTCTGGTAGTCTTCAGACTTTGACACAAAGTATGGAATTCTTTAGAATTTGTCACAGAGTCTGGAATTCTTTAGAATGGACTTTGGATAAGTTTTGTCAACTTCAAAACATCAAAGAAGTTTTCTCCAACAGAGAAACGAAAGGCTTGTTAGGCTCAAAGATGTGTATAAGGGTCAGAGTTGATGATCATCTTGGCATCGCCACCAGTCTTCTTCTTCACTAGGGACTGTCTTGGTAATGTGCTCCACTAATTGTAAAAACTCAGTATTTATGTTCTTTGAATAATGCTCCATTAGGGATACAACCTTTTACAACTGACAGTCACCTATCTTGACTCTCTCTATGAGCATTGGCGTTGCTTTTACCAGGCACACCGCTTTTTTCATACCTCTAGTTCTCATTCATTTTTTCTTCACTTCTTTTTTCATGGGAATTGGCCTTGCTTTTACCAGGCACACTGCTTTTTCATGCCCCTTAATTCCATTGAATGACCACATGGTGTTTTTTAACATTTGGACTTTTTTGGGGGTCTTTGTCTTCTGTCAGCACTCCAGACCATACTGTTTGAACAATTGCCTTT
Source organism: Eucalyptus curtisii (assembly GCA_017140595.1). Classification (NCBI taxonomy): domain Eukaryota; kingdom Viridiplantae; phylum Streptophyta; class Magnoliopsida; order Myrtales; family Myrtaceae; genus Eucalyptus; species Eucalyptus curtisii. The sequence goes on along the minus strand of CM029503.1, from coordinate 31,941,254 downwards.
TGCCTTGCCCCAGTGTGGGGGATGATCACCAACTGGGTTTAAAGAAATGAAATTGCAGGCTCAAGTGGGCTGTGCAAAGGATATAAGTATGTAAGATAGAGAAAGAAATACTCTTCGTCATCCTAAGGCACTTAAATTACCACATGAATTCAATGTAATAGCACGACTTGAAGATTAATGCAAGTGAAAGCAAGAAAATTTCTTTTCATTTTCCTCACCTTATGTTGCTGTCTTACCTCCAATTTTCCCTAATGTGGAGTAGTTCTTAACAGGGGTAATTTGAAAAGATCTCCATAAGTGTATGGGACTCAAAGAGGTTAAGTAGTGGATCACCTGTAGTGTTTGTGATAGAGACATGAATTGCCCCTCATCATTTCAGTTATTGTACCTTTTGCGAGAGAACTTTTTCCCTTGCGGATATAGAACTTTTTACACTCATCTCACAAGTGTATAAGTAGGGGATTGTGTATAAGGTAGGGCTTGCCTTTCATCATCCTGACACGTCTCATTTCGCATTCTTAAGCATTTGATATCACTCCAATGAATTGTCCATCTTGACATATCTCCTCATGAAATTGGTAAGTTAAATAAGTAAAATCACTATGGAAATTCTCTTTAAGCATGAAAAGCTTTGTGACCATACTCAAAACATGGTTTCAAGCATTCATTCGGGGGATTGTCCCACAAAGGGACTATCTCGTAATGGGTGTTCCTAGATTGCCCCTATTGAAAGGGAACAAACACACTAATTGATCAATCGAGACTGAAAATACGATCTTCGTTTGATAGACGCTCCGTTCTTGCTTTGCCCCTTATGTGCCTTTTTCAGATTCTTTCTCATTAGGCCAAGAAAATAATTCTCTGAAACATAAAGTAAATGAGTCAGAAAATTAAATTGGGCTAACCTAATGCATGCTTTTGGAAAATGATTTTTTTTATTCTTTTTTTTTTTGGATGAAGAAGCATGAAGAAGCCCAGTCCTCGGAATTTCTCCATGGATGATATTTTCTTTTCATTGTTGGATATCGTCACCGGGCTAGTTTGGTGTACCCCATCATGCCCTCAAAATTGGAAATAAAATTGTAATTTCATTGAATAGAATCAAATGAATTACATTACTGGAATGGAAAATGCGAACAAGCAAATCCTAAAACGAAAGCAATAATTGAAACTTCAGAAAGGAGGAAATCCTAAAAAAAAACATTCGATTCGGAACTGTTATATGTCCAAGGTCCAATATTGAAATAATTTCAGAGGTTTTCCCTGACTTTGTCCGTGTCAACAAACAATTCAAAATGCCTCGACTTTTTTAGAATAGGTCCGAGTCAAATAGCAGGACCGGAAATACCTTGCTTACGTATCATTAGAAAATGCATTAACATAAACACGACAGTAAGAAGAGGTAATACAAAAGTGTGTAAACTATAAAAACGAGTCAAAATGGATTATTTCACACTAGCACTTAATTTAGATGAATTAATTTTTTTATCATAAGTGGATTTTGAAATCCTAGAAAGCATAAAAAAAAAAAAAAGACTCTTTCGTAAGAGAGTATGAAGATAAGAACTTGTTCACTCAGTGACAGCATTTGCGCCTCTCATCATTGGGCAGAGGGTTTGTCTGATTACTGCTGAAAGAGAACGCCTTTGTATCCAAGAGGTCTTGGACCTTATGCTTCAAAACATAGCAATCATCAGTGGAGTGACCAACTTCTCGCATGTGATAGTCACATTTTTTGGAGGGATTATATGTAGGATAATGCTAAGGATTTGGTCGCTTTGGCTCAGTAGAGAGTAATCCATTCTTTTAGAGAACAAGCAAAACTTTGGATAGGGGTCCAGGAAGAGGTGTGAATTGTCTTCTAACATTTCGTCATCGACCAGAGAACTGATGTCCTCCACCTTGTTGCTATGTAGAAATCTTAATTGCTAAAGTGCGATTGGATGTATCACGATTCGGTTGAGAATATGCCACATTAATCTCAGCTTCAAGGTCCTTCTCCCTCTTTGGGGTAAATCTTTTGCTTGTAAAGGTTGGCTCATTAAACCATCCATCTCTCAATCCCATCTCAATCTGCTCACCCACGGGAATAAGTTGATTGAAGTTCTCGACATATGTGCTGGCCATTCGGTTATAGAACTCAAAAGGGAGAGTCTTGATGAACAACTTCATCAACTCCTTGTCAGTAGACTCAAGAGTGATTTGAGCTGCCAGATTTCGCCATCTCACAGCATACTCCTTAAATGATTCACTCCTCTTCTTCTCCATTCTCTCAAGATCCTCTTAGGAAGGTGTAATGTCCATATTGAACTTATACTGCTTGAGAAATGGGTCAGCCACTTCATTCCAGGTGTCAAGAAGGTTCACATTCTTCATCACATACCAGCTCAGTGCGGGCTTGGTCAAACTCGCATGAAATGATTGGATTATGAGGGGCTCATTCTTGACATATTGGGCCATGCATACGTGGTACATCTGCAAATGAGCTTTTGGGTGGGAAGTACCATCGTATTTCTCGAACTCCGGCATTTTAAACTTTTTTGGCATCTTAACCTTCTCATACACTGACAAGTCAAATAGGAGTGAACTCCGCGACTCTTGCAATTGCTTCACTTTCTCTTCCAGCTTTGCGAAGTGTTTATCTTGCTTCGTCTTAGAGACGTTGTCAAGCTTAGCCATTTCGGCAGTGACCAACAGTGGGTCATCTTCCAACTCGGGCATGTCGTCATCACCCACTTGGGCCTTGTTTGCCTGCTTCGAAACTACTATCTCAGGAAGAGCAGGCGGGAATCATATTCGCTTGGAGGGACTGGATTTGAGCTGTCGAAGCTGCATAGAGGTGACTAACTATTAGAGTTGATCTTCCATAGTGGAGATATGATCACACATTTCGGTTTGGTCGGCCATTTTAGCTCTTGATCGTGTAATAATGGGCAACGTGGAGGATCCGTTATCACCTAATTTAAATGAATGAAAATATGTAAGCACAAGGTGTAAATAAAGAGCCAATCCATGACAACGATTTATTTTTTTTCATTTGTTTTTTCGTTTGTTCATGAAAAGTTAATACAAGAAGGGAATTTCCTAAAAATGAGCTAGAAAAATCAAGATAGATACCCTAGCAAGGACCAAATTTCCTAAACATGGACTAGGAAAAGCCAAAATTTGAAACTCCCTAATAAGAACAATAAAGACATGTATTGAAAACAAATTCTCCAAAGTTTTTTTGTTATTTTTCAAACAACTCACTTTATGGCAATTTCCTCATTTCATTTCTAATTGACAAAGGAATTAAATCAATGATTGACCTAAATTGTCATGGACGAATCAAAAGTACAACAAAATAAATTGCAAGGTATAGGGATAGAAGACTTACTTCACCAAGAAAAATTGACAGCAACCACATAGACAAGCACATGAAATGTGGGGTTCGATTTCTATCTAAGAAGGCTAAGCAAAGTGGAGTTAAAAGGGTGGGATGACTAGTCGCAGCCTCGCGTACTAAGTCAAGTCCTCTTAATTCCGGCTTAGTCGAATGGAATGTCCTATAGTCACGCAGTCTCGCAGATATGGACAAATATAGTTGACACCATGAAAAACTTTCGGGGAAGAGAATGTCAACGTCTACATAGCAGTCTCGCCTTCAAGGGAGTATCCTTCTTAACACCATCCTAAAAATCCTATCATAGCCTAGGTCTGGCAGCAGGTTGTGTGTGCAATAGTGTAGTGCTTAAAGCAATAAAACATGCACAACAGTTTAAATGCAAACAACACTTCTAATTAGGAAAAATAAATCATTAATCCCAATATCTCCCTGCAAGACGGGGATTAGCAAAGACTACTTCCCTTATACCTCCCATCTGCAAGAATATTTAACATTTGATATTAGAGACGTACCTGGTATCCTCGCTGCCAAACAAAAACATTTTTTAGAAGAAAAAGAAAAATTGGCCTAAGTCCACTAAGAGTTTTAACACAAGTCCCCAGTGGAGTCGCCAAGCTATCGCGACCTAAATTTCGGTTACACCACTTAGGGTTTAAGCTAATGGACTACTAAGTCTTAAACTTAGCTCAAGCTCTTCCAAGCCCATACCAATTCGCGACTTAGGTTCAAGTTTTTTAAATGGATTTTATCTAGGAGTCACCACTAATCAGTTTACGGTAGACCGATTAGACACTTAAGTAAAATAACGGGAGAATTATTTTACTCCTATGAACCAAAGACTCTGAGTACGGGGACTTGGTTACACTAGATTTTTCTAATGCCCTTTCGGTACCATTCTTTTTATTTTCAAAAATATTTTTGTAGGCAGTTTGGATTGATTTAACCTAATTCTTTATCATGCAAAATGATGATCACACGGGTGCTCAGTCATTATTAAACACTCACCGAATCAAATAACTTGCATCAAAAGAATTAAATGCACAAAGAAGCAATTTTTTTGGGTTTTCTTTTATCTTGAAATTAAAAATTACCTATAGAACATGCACTTTAACTACATGACCTTTTTTTTTTTTGGTAAAGTAAGCAATATATTGGGGAAAGCCAAACTGTACAAACGAATCGGCTTAAAAAACTTGCACTCAAGATGAACAAGCTCATTATGAGTGAAAGGAAGCCGAGAGAAGAGCCAAGCAGCTACAAATGAACTACAACGAACAAGAAGGCACTAGACGACATGAACAACCGCTAGATCGAGCAACCAACAAAAGAACCAGGGCAAGCCAGGAGAGGAACCCGCCTTACACCATACGCAAAACCACACACCGAGGGGGAAGAACATCAAATGTCCGGCCTCCGGGATTAGACGGATGGCCGGAGTGCGCCAGTAGCGAAAATACTTGAATCAAGGTCCCAGCTGTGCTATAGTTGCCTATTCCTTATTTCAACATTCCCTAAGGAGAGTGCCTTGTCTTTGACGACATTTAGAAGATGCTTCTTCATGGCCGGAATGGAGATCGGCTCCTCTCTGAAGAAAATATTGTTCCTATTCTTCCAGATGATATGACAAAGCGCATCAAAAGAAAACCGCGCAATGCATTTAAAAGAGTCCTTGCCCGAAAGAAAGGTTGAGGCCCAATGGAGATTCTTAGCCCAAGACCGGTTTCGCCAAGGGAGATTGCACTTGGTTGCCCAAAAGAAAGCCATACTAGCCATGATACGACACTCAAAAAACAGGTGATCAATAGAGTCAGGCACCTCATTGCAAAAGGGGCATAAGCTAGTATCAATCCTACCGTAAGAGAGTAGGAGGGCTTGGGTGGGGAGCCTCCGCTTGGCGATGAGCCAAAGGTGAAACAGGTACCAAGGTGTGATGGTATTATTCCAAACGAATTTATGCCAACCAACTCGGGACTTCTTCCGCCTAAAGGCCTCCCAAGCTGTGGCCACCGTAAACCCCGTTGAGTTTTCCTTCCAACGAAAGCAATCTTGGTTAAGAGAGAGGGAGGGAAGGGGAGACTCCCACAACTCAAAAATTGATCTTATAGCCTGGCCATCTTCCTTGAAAAGGTCTGCAGCTGTAGCCTCCCTAGAAAGACCGGAGATATAGATAAACGAATCCGAGAAAACCAAGTTCAACGGCCCCCTAGGGTGCCAATTGTTAAACCAAAGTGACGTAGATAGGCCATCCCCTATTCTCCACCAGAAGCTAAGCCGGACTTCCGCTCTAAGTTGTAAGATCATCTTCCAGGGCCAAAAGCAGTAAGTCGGCTTCTTCACAACCCAGAAGTTCCTCCTTTTTAAGAAGGTGGAGTGGATCCACTTGCACCACAGCACCTCCTTGTCTGAAAACAAGGTCTAGATATGCTATACCATAACAGCCTTGTTACATGACCTAATTTTACTAACAAACAAATTCTAATTAAATGAATCTAACATGCAAACTATTTGACAGGCACATAATATTTTTGTATTTTTTTTATTGAAATTCGGAATTAATAAAAACCCTAATTAAACTATCTAAAATGGATGGTTATCTAATTTAGTTTTGGGATTAATTTGACTTAAACCCTATCCTATCTTAGAAAACTATTTTTTTTAAGAAAAATGTGATTATTAAAATGTACAAACATTGTCTAAGACCTTATCTATAAAAAAAAATTATTTAGATCCAATCATAATCTATTCCAAAAATTATATAAACATGCAATCTAAAAATGCAATCCTAATTTACGAAACTAACATAGTCCGATGCAATGTGGCATCCTAGAATTTCATGAAAATCCCTAAATATGCCATGAGCCATGGATAGGCGATGGAAACACAGTTATTGTATTTTGTAGCCTTTTAATCCATGATTCGCGATGAGATGTATGGCCAAGTCTTTAATGGATGAATTTTGGGAAAGAGAATTCTATCTTTGGCCATATGTGTGATAAATTGGAACTTATGAATTTATAATTGCAAGTGTATAGTTATCTTAATTTGTAATTTAGTATTTTGATTTGATGGGAATTTAATTAGTTTTTAAAAAGGGTTAATCTTAGGTTAATTAAGCTTGGGTCTCAGGCCCAAGAGGGTTGGGCCTAAGATGGGCCAAGATGGCCGGCCCATAAGCCCATAAAAGGGCTGTCGACCATGCAAAGGGGAGGGGAAGAGACCGGTTTTTCCCTCCCCCATTTGTCCCAAAGAAATTGCCAAGTGTCACCCATGCATACCTAATGATGACTAATGATTGAGGGGAAGAAATTAAGGGAAGATGGTGCCGGTTTAAGTGAGAAAGAGAGGGAGAGAGAGAGGTTCGTCCGAGAGAGAAAGAGAGGAGAGAAAGAGAAGAAAGAAAGGAAGAAAGGAAGAAGAGAAGAGGAAAGGAGGAGAGGCCGTGCGTCCGTCGTTCGTTGCCGCCGTGTCCAGTCGCCGTGTGCTCGCTGTTTGCTCGGTTTAGAGGCAAGTTGGGATTCTTAATCTACTCTTGCATGTTGTGCCTAGAGTGTATGAATGAGTGATGATAAATTTCGGATTGTTTAGGGGATGAAAAACGGACGTTTTAAGAGTGGTATTCAAAAACTAGTAAACTGTTCTTGAGAAAACAGCTCGACCGTGAATGTTCTAGTGGATTGCATGTGACGTTCAAGTTTAATTTTGACTTTTATTTCTAAATAAAAGTTGTTAAGGACTTCTTGAAGTATAACATACTCAAATTTGGGACAAAACGAACAATTATAAGAGGGTGAAATCTCTATTTTTCGGAGAGACTGGATCTGGAAATTTCGGTAACTACCTTTGATGAATGCATGGACTGTAAGGCTATTTTTTTGTTGAAATTTCACTTCTATTTCTTAACAAAAGATGTAAAGGACATACTGAGGTTTAACGTATCAAAAATTTAGAGAAAAAAAATAAGGATAGGTAGGTGAAATTGTGGTTTTTCGGAGGGTTGTGAATCTGGATATTTCGGTACTAGGAACAGAAGTTTTAACCGCCTATATTTAATTATATAGGACGAATCTGACTTTTATTCCTTCATGAAAAATATACCTTAGGGTCTTAAATACCACATAGTCGGATTTCATAATTTTTGAAGGTCATTAGGGTATTTAATCTGAAATATTTCAAAAACCGTGTAATCTGACGCGTTCGGACTTAGTCAGTTTCAATGCGTGGGTCATATCATTTTGTAAGAAACTCTTTCGACAAAGTGTTCTTCATGAAGTACCTGTCTTTATGTCTCCCCTGAAACATATTCAAATTTCATAATTTTTAAAGTTCATTTGCCTATTTAACTGAAAATGTTTCGAAAACTGTGCAAGTTAAGTGGTTATGAAAATGGTGCTGTGATGCTCAGTCTATACCGCTTGATATGAGGGTCTTTTGGTGCAGTGTTCTTCATGAAATGTCTGTCTTTATGTCTTGACTATCACATGTTCGAATTTTATAATTTTTAAAGGTCATTTGGGTATTTAATGGAAATATTTTCTAAAACTGTGCAAGCTGGATTGTGCGGATTTCAAAGGCTGTAATGCATTGACTATTCTGTTTTGCATGAGCCCCATAAATTGTATTGTTGTAAGTGATTAAATCTTGCTGCACATGTGATGATATTTGGCATTGCATATAGAATCAAAAGCTGAATTTGACTTTGTTGCCATTACATCATGTGGCATGATTGATTGTGAGACATAAATTGGTGAATATGAATTATGATGAATGAGGAGATTGTTGGAGGTGAGCCGACAATGCCCTGGGAGTGTCAGGATGCCCGGGATGGGGGGTGCCGGATGCCCGGTTGTATTACGATACATGCCCGGATGTCCTCGGGAGTTTCGAGATGCCCGGAATGGTTGGGTGCCGGAAGCCTCGGAGGTTTGTGCCCGGGGGGATGCCTCGTGATGCCAGTTGGGATACGAGATGCCCGAGATGTGGGGGTGCCGGATGCCCGGTGGTGTGTGTGCCGGAGGTTTCTCGCGATGCCAGGTTGGGGTGCGAGTGATAAAATGTGGGATGAAATTACTAATCCCGGGAAAGAAAAATGTGGTGACCCAATTGAAAGATAAAAGTGGAAATTGAATCATGCATGGTATGGTGACATGTACGCATGGCTGTATGATATGATGTGTATGAGTGCATTGTGGTATGTGCACATGAGGTATGGATATGCATGAATGCTTGAGGATGAGTGCATGGTTGTATATGCACCTATGGCATGATGGTATATGTATGAATACTCGATGATGAGTGCATGATGGTGTACGCACATATGGTATGATGACATATGCATGGCTGCGAGGTAAGTTATGCTTGGATGCATGAATTGATATGTACTATGCTATGGTGTTATGATTGTATTGTGTGATGCATCGAGTAGTTTAATGGATCCTTTACCTGCTGAGTGGTTGTACTCACCCCTTCGGGGACCAACATTTCAGATTAGGAAGATGCCTCTCTCTCCGGTCACGTGGGGTACCTTTTATGGCCTTCCATCTGACGTGGAGGTCGAGTGTTCGGAGATTGATTGCGTTACCATCCCTGGTCTGACGTTTATACGGGTTCGCGTGCTGGTCATGTATGATGTGGGCCTGGTCGAGGGCCCGGTCGTCCAGGAGTTCTTGTCAATTCATGTCCGCCGTGACGGAGTGATGCGGGGGATGTTGCCGCCGCCACCGCCCGACGCACCGGGGTGGGTGTGATGGCCCGTGTGAGGAGTGGAGAGCTGACACTTTTTGAGGATAGCCGACACTTATAGATGGAGGATGACACGTGATCGATATAGGGGTCGAGATCTCTTTTGAGCTGTGGCCAAGTGTAGCTAAAAGTCTTGGTTTTTCTTTTTGGTTGTACCGACCCGAGAAACCCATCATGGAAATATGTAAATAAAAGTGGCTCGGCTTCATCTTTTCATATGATGTGTAGTTGGTGTGCGTTGCATTATGGTTATTGGAGGGAGAGATGGTGAGACTCGTTTATGCTTCCGCTAATAAGTTGCGCCGGGACCGTCAAAAAAAAAAATGCCTATGAACTACGGTTCTTCCACTAAGAGATATAACTAGTGTTCATTAGGTGGAGCGATAGGTACCGTGGCGACCTCGGGTGTTTCGGGGTGCCACATGCAATATTTTGATTTTTGATTTTTATATTTTTTTAGTGTTTTTCCAAGACAAGAAATTATCAGATAAACATTATATCTAAATCAATCAAGACATTCACCAAATGAAGGATTAAAATGATCGAAAAAATAATCCATTGTCTCATGGATTAAATTAACGATTATTTTAACCCTAATCATCACAACATATAAGGAAATTCAAAATTATTAAAAATTCGATCCGAAATCTTACGGATCAAATTAATAATTATAATGATTTAATAAGTTAAAATACTATCAAAATGCCCAAAAAATCCATATAATTAAAAAAATGATCCGACATCTTACGAATCAAATTAGAAATCATTTATTAATTTTGGGCAAAACCCTACAGATAATGCCTAAAGTATTCATAAAATGAACATTGACATCCAATGTTCCAATTTAAATAATAATGAAACTTGATTAAAAAAAACTAAAAAAAAACTACATTGACTTATTTCTTTTCTTTTTTCTTTTTTAAAAAAAGGGAACCGTCACGCGGGATTTGCGACACAATTTGTCTTTGGGGTCGGGGATGGAAACGCGGGCGTTGGGCAGCGGGGAGCGATGATGGCAGCGACGGTGCTGCTAGTGCTCGGGTGAAGGGCGGCGCGAGCCCAAGCTAGCCGGCTGGTATGAAGCTTCGGCAAGGGGACCGTAACGAGTGGACCAGCGGTGGGCAGGGGCTGCTGTGGTAGTGTCGTTCGGGTAGTAGGGACAATCGGCACAGCATGAGGAGGCACGGCAACAGGGGCGGCGGCAATGAGGCGGAGGCGAGCTGCTCTAGCGGTTGCGCGGCGTCGCGGGCGGAGGCGCGCAGGGCGTCGAGTCATCGCGGGTCAACGCAGGTTGTAGGCGAGGCAGCCGCGCGACGGTGGCCTGGAGCGAGCGACGAGCAGTGGTGGTGCGACGAGGGGAACAGAGGCGCGAGTAGCAGGCGATTCACGGGATTTGTAGGTTGCAGGCGAGGCGGAGGCGTAGGCAGAGGTGCTGCGTCATGGCTGCAGTAGGTGTCGACACTGGCAAAGCGACGATGACCAGCGAGACGGGGTGCAGTGACCGGCGGGCGAAGGTGCTGCAGCAGACGTCGGGCACTGGCGAGGTAGCAGCAAAGTGGTGGTGGTGGAGCTGTAGCGACGGGACGTGCAGCAGGGGTGCGGCGGATCAAGCGGCGAGGAACAGGCGAAGAAGAAGAACGGTAACCTTGCTTTTTTTCCTTTTTTTTTTTCTTCTTTTCACCTCTGCCGGCCGCACGTCCTTTCTGCTGTTGTGCTTTTTCCGCTATGCTGACCTTTTGCTGACTTTTGCTTTCCCTCAGAAGAGCTTTTCTTTTTATTTTGTGTTGTTTTCTCTTGACCCCAAAAAGAAAACGAAGGAAGAAGCCCCTGATGGAAAGAACCCCTTTTTTTCTTTTCCTCCTTTGTGTGTCGTTTTTCTTTTACCCCCCTCCCCACGAAGGAAAAAGAAAGACCCCTTTTATATAGGCAGGTGACGGGATCAAGTAAACGATATTCCTTCGATATTTTTTTTTTTTTGTATATTCTGTTCATTGGATAAGATTTTTCATATATTCACTCGACCCATATCCCCTATTCAACGAGTTGTCTTCCTCTTGATATTTCACCGTAAATCTTTCAATCCCCCGCGAAATATATCATTCAATATATATATCGCATGAAGATACGGAAGATTTATCGAATATATGAATATTTTCCGAAAATATCAAATCGTGATTCCTTTTGAGCGAATTTTCGGTGATCGGAGAATACCAGGCTTGGGCCAATTTCCTCTCGCCGTGGGCTTAATCCAACTCATTTTATTAAAATTTAGACCCATTAAGTCAAACCCATCCATTGCCAATCCAATGCAAAAAAAATGCTCCTAAAACTATATGCTATGCAACTTAATTCTAACATTTTTTCAGGGATAAAATTAACCCCTAATTTTTATGCAATAAATAAATAACTGGGTCGCCAAAATTTAGGTGTCAACAAATATCGATTAACAAGCAATCATTCAAACTATCACGGAAAGCATTTACGTGATGATGTTCTGCCTTCCTATTCCCTACTCTCTCCCATCGATAAAGTGCTTCATTAAAATCCCCCAAACAAATCCAAGGAAGAGCATCGAGTGAACTGACTTGTCGCATTTTATCCCATAATCTCAGCCTTTATTGGAATACATTTGAAGCATGTACAAGAGATATTCTCATTTTTGTTCTGGATTCATTGTCTACACATATTATATTCAGCATCTCTTGAAAAGCCAACTCCATTATCACTTCCACCAAGTCATTCCACATCACAGCTGATCCCCCCACAGTCCCTATAGGATTCACCACATAACTAAACTGAAACTTTAAGGTCCTCTTAACTTGATTTACTATATGTTCTTGATTCTTGGTTTTCATTAGTAGAACTAAGTTGGTTTTTCTTGAGCCACTAAGGCTCTAAGGGCCTGAATTGTCAGGGAATTGTGCAAACCCTGACAGTTCCAGCATAATATCATCATTTGTACCCTGGTGGCTTATTCGGGCTGGCCACCAAAGCCCATATTTGAGCTTCTTCCATTGTCTGACTCAAAGTATCCATCAACTCAGCTTCCTCAAACGAATTTACATAAGTAAGTGGGGCATCATAAGGGGAATATCTCTTTACCCTTTTGCTTGCTTGAAATTTGAGTCCCGTACCCTTCTTCACTTTCTCCTCTTTTGATGTACTAGGTTGTTTACAAAACTTGAGAACTCCTTTACTAGCAGACGAATTAGAATCTGGTATTATAAGAGTCTTCTCTGTCATATCCCAGCTATTCTTTTCAAGAAAGGCTCTTTTATTTTCTCATCTGACCTGCTACAATTCTGATTTGACTTAACAGCTTGGTCACTGTTATAAACCATCATTTGGCCCGAGCTAATAGTCGTCTCTACAATATGGTCTTCTTCCATCAGCTCTTCCATAATTTTCTCATAAAAAAAAATTTCCAGAAAGGGCTGTGTTCATTTGCCTCCGCTTTTAACCATGAACCAAAGGACATCTCATTTGCATCATGAAACCAATCTTCATTAAAAGGTACTTTACCACAATACTGTGCATAATGCCCCAATTTTCCACATGAATAACAAAAATGCAGTAATCTCTCATACCTGAAATCCAGCCATAGTTTTTCTCCCTTGTTGCTGTAAATCAATCCTGATTGAAGAGGCGCCAAGATATCCATTGTAACTTTCGCCTTTCCCAATTTATAAGCCGTATAAATCTGGCTTCAATCTCTACTTCTGACATGCATCCAATATCTCCCGCTATTCTTACTACTGCCTCTTCTGATATCCATTCAATGGGAAGTCCAAGTATTCGAACACAGAGCGTGCTTGTATCAAATGTATAACGAGCAGGGGGTATTAGGCTCCCAAGTTTTTAGCAGCGATATATGATTTGCAAATGAGCAGGGGCCCATATTCAATGCTCTATGTCTATCCAGTTCCGAATAAAAACGAAAGCCAAAAGTGCCTAGAGCTAGCAAGTTAATGTCTACCTTTTCAACTCTCCAAACTTTTCTCATTGTGTTCTGAAACGCTTGTATGTTCACCTTTGGATTTTGGTATAACTGTCCAACTAAAGTCAGTCTACTTTCCATTACCTTCTCTGCTGAGATAGCATCATCTACTGCTGTTATTTTCCTTCTTGACCATAAATTCCCCAATCTTCTGCAGAGGGCTGCAACAAGGAGATCTGATTCTTCGATTTCTGCCATTTGATGTCGCCACCAGGATACAGGTTACCAAGGTTACAGAATGCGAACCAAGAGGAATGGTCCAATGCAGGTTAACGAAGTTTCTGGGTATGGGATATTGAGTGGAACACAGAATGAAATGCGAATAAAAAAGTTAGGGTTTAGTGGGATGCGAAATTTAAGGAAATGAGACAAAATACTAGTGGAACTTTTTTGGGTTTAAGAAGGAAAGAAAACTAGGAGTCTGTGGGGATATCCGGGTGGTGGGTCCTCCGCTAGTGTCCCGGGTTTCCTCACGGCTGCCTATGCGGGGGGTTCCCGGTCATCAAAAAAAGAAAAAAGAAAAAAAGAAAACTAGGAGTCTGTGTTTTTGATATTCTGCCATTTGGACTGAGCTGAAAGAAGACGGGAGGAAGGGTCGGAAATGATGCTAGGTGCGTGTGGATTTTGTTTTTTTTAGTTTTAAAGGAAGAAGCTATCGAAATGATGGGAAAGAGCTTAGGGATCTGTGTATATGGCTGTCACCCATCAAGCTAAGGTAAGGGAATGTTGAAGAATGAGATGAATGTACAAGGATTTAGGGTTTTTCTTGGACTTGGTGAAGCTTCCAGAGAGAGCTCTCCAGGTGAGAGAGAAGAAGCGACCATCATCAGTCTTTCCAAGGCCTTGTTCGGCTCCGTGGCCAAGAAATGCTCAAACGGGGGATAAATCGATTGAATAAAGAAGATGCTCGCGCTCTACATGCGTGCATAAATACTTTCATGCCCTTCGAGAGTGAATGGATGAAAAATAAATATATTCCTTCACAAATATGTAGGATTATTCGGTTGATCAAAGAGGACATGACAATCTCTCATTAGAAATAAGGGTTGATATTACGAAAACTCCGAACTGAAATATGAACAGTCAATTAAGTAAATGGCAAAACGTCCGGGTTTGGGACCAACCATTTCCTAGCTTGATTTCATTTAACAAAACTCATGCAATAAATAAAAAAACAACTAAATAAGTGGATATTTAGCAATATGGAAGATTGATGTTCGCAGCAATTTGTGAAAGACAAAGCAAAAAGATGAACCTGCAGATGATGGGAGAAGAACAGTGGAGTGTCAGAAGGTGGAGGGTTACAGTTTTTGGTTTTGGGTGATGTGTTTTCGTGGGTGAAAAGCTTAGGTAAAGTGCATTGAGTAAAGTGCGTATACAAATTTCAGGACACGCCAAAGAAGGGATGATTTCCAGATGGTTTCACCTTTCTTGGATCCTGACGTGTATGAAATCTCGCTTTACCAATGCATTCCTAAGTGGTGTGGGATTCAGGCCTTGTACAGAGCCCTTTTTAAGAAAAAATAAAAAAATATAAGAATAAACTAGAATTAAATCCTATAGAATTGGAGAGGCCGATTCGCAGGCTTAAGGGATAAAGGTGAAATGCATATAGAAGCCCAAAGCACGCTAAAAAGGGAGATCTCGACGGCTCCACATTCCGCAGTATTAAGCATATATGCAACCTCATTCGTACAATCCAATCGATAAGGGACTGTAATTTTCATGAGTTGGTGTGTAAGATGAAAAGTAGTTGAGAAAGGGATATGAAACCGAACGTATACTTAAATATTCTTTTCTTTTGTTTTAGATCTTTATCTTATTTGAGGACAAGTTCGGAATGAAGCTTAGTAAAAGCAAGGCAAAACCTGGCTTCCCTTAATATATAGAAGTTATATCATTCATATATAAATTTTTATTAGCATCAGGCCAAGAAATTGAACATTTTATAAGGGGGTTTCACTTTAATCTTTTATTTATGATTGACATCCTGAAATTCTGATTCTATTTTCAATTGAATAAGTTGGGCTTTTCATCGACGCACTTATAGTTCTATTCTCCAAGCTGATCATTCATAGATAACTAGTATATCTAGTTAAGCCATTAAGGGATTTTAACGCAATAGATTTGAGAATTCGACCAGAAATCGATCGCTTAACCGTGCTAATCTACAAGGGTCAAGACGGCACTGCCAAAATCAATCAGAGATCGGAGATAGGTCGATTCGACTAAGGTATGTGATTAAAGTATGTGTGATTCCACCTAATTGAAAAGTTCTCGTCGAACGACACTAAACCGATTTTTCTGTCATTTCTATACCCTATGCCCGTATTTGAAATCTCGAGATTTTCACCACAATTGAGTCATCAATGAGTCAAAGATACACAATGTGGCTTGAAAATTATCAACCATGGGTCAATTGCACTAAAAATTCCTAAAAGCTACCCGGTAGGTTAGGTCATGTTAAAATCGTGCCCGGTTGAAATTAACCGCGAATTTAAATCCGATTTCAGAAATTGAAAGTTCTATCATGTCACGATTCATTTTAGGAACGTCAACTCATCCTCCAAAGATTTTTCTGCAAACCCGAGATTTCGGCAAATAAATCAAATTTAGGCGTTTTTGGACCGGGAAAATTAGAGGGCCGTTTTTTGTCGCATTTTTTGCCGTCAAGTTGGACTAATTGACAAGGAAAAATCATGAGATGGACGATGGCACCTTGGTTAATTTTACGGGGGCCAATTGAGCTCAATTGGAGAAGGACTAAATGAAATTTGGAGGGAAATTATCCAAATTCGTAGCCAGGGGGGGACAGCAACTTTTGGACCATTTGTGAAGCTTTTTGAGGAAGCCTTGGTGCAGCAAATGGCTTGGGATGAAGGTTGAAGATGGTGGGGGCAAGCATTGAGTGAAATGAGATATTTTGGTTGACATTTGAGACAATTGGGTCCCCCTTCTTTAGCAATTGGCTTCTTCTTCCTCCTTGTAGCTCCTTTATCAATTGTTGAGTGTTTAATGAGCTAAAAATCTAGAGGAATAGCTAGCCAAGCTAGCCAGCCCATCGACCGCCCACCTGAAGCCGTCATCTAGCGGCCGCACACTGCCCGCGAGCCGCGTCGTCCCCCGTGTGCACGACCACCCGCCCGCGCCTCCTGCTCACGCCTAGGCCACCGTCGAGCCCTCCATAGCCGTCAAAGCGATCGCCGTCGCCGTTCCAGCTGCTGTCCACCTCCGTCGAGCTTGCCAAGAGCTGCTACAGCCGCCATTGTCCCACCATGGCCGTTTCAGCCGTAACCAGCTGCTTGATCTAGCCCCTTCGGCCCTTGGACAGAGGCCAAAGCTCAGCCCCTAGTGAGGCTTCCAGGCCCGTTTTAAGGCCCATCTGAACCTCCGTTGGTGTCGTCGCAGCTTGTTTATCGCTCGCCTCCGTGTCACCGTTGTCATGGACTCACCGGCCCGCTAAACCGATGAGTTTACTTGCTAAACTCTGTGTAGGGAGTTAATGATGTTTATTGGATAATTATTTTAGACTAAGTATATATTAGGTGGTTAGTTAGTTTATATTAGTGATTTAAATGCTTAATTATGCATGTTAGGTGGTTAGAATAGACTAATTAAGGGTTAGATATATTGTACTATTTATCTAGATAGGTGCATTAATTTTCTAGGCTTGTTTAGGTGGTTAGATTAGCATTTCTAGTGTAGGTTAGCATTTATTGGATTTAATTTGCATTATTTAATTATTTTTGTAATTTATTTAATTATCTAATATTTTTCGAAAATTATACCGGGATAGTTGGTAACCGGAATTTTGTGTTGATTGCGGTGGTGTGCTTAGATTATGCAATTGAGTGTTAACTTGTACAAATTGAGTGGTGATTGAAATTTTGGTCATTTATTCCAAAATTGTGAAATTTTGTTATATAATTAGAAAATATCGGGTGTTGGGTTTTGACGCCGAAAATGGTTTTAAAGACTATATCAAACAGTGAGATTTTAAAAGGGAGGATATCAGTTTTTCTGGTTCAAATTGACCGTGTACCCACACATGATTATTTTACCGTGTATTTTTAATACAAAGAAAATGGGTCAAGTACATCATTTTAATTGGGACATTTGAGTGCACGATGTCTTGGCCGAGATTGGATGGATGCTTGAATGGTTATGAGAACTCATCCCTGATGTGAGTCGAGTGGACGTTGCCCATATATGGGATGTCCCTCGTCAACGAATGTGGTCGCAATAGATTTTGGACCGATGCTCGTCGGGATTGCCGTCTCGTGTAGACGTTGCCGTGCTCAAAGTGGAGAGACGATGCCTGGTTATGCCAGAAGACTGCCGAACGGCGAGTAGGCCGTGCCCGTTGGGCAGTGATAAAAATTGGAACGCATGATTGAGTGTTTTAACTGCGCCTAATTATGGGACAAAATTATGTGGCACAGTATGGGACGTGTCATAATGATTTGGCTTTATAATCGGGACCCCTGTGGCTATGTGAGGTATGAGATGCAGCATTCCAATTCATTGAGCTTGATTACTGCTTATGTCTGTGATATGAATTGCGTTAACATGCAGGGAGGATCTGAGACAATGTGAGTCTCTATGGTTGTGTGGTTTTACGGTTGTGTGGTTAAGACGCCTCTAGGCGTATTTTTTTCATAGTCGGAGTTTAGGGGGTGAACTTGCTGAGACGTTGTCTCACCTCGTCGTGGGCTCATTCTTTTTAGGTCCTTAAATGGCGGTCCCTCCGGTACGTTATGATACGGGGTTTGAGAATAGATTTTGAGCATACTTTTCCCTATTCCCGGAGAACCACTCGGGTTTAGAGCTCGTAGTGACCACCATGGTATGGATCGATGAGGACCTACCTCAGTTGGTACCTCACCGATATATAGCATGGTTCATTCGCTTTCGATAAAGGGGTCGAGAGGGTGCCCTGCTGGGTTTCGACGGGCCTCCCATTGGGACCGCGCAATGGGAAGAGGCTCGTCCGATGGATCTTGACACCTCTGATGGTGTCGTGGTGGACCCATAAGCCCCGGAGAAGATTTGGATGAGGAGGATTCGTGTGCCTAGATGGCTTAGTGGCTCTTCCTTTTTGAGTTAGACCCCTTTTTGTATATAAACCCAGTTTGATTATAAAAGGGTGTTTTGTTATGATATCTAATTGTCCTGCTTTTCTATCCCTTATCTGTGTTGTTTGGGGATTTATTTATACACTTCTGCATGTGCAATAAAATGAATAGGTCGGCGACGCGTCCTAGGACGTCGCAAATTTTATTGACCACCGAGGGATATGCACGCGCTCAAGGTTTGGGGTGTGACATCCCCGCCCGGAGTGGTATTAGAGTTGGTCGATAGTGGAGTGATAAGCTGTGATAAGTCATGGGATAGTTAGTAGGAACGACCTTTATTTTATGCTGATGCATATGATTGACAGTTGTTTGGTAGCTTGTTTAGTGTGATCCTCAACTTCTAATTCTATGTGGAATTGGAAAGCAAGTTTCTGTAAATAACTTGCATATTGAGTGATCAGGAGCAGAGGACTCCTAGGAAGAGGACCATTGGACCAGTGACTTGGGGTAGAACGCCGACAATGGTTGGTACCCAAGGTGGTCGTGGTAGAGCTCCAGCTCAGGCCAGCGCTAATGGAGTAGCACCGCCTCCAGTCGGTGCTAGGGTAGCAGCCCCTGGCTATCCTATTGTTCAAGCGCTTGAGTCACTTGGAGTGTTGATGGGGGCAGCAGGTCTAGAATCAAGCCGCCGCCACTATTGTCGTCACTACAGCTGCTGCTATTGCTGCCGTTGCTGTAGCCACAACCGCACCTGCCAAAGTTCCACCTGGGAATATGGTTGTTGAGAGAGAGAGAGAGAGAGGGGTCGATGCACAAGCTCGTGGAGCCGTTCTTGAAGCTGAACCCGCCAAGGTTCACTGGTGCAGGAAATCCCGAGGCTACAACACTTTGGATCCAAGACTTGGAAAATGTTGTCCTGTCAGCATATCAATTGCAGGGTAATGCAAGTACCTGGTGGAGGGCCACCAGAGGTAGAATAGTTCCTGAACGCGTGGTCTCGGTGTGGAACGCCTTTCTCAGGGCCTTTAATGACAACTATTTTTCTGATAGCGCCCGAGAGTAGAAGATGGAGGAATTCCAGCGCCTCGTCAAGGGATGATGATCGTGGATCGTATGAGCTAAATTTGCATAGCTATCACAGTACGCTCCTAGACTAGTGGAAGATCCTAAAGATAGAGCTTGAAGGTTTAGGAATGGCCTCCGATTAGAGTTGAAGAATCCGCTGGTGCCATTCGACCTGAAGGATTATAACGAGGTTATATGATTGGGCCCAGTTGATAGAGAGGAATTGAACGAACAAGCCGCTGCATCCTGGTTGTGGTTTGGTTCGAGTAGGGATGAAAATAGGTTTGGGAAGAAACCTATGGTTGGAGGAAGGTACCTTGTTCCGCCCAACAGAAAGGGTGGGATAGGTAAGTTGAGCACCAAGAGTTTCAAATGGAGTGTGTCGCTTCGTGGAAGGCGACATGGATCGGCCCCATGCCATTTTAGGCCGAGTGCTTATTATGAGTGTGGCCAGCATGGTCACATAACTAGAAATTGTCCTAGAAGACCGATGGGACCACAACAGTTGCTGCTACCATCACCGATGGGACGGAATAGGGGGTTTGCGCCACAGAACGCACCACAGGGTGGGCTAAACAGACCTCTAGCGCAAGGAAGAGTGTATGCCATCACGAGGAGACAGGTAGAGGACTCACCTGATGTGGTTATAGGTACTGTTTCCTTGAACGACCATGTTGCTTATGCTTTATTTGACCCTGGTGCAACTCATTCGTTTATAGTTGAGCAATTTGTTAAGTTGGTAGGATTGAGTCCTGAAATGTTGGAGTCTGTGGTTAGTATATCTACACCGTTAAAGGATAAGGTGTTGTCTACGATGGGTGTCCTGGTTGCAAGTTAGTGATTGGTGAGCGAGAGGGGAGGATAGATTTGATAGTCCTAGCCATGTATGATTTTGATGTAATAATTGGCATGGACTAGCTCACCAAGCAACGAGCTAAGATGGACTGCTATCGTAAAGCGATTCAGTTTAACCCGTTAGCGGGTCAAAGTTTCGAGTTTATTGGGAATGGAGGAGGACCCTCGATTACCTTAATCTCGTCGCTTGAGGTAACCCGCTTGTTAGATGGGGATTGCTAAGGTTACATGGCAACTGTCGTGGATACGACAGTTGAGGAATTGAAGATTGAAGATATCGCAGTGATTTAGGAGTTCCCAGACATGTTTCCGAAGGAATTGTCTAGTCTGCCGCCAAAGGGAGATTGAGTTCGTGATTGAGTTAGCCTCCGGGACGGAGCCAATCTCTAAGGCTCCTTACCGCATGACGTTGTCTGAGTTGAAAGAACTAAAGGTGCAGATGCAGGAGTTGTTGGATAAGGGATTCATACGTCCTAATGCATCATGGGGAGCACTAGTTCTGTTCGTGAAGAAGAAAGATGGTTCGTTGCGCCTGTGCATTGACTATCGTCAACTCAATCAGGTGACAATCAAGAATAAGTATCCGTTATCGAGGATCGACGACTTGTTTGATCAGTTGCAAGGAGAGTCGATACTCTCTAAGATTGACCTAAGGACATGGTATCATCAGTTGAGGATCAGAAAAGAGGATATACCAAAGTCAGCGTTTCGTACTCGATACGGCCATTATGAGTTCACTGTAATGTCGTTTGGTTTGATGAACGCCCCAGCTGCTTTCATGGATTTGATGAACCAAGTGTTCAAAGAGTATTTGGATCAGTTTGTGATCGTGTTCATCGACGATATTCTGGTGTACTCGAGAAGTCCAGAGGAGCACGAAAGGCATTTGAGGATGGTGCTTCAGACATTGAGGAATCATGAATTATACACCAAGTTCAGTAAGTGCGAGTTTTGGTTGACTTGTGTTGCTTTCCTAGGTCATGTGATTTCAGGCGAAGGAATCTCCGTGGACCCGACCAAGATCGAATCAGTTATCAACTGGCCAAGATTGACTATAGTGATAGAGATCAGAAGCTTTTTGGGTTTGGCAAGTTACTACAGAAGGTTCGTGGAAGGGTTTTCAGCTTTAGCCTCACCATTGACTTGATTATTGAAGAAGGAAGAGAAATTTGTGTGGATAGATAAGTGCGAGCATAGTTTCCAAGAGCTTAAGTAGAAGCTGACTACCGCACCAGTGTTAACAATTCCATCTAGTCCTGGAGGGTACGAGATCTATAGTGATGCGTCATTTAGAGGACTTGGTTGTGTGTTAATGCAGCATGGTAAAGTCCTTGCATACGCGTCCCGTCAGTTGAGACCTCATGAGCTAAATTATATGATGCATGAATTGGAACTCGTAGCGATTATTTTTGCTCTGAAGATTTGGAGACATTACTTATGTGGAGAAAGGTTCCAAATCTTTACAGATCATCAAAGTCTCAAGTACCTATTCTCTTAGAATGAGTTGAATATGAGATAGCGTCGCTGGATGGAATTTCTCAAGGACTATGATTGTGATATCTTGTATCACCTTGGAAAGGCTAATAAGGTCGCAGATGCATTGAGTCGGAAATCTTCAATTGCACAGATGATGGTTAAGGAGTGGATTTTACTCGAGAGAGCTTGAGATTCGATTTTCAAATTTGAGGTAGGCCACCTTTCAAATCTTATGGCCACCCTCAGAATTGAGCTAGAAGTCCAAATAAGAATCAAGATGCTTCAGTTAATAGACCCAGAAATTCAGAAAGTCCTGCAAGAGGATATCGAAAAGAGAAAGGCTGATTTTCAGATTTCTGAAGACGGAACACTAAGGTTCCGAGGACGATTGTGTGTACCTGACGATGCAGAGCTTAAGGAGGAGATTTTGTCAGAAGCTCATCGTAGCAGTTACAGCATTCATCCAGGCAGTACAAAGATGTATCAGAATCTGCGTCAACACTATTGGTGGACCGGTATGAAGGCGGATATCGCCAAGCATGTCGCCAAATGTCTGACGTGTCAACAAGTGAAGGCACACAATGTAAGCTAGGAGGACTTCTGCAACCTCTCGAGATTCCCGAGTAGAAATGGGACCACATCACAATGGATTTTGTGATGGGCTTACCAAGGAGTCAGAGGGGTAATGATTCCATTTGGGTTGTGGTCGATAAACTGATGAAGTCCGCTCACTTTATCGCCATACGGAAGGACCTTGCATTGGACAAATATGCAGAATTGTACGTGCGTCAGATTGTTCATTTGCATGGAGTGTCGATGACGATTACATCTGATAGAGACCTAAGATTTATAGTTGCCTTTTGGAAAAGCTTGCAGATCGCTTTGGGAACGAAGCTGCAATTTTGTACGGCTTACCATCTGCAAACAGATGGCCAGTCTAAGAGGACAATTCAAACTCTCGAGGACAAGTTAAGAGTGTGTGTGCTAGATTTCAAAGGAAGCTGGGAGGAACAACTTCATCTTGTTGAGTTTGCCCACAACAAGAGCTACCGGCAGAGTATTCAGATGGCACCTTTTGAAGCGTTGTATGGCAAAGTGTGCAGAACGCCAGTTTGTTGGGATAAGGTTAGAGAACGGAAAATCATAGGCCCATAATTGGTCCTGCAGTCAGTGGATGCGATTGAAGTTATTAGGGACAGATTAAAGACCGCTCGGAGCCGCCATAAAAGCTATGCAAATAAGCATCAAAGACCTTTGGAATTCCAAGTTGGTGAGCATGTCATTCTAAAGGTGTCACTGATGAGGGGCACTTCACGCTTTGGCAAAAATGGAAAACTAAGCCCAAGATACGTAGGTCCCTTTGAAATTCTGGAAAGAATAGGGACTTTGGCGTATCGTCTTGCATTGCCGCCGAGGTTGGCGCAAGTGCATGACGTCTTCCACGTGTCGATGTTGAGAAAGTATGAGCCTGACCCAACCCACGTGCTGAATTTTGAAGAATTAGACGTGGACGACAGGGTGTCGTACGTGGAAAGACCGGTTCAGATTGTAGATCGAAAGAACAAGTTCTGCGCACCAAGACAATCCCGTTGGTTAAAGTGGTTTGGCAACACCACGGCACAAAAGGAGCAACTGGGAAAGTGAAGATTCGATGAGACGACAATACCCCCACCTTTTTGTTTAAGATTTGTAATAGGTTTAAATTTCGAGAACGAAATTTTTATAAAAGGGGAGGAGTTATGACATCTCGAATTTCTGATTCTATTTTCAATTGAATAAGTTGGGCTTTTATCGACACGCCTATAGTTCTATTTTCTGAGCTGATCACTCACGAGATAACTAGCCTATCGGTGAAGTCATCAAGGAATTTTAACGTAATAGACTTGAGAATTCGACCAGAAATCGACTGCTCGACCGTGCTAATTTGCAAAGGTCAATACGGCACTATCAAAATCGATTAGAGATCGGAGATAGGTCGATTCGACTGAGGTATGTGATTAAAGTGTGGGTGATTCCACCTAATTGCAAAATTCTCGTCGAACGACACTAAACTGATTTTTCTGTCATTTCTGTACCCTGTGCCCGTATTTGAAACCTCGAGATTTTCACGACAACCGAGAGTCACCAATGAGTCGAAGATGTACAATGTGGCTCGAAAATAATCGACCACGGGTCAATTGCACTAAAAATTCCTAAAAGCTACCCGGTAGGTTAGGTCACGCTAAAATCGAGCCCGGTTGAAATTAACCGCGAATTTGAACCCGATTTCAGAAATTGAAAGTTCTGTCATGTCACGATTCATTTTAGGAACGTCGACTCATCCTCCGAAGATTTTTCTGCAAACCCGAGATTTCGGTGAAAATTCAAAGTAAGGCTATTTTGGACCGGGAAAATTAGAGGGCCATTTTTTGTCGCAATTTTGGCCGTCAAGCTAGTTTAATTGACGAGGAAAAATCATGAGACGGACGATGGCACCTTGGCTGAATTTTATGGGGGCCAAATTGAGCTCAATTGGAGAAGAAATTAAATCAAATTGGAGGGAAATTGTCCAAAATTCGTAGGTCCAAGTGGGCAGCCACTTTTGGACCATTTGGGAGACTTCTTGAGGAAGTTTTGGGTGGAAATGGCTGAGGATGACAAGGTTGGAATGGTGGGGGCATGTGTGATGAGTGAAATGGATATTTTGTGTTGACATTTGAAGGTTTTGGGTCCCCCCTCTTCAGCGGTAGCTTCTTCTTCTTCTACCTTGAGCTTCCTTTATCCATTGTTGAGTGTTTAATGAGCTCAAAAATCCAGAAGAATAGCCAGCCAAGTCAGCCAGCCCGTCCAACGCCCCACCATCACGCCGGACCGTCGCACGCCCGCCGCGAGCCGTCCGCACCTCGCGCCCGCTCACGTGTCGTGCGTGAGCCCCCTAGGCCGCCCTGGAAGTGTCGCTCGTCACCGTTCCACCGCCGCCGTCCGCCACCTGTCGAGCTCGCCTCCGTTGTTGCTGCGTAGCCTCCGCCCGTCCCGCCATGGCCATTTCAACCCCAACCGAGCCAAGCTTGATCTAGCCTTCCTTCTTGGCCCAAGACAAAGGCCGAAGGGCTCTACCGAGGCTTCTAGGCCCATTTTAAGGCCCGTTCGGACCTCCGTTGGTGTCGCCGTAGGCTTGTTTATCACTTGCCTCCGTCGTTATCACCGTGGACTCACCGGCCTGCTAAACCGATGAGTTTACTTGCTAAACTTTGCTTAAGGAGTTAATGATGTTTATTTGGATAATTAGTTTAGGCTAATTAATATGGATTATGTGGTTAGTTAGTTTAGATTAGTGATTTAATCGCCTAATTATGCATGTTAGGTGGTTAGAATAGATTGATTAGGGGCTAATTAGATTGTACTATTTATCTAGATAGGTGCGATAATTTTCTAGGCCCGTTTAGGTGGTTAGATTAGCATTTCCGGCCTAGGTTAGCATTTATTGGATTTAGTTTTCATTATTTAATTATTTTTGTAATTTATTTAATTATTTAATATTTTTCGGAAATTATATCGGGATAGCTAATGACTAGAATTTTCGTGCGATTGTAGTGGTCTGCTAAGATTATGCAATTGAGTGTTAATTTGAACAAATTAAGTGGTGATTGGAATTTTGGTTATTTATTCCAAAATTGTGAAATTTTCGTATTTAATTAGAAAATCTCGGGTGTTGGGTTTTGACACCGAAAATGGTTTTAAACACTAATCAAACAGTGGGAATTTAAAAGTGAGGATATCAGTTTTTCTGGTTCAAATTGACCGTGTGCCCACACACGATTATTTTACCGTGTATTTTTAATACGAAGAAAATGGCCTGAGTACATTATTTTAATTGAGGACATTTGAGTGCAAAGCACAATGTCTTGGCCAGGATTGATTGATCGTGTGATGGTTATGAGAACCCGTCCCCGATGTGAGTCGGTGGATGTTGCCCTTATATGGGATGCCCTAGTAATGGATCAACGGATGCCTTCGGGAATGCCATCATCGATGTAGATTCTGGACGATGCTCCTCAAGGGATTTGGGATTGCCGTCTCGTGCGGGTAGTAATGGTTGGACATGTGATTGCCGTGCTCACCTTTGGAATGGGATGGTGAAACAATGCCTGGTTACGCATGTGATTGATTGAACGTTCTAATGGAATGTCGAAATCGTAGGCCGTGATAAAAATTGGAAGACATGATTGTTGTTGTGTGTCTTAACCACGCCGGATTATGGGAAAAATTGTGTCGCGGGGCACGGTAGCCTAGGAGGGGCTACCACATCGGGGATTTCAAAACCCCGGAGGGGACCACCTTGAATCCATTGGGTCTGTAGCAAAACCACGCTCTGAATCGATGAGGTACCCTATGGGGTAGGTCCTCTTCGACCCAGACGGTGGTCACCACAAGTTCATAGACCCAGTGACTTCCGGGATTAGGGTAGTTAAAAACCCGCTCGGTAACCCTCATGGGCCAGCCAAAATGTTCCGAAGGAACCGCCATCTAAGGACCTGAAAAGGTTGAGCCCACGACGGGGTGAGACAATGTCTCAACAAGGTCACCCCTTAAACTCTGACTAGGAAGGAAATACGCCTAGAGGCAGCTATACACACAAGTCAGAAGACTTATGTTGCCTCAGTTCCCTCCTGCACGTTAGTACAGTTCATAATCTCAACCAATCAATTCAGTCCAATCGATTCAATACCATAGATACCATCTATCAGTCAATACCATCTATCAATCAATCGATTCGATTACTGCTCACACAAGCTGAAGTATAGATGGTAATAGCTCTCACAGGCTGATATATAGATAGATGGTAGCTCGTACAAGCTAATATAGATAGATAGTAGCTCATACAAGCTGATATAGATAGATAGTAGCTCGCACAAGCTGATATTGATAGATAGAAGCTCGCACAAGCTAATATACGGATTATTGCTCTCACAAGCTGATAAAAGATCATTGCTCACACAAGCTGATAAGGTATATTGCTCTCACAAGCTGACATATCAAGCTCACATAGGCTGATATAGTATACTGCTATCACAAGCTGATAATTCAATAATGCTCGCACAAGCTGATACACGATAAATCAATCCCGGCTAAGGACCTTGTGCTTTGCACACTAATTCCTCAATTAAATAATGAACTTGGCCTATTATCATCGTGTTAAAAATACTCGATAAAAATAATCATGTGTGGGTACATGGTCGGATTGAGCCAAAATGCTATATTTTTCTTTTCAAAAATCCCATTATTTAATATAGTGCCTAAAAAAACTTTTGGCGTTAAAAACCGACGCCCCGGTATTTTCTAATTAAATACCGAAATTACTCAATTTTGGGATAAATACCCAAAATTACAATTACCACTCAATTTGCGCAAATTAGCACTCAATTAAATAAACCAAGCACAACATTGTAATCAACACAAAATTCCGGTCATCGGCTATCCCGATATAATTTCCATAAAATAATAAATAATTAAATAAATACCAAAAATAATTAAATAAATGCATTTAATCATCAAAAATAGAAACTTAGGCCGAAAATGCTTAATTAAACACCGAAACGGGCCCGAAAAATTTCCGAACCAACCTAGCTAAATAGCACTATCTATCTAGTCCCTAATTAAGCCGTTCTATCCACCTAACATGCACAAACGAATAATTAAATCGCTAATCCATTCTAACTAACCACATAAACTATACTTAGCGATCCGGTGACTAATCACCCCTTAAACATCATTAACTCCCTAAGTAGAGTTTAGCAAGTAAACTCACAAGTTTAACGATCCGGTGAGTCCACGACGATGGCGACGCGAAGACAGGCGACAAACCTCCTGGCGGCGAAGCCAAGTATGGCCTGGAAGAGGCCGAAACAGCCCACGAAGGCTCTCGGCCGGGCTGGGCTTCTCGGTTCTGTCCCAAGGATCGAGCAAGCTAGAACAGGGCTGGAAACGGCAAGGGACGGGCGGACCAGGCTGCAGTAGGCGAGCAGGGGTGACGTCGGGCGACGGCGGCTGCTGGACAACGGCCAGGGGGCTTCGGCTGAGCTCCTACGGCAACCAAGGAGGCTCGGGGGCACGGCTGGGGTCGCGAGATGAGCAGGAGCAGGTGGACGGGCTCGCGCGGGGGCGCGACGGCGATGCGGCGGTCCGAGGCGGCTTGCGACGGCGGGGGAGGCTGGCAATTTCCTCGGATTTTAGGAGCTCAAAATGGTCTATAATGGGAAAAGCAAGCTTGATGGAGAAGATGGGGACAACTGAAGGTTGGAGGGTCCCTCAAAGCCTCCAAAGTCTTCTATTCTATCTTCAAACACTCATTGGCAAGGCCCCACTTGCCTTGGCTGTCATCCAAGCCAATTTGCAGCCTAAGACTTCCCTTAGAAGCTTCATTAAGTGGTCCAAATGTTGTACACCAATGGACCTACGAATTTTGGAACAAAATCCCCCAAATCCACTTAAATTCTACTTCAATTGGATCTAAATCGGCCCCCATAAATCCAACAAAGAAATTAAAATTTTTCTTTACCAATTGAACCAACTTAAAATCCCAAAAACGCAATAAAAAACGGCCCTATGATTTTTCCAGCCATAAACGGCCCTACTTTGAAATTTCGCCAAAAATCTCGGTTTGCAGAAAAATCTTCAGAGGATGAGTCGACAGTCCTAAAATGAATCGTGACATGACAAAACTTTCAATTTCTGAAATCGGGTTCAAATTCGCGGTTAATTTTAATTTGGCGCGATTTTAACGTGACTTAACCTACCGGGTAGCTTTTAGGAATTTTTAGTGCAATTGACCCGTGGTTGTTTATTTTCGAGCCACATTGTACATCTTTGACACATTGGCGACTCTCGGTTATCGTGAAAATCTCGAGGTTTCAAATGCGGACGTATAGTACCAAAATGACAGAAAAATCGATCTAGTGCCGATGGACACCGACACTAAATCACATGGCTCGCCGAGTCAACCTATCTCTCGGTCTCTAATCGATTTTTAATTGTGCCGTAATGATCCTTACAGACTAGCACGGTCAAGCAGTCGATTTCTTGTCGAATTTTCAAATCTATTGCGTTAAAATTCCTTAACGGCTTCACTAGATAGACTAGTTATCTCATGAATGATCAACTTAGAGAATAGAGCTATATGCAGGTCGATGAAAAGCCCGATTCATTCAATTGGAAACATAACTGGAAATTCAGGATGTCACATGCGAGGCGACATCGATTTTCCTGTTCCCGGAGGTCACTGGGTCTACGAGCTCGTAGTGACCACCGTCTGAGTCGATGAGGGCCTACCTCAGAGGGTACCTCATCGATTTAGGACGTGATTTCGCCGCGGGCTCAATGGATACAGAGTTGGTCCCCTCCAGGGTTTTGAGATCCCTGCCATGGTAGTCGACGCCGCTCCAGGTGAGGGTGCAGCTGACCCTCCTGATGGTGCTGTGGAGGACCTAGAATCCCCGGAGACCTTGGAGATTTCGGATGGGGATTCGTGTGCCTAGATGGCTTGTTAGCTCTTCTCTTTTGAGTAGGCTTTTGGTTATAGACTAGCTTTGTATATAAACCGGTGTGTTTATAAAACTGTTTGTTTGTGAAATTGTTGTCTTGCTTTTCTATCTCATGATGTTTGCTGTCAGGGGATTTGTTTATTCGCTTCCGCATGTGCATTAAAATGAAAAGGGTCGGCGACGCGTCCTAGGATGTCGCAATTTCATCGACCACTGAGGGATGCGCGCGAGCTCGAGATTCGGGGCGTGACATAGGGACATTGAGGACGTTTGCAATTGCAATCATGCCATTTTTCATAACTTTTTGGAAATCAAATTATGCATGCTTTATTTCGATAGGAATTTTTGCTTGAATAATAATGGATAATTAAGGGAAAGGTTCAAGTATGCACTTGCTATTTTATAAATAAAGTTGACCTAAATTTTGAAGTTTTGACAAGTAGGAGTAAGGATGACATCAATGCATAATTATTGTAAGGCACCTACTTTGGAACCAAAATTTACTAAATGATTATCTACGTGCCACAATTTTTATATTGCACTATTTAAGTAACTAATGAAAAAATTGATGCAGCTCACTAATGTCACTTAAATGGACAATTTTAAAAAGATTTGACACTAAAATGATCATTTATAAAATTTTGGCACTAAAGTAATCTTTCCTAAAGTTTTCACACGAGAAGTTTTAAAATTGTATGATGCGAATTTATACACCAGACAACATTGCTAAACGCATCAATTTTTGACAAGTTAAGATATTTGGTTAGATTGGTTTTCAAATGTTCCTTAGTATTCCTCCTCACAATTGATAAAAAAAAAAAAAGTGCATTTAATTTAGCTCGAGAGATTTTTAACCTCTAAAATCTCTTAGGAAAAGTTAGGGCATCTAACAAATTTTGTTGGAGAGCATTATGTGAAAGCCATCATTGGCAAAGCTGAAAGATCAAAGTAATTGGGGACTATTTTCAACATTTTCGGAATGTTATTGTGGTTTTTAATGACTTTTTTCCTTCCCATCTTGCCTTCATTTATAATTATGTATTTCACTTTTGCCCACTAGAAACACTGTTGATCGTCTTTCTCATACACTCTCTCTTTGCTTGCTAGTTGCGCCTAGAGGTCGAGGCTCACTTAGGGTAGCGTGACCTTGA
This sequence comes from Eucalyptus curtisii, assembly GCA_017140595.1. Classification (NCBI taxonomy): domain Eukaryota; kingdom Viridiplantae; phylum Streptophyta; class Magnoliopsida; order Myrtales; family Myrtaceae; genus Eucalyptus; species Eucalyptus curtisii. Next base: position 31,910,991 of record CM029503.1, on the reverse strand, counting down.
TAGCGGTCGCCTATGGTCGCATGACCTTGGTGATGGGCCGTCGCCTTTGTGATGCCCCATATTGTCATGGGTGACAATGTACTTTCTGATTTTTCTCTTAGTAGCAAGCGGAAGCACTACAAATACATTATCATACAACATATAGGAAGATCATCACACAAGTTAAATATTTCATATAATATTTCATTATGTTAAATTTATATTTACAACTCATAACGGTATTCTAAATAACACACAAAGTACCAAAAAACCTAGGAAGGGTTATGATCACCTAACTTCAACATTATCCTCCTGTACCTAAAGCTTGCCTGTACAATACTAAAGCTAAAATCTAAGAATCGATGACCTCCCCCATTGGTGGCCCATAAAAAATGTAGTTAGGGGAACAATCAAATCCTCTTAGTGTCCTAACAAATCGTTGTCAAAGATAGTGTACCCAACAATATACCAGTGCGGAACCCACTCAATAAGTCCCATATCGACCAAAATCGTGGTTATACACTTAATATACATAAGAATCGTATAAGACGATACCACTTCTTCATAACTATACTCAATGTGAGCTGGAGCTCCAAAAAGTGGCAGTGGCGGAAGGGTCATCTTACAAGTCTGAAAAATAAAGGAACGAGCTGAGATTCAGTAAATGAAATTTCTAAGTCTAAGATAGAAGATCCACCTATCACTCAACCTAGTATCAACAAAAATCATGAATTGAAGGTAGTGCAAAACAACCATGCATGACGAGTGCAAGGATAAATGTACAATTTTTTCGTATCATGAAATGTCAATAAGGCAACCATAAAATTGCATAAGATTGATCACACATGTGCAAATGAATATCACATATATTTTACAAGTACCATAACATCTCATCAATTTGCACATATAAACCCATATTCGTCACTAGCCAGGACTATCTCGATTCATGAAGCATCTCAACTAACAAGGCATCATTACTGCCAACTCATGAGGGACGAAATCATATATACCCATTTGCCACGTCTTAGTCTATTAATCATGGGTGTTCTCTACATTAGCGAGAATAAATATACCACTATACATCCACATGACGATGGGCATTTTATTAACATCATACCACGACTTCGCAAGTCATGTCATCATAAAATTTCATGTCATCTCAACCTTGTAGAGAACCGTCTTATACAGTAAAATATTTAGCTAATTCCAAAGTTTCATACATACTCACACAAGGGAATTCGCTCAATGGCAAATAGGCCGTGGCAAATGTCTTATTCACGTAATATCAAAGACACACACACACATATATTTATAGATAATCACAACATAATAAGTGCCACAAATTTTTCGGTGTCCATAATTGTAAGTGATAACACATTACTCTCTTGGCATTCTCATATAACCATGAGAAACAATCAATTACCTATACTTTAACAAATAAATATTCTTTTTCTTTTCTGTTTATTAATTCTTGATATTCATTTAGCAATAAACACTACTACTGCAATAATTGAAGTAACTCATAAATTTATATATGATTATAAAACCATCTTTGGTTAAGCTCACTTTTACCACAAAGATTAAGGAGCATTTTCTATAATTCCAAATTCTTAGAATTAGAACATTGCCCTGGTAAAAATGTTTATTTTATAAATTTACCCATAACTTTCAGTTTTTATTCAACTAAGCCATATTAATCAAATTAAAAACTAAAAGCTATCCTTTTTGCTATCTAAGACACACTAACATTTTATTACATAATAGACACCCCACATATTTTACAAAACTATTAAACAACCCACTTTTGATTTATTAGTACAACTAGTTCCAATTTTTTCCTATTTTACACATCACCTAAATTAAGCAATTAACTCTAAAAATAACTTTACCACCTATCATAATAAGATTCCACAAGCTGTGAACGGTCTCCAGAAGATTCAGTTTTTGCAGATTAGTTCCTCAACTTGGTGAAATTACAAATTTGCCCCTAAAGCTTCTAAACTCATTTTTTAACCCCTTTGATTTCCCTTAATTAATATTACTTGATAACCCACTAATTAAAACTAAAAATAATAAAATAACCCTGTTAACAGCCCCATCTCAGTTCTGGAAATTTCGAAATTGCCCCAAATCTTGTCAAAATTTACCAAAGTACCCCTTTTTATGTCTAGTTTTACCATTTTCATAATTTTCCCATTCAAGTTGCAACAAAACCTTTTAGAAATCTCTCAAAGACACTCCATAAATACGAATAAATTTTTACTACAAGCACAACAATCACCATAGCTTAATATACAACCATTGCGACTTACTCACACATAGAGTAAAATCTATAGTAAATAAACAAACAATCCATCAACCAAGCTCAAGAGTACTAAGTAGATCATTATAGCTTAGTCCTTAGGTTTTTCACTTACCTTGAGTGAAATCTTCAACAAACAAAGCCTTACTCACCTTGAAATCAAAAAAATTATTAAAATTAATAAGTGTCATTCTTTAGAAAACAACAAAGCTCATTTGATGAAAATAAAAGGGAAATCTATGAATATACTTTGTCAGACACTAAATTGAAAGAGAGGGTTTGGACCTTGTCTCGAAAGAGAGAGTGAAATAAAACTTGAAATTGAAGAAGTGAAGAAATGGAGGTGCACGTGAAAGTGGTAGGGGAAACAAGACATTTATCTCTTGTCTTCTATACTTACTCTCTACATTTAAGAGTGGCTTGAAGTAATATTTATTAGTCTTAGTTAAAAGTAATAATGTCAATTAACTAGAGTTAAGTGTAGACAAAAGAAATAACTAGGGTTAAGATAATGCCATGCATGTGGTCAAACGGATAAGTTCAAATGACTCAATTTAGATATGTGGATAAAAAAAATGTGGTGGAGATGAAGACATTTATCTAAGTTCTCATAGTGACAAATGGCATGGGTTAATAAATGCTAATTTGGACATATACTTTACATTACAGTAAATAATCAAAGAAATCGGTATTTGTTTGAAACGTCAGTATATCAAAAAAATTATTTTGAACCCCCTACAATTATTAACAAAGGATATAAAACAATAGGGAAACCTTAACTCAATAAAAATTTGATGTTTGAAAATTATTCGATAAGTATTCATGAGCAAATAAATCCCCACTGATAGTTACTATACTAATTATATATCCTAAATATAATAAACTACAAACAAAATTTCGGATGTCACAATCTCTCTTTCAAGCTTGGTCTGAGGTGCTATCTTCGTCAAATTTGTTCTTCCACTTTCATTCCCTATTTTTCATTTTGAAACTAAAGTCCTCTACAATTTTTTGGCAAATAGCATTTTGCATTTTATGAAACCCCTTTAACCTAAGATTTTTTTTGGTGTCTATGCAAAGGTATTTCGCAAAGTTGAACCAAACGAACTGTAATCCATTTCCGCAATGCTTGAAGCTTTGTTGTTCAATCTAAGAATAGAGCAAGGCGGGAGAAGAAATAAATACAAACTTACCAGAGGTGAAGAAAATCTTACTAACTATCTTTTTTTGTGAGGAAAGCAAATAGATCCATGTGATTTTAGATGAGACTGTCTTAAGAGAATGTTTGCTCAATGATTTTGCTTTTGAGTCTAACAAAACAATGAAAAATAGTGTCAAAGTTAGAATAATTTCTTTGTGATTTTTGCTTTCGGCTCGCTCTAATTTTTGAAATTAGAGCAATGATTTTATAAATGATGAATTTAATGCCAAAACTTATCACTTTAGTGCCAAAACTTTTTAAAGTAATCATTTAAGTGACTTCAACAAGTCACGCCAAATTTTTCGGCAAACTAAGTCATCGTATTCACTTAGATGATCATTTTTCAAAAGTCGTGGCATTTAAAATGATTGTTCGAAAATTTTTAACACTAAAGTGACGCTTTATAACAATTGTGGTGTTGATGACATCAGTTTCACTCTAGGGAAAAATAAAACTTATTTTGAGGTTATGAATATTTGGACTTTGAGGTTTTCATAGGTTCTTAGTCGCCTGTTTCTAGTCGTTATGTGCAATGTTAAAGGTTTAATTAAGGTAACCTAAAGGCGGTGCACCGGCTGTGTGTCATTCACGTGACAGTATGTAGAGGACCAAAAATATTCAGCTCATAAGAAAAATGTTTAGTGAGTCTCTCACAGCACATGCCAATAGGTCAACAGGGACGAGGATCATGATGGTCATAAAGCACGTCAGCTGATGGGCATGTGGCGGGAGACGTGTGCTCTCATGCATTGTTTTATTGCAGCGACGACTTTATACCAGGATTTAATACATAAATTAGTATCCAAGGAGAATAATATGCTGTTTGGTAATCGAAGTAATCGACTCAATGCATCAGAATCGCTTCAACTTGGAGTGAGCATTTATTACCCTCTTTTTGGCCTTTCTGCGTGTCTTTACTTGTTGTTATAGCAACCTGAATGGGTTACTTTTATATTCCGCATGAATCATGTTGGGCTGGTGGGGCGTGCCTGAAAAGTGTTAAGATCACAATGATTATAATGAAGTTCACAGGATTTGAAAATTTGAGGCATGATTGAGAAACCAAACTTTAACACTAGGCCTATATTTCAATCTTCTCAATTAAAGCAAATTATAATCATGCCAGTACGAATGTCGGAATCTGATTTTGTTGCTTTACTTCATCCTTGGGCAAATGCAAAGAATTACTTGACAATTATGCATCCAAAAGTGGTGTCGGAAGTAGTGTGTCGTTGGTGTTTCCAAAAGCGTACTGCTTTTTCTGTTCTTGTAAATTTATGCAGGGTAAGTAAGTGGTTTTGTATTTGATTCCAATATCAAGTTATTGGTTGTAAAGAGGGGCCGTTTTGAGGATATTGCAGAGGTAAATTCAAGGCTAATGCTGTTTTGCCTTGCTTTGTCCTCTACCTTCATAATCCTACGATTGAACGCTCTTTGAGGGGGTGCCCCGATCGTTGCGCCTTTTGGTGCCGACATCGAGTTCAACCATGGGATTTTCCCTGCTCCCCGAAAACACTCGAGAACTATGGAAGGAGTGGGAGCTGCGGTTTCTCGTCCTCCTCAGCTTGTTTCTCCAATTGACCCTCGTGACTCTGGGCTTTCGGAGGAAATCCATCTACAGGTACTGGATCCGAGTCGTGGTCTGGACGACGTACCTATCGGCCGACTCCATCGCAACTCTCACGCTCGGCGTCCTTTCGAACCGCTTGGCCACCATCAAGGAAACGAAGGGGACGATCGATCCAAAGAGCCAGATCACTGCTTTCTGGGCGCCGTTCCTTCTCCTCCACTTGGGTGGGCCTGACACGATCACCGCATATGCACTGGAGGACAATGAGCTATGGTTGAGGCAGTTGGCTCGGCTTTGCGTCCAGGTAGGACTAGCTTGTTACATCTACTTCATGGCCTTGTCAGGGTCCACCCTGTCGATAGTAGCAGCTGGCATGATCCTGGTGGGTTTCATTAAATACGTAGAGAGGACATTGTGTTTGTACCTAGCAAGCGAAGGTCGACTACGAGATTCGATGCTTACGCTTCCCAAGTTTGGTCCCATATACCCAAGGATAATGGAGCAGTATGCTCTGAAGGAAGAGGAGGGTTACCAAGTCGGCATTGACGAGGTCCTGGAGGTTCCGGCTCCGGGGGACCTCTCAGCGAACAACGGTCAAGCCATCGACAAAGGGAAAGCCACGACTCTGGTCAAAGCCTACGAGTTGTTCAAGATCTTCAAGCTTCTCTTCGTGGGCCTTATCCTCAAGTCTAGCGACCTGGAGGCCAGTAAGCGTAAGTTCACGAGCAAAACCATGAATTCGGCAACGGCTTTTGGGATTGTGGAGATCGAGCTTGGGTTCATGTACGATCTGCTCTACACCAAGGCACTGTTGCTATACCATGCTTGGGGCATCATTCGTTGGGTCATTAATCTCTCAGGGCCGTGTGCTGTGTTGGTGCTCTTCTCCTTACAGGATAGGAAGGATTACCCCAAAGTTGACGTCTATATCACCTTCTTGCTGATGAGTGCGGCTATACTTTTGGAGATCTACTCGGCTCTTCTTGCAATTTCATCCGATTGGGTTGACCACTGGCGTCTTCAGAGACCTGGCAGATCCACAATATCATCTGTCGTGGCTTTTCTCCGGATCTGCCAGAACCCAAGATGGTCGAATTCCGTGGCCCAGTTCAGCCTCTTGATATTATCTATCAGGAAAAGAAACAGGATCTTCAGCAAGTATCTGGGGCTCCCCAAGTTAGATGAGAAGCTGGAGAAGAGCTTCTCCATCGATTACAAAGAGTGCAAGAGCAACATCAAAGAATGGACCTTCCATCACATGAGGAAAACGGCCAATGATCTGCAAAAGAACGGCGGATTGAAGAATGGGTTGACGAGTCTTAGGGAGGCGGCCAGTAAAGTACTGACGAAGTCAAACAACGGTCATCTGAACTGGAGTGTGAAGGATATGGAGTTCGACCAGAGCGTCCTCATCTGGCACATCGCCACCGAGCTCTGCCACTACACGGACCGCAATGAGAGGCAGAGAACAAGCTCAACAAGCTCCGAAGAAATCAAGGATTACAAGATGAGTAAGTTGGTCTCTCGGTACATGTTCTATCTTTTAGTAGTCCAACCTTCCATGTTGCCAACAGGGATAGGCGTGCTCCGATATGAAGACACTTCAGTTGACGCTCAGATGTTCTTTGAGGACAAGCTAGCGGTGTTGTCAAAGAAAGAAACCAGCATCAACTCATTGGTTGTCAAGAGGTGGGCGCAGAATCTATTCAAGAAAGAGAAACATGATCACACCAATGTTAAAAGCTGCGACAGGGCGCACAAGTCAACAGTGTCACGCGATCTATGCGAAGTCTGCCATCTTCTGCTTCAAGTGGGAACTCAGCTGCCCGCCATGAAAATGCGTGGTGGCACAAGCAGTTCGGTGCTGTTTGATGCGTGCTTTCTCGCGTTCCAGTTGAATAATATCGAGCCAAAAAACTTCGGTAGGAAATGGAACGTGATCGGCGACGTCTGGGCAAAGTTTCTGATATACGCGGCTTGCCAAAGCAAAGGCTATGAACACTCCGAGAGCCTGAGCAGAGGAGGAGAGCTAATCAGCCATGTCTGGCTCCTAATGGCACATCTCGGCATAACGGAGCTGGTGCAAACTTCTGAAGCACAATGCATTACCAGACTGACCTTGAACTAGAAATTTCTGGTGGAATGCGTCTTTTGCTTAAACTACTGTTACTTAAGTAAGATAAATGAGTTAAGCTCATCATCGTGAGATGGTAAGGTTGAGTTGTTTCAATACTTGTTGTACTTGAGGACTCAGGAAATAATGAAAACCATGTATCAGTTATTCTTCTTCACCAGAGGCATTTCTCTGAATTGAACCAAGCCACCTTGGAATGGAGAATTCGAGTCCCTCAAAGTGGTTCGCAACTTTCGGCGTATCTCCTCAATAGTGTCAAGTAACTTTTTCATGTTGGTTTACTTAGGAACCCCTTAACATAATTAATTTTCATCCCGGTTTGTGCGCTTTTAACTTTGGGAAAGCATGTATCAATATGGGAGACCGGGACTGGTAATTTGTTTTGAAATGACTCGTAGGTTTCAATTAAAATTCTATTTTTTTCAGAACCGGCGGTTCCCGATTCGGCTCCCGGTTCCAACCGAAACTGGAACCGAGATTACCTCTCTCCAAAACCTGAATGTTTTCTTCAATGTTCAGTCTTCACTTTCCCTTTTCTTTCCATTTCTTCTTTGCAACACTCCACGCCTTGACGACAACCCGACGCTGCTCACCGCATTCGACGCCGTCGTCATGACCCACAACGTTGCCGCCAATGCCACCACTGCTCCGTTTGACGACACTGCCAACTCTCGCCATCGCGCTTGCTGCCTCCCAACAAGGAGCTGCTGCCTGGCCGCCACTGCAATGCTGCTGTTGTTCCACCGTCAACAAAGCCGCTGCTGTGCAGACTTCGATGACGAGCAGCTTGTGCGTCGACAAGTCACCGCATCTCAGCCTCCCGATGACAAGTTGCTGCTGTTCGCCACCGCTGCTCGTTGTTGCCGTGACTAGGACAGAACCAGCTACTGCCTCGGCGTCCTTGTTGCCAATCCATGCCGAATCCGGCGTTGCCCACATCACGCCCAACGTTGCTCGAGCTCGCCAAATGTTGGTTCAACCTAGAAATAAACCCCAAGCTCATCGAACGTTGGTTCTGTTTGCCGTCACCGACTCACCGCCAGCGGCCATGACTCAGCTCAACTGTGAGATTTATCCATGTAATTGCTGGCCGAACGTGAGTCAATTCCAAATTCCTGCCTTAATGAACATTACTTCTTGTAATTGCTGGTTCTTCAACGACCTTTTTGTTATTTTACTGGGATGGTGATAGAGTGGTAGGCGAACCTTGTAATGTTTATTGTCGAAGATAGACGGAAGCTAAAAGGAAGTGCTGCGTGAAGGAGGCGTTCAGTTGCCCTCGAGCAACTCTTCAGTTGGAAGGATTGAAAATATTGGGTAGATCCTCCAGCCTAACATTTCTGATGCGTGTGCTTTCTGGAATGTTGTTTCCGTTCTCTGCGCATCAAGTTGGTAAGTCATATATTGTTTCTGTGGAGTGTCTTGGGTTGCCACTTCAGGATTCCTTGATTTTCTTTATATGTGAGTGTACAAGCCAGCCATTTTTCATTTACACTTAGCCAAAAGGATTGGCAATCTCTTGATTACAAAACAGGACAATGTCTTGTTTAGGATGTGCTGTGAACCCATTAGCTTGGAATTGCCGTGTTGGTTTGTGGGATTAGTTTCGTGTTGTTTGTGTGCGCGCCTGGATGTTGGCATTTGCGTTCCATTTTTTCCTTTCAGTTTGGTCAATTCATGATTTGCTGCGTTTGGTTCACTGCTTGTGACATGGAAATTCTTCTTCTCGTTATTGCTTCTTGCTCGATTAGTCCGGTTGAGTTCTAGAGTTTCTTCTTTGCGGTAAAGATTAGGTCCAAGAACCAAGCGTGTTCACATAGTAATGACTTCAGTGAGATAGTTAAATCTGGCAAAAATTGTTCCGTCTCTACATTATGTTCTTTTTGTGCTCGAAAGTTCATAGATCAACCACTTGATGCTGACCTGTGTCACTCAAATCAACCCCTTTTTTGTGTTCTATTTGATTATGTCAGGTTCTGATCTAATGCCGTTGCAATAGGACTATAAAGCCTTGGTTGTGAATCGTTCTTGCGTTTGGCAGTGACCTCTGCAATAATGATATGATGTAGTGTTTAGTTATTCTTACCCTGCGACTTTGTACTAAGTCATAGTTGTTAGATGAAAAGATGAGGGTGATGTTATATATACCATATAACATCATATCTGGGTTCAAATACAACAAAGATATCAAGTGACTAATGCTTGATGTTCGATAACTTACAATGGTTTCAACATATGCTTGATGCCCCTAGTAAAGTTCCATGGAGTATTTGACATCTTACACATTTCCAATTTTACAGATTAATGGACAATTTATAGTTTTGATATAATGGTGTAATTTCCTTTTAATGTCAGGGTTATGGGTCATATATGGTAGCTTTATGCTATGGGAGATCCTTTATCACTCGATTATATTGGAAGTTCTAGAGTTCTTTTTCTTTTGACACTTTGTTGAGACTTGATGCTACAAGCAGCTTCATGTAACATTCACGAATTCAAATCATCAAGAGTACTACCTTGCTCCTTTGGTCAATTTTCGTATAGCTTATCCATTGTCTCTTGTAGTCCTCACGAGAACCTTAGTTGGCCCTGTACTCTAAGCTAAAGTTCCCATGTTTAGATGCCACTCTTGAGCCCCAACTTCTCAGCTTGCTCCAGCAAAATTCCGTGCGTTATGTTGTTTCATAGCTACCGAATTGACGTCTGCTTCATTTTGCCAGATATTACGATTTTGGTCAAAAAGTGGTGCCACCACTTGTTTGTCTTCCTAGCATAGTAGGAACGACAGATGTCTATTGCAAGTAGGTCATGTTTTTGGTGATGAAGGTAGTTACTTCAGTATCACAGAGATTTTTCAGCGACAGCAACATGAGCAATGATTAGGAATTTCTAGTTATCCGCTATTCAATTTTATCATCTTACACTTTGACCACTCACTGGTCACTGCACAATAAACTCCTTTGGTGTTATTAATGTTGTTCCAAGGATAAAGAGCATGAGTTTCCATAATTTGCCTATTTTAAAGACTTTTAGGGTTATCAAGTGATTTCTGTTGATATTCCACATGTTTAGAACCATCATGAATGGACCCAAGCATTTGAAAGTTCTTGGATGCTATCAACGTTCATTATATAAGTACTGGAATTGGAATTACTTTTCTAACTACTTGGCATTTGTTTACATTGTTGGCGACACTTTAGTGCGAAGTAACTGCACCCCTTGATTCATTGTGCTTCCGTGCCGGTTATTGACTGACAGCTTTATTATATTTAGGATGTTTGGTGAACCTATTTCCTCTCTTTTATCTAGTTGAATTCCTTATCGAGAATTTCTTTTCCTCTATTGATAGTTTTGTTCGTTTTGTATTCTCTTTGATGAATGAAAAACTTGTTTATTATTGTTGCATTATGTGATATCCCGAAATTTGACCATATTTTGAAATATATGAAGTGGTTATTTCATTGACGCACTTATGGTTATTTTACTCTGAACTGATTACTCACGAGTTAACTAATCTATTGGGTGAGACCGTAAAGAGTTAAAATGCGAAAGATCAGAGAATTCGATTAGGGATCGACCGCTCGATCATAAGGATCGACAATGGTTAATACCACACAGTTATAAGTCAATTAGCGAAGGGATATAAATCAATTTGACTAAAGTACTTAGTCAGTTCACGGGTGATTCCACACGATTACGATATCCGCATTGAACGATAATAAGTCGATTTTGTATTGATATTATATTCAAGGTATGTGATTGAAACCTCGCGATTACATGGCAACCGAGAGTTGTCCGCGATTTGAAGATGCACAAACGTGGATCGAAAATTATCGACCGTGGGTCAATCGTGCGAGAACCTCTAAAAACCATCCGATAGATTAGGTTGTACTAAAGTCACGTTCGATTGATTTTTAATCATGAAATTTAATTTGATTTCGGGTATTGAACTTTCGAGGATTTCAGATTAAATTATTAGACGTCGCCTTATCGTCCGTTGAATTATCGGCATGTTCGAAAATTTCGAAAAATGAATTATCGAACGAAAATTGGGGACCGGAAAAAGGAAATTCGGATGCAGTGGCAAGGTTGAAATTTTTGGACCAAAAAGCTTGTTATTAGGAAAAAGAAAAATAAAAGAAAAGGGGGAGACAAAATACTTGGTGTAGAGCATTTTATGGAGAGTTAGTGTGAGAAATGAGTGAGTTTTAGGGAAAATCTTGAAAAAAAAATCTTTTTTTCTTTCTTTTTCTTTTTCCCTCTCTCTCCCTCTCCTCCCCCTCCCTCTTATGCCTTCCCCCTCTACCGAATTCCTCCCCTCCCTTTCTTTTTTTTTTTCTCTCTCTCCCCCTCTCTCTTCTCTCCCTCTCCTCCTCCCTCACGCCACCTTCTGACACACCCCCATTTCCATTTTTTTTTCCCTCTTTCTTCTCCCTCTTCTTCTTTTTCCGCCCCATGCCATTTTCCTTCCCCCAGCTGCAGACACCATCCCCTCTCTTCTTCTTCTTCCCCTTCCCCCACTCCCCCCCCCACGCCCTTCTTCTTTTCCCTTGCTGCCGCCCAACTCACCCACCACCACACCGCTGTCCACACCGCCAACTCACCACCACCAGCACCACCGCATCTCACCTCCACCACCATCATCATTTCTGCAAGCCACCACCGTTCATCACCGCCGTCCTCAAGCCGCCCGCTCGCTGCCGCAAGCCACCGCCCGTGTCCCTCACGTTGTTTGTCGTGCCATCACCATCGTCCTCACGTCAAGTCGTCACCACCACCACCGCCAAGCCAAGCCCCCCCCGGCCGTGGGTTGAGGAGCCGCGCCGCCGTCGAGTTCTTGTTCGAGTCACGAGCCTCGTGTTTTTGTTGCTGCCGCGCCATCGTGTCCACAAGCTCGCCGTCGCCAGAAATTCTGTGAGTTAACTTCCTAATCGTGGATTAGGATGTTAATCACGTTTAGGGATATATTAGTTTAGGGATAATGACGTTTAATTTTAGTTAATTTTAGTTTAGCCTTAATTGCGATTAAGGATGGTTTAGATTAAATTTAAGTGCGATTAGGTTAAGTAATTACGATTAGATTAATTAATTGTGGTTAGATTAATTAATTGAGTTTAGTTTAATTAATTGTGATTTATTTATTTAATCGTTATTTATTTAATTAATTGTCATTATTTTAATTAACGGTGATTATTTTTAATTAATTATAGTTAGGTTAATTAATAAGTTAGCCTAATTAATCATGATTAGTGTAATTAATGACGGATTAGTCGTTAAGTAGAATTTTATGCCCGTTTTTCTAGATGAGATTATGCTTAATTTCAATCGTTTGAGCATTATGATGCTATGTTATTGATTACCCAATTATAGATTTTATTTATTATATTTTAAAAATGGTTTATGGGCAAGAAAATAGAGAATTTAGAGGTGTCGGATTTGGACGTCAAATTTTACGTGCTAAATAAAATAATATGGTTTTAAAAAGAAAGTGTGAAAATTTTGACAAGTTGGTTTCAAACACATGACCGTGTACAAATATTTTACCGAAATTTTTAAATGTGAAAAATTGCCAAAGTTAATTATTTCAAAACGAACTCTTTTGTTCTAGGCTAATTAATAACAATAAGAATTATTTTGATCGTTGGTGTGCTCGAGTGGTCATTTAATTGAACCCATCACCCAACGGGAGTTTGGGGGAAATGCCAAATTCTTATCGGATGCCCGGTGGAGGTCCGAATGTCGAGTCGCGGTTGAGGCCGAACAGATACTTCTTTATGGAATGACGTTTAGGCAGGCATTCTAGACGATGCCGTGCCTGATGGAGCGGGACGATACTGACTCTTGTGTTGGCTGTGACCCGAAGGATCGTAATAATTGGAACACGTGTGTTGGCAATGCGCTTGGAATATTTCGAATGTGTTCTAATTATTATTTATGTGTATTGCACCAATATTGCTATGTGAAGTGTACTAATATGCATGGGTATGCCAAGGCAAGGTAAGATTGTATGTCATTGCGTGTTTAGGCTATCCCTAAAGCGAATTAGCTTCCTAATCAAGGTTTAGGAAGTTGACTCGCTGAGATTTTTCTCATCCCGTTGTTGTTGAACCTTTTCAGATCCTTAGTATGGAGTGTCGCCCCGTACATTTTGGGGTCCCTTGGGATCAGGATGTGGGGATGACTATGTTTCATATTCCGGGGACCGATCGGACCAATGAGCTGGTAGTCACGACCCTATGGGTAGATGAAGGGTTGGCTGATTTAGTGCCCCAGATTTACAAGGCGCAATTTATTAGGGAGGCAAATGGCGATCGGACCGGTCCACTTCGGGGTTTTGATGGACCACCCTTCGGGAACGTGGGAAGGCAAGTGTGGGACCCCATGGATATCGACATCCCTGATGGTGTCATTTTGGACCCAGAATCCCATCCGAACTATGAGCCCGTGGAGAAGTTCCCTTCTGACTACGAGCCCAACTCTTCGTTGGGACATTAGGGCTGCTGCCCGGAGTTAGTGAAGTTAAAGTTAACCCTGACTTTTCTGACCCTTTTTGCTCGTAGGTCATGTATGAGTTACCTTTTGTTGTAGGCATGTACATGTTAAACTCCTTAGGCTAACAAGTTAATAAATAAATCGTCGCTTTTGGAAATCGTTCGTTGTGCTTGCTATCCCTGTTGTCATTGATTGACTGGGTGCTTATTTGAGTTGCTTCCGCATGCGTTTAATCGAAAGATAAAAAGAATAGATCGGCGACGTGTCTTGGGATGTCGCAAATTTTAATCTACTGTCATGGGATGTTTGCGCGCTCGGGATTCGGGGTGTGACACATTCATTTTCATTTTGTTTAACTAAAAATGAAACCAAAAAAGAAAAAAGAACCTATGTTATCCTAGAATCGACTTTGGAACCGAGATAGGGTAGGTTCCAGGTTCCAACGGGTAGGTTATAGGTTCCAAAAAATGAGGAACCTAGACTAGATGGTAAGTTCCAGGTTCTAGGCGAAACCTGTAAGGAACCTAGAACAGCTCACCTTAAAGGGTCGAATTGAAGAATACATACTTTGACAGCTAATAAAGTAGAAAAGCAGTTTGTTCTTTGAAGCGAACATGATTCGAGGTTTTGTGGTACTCATTAAGAAAGGTTCTATAAGCGAGGACATTAGAAAAGTCCTCTAGGGCTTCGATTTCATCTACTGGAATGCCATCTATGACAAACCCAAAGACAGTGAATATGTCTGAAAGGGTCACAAACTTGGGTCCCAAAGGAAAAAAGAAACATTTTGTCGATAGGGACCGGAAATAAGCAGCAGAACCCACTAAATCTCTATTTAAATCATAAGCCAACATGATAATATCACGGGCCGATTGATTTAGTGTTCCCTGACCTGTGCAGCCTTAGAATTTTTCCCAAGTAGCCTTTCTCACACTCGACTCACAAGGATCTTAGAGAGAGAAATTCTAGAGAGAGAAGCTCTAGATTTGTATTTCACTTGTGAATGAGATGATACAATGAAGGAGAAGGAACCCCTCTATATACAAGTATAGGACAAACAGTATCCGCAGATCTCTCCTTGATCTAACGATGGAGATCGCATCTCCCAAACAATCAACTATCTACATTTATTACATACTTGTACATTTACCGTATCGCTCGCCCCCAAGAGTATTCTAGAACACTCGAGAAAGCCCTAGGACTTAGGGATACCTGTTAAGGATCACTCGTTCTACGGATCAGTGACGACCGTCGCATAGAACCCTCTTGTATTGCCTCTTTCTCCGAACCTTCACATTCTCCCCCACCTAATCGGGCGATGTCCTCGTCACATCTTTGGCATGGAAAGCATCGATTTGCTTCTTGAACTGCCAAAGGGTATCTGCGTGTTTCCAACTAACTGCGCTCTCTAGAAGACCCTTCAATTAGACCAAATATTCTGGCTTCGGCACACAATACTGCTTCTATATGACTCAATTCGCCATTATGTAGTTGACTTCTCGATCATACGAGGTTTTTGCTCTAAATGGTGCCCATTGCGATTCACCTTGATTTGGATCTTCCTGTACCTTTAGTTTTGGTGGCAACTCCAGCTTGTATGCAACCTTCCTTACAAATTGTAGCACACAAAGCGGCCCCTTGTAGCGGCGGGTCAATCCCTTGTGCATGTCCTTGTACTAGAGGACTGCATGTAGCTTGGCCAACATTAAGTCTTCAACTTGGAACTCTACATGCCGTTGCTTTTTGTCGGTCCGCTTCTTTGCACTCCTTGAGTCCTTGTGTAGACACGCCCATGCTAAGTCTGCCTGCTCTTGCCAATCCTTGGCGCACTTGTATGCAGGTGGGCTATCTCCTTGATAGCCCAATGCAATCGTGCTCAGAGTTTGCGGTTGTTGTCCTATCACGATCTCCAACGGACTCTAGCTAGTGGACACATTCCATTGCAAGTTGTAGAAGAACTGGGCTTTGTCGATCAACTTCGCCCAATTTGCTTGTGTTGTGCCCATATAGTGTCAAAGATAAATCTCCAAGAGGGCATTTACCCTCTCTGTCTGATCGTCGGTTTGGGGATGCAAGCTCGTAAAGAGGTTTAGCTCCAACCCTAGGAACTTGAATAGCTTGGACCAAAAATGCCCCGTGAATCAAGGATCACAATTGCTCACGATCGTTTGTGCGACTTCCTAGTACTTGACCACGTGCTTCATAAATAACTTGGCCACCTCCTTAGCCGAACAATCCTTTGTCACAGGCACAAATGACGCATACTTCGAGAATCGGTCTGCCACGATCATGAGAGTCCGACATCCTTCGAACTTTGGCAAATTCACGATAAAGTCCATGGAGACACTTTCCCATGCATGGGTTAGGATGGGAAGTAGCTCTAGGAGCCCCGACTATAATTGTTGCTCAAGCTTGTCTTGTTGGCACACAAGACAGGTCTTCACATAGGCTTCAAAGTCGTCCCGCATTTGAGGCCAGTAGTATTGGTCTTCGACGAGAGCCAATGTGCGATGGATCTTTGGATGACTTGTCCACTTGGAATCGTGGCACTCACACAACACCTCTTTCCTCAGCTTCCCATGGAGTGGCCCATACAATCGCCACCTCTTGGTGTAAAAAAGGTCGTCCTCACAACAGAATTGTCAAGTCTTGCCTACCCGCGCGTACGCAATGAGAGCTTGAGCCTTTTGATCGTGCTTGAGTCGATTCATGGACAATCCGATCGACTCACAGTGCTTGCCAGCTCCATCTTTCGACTAAGTGCATTAGCCGTGGAATTAGCCTTACTTGGCTTGTACTCCATCACATAGTTGAATCTTGCCAAGAAGTCTTGCTATCGAGCTTGCTTCGGACTCAGCTTCTTTTGGGTATGAAAATAACTCGTGGCCACGTTATCTGTCCTCATGATGAACTTGGACCCTAGAAGATAATGCCTCCACGTCTGAAGGCAATGGACCATTGCAATCATCTCCTTTTCTTGAACGGTATACCAACGCTCGGTATCATTCAACTTCCGAAACTCAAACACCACTGAGTGTCCATCCTACAAAAGAACACCGCTAATAGCGTAATCTGATGCGTCAGTCTCTATCGTGTAAGGCTTGGTGTGATTAGGCAACACCAGCACCAGCTCCTTGATCATGGCTTGCTTCAACTGATCAAATGCCTTTTGGCATCGGTTTGTCCACTCCCATGATTTTTTCTTCTTCAGCATGTCAGTGAGTAGCTTGTGATGCTTGAATAATTTCGAATGAAGTGCTGATAGTAGTTGGTGCGACCAAGAAACAACCTCAACTCTATCACTTTCGGCGGCTCTCATTTGACAATGGCTCGAATCTTCTCCTGATCCATGCGTACTCCTCCACCCCTAATAGTGTGCCCCAAAAATGGAAGTTCCTTTTGGGTGTATGCACATTTCCCGCACTTGATATACAGGTCATTCTCATGCAAGACTTAGAAAATCTGTCTTAAATGCTCAATGTGCTCCTCGAGCGTCCGGCTGTATATAACAATATCATCATGATAAACCACAATAAACCGATCTAGGAATGTGTGAAGTACCTTGTTCATGAGGGTGTAGAATGTAGCCAGAGCATTGATCAGGCCAAATGACATGACGAGAAACTCGTATAACCCATATTGCGTCACGCACGCAATCTTCGGCTCATCCTTTTTGGCAATTCGAACATGATAGTAACCTAATAGGAGATCACGCTTGGTGAACCACTAAGCTCCTCCGAGTTGATCGAAGAGATCAACCATGAGTGGGATTGGGTACTTGTTCTTGACAGTCACCTTGTTCAGCAGTCAATAGTCTATGCACATCCGGAGTGACCCATTATGCTCTTTTCGGAATAGGACCGACGCACCGAACGGATTCTTGGACTGTCGAATATACCTTGCATTGATTAGCTCCTTTAGTTGCTTCTTCCGTTCTTCTAATTCAGGGGTGCCATGTGATATGGCGCCATGGCAGGCGATCAAGCGTCAGGCACCAACTTGATCCGATGATCCACCTCCTTTCGAGGTGGAAGTTTCTTTGGCAACTTGGGAGGCATCACGTCCTTAAATGAATCAAGGACTTGGGTCTCCTTCGTTTGGATATCACTCTTTTCACCCTTGTTGTCCTCGGTCTTCAAGGCTGCTAGGATGATCATCTCACCTTTCCTACTCCCTTAGTGGGTTGCATTGCCAAGATCATCTTCCAATCACGGTCCAACTCCCAATGGACTGGAATCACACATTGGCATCATTTATTCAAGATGCATATACATCAGCAAAGGGCAATATAACAGCTTAGATCCTATCTAGGAACTTTAATCCAATCACAAAGTCGTAGTCGTCAAGTGGAATTACCTTGATAATCTCTTCACTCTTCCATTGCTCAATTTGAAGCTTCACGTCCCTCTCAACCCCAATAACAAGGACCTCTTTGGAGTTCATAGTCTTGAGTCATCTGGTTCCTTTCTCAACCTGAAGGTTAATTTTTTTCATGACTTCCTCATATATGAAGAGATCAGACACCCCAGTGTCCACGAGCACACTCATTGTGGTTTCTCCGATCTTTAGATCCATGAACATAAGTCCTTTAGGCTCCTTCACCTTTTTGGACTTGATCGTGTTGAGGATCCACAATGAATCCAATCATGACTCCTCATTTGGCTCATCTTCCCTGCAAAGGGCCGCTAGTCTGGCCTTATTCGGGCAATCCCGTGCCATGTGTCAACCATTACAAAAGAAGTATTTGTAAGTACATACCTTCTTTTGTCCTTCGCCACTCGACTCCACATGAGCTTTGGGAGGGCTTGCCAGTGGTATGCTTCCATTCGGGCAATTGAATCTTCCCTAATCTCCTCCACCATTGGCCTTGTCTTTCGAACGACACTCCATCTTGGACGTAGAAGGCGCTTGTACTCTACAAGGGATTCGGCCACGGTTATAGCCGTTGTGAGGTCTTCCACGTTGAATAGTTTTAGTTCTTGCTTGGTCCATGGCTTGAGACAACTATTGAATTGATAATACGCTTCCGTCTTGTTCATCGAAGAGATTTGGAGTAGCAACTTCGAAAATTGCTTCACGTAGTAGCATATTGTGCCTTTTTGATCAAGAAGATTTAGCTTATCACGACCTTCTTCCTCCGCATAAGTGGGATAATAATTCCATCGAAACTCCTCAACGAACCTACCCTAGGTCATGATAAGATCCTCACACTTATCATCCGACCGACGAAGCCACCACAACAAAGCATTATTGCTTAAGTACATGGATGCAGTGTTTATCCGTAATTGGTCGTCATTGATTTCCATGGCTTAGAAGTACCATTCCATGTACCACAGGAAGTTGTCTACGCCTTTGACCACCCGCGAGCCCCTGAACTCCTTTAACTTGGGTGCATCCGTCCATGGACCGATTTGCATGGTGATCACCTTGTTCACGCATTGCCTTCCGATTTAGCGAGCTTCCTTTTGAGCTTCGCTATTTTCGCAAGCATTACCGCCAACACGGCCTCCAAGGATTTGTACCGATGTAAGAGTTCTTCCCTCAAGGTCCCCAAAGAACTCGCCTCGGAGCTCCCCCATGCCGGCCTTAAGCTAATGTACCTCAGCCACGAGCTCTTCCCTTCCTGCCTCCACTTCATCAATAGTCTAGATCAGGTCATCGACTAATCCTTGGACATCAGTGACAAACAACTCTACCTTCATGATACGATGCTTTAGGTCCCCACAGGATCCATTGAACTCGAAATAGCACGATTCTTCTTTCCCTTAGCAGCATCCTTCTCGACATTCTTGCCACGATTATCACAGTCGTCACTCATGACGAGCGCCTCATCAGAACGTGGATATACCATTTGTCACGGGCCAATCGGTCTAGCGTTCCCTAAACCATGTGGCCTTAGGATTTTCCAAAGCAGCCTTTCTCACACGCAACTCACAAGGATCTTAGAGAGAGAAACTCTAGAGAGAGAAGTTCTTGATTTGTATTTCACTTGTGAATGAGATGATATAATGAGGAGGAGGAGACCCTTATATATACAAGTACAAGACAAACCATATCCGTAAGATCTTTCCTCAATTAACGGTAGAGATCGCATCTCCCTAACTATCAACTACCCGCATTTATTACATAATTGTACATTCACCATATCGCCTGCCCTCAAGAGTTTTTTATTACACTTGAGAAAGCCCTAGGACTTAGGGATAGGGTCGCTTGTTCCAAGGATCACTCATAGCTGTTGTATATAACCTTCTTGGATCGCCCCGGTCTTCGGGCCATGACACTAACCTCTAGTGCCATCTTGATACCTACATTCATCCATGTCAAACGGGTTAGCAAATCATTCGGTAATTGCAAATACCAAGTGTAGAGATTCTCTTCCAATAAAGGAAAGCTTCGAAACTTAGTAGGGGTGGATGTCCGTATATCCTTGATGGAGGGATACAGTATCGGGAGCTTCTCATTCCTCTTAGTAGGAAAGCAGGGCTTGAGAGTCGATGGAACATGGTTGTGATCCAAGAGGGTAAGCCCAAGGAGCAATGCTTCCTTATACTCTTTTACAACACCCAACTATTGAAATTGACAATAGCGAGCTTTCTCGGTGTGAAGAAGATGGTCAAAGTTTAAATTATAGGATTCAGGTTCGAATTTGGGAGTTTCGGTAGCCATAGAAAGCTTATGAGCAAAGTATGAATGGTTTAGGGTTTAGGGTTTAAGGAAGAAGATAAAAGTACAAAAGAGACGAGGTGTGAACACCTGGAGTGCCAAAATTTGGCACGGAGGGACACTTAAGTGCCAAAACTTTGGAAATGTACACTTAAGTGCCAAAATCGGAGTAAAATGGATCACTTAAGTATCACTCCGGCCAAATTGCTGACGTGACAATTTCCCGGCGAGGTGAGTGCAAAACGGCGTCGTTTTGCATGCGATGTGGCGAGAAAATGCAAAAACGACGTCATTTTGTATCTAATGTGTAAATAATTAATATAAAAATTAATTAAATTAAATTTAAAACTAGATTTATTTAAAATATTCTTTAAAAAAATTAAAAACTTAAAATTAAAAAAAAAAAGGGGAGGGGGGTGAAGGGAGGCGGCTAAGGGGCGAGCCCTCACCGCCACCGCAGGAAGGGCCGGTGACGGAGGGGGAGGGTCGGCCGGGGTGGCCAGCCCTTGGCCGACCGGCGGCGAGGACCGCAAGCCCTCATCGGATCTGGGCGAGGGCCGCGACCTTCGATGGAGCGTACTCTTCTACTCTTCTATTTGGAGTAGAAGACTACGATTCAAAATTAAGGATATTTGCCAAAAACCGAAGCGACGTGTCAAGATGCAATAGGAGTCATTGATTCGTATCGGTTGCAAATATGTTAGAGAATAGAAAAATATAATGATCATTTGTAGCAGATTGCACGCAAAATGAGATTATTCCTTTAAAAGAAGTAAATTAGTAAAATGGGACATATGTTAACACCCAAAATACCCCTACAAACATGTGTTGGTGACGAGGGACAAAAAGTTCTAAAATCGCCATCATGACCATATGTGGGCCATAATCTACATCGGGTCAACCCATAAGTCGTCATAAAAAGAAATGATAATTAAGGACTTTCAGAAACCTTGGGTTGATTTTCGATAGACATACAAAGACATATGATTCCATGATGAAGCAGTTGGTCGCCACGTGTTAAAACCAAGGATCATTGAAGAAGACACAACATTGACAGTGGAAATATGTGGGAATAGTTAAAAGGGCACCCAACTTAAAAAGCAGTGGTTAATACTTGCTGGATAAGCCATGAGAATGTTGTCGAATAAGTCAAAAACTAAATATGGATAAAGCGGTTCAACATGAAACGTGGAGCGACTCTTGAGGAGGG
This sequence comes from Eucalyptus curtisii, assembly GCA_017140595.1. Taxonomy (NCBI): domain Eukaryota; kingdom Viridiplantae; phylum Streptophyta; class Magnoliopsida; order Myrtales; family Myrtaceae; genus Eucalyptus; species Eucalyptus curtisii. The sequence continues at coordinate 31,889,440 of CM029503.1, read as the reverse complement.
GTAATCGATTACTGACAATTACCAAATTAGCCTATAAATACCGCAAGTAATCTAACAAATAACCCCCTGGGGAACAATACATAAAATTACTTTATATTGGCTTTATCTTTACTTAGTTTAGCCTAGCTGTAGCCTAGGTTTACCGTCATAGATTTAATTTCGGCGAGTGTTTATATCTTGGGCAGTTCTGTCGATTGGATTCCAATGCTATCCCACTGTCCAGTTTCGTTGATTAGATTCAGATATTGTGACCTTATCCTCATCTAGAAACAGTGTTAATTAGGTGTTGATTCTGTCTAGTGTCATTGATTAAATTCTGACATTGCGTTCTCACACACATCTAGGAGCAATGTGTACTAGGTGTTGGTATCACTGTCCAGCGTCGTTAATTAGATTTCAACATTGTGTCCTAATATTCATCTAGGATCATTGTCTACTAAGCGTTGTCCTCATTGTGTAACGTCGTCGATTAGATTCCGACGCTATGTCTTCGGACTTAATAGAAAGCAATGCTTTCTAAGCATCTTGGTAATATCTAGCGTTGTCGAAGCACCTTCAACATTGTATAAACTACTTCAATTTTAATGGGCTTTCATTATTATGTTAAAGTGAGTTTAGATGATGTCACTGATTAGGTTTCGATATTAAATATCATTGATATTAAGTTCTAATTCGAGATTATAAGGTATATAGGCTGCGTTTAGGAATGGCATTTACAAAGGTCTTCAGCGTTCAAAGGCCCTTGGGGCAAAATTGTGGTGTTTGGCAAATTTATTTTGAGTCTCATTGTGCAAATGCTAGGCTTTCACAATGCTGAAAGCCCAAGGCAGCAAGGGGGCTGCCTTGGCTTTTTAACATTCTCGACAAGCCCACATTGCCTTAAAAAAATCTTGTTTTTCCTTTGTTGCCCCCAAAATTTTATCAAAATTCCAAATTTGACCATTTGCAGATACAAACCCTAACATCTCTGCGATTCTTTTCCACTTGAACGTTGTTGTTCTCTTCCCCTCTACTCTTCTTAACTCTCCTCGATATCTTGCTCTAGATTCGGGGAAATTTGTTCCCTCTTTCGCCGGCATTTCTACTGCTCGCCCTCGCTTGATCAGCACCCGATCCTCTGGTGCCTTCACCTCGCTTCGGATTCCTCTCCGACTGCCTCGATCGTTCCCCTTGGAAGGTCTGGATCTCTGTGGTTTGCTATTGTTTGGTCTAGCTTTCTATTTCGCAATGGTGATGAATCATTTTCGTTGAAATGCGAACCCTAGCTTTCATTCTCTCTTCTTTTTCTTCTTTTCCTTTTTTCCCTAAGGTTCGTAGGCGTTCTTTGTTTGATCTATCTAGTATCTGGGTAGGCCCCAGCGGCCTCTCTCTCTATCCTCTTCTCCTTTTTTATTCTTCGTCGCCTTCTTCTTGCAATCGCGTAGCATGTTGCAAAGAGGGCAATAACAGCCGCCATAGAGGAAAAAATAGCTCCCTTTTTCGTTCTTCTTTTTCCATTTTCGCTCCAAGAATGTCTCCGCCGCTCGCTTTCTCCAGCCAGAACCCACCCGTGATTCCAAATCCCATGTCCCTTCAGCCACGGCCCGTTGTGGGTCGTTCTTGCTCTTTTGCTCTCCCCCGTCGCGGGGTGCTTTCTTTGGAGCAGCATGGGAGCTCGGCGACTTCGGGTTTTGAGAGAGTTTCGAGTCTCAGAAGGAGGCCGTTTGTTTTGCTTTTCCATTGATCGAGTCCGTGTTGTTGATTTTTGTAGGTGCATCGGGTTGGGCTACGGGGCTTCTTGTCTAAAAATCGAGCTCGTTGGCTACTTCTTGCGAGGTATGGGTTTGTGATCGGTGGCGGAAGGCAAAATTTTTCCTTCTCGTTTGGGTGTTTAAATTCTTGCATGTGGGTTTTTGTTGTGAGGTCCGTTGTTTCTGAAATTCCGATGATGACAGGTACATCTTGTCGGGCTGTAGTTTTCTTTTTCCCCTGCAAAATCAGGCTAAAAGTGGATTTGGATCCCAATTATGGATATTCAGTTGATCTTGATGGTATAAATGAGGGGACTAGTACTTCAAATGATAATTTATTTTCAGACATGACGCGTTTACATGATCAAATAGCAATGAGTTTAGTAAACACTTAAGGACACTTGTAATTTTCAATGAAAATCTATTTCTTTCTTCGATGCCTATGTAACCATGTTTATTATAATGAAATTACTTTTTTTTATATTGAGAAAAAGTCAACATTGATGTATTTTTTTTACTTATGAATTTATTTATATATCTTTTTTACATTACACCTCAGTGCGAAAAAAAAAAAAGTCATTGTTTTTATTTTCAATTTAAAAAAAAATTAATAAAGCTTAAATTGGTCATGCCAAAGGACTTCCCAAACATGTGTTTACCAAATAGCATTCCTCCAAAGTTGCTTCTCAAGGCACTTTTCAATTATAGTTTACCAAATAGTTTTTGCATTTTATCAAAAAATTTTAAACTAAAGGCCTTTGCATTTCCTTAAAGGCTTTTCCCAAAAGCCTTTCCAAACGCAAGTCCCCTTTGCATATGACCCTCTCTATCCAAAGCTAATACACAACCTGAGTCTCCTTAAATTAAAAAAAAAAAAATCAAAATATAGCACTTGGTGAAAGATATTTCGTTATAGGATTCAAAACCGGCAAAAGAGATAAATAAGTTAAAGCTCATCATCTTGATGAGATGGTGAGGGAGTAATTTCAATTCTTATTGTACAGTATTGTTAACAGATAGTGAGGGAGTCTCCGTCAAGTGAAATATTATCCTTAATTTCATATTTATTCTACAGTATTGTTATCGGACTTTGGCCAAATTCTTTTTCTAGTTTCAAAATTTTATTAATTTCATATTTATTCTACATTGTGTTTACAAAAACTAAATGATCGTTTTAATATCCGTGCAAAATCACAACCTTTTTTCTACCCGTTGATGATTTATAATTTGTTCCCCAAAACACATTTTATTTCTTGAATCCTTTGAGTTTAGTCTTTCCTATCCATTTTTCACGCTGGCATTACCAAGCTTCCTTGCTAATGTAGTATCACAATTAATCATTTGAGTTTAGTCTTTAATCCCTCTACTAGACATAACTTTATTGGTTTGACAAATATATAAAAGTACCTCGGAAACGAACTTCACTTGCAATTTACTTAGACATCAATACTTGACTTAGCAACAACAAAAGTTCAGCAAATAAGAAATTACTTTTTCGAAGGATTATCACCAGATATTTTCTTGTACATGACATTCCCAAATAACATGTGATTGTTTATTTTATGAATATTTCAAGCCTCTCAAAATAAAGAAAACAATTCAAGAAAGCATATGTCAGAATCGGAAAATAACTTAAAAAATGCCTTATGAACACATTATTATTTTTTGCCATACCGAAAGTTATAGTATTTTCATACATAGCTAAATTTTGAGTAAGCTACTGAATTGAAATTAAATTTATAATTTGTCCAAAAGATGATTGCTAATCTCAAAAAGAAAAAAAAAAGAAAAAGGAAATCAGTGAATACGTATCCAAAGGATTAACACATCTGACACAAATAGACTAACAAGTCTTCTGTTAAAATACACATAATTGCAAAGAAATCTTCAAATTATTCCGGCATTCTCAAGATATCATTGAACAATTAGTCCATCTCAGTTCACTAATCTTCAAATTATAAAGCAGTGAGCTTGCCTGCGTAGTTATTGATCCTTAACTCTAGTAATGATTAGACACAGGCATTCACCAAAAGTCCAGGAGTACTTCAACACTGCAAGTAACTCAAAATAATTTTTTAATATCATCGACGAAAAAACATGAAATATGAGTATGATCGCCCACGATATAATCACCATGTAACGACTCGGGCCCCACTGTATAATATTGTCCGCTTTGGACACTGAGTCCTCACGGCTTTAAAACGCGTTATACAGGGGTAGAGGGCCATCCCTCGGGCCTTCCCTCTCCCAAGCCATAATATTGTCTGCTTTGGAGGCACGGCCCACCGGCCCGTCCTCCCTCACGGCTTTGTTTTCAGCGCGGCGAAGCGTACGTGAAACGCGTTATACATATTAAAGAGACCCAAGCCTTTATAAACTAGCCCAGGACTCCCCCCTAAGCGATGTGGGACGGGAGACATGCCCTTAGCCTCACCCGCGTACAGCCAAGGCGATCTCAGTCCATCCCTCCATACTACCTGGGGTCTGGGTCATCACATTCTCCCCCTCTTAAAGCACAACATCCTCGCTGTGGCCCCCATACGCGGTCAGGAGTCGGCTCCGATACCATTTGTAACGACCCGGACCCCACTGTGTAATATTGTCCGCTTTGGACACTGAGTCCTCACGGCTTTAAAATGCGTTATGCAGGGGCAAAGGGCCATCCCTCGAGCCTTCCCTCTCCCAAGCCATAATATTGTCCGCTTTGGAGGCACGGCCCACCGGCCCGTCCTCCCTCACGGCTTTGTTTTCAGCGCAGCGGAAGCGTACGTGAAACGCGTTATACATATTAAAGGACCCAAGTCTTTATAAACTAGCCCAGGACTCCCCCCCTAAGAGATGTGGGATGGGAGATATGCCCTTAGCCTCACCCGCATACTGTCAAGGCGATCTCAGTCCATCCCTCCGTATTGCCCGGGGTCTGGGTCATCACACATAATATGTCGACGCGTCAATGTAGCGGAGTAGACATGATTTCCAATAGCAGATAATAAATATCTCGATACTGGATAGGGACTCACAAGCATAATCCCCAAAGGGAAACAGTGGTATCTCAGCATAATTTCAAGCAACTGTCCCTCAAAGTAAGACCAAATGACAGGATAAAACCAATACAACAACTAAGTCCAAATTTATTAACTCATCAGTCATTCAAAAGCATCTCTATCTGATCTAATATTGATTCATAAAGATATGTTATTGGTTGCAAATATACTATTGTAGAAATTCCTAGCAGAGGCAGAGCACCACCCATCTAAACTCCAGCTATTCTGAATTCATTAAATTTCATCAAGGTGTATCTCCAGCACCACCAAGGAATCATATGGATGCATTTGTTTTGCAGAAATAAAATGATTTGAAAAATATTTTCATAAAAATAATTGTCATATTACTTGTAAAAATGAGTGAGTGAAAAATATTTTTATCGTTCGTGAAATTGTTTAGAATAAATTGTTGTCGTATAATGAAAATATTATTCATTGACTAATTACATCAATCGATATAAATGATTATTTTTAAATATTTTTTAAATCTTTTTTTTTTTTTTTTTTTACAAAATAAACGGATCCAAGTGTCATCTTTAATATTCCTTGCTGCAACCTACCCTCAAGAGGAAATAGATTTAGAGGTATTGCCAAATTCGGGCCAACGGCCTTTAGTTAGCACTAACCCATTCCATGCGTGACATTAGTTGTTCAATTTCCATTCAACTAATCCTATGCGAGTTCTAAAAAAGGAGTCACCACTAACCTATTGAGATTGTTTAGAAACCAAATAAGATATGGAAGAATATCTCACTTTCCATGTAACAAGAGATTTTGGACTTGGGGACTTGAATACACTAATTATAAAACTAATGCCCTTTTAGTATCTAAACCTAATTAAGTACTAATTAAAGTGTTAGGGTAGCCTGTCAAAGACTTTTAGGGTTCATCATAATCATTTAAAAAATTAAAATAACACTCAAGGTATTATGGTGCACAACCAATGTAATCGAAGTAAAAACATATGGTGCACAACCAATGTAATCGAAGTAAAAACATATAAACCTAATGTTGTCTCTAAAGAAAAAGGGCATCCAAAAATCCCTATTATAAAGCCTTCTTATTCAATTTTTTTGAAGGATTTTCCACTTTTTTAAAACAAAACTACTCGAAAAGCTAATTTTTTAAGCTCTTTCCAACGACTTCTAGTTTTTCTGAATTTCTAATTTTTTAAATGAATTTTCGGAATTTTCTGTACGACTTGCTGACCCGGACCCTAATAGTCCGAGTTGGGTCTTCTGGTCTTAGGCTTAACTGGGCTGAACCGATGAGCCCAATTCCTAAAAAACCAAAGCCCAACCGAAAGCCACCGCCAGCCCACATCAAAAACCAACCCACTCCTTAAATCTAGACCAAATCCAAACGGACTCAGCCCACATCCTCAGCTCAGCTTTTATTAACATCTCAGCCCATATTTCTATTATTTTATTATTTTCTTTTTCTATTTTCTATTTTTATTTATTTTCTCCTTATTATTATTTCTTTTCCACACAACATCTCCTTCGTGAGCCGTCTTCTTCAACCTCCTACTTCACTCGAACCTCCATTATATTTCTGATGCGTTCCAGCCACCACCCTCCTCCCGTCATCCACTCCGATTGGTGCCAGTCACCACCGATCATTAGCTGACTGGCGGTTCCTATGTCGCTAGAATAAATCCGGAGTTCGAAGTCGCATATTAACACAAATTCATCCATCCTAGCCTAGCAAACAGAGATATGCACATCAAAATAAAGGGTAACGGACAAACAAGGGCAGCCTCAAACCGCGAGCTCCTCTGACCGACAAGAAGTTCATAGTTGACTCAGATGATGCGACCTAAAAATCGAATAAACGACGATTTCAGTGTCGAGACAACAATATTATAACAAATCAACCAGATAACAAAGATCTAAGCTTCGATTTTAACGATTCGAGTTTGGTTCTTCATTGAAGCATTCTATTGAATAGTTAAGAGTACAACTTCAGAAATGAGCTCCGATTCAACATAGATGCGTTTCTCGATCTAGGAATGATGTACAAACATTCAAATCGTGCTATTCATCAACAAATTAGTCCCATTATATCCATATTTTCTTGAGTGATAGGAGCTAATGGCTTGACAGCAAGCGGCACTCATCGAACTGGGTATAGACATTATCTCTTTATTCTTCGTGATATTGACCACATTTCTTATCCCTATTTGCATTTTAGTGGGTTGGTCTGGTTGATTGACCCCTAGCATCCTACCTAGTAAAGGGGCTCAAGTCGAGTCTATGAGCCCTCTATCCCACGCATCTAAGCAGCTCATGTGGTTCGCCAGTTCCACCGACTAGACCCTTAGAGTGATTTAGTTGATACAAAGGTACGTTTGAAGTGGGGAGTGTGCTATCCTTATTGGGTTAGGCCCTTCCCCATAAGGCCCCACCGTCGGGGCATAAGTGCCCTCTTGCTACCCATATGCGATGCGTTGTCTAGTAGATGGATCTCTTTATGGAGTGGTCGGCCTTCTAGAAGCTTTGCCAGAAGTGACTGGTTGCTTTCCGAAAGCCTCTTTACTTTAGTATGGTCTAGTCTGTCCAATGCCTCCTTCCTTGCCGCCACCGTACGCTACTAGGAGAGTCAGCAAGCTACCTTGCTTGCATTCTAGAAACGGCAGCTTCCGCGCCCTTCCTGCCTGCTGAAATAGATGTGAATGATCGTGAGAGCTCTTCAAATCCTATTCAGTCTTATTAGATATGTCACTGAAACAATCCGTTCTGTCTCTGTTTTCTTTTCGGATTCCGAGGGTGAGCCGGCCGATCCTAACATCATTTATGAGGAGCCGGACGACGAAGCCTCCTCCTCAGATAAAGATGTCTCCGACGCTACTCTCCCGGCAAGACCAACTTTTTCTATTGTGATTTTTTTGGCGGGTTCGGTCAGGAGGGAAAAAAGAGAGATGCTTTCTATCAGTCAAAAGCGGATATTGCACCCCCCCTCCCCCCGACCGAAGACTAGTGCTAGGTGGTCCCGCGGAGCTTTTGGAGAAGGATGGCCTAGTGTGTAAGCACAGCTTAGTCCTTACAGTTTTAAGGGTAAGGGGAAGAATCAACAAAATGTTATAATAACACTATAAGAGGAGATTGATTTTGATTATATGAATTAAATGATTTAAAGCAATGTGCGTCATCACTACAGAAAGCTTATGGAGGTTTAGGATATACTCCTGAATTGCTCCCTATGCATGTTTCCTTGACTAGACAAGGGTATCCCAGGATCATACTGTAAGAATTTTCCTAATGTGGACTAAATTAATTGATATTGTAATTTACTGTGGCTCGTAATAAGGGGGCATTACTGGAAACTCTATAAATAGTGCTCAAGTCTCTCCTCTAACCCTAATTCTCATATGTATCCTCACCTAAGGAGCGTTTACCTAACGCTAAACGTGAGGGGGCCGCCTCATTGAGCCAGTGATACGGAGGGCAATAGAGGAAAAGGATTTGATGCGTGGATCCCCTTAATGAGTGGGTAATCCCTTTTCGGCTTCCGCTTTATGTTCAATGGATCCCAAAACAGGTGCGTTAATTTTTCTACTCAATTATGCATGTTCTTGTTATGGTTATCGAGATCTTGGGATTGCGCAATTTGCGTCCAACATGTGGTATCAGAGCAACCATAATCCTAGAACTTGAACGCATAAAGTTTTTGCTCTAATTTGTGATTTTCGAGATTTTTTGTTCAATAAAAATAAAATTAAATCACAAATTAGGGACCGGGCTCGATGAGACGAGCAAGACGGTTGGTGGCGCGTCGCCCGGGGAGGCCTCACGCGCCCCCACGCGCCCCCACGCGCCGCTTGGGCGTCGAAGACGCGCCCCACGCGCGTTCACGTGCCCTCACGCGCCGCGCACTCAGGCGGCGCGTGCGGGTGCGTGGAGCCTCCGTTCGGCGCGTGGCTGGCAGTATTGGATTCGTATGGTCATCCTCTTCGTCGTGGTGTATTTATTTTACATGTTTGATGATTTTATGGATGTGAAAATACATACGGAACCCTAAATACGTGTATTTTTAGTATATTTTTGCGTATTTGTCTTGTATTTCTTTTTCTATGATTTTGGAAATACAAGTGTTGAGTTACTAGTATGTTATCACATAAACATTATAAAAGTATAATTCATTAAAAAAAATTAAACTTTATTGTGAACTGAAGATGGCTTACTTAGATACAATCATTATTTGATAGTATTTGAGCTATGTATTGAGATAATGAGAAATAGTAAAAGGTTATGAAACTTTTGTTGCTCATGCATACTCCTTTACATGTTGGTAACTTTTGAATGATGGACGTCTTAAGAACCTGTGACCAAACTGATTGTACTAATTAACACATCTGCTGAATGTGGGTAATGCATGCCAGTTAAGTCATTGCATATTGTACTTAAACTCATCTGGTCACTGGTTAATATCCATTAAGTTGAATATTTTTTATGGTTAAGGAGTATGACAACATTTACGCAGAGCAATAGTATCTACTGTTAAAGTTTAGATATTTGGTTCTTTGGTTTGACTCAATTAATAGGCCATTGGTTGATTACAATGATAATTTGTTACTTAAAATCAACTATTAGCCTTGGAGTCATGTTTTGCATTATGAAACTCATGAGTGATAATGGATCAGCTATTAGGCTTGTCGATTTGGTGTACCCTGTATTACTATTGATGTTAATTTGTGAGAGATATTCGAGATCAGCATTCTTTTTATGTTGTTCTGGTAGTATGTAATCGGGGTGCATAAGAGATGCTTTCTTTTCCGTTATGAGAAGTTTCTTGTGTTGCTGTGATCTCATTGGAATCCGTCTTTCGGGTTCGCTATATATATATATATATATATATGTATGATTAATTTTTTTATTACTGAACAAAGCAATGTAATTAGCATGATATGTGATTTTAGTGATTTACTGCCTCTATCACTAAAATTAAAATCACATGTATATGGTGTATGTGAGCAGCAAGGTTTATATCCCTGATATGAGAGAGTTTCAAGGATTCAATTAAGTAGTGACCCGCCAAAGTGGCACGCTTGATTAGGTTTGAGAAATTTTGGTCTCGTATGTTGATTGGGATGTCTCCTGGTCTAATGCGTGGTCATACTCCCAAAGGAGGTGATTATGTATTAATTCATGGAGGGATACATGATGGTGTGGTGGAGGAGTGTCTGATCCTAGTGGTTCATATGCCCATAGGTGATGAATTCACGAAGATTTGAATATATTCTCATAACCGCTATCATGTGGGGAGTGTACAATTGCATGTCATGTATTCTGCCCAAAAGTGATTATATGATTATGCGTGTAACTCTCTGGATGTGTACTTGTATGTCAAGTTTCACAGTGCTCACATGATGCTAATTACACACATTGCTTGTTATGTGAGCAGTAAGGTTTATATCCCTAATATGAGGGAGTTTCAAGGATTCAATTGAGTAGTGACCGCCAAAGTGGCACGCTTGATTGGGTTTGAGAAATTCGGTCCCGTATGCTGATTGATGTCTCCTGGTCTAATGCATGGTCATACTCCCAAAGGAGGTGATTATGTATTAGTTCATGGAGGGATACATGATGGTGTGGTGGAGGAGTGTCTGATCCTAGTGGTTCATATGCCCATAGGTGATGAATTCACGAAGATTGGAATATATTCTCATAACCGCTATCATGTGGGGAGTGTACAACTGCATGTCATGTATTCTGCCCAAAGGTGATTATATGATTATGCGTGTAACTCTTTGGATGTGTACTTGTATATCAAGTTTCACAGTGCTCACATGATGCTAATTACACACATTGCTTGTTATGTGAGCAGTAAGGTTTATATCCCTGGTATGAGAGAGTTTCAAGGATTCAATTGAGTAGTGACCGCCAAAGTGGCATGCTTGATTGGGTTTGAGAAATTTCAATCTCGTATGCTGATTGGGATGTCTCCTGTTCTCATGTGTGGTCATACTCCCAAATGAGGTGATTATGTATTAGTTCATGGAGGGATATATGATGGTGTGGTGGAGGAGTGTCTGATCCTAATGGTTCATATGCCCATAGGTGATGAATTCACGAAAATTGGAATATATTCTCATAACCGCTATCATGTGGGGAGTGTACAACCGCATGTCATGTATTCTGCCCAAAGGTGATTATATGATTATGCGTGTAACTCTCTAGATGTGTACTTGTATGTAAAGTTACACGGTGCTCACATGATACTAATTATATACATTGCTTGTTTTTCGGTCACCTTTTTATAATTAATAACTCCACTATATTGAGATTTTTACTGCTACAAATTTTAAATTATGAACATATGATTTGTTGCTTGAGAAAATAGCAATAGAATTTGCTTACTGTCCATGAAGCGTTCCATTCTGGAACACTTGAAAAGTGGTTTGTCTGTGGACTGCACTGCTATAAGATAATGAAAGCCATAGTGGCTTGTAATTATGTCTTGTCTAATATCAAATTTAGGACACATCTGCAAAGATTGTGTTTAACTCCTAATGGCATATACATCTCGTATATGGTTGAAGAGGTTGTTTCCAAAAAAATTTTGTTTAAGGAATAATCTCACACATGTCTAAAGGAAGAGTAGAAAAGTTGACATTGTTGATATTCTGTCTATTCTTAACGGTTATTTAAAGACTTCTATTGATTATTGTGGAAATAAAATGACCGAGGTAAAGAATAAATCGGTTAGAATTAGTCTTGAAGGTTGTCAGGCTTAATTTTGGCAAGTATGACAATGCGGAATAGCTTAAAAGGTCATTTGTTAAATACTTGGTAAATTCTGGGGTGGTAATTTAATTACTATGCTTGAAAATCCTGACAATAAGGTTTGGCCAAAAGGCATAATTGCACCATAATGAACATGGTGATGAGTATGATGAGTAAGACTAATTTATCTTGTCTTCTGTGGGTTGATATTGTGAAAGCAACTCTTTTCACATAAAAAAGATGTTTTCTTATCAAAGTTATTTCATAAACTTCTTTTGAGTTATAGACTGGACATAAATTACTTGAATCATATTAAATTTAGAGGTGTCATGTAGAAGTGAGGTTATCTAACCCAATTTAAGTCCGTTGCAATTCAGATGTACTTGTAATTATTTTGTATCTTACATAGATTGTTCAAAGGGGTATTGTTTTTATGCTCTAAAGAATGTACAAGAATTATGGAATCACATACAGTAAAGTTTCTAGAGATCGACGTAATTGTAGAGGATAGCTGCTCTTAGACTATTAAAGATAATAGTATGATGGAGGTTGCTGTGTTTTTTGTCTTTGCCTATACAGATAATTATGGAATCTTCTGTATCATAGACTAAACTTGTTGAGGTTTAAGGTACTATTCTTGATATAGTTAATGATGAAATTTCTCAAACCTCTCAAGTGCATAATGAAGTGATTATATCAGGAGATATGTTAAGCAAAGATGGTCAGTTATACCATCAGACTATATAGTTTATTTGTGAGAGCATGATTACAATATCCACTACATGGTTGATTTAGCGACATATATATAAATGTCGTTTCTTGTTCTCAATCAAGTATCCGATTAGATGCCATAAAAGATTATAAAGTTTTCACTCGAAAGAGGGGTGGATAGTTTATAGTGAAGAAATAATTATTTCTTTATAATATCTTTTAAAGATTCTTTCGAGTGAACGTGGCATTAATAACTCTTTTTGATAAAAACTTACGCCAAATAGATACAAAATCTATATAGTGCAATCGCAAGATTTTGCAGCACATGTTTTAAGTAAACTTGTGTGTAGACTGAAAAGTCTTATTCATGGTCTTAAGCAAGTTTCTAGACAATATTATTAAAGTTTCATAGTGTTGTTATTTTGTTCAATTAGAAACAAAGTAATTCAATATACTGCAAGGTCAGTGGGAGGAAATTTATTTTTCCTCATACTCTATGTACATGATATTTTGATTACAAGTTGTGACCTTGAGACATCTTATATCCTTTGTACTAAGGTCTGTAAGGATTGTTTTTGTCATACTATATTAGATTTTCTCGGAGGACATTTGCTGATTGTATATTGGAAATATTCAATATATATCATTGCAAGCCAGGAATTGCTCCTGTTGTTAAGGGTGATGGACTGAATCTATCACATTGTCCTTATTTAAATATTGAGAAAATCTAGTTAAATGGTGTACCTTGTGTCGAGTGCACTTAAAAGTATAATGTATGCTTGAATTTGCACTAGACTAAATATCATCTTTGTGACGGGACTTCTAGGCAGATATTAGTTATATTCAAGACGCGATCATCTGCGTTGCTGCCAAGAAGGTTTTAAGGTACTTAAAGAGGCCAAGAAATTATATGCTAACTTATAGATATGTTCAATTATTGCAGTTAGAAGGGTATTTACATGTAAACTTTGCTTGCTATTATGATGACATGCGATCGATAACATAATACATATTTATGTTAGTAGGAAGTGCTGTAAATAAAGTTCTGTCATCTTCTACTATGTAAGCAGTGCTAGTAACATTCTTTTAGGTTGTTACTTGAGCTATTAGGCTCCGGAACCTCATTAAGGAGTTGACCATTTTTAATTTTATGGACAGACTCATGCCGTTGTATTGAGACAATATATATGTAGTATTATTTATTAACTACAGAGGTCTCAAGGGGTCTAAATATATGGTGGTCAAAATTTTTGACCAAAAGGAAACGGTACAGAAATGTGACGTTATAATATAATATATTTCCACAGATGATATGGTTGCAGATCCACTAACTAAAGGCCTACGCCCATGTGTATTTGAGCGACATGTCATTAGCATGGGCCTAGGAGCATCATGAGATGCTGTTGTTTAGTAGGAGCTATTTTGGCTTTACTTTGATAAAGTTTACATCTGTGTTCGTTACATTTAGTAACGGTTTGATATGTATCAACTTTTGCATTCAATAAAATATTTTTGAATGTGTTGTTATTATGTTGAATACATATTGATAAAGTCTCAAGGTATTGTATAAACCTTGAGTGAATGCTAGGGGCATCTGGTTATTAGCCTTGTGCATATGCCTTGTTATACATAAAGAAAGGTTAACCGTAAGGACAAGGCATATGTGGGTTCGTTGAAACCATAAAGACATTCTCTAGTGGCACAAGTTTTTTGTGACGCTTAAGGTAAAAGAATGGGCATTCTCTCGTGACACAAATTTTTGTGACACTTAAAGTAAGGAATGGTGATGACAAATGGGATCTCTCTATGAGAGATGTTATCCATTTGACACACTACCATATTGAATCCATATCAATAAAGTTGAAAGCACTCGTGACCATGGAAGGCTCTGTGTGTATACATGCGATTACCGCCATGATTCGGTGTTTAAGACTTTATGGGATAGGATTGACTATTAAGAATTATCTCGGACCAAATGTGCGCACATACAAGATGCGATTTCAATTAATATAGTCCAAGTGGGAGAATGTAAGAATTTTCCTAATGTGGACTAAATTAATTGATATTGTAATTTACTGTTTTTACGGTTACCGTAAAACAGGGTTGGTCTAAGGTGAGATAGAAGGTTTCTTAATTAGTCTAATATGGGGTCAAGCTAGTGTGGGCCGAGTTGAGCCGGCCCGTAATGAGGGGGCCTTGCTGGAAACTCTATAAATAGTGCTCAAGTCTCTCCTCTAACCTTAATTTTCACATGTATCCTCACCTAAGGAGCGTTTACCTAACGCTAAACGTGAGGGGGCCGTCTCATTGAGCCAGTGATACGGAGGGCAATAGAGGAGAAGGATTTGATGCGTGGATCCCCTTAATGAGTGGGTAATCCATTTTCTGCTTCCGCTTTATGTTCAATGGATCCCAAAACAGGTGCGTTAATCTTTCTACTCAATTATGCATGTTCTTGTTATGGTTATGGAGATCTTGGGATTGCGCAATTTGCGTCCAACACATACCTCTTTTTCATCACCTGATGATTTACAAAAGGGATGAAAAGGATACTGGCCGGCAGGTTTGGTTTGGAATGGACTGGTCATGAGCTTGCCCCCCAGCGTTACTTTGCTTGGGGCAGGCGACTTCAAGCTTTCTTTTGCAGGACCAACTAAAGCTATTGATTATAGCAGCTCTGTCCCATTCATCACTACTTTCTATTTAAAAGAAAATGGCTGCTCAATAATACAGAAAGTATCATTGATATATCTCCACAGAAATGTCTCAAAAAGTCAAGATAAAAAGCTAAGATATGACTGTTTTGCTGTAGATCTTGGAGCCACTACTGAAGCATATGCTCCAAAACCGCTTTGTCAAACCATGTTCTCGGGTCACAGAGATTCAATCTATTTAAAAAATCCGTAATAAATTCCAGAGCCTTCGTCCATATCGGGCGCTCTAGAAAGGGTGACACCGACAATATTTGAGTGAGACGTGCAGGATCTTGTAATATAAGCCTTCCTTCTTCTAGTCGGCTTGTATTAGCCCGTGCTTTCAACTAGGTAGTCATTCCCCCTGTTCTGGATCTTTAACAGGCAATTCGCCTACTTTATGCCAAAAGCCTAATTCCAGAATGCCTTCCTTCTAGTGAGATCGGCCTATGAACTGTGCCTCCTTCCTTTCCTTAAAGCGCTTAAGAAGTCCAGCTGATTTGGAAACGAGTCGAGCATTTGAACGAAATACATCATCTATTGGTTTCCCGAATTCTTGCATGGTTCGGCTCATTCTTCGAGCCCTAATTCTTCCTTCCACCTCTCCCCATTCTACTATCCAAACCAAGCCGTATGGAGTGTGGCCAAGTGGTAAGTCATCCTTTTAACTAGCGAAGGCATCTAAAATAATGTAAGGCAGTCTTTTACTTGGCTATTGTGGTCGTGGCTAAATTTGCTTTCATGGGAATGGATTAAATAAAGACTTAGTGCCTGCAGATCTCAGCCTATTTGTTAAGCTCGAGAAGGTAAGTTGGACATAGTTCAAGTAGCAAGAAAGTCTTGTATTGGAAAAGAAGATTTGAGAAGCCATATTAGAAGTTCTAGCTAGTTCTAAAGCCATCAAGAAAACGCTCTTAGTTCGATAAATTGTAGGTCTCTAAAATCCGATGGCGTAGGTTTAAATCCTAAAAAGCATGATTCCGAATCAACAAAGACTCCATCATCGAGATATGACAATTTTTTTTTTGGGAATCCCACAAGAAAACAGAAAGAAAGACAACATGACCCTTGCCTCTAGCGCTGTGCATTAAAGTGACGCTTCTTTACCATTGGGGACAATAGGGTGGGTCTAATTAGATGGACATGCTTCAAGCTAACTGGTCTCCTCCCCCTATATATGCAATTCTTTGTCTTCGTTCATGATCATGTTGGGCAAAAGGTAGTTGTAGAGGAGCGGCTGGGAGTTGGTGCCTCCATTTGTGGTTGCTTGCTAACCAAGCCATCCTCGCAAGCTCCTCTCACTCGTTCATCCTATTTTGCTTTTTCTCATTCAAAAATAAATAGATTTGCCTCCTTTCATTTGACTTGCCATTATGTGGCATGGTGGCAGGACCGATAGGGGATTGGCTCCGGGTGTAGATAGGGTCAAATCTGCAGGGGTCATGCAAAGACATAGGCCTCAAGAAAGCTTTGTTGACACCTAAATTTTGGCGACCTAGTCATTTATTCATAGAAAACTAGGGTTAATTTTTAGGCCCTAAAAAAAATTATTTGCATAGCATATAATTTTAGGTGCATTTATTTTTAAGCTGCATTTGCATTGGACTGATGACAGATGGGCTCGAATTGGTGGTTCTGAGCTTTAAATTGATAGGTTGGACTAAGCTCACAAAGGGAGCAAATTGGCCCAAGGCCATTTTCTTTTATGATTAAAAATTATCTTGTGAGAAATAGTGATTTGAAATTTTCCGGGATATGACGGTGGATTTTTCAATATTCTCAAGGAGATATCACGAGTTCATCTTTGCAAAATTTGAAATTTGAGAAGAATCCTATTGCAATCTTGAATCTTAAAATCGGTGGAGAATATTCATTTTTTTTTGCAAAGGAATTCTAGAAGAGATATCGAAAATAAAAAAAAAAAGATATTGTGTTCGGAAAAAATCTTCGTAGATATTGATTTGAAGAAAAAATAAAACCCTAATCCTTGGCCTATAAAATGGATGTTCACATAGAGTTTTGGGGGGACACACAATTGAGAATACACGGCCACATGGAAAGAGGGAGGTCGGCAACATACACTTAGAGTAAAGTGAGTGAGTGAGTGAGTGAGTGAGTGAGTGAGTGAGAGAGAGAGAGAGAGAAAGAGATCGTGGGTCCTATCACGGGACTTCGTAGGGAGCGTTCAGTCACAATTCACAACACCCGGCTGAAGGGGACGGAAGAGGAGGTTGTGCACAATTCACTGGCTGGACAGAAGACACCACAGAGAGACTACCGCGTTCTGATCATTTACAATAACGAGAGGAAAATCCTTGGTGGCTTCTTCTATTGATTGCTAGTCCTCTGCCACAACCAACGACCTACAAGTCTGCGGCGTTCTAGTCACAGTATCTAACCGTCCTCACCGTCGCAGCACTGAACTAGTCCCTGCAATTTTTCCTCATATTATTGCAGAAGTTGAGTTTGATTTTGCAGAAGCAATTCCTGTGGCACCCCCGACTCGCCTAAGGTCGCCACAGGTACCTATCATTATACCTAATGAGCGCTAGTTACATCTCTTAGTAGAAGCATCGCAGTTCATAGGCATTTTTTTTTTTTTTTTTTTTGAAAAACGGTCCGGTGCAGTTTATTAGCGGAAGCATAATTGAATATTACCATCTCTCCTTCCAACTATCATGATACAATTCACACCAACTACACATCATATGAAAAGATGAAGCCGAGCCACTTTTATTTACGTATATTTTTCAAGATGGATTTCACGGGTCGGTACAACCAAAAAGAAAAGCCAAGATTTTTCATCTATACTTGGCCACAACCCAAAAGAGATCTCGACCCCTGTATCTATCTCATGTCATCCTCCATCTACAAGTGTCGGCTATGTCCAAAAAGTGTCAGCTCTCCACTCCTCACGCGGGCCATCACATCCACCCCGGTGCATCGGACGGTGGCGGCGGCAACATCCCCCGCATCACTCCGTCATCACGGTGGACATGGACCGACAAGAACTCCGGGACGACCGGGCCCCCCCAGGCCCACATCATACATCACCAGCACACGAACCCGCACAAACGTCGGACCGGGGATGGTAACGCGGTCCATCTCCGAACACTCGACCTCCACGTCAGATGGAAGGCCATAAAAAGTACCACGCGTGACCGGAGAGAGCAGCATCTTTCTAATCTGAAATGTTGGTCCCCGAAGGGGTGAGTACAGCCACTCAACAGGTAAAAGATCCAATAAACCACTCAATACATCACACAATACAATCATAACAATCATAGCATATTATATGTCATTCATGCATCCAAGCATAACTTACCTTACGGCTATGCATATGTCATCATATCATATGTACATACATCCTTATGTACTCATCACCGCCATGTCATACATATACCATGCCATAGGTGCACACACAACCATGTACTCATCATCATCATATCATACATGTATCATCATGTCATAGGTGCACACACAACCATGCACTCATACACATCATAGCATACAACCATGCGTACATGTCACCATACCATGCATGATTCAATTTCCACTTTTTTTTTTTTTTAATCTTTCAATTTGATCACATCTTTCTTTCCTCGGGATCAGTAATTGCATCCCACATTTCTATCACTCGCACCCCAACC
The DNA here is from genome assembly GCA_017140595.1 of Eucalyptus curtisii. Lineage (NCBI taxonomy): Eukaryota > Viridiplantae > Streptophyta > Magnoliopsida > Myrtales > Myrtaceae > Eucalyptus > Eucalyptus curtisii. The sequence goes on along the minus strand of CM029503.1, from coordinate 31,870,887 downwards.
TGGCATCGCGAGAAAACCTCCGGCATACACCACCGGGCATCCGGCACCCCCACATTCCGGGCATCTTGCATCCCAATTGGCATCACGAGGCATTCCCCGGGCACAAACCTCCGAAGCTTCCAGCACCCAACCATTCCGGGCATCTCGAAACTCCCGAGGACATCCGGGCATGTATCACAATACAACCGGGCATCCGACACCCCACATCCCGGGCATCCTGACACTCCCAGGGCATTATCGGCCGCCTCTAACAATTTCCTCATTCATCATAATGCATGTTCACCAATTTATGTCTCACAATCAGCATGGCACATGATGTAATGGCAACAAAGGCTAATTCAGCATTTGATTCTATATGCAATGCCAATTATGATCACATGCTCAGCAATATTCAATCACCTCAATCAATACAATTAATAGGGCTCATCCAAAGCAGAATGATCACAATTTCCAGCATTTGAAATTCGTATAATCCATGCTTGCACAAATTTTAGAAAATATTTCCATTAAATGCCCAAATGGTCTTTAAAAATTATGAAATTTGAAGATGTACTAGTCAAGACATAATGGCAGATATTTCCTAAAGGACACTGCATCAAAAGACCCTCATACAATTTGATATAGATCACGCATCACAGCATTTCTATTCTATCATTACAGCTTGCACAGTTTTTGAAATATTTTTGGTTCAATAGGTATATGAACTTCAAAAATTTTGAAATTTTAATATGTCATAAGGAGACATAAAGAAAGATACTTCGTGAAGAACACTTTGCCAAAAGAGTTTCATATAAATTGATATGATCCACACAAGCTGACCAAATCCGAATATACCAGGTTACACGGTTTTAAAAGCATTTTCGATTAAATACTCTAATGACCTTAAAAAATTATGAAATTTAACTATGTGGTAGTCAAGACCCTGAAGTAGATTTTTCAAGAAGACACTGAAGTCAGATTTGTCCTAGATAATTAATTATGGACGGTCGAAGCTCCTGTTCCTAGTACCGAACAGTCCAGGTTTAGCCTTCTCCAAAAATCACGATTTCACCTACTTATCTTCCATATTTTCTTCTGAATTTTGGATATGTTTTGTTTCAAGAGGTCTACTACAACTTTCATTAAGGGATCAAGGTGAGATTTTCAACGGAAAGTCACTTTATAGTCCACGAAGTCACTGGAGCTCAGTACAACATTTCCAGATCTAACGTCTTCAAAAGAAAATTCGTTTCTTTAGGCTATACTTGTTCATTTTACCTCAAATTTGAGTATGTTAGTCGTCAGGATGTTTTCTACAACCTTTGTGAAGAAGTAGAAGTGAAATTCTCAGTAAAATGTTACATGCAACACACAAAATCACCAAGAGGTCAACAAAACAGCTTCAGATCCAACATTTTCGTAGAGGGAGGGTTTCACATCTCAAAACTCAACCATTTTGTCTCAAATTTTAGTATGTCATACATTAAGATGTTATCTGAAACTTTCATGAAGAATTCGAAGCCAAAATCCGACTCAAACATCGCATGCAAGCCATCACAACATTCTGGGTTAAGCTATTTACTCGAGAACAGATTTCAACTTTCAAAACAACACTCTTAAAACTTCGGTTTTTCACCCTAGACATCCGAAATACATCACCCTTCAATAGTACATTCTAGACACAACATGCATGAGCAGATCAAAGGATCCCGACTTGCCTCTAGACCGAGCAAACAGCGAGCGTACGGCGACGGGACACGGCAACGGCGAGCGACGGACGAGCAGCTTCTTCCTCGCGCGGCCTCTTCCTCCTCTCTCTCGGTTCCTCACTCTATCGACAGCTTTCTCTCTCTCACTCCCTCTCTCCGACGACACTTCCCCGTCATCATCAACCGGTTCCCTCAATTTTCCTCTCCTCAATGATGAACAATCATTGCTTTTGCATGAAGAACACTTGGACAAAGGGAATTGACACTTGGCAAAAAATCTTCATGCAAAGGAGTGGGCGTCTCATGGGCTGGGTCCTCCTTGGTCGACGGCAGCCCTTCGTGGGCTTCATGGGCCGGCCAACTTGGCCCATCTTAGGTCCATCCCTCTTGGACCTAAGACCCAAGTTTAGTTAGATCAAATTTTAACCCATTTTTAAAACTAATTAAATCTCTATTTAATTAAAGCACTAAATTACAATTTAAGATAATTATATATTTGAAATTATAAATCCATAAGTTCCCATTCATCATACATATGGCCAAAGATAAAACTTCCTTGCCAAAATTCATCCATTAAAGACTTGGCCATACATCTCATCGTAAATCATGGATTAGAAGGCTACAAATTACAATATCGGTACTTCCATCGCCTATCCATGGTCCATGGCATATTCAGGGATTTTTATGAAATTCTAGGATGCCACAATTCTCCCCTCCTCATTATTCGTGTCCTTTTGAAACAAGTAGGGGTACTTTTCCTTTATCTCTTGTTCACTTTCCCAGGTGGCTTCTTCCATATCATGATGTCGCCATAATACCTTAACCAATGGGATTCTCTTGGTCCTGAGAATTTGTTCCTTCCGATCCAATACTTGCACAGGCTCTTCAATGTACCTCACTTTCTCATCTACTTTGATGGCTTCATGATCGAGTATGTGACCAGGATCCGGCTGATACTTTCTCAACATCGATACATGAAACACATCATGCAAATTTCCCAATTTAGGAGGCAGCGCCAAACGATAAGCTACATCTCCTATTCTTTCAAGTATCTCAAAAGGTCCAACAAATCTAGGGCTTAACTTACCCTTCATTCCAAATCGAGATATTCCCTTAATTGGAGATACTTTAAGGAACACATGATCTCCCACACTAAATTCTAAAGGCCTTCTACGCCTATCTCTGCGTAGTCTTTCGTCTTCGAGATGTTTTAAGTCTTTTCGATAATTTCGATAGTTTCGGTGGTAACTTGTACCAGTTCAGGTCCTGTCAATTTCTTTTCACCTACTTCATTCCAACAGACAGGAGTCCTACATCTCCTTCCATACAATGCTTCATAGGGAGCCATGTCTATACTTTTCTGAAAACTATTATTATAAGCAAACTCCACCAAATGCAATCTTTCATCCCAATTCCCTTTAAAGTCAATCACACAAGCCCTCAACATATCCTCTAATGTTTGGATTACTCTCTCTGTTTGTCCATCTGTTTGAGGATGAAAAGCAGTACTAAACTGAAGTTTAGTTCCTAAGGCAATTTGAAGACTCCGCCAAAAATTTGAAGTAAATCTCGAATCCCGATATGAGGTAATAGTCACTGGTACACCATGTAAGCGTACTACTTGACTTACATATATATCCGCATATTTGTCCATTGGGTAGTCTATGCGAACTGCTAGGAAATGAGCAGACTTAGTCAAACGGTCCACTATTACCCAGATAGAGTCATGTCCACTTGATGTCCTTGGCAATCCTTGCACAAAGTCCATTGTTTTATGTTCCCATTTCCATTCTGGTATGTCTAACGGTCTCAAGAGTCCTGCGGGTTTGCGATGTTCTGCTTTTACTTGTTGGCACGTCAAACATTGAGAAACGTACTTAGCCGTATCTGCTTTCATACCATTCCACCAAAATTGCTGACGTAGATTTCTGTACATCTTTGTACTACCTGGATGAACACTGTAATTACTTCTATGTGCCTCCGACAAAATTTCCTTCTTTACCTCTTCATTGTCGAGAACACAAAGTCGTCCTTGACATCTTACCACTCCATCTTCAGAAACTTGAAATTCTGGTCTTTTTCCTAAAGACACTGCATCTTTCACTTTCATAATTTCCGGGTCAGATTCTTGTAATGTCTTAACTTTCTGAATAATTTCAGGTTCAATTCTTAATGCACTAAGCATACCAGTAAGACAATCCATTTCCAATTTAAACTCTGAGTTTGCTACGGACTTTAATAAGCTCCATTCCGCCATTCTTAAACTAGCCATCTCCATAGCTGACTTACGACTAAGAGCATCCGCTACCTTATTCGCCTTCCCTGGATGGTATCGTATCTCACAGTCATAATCCTTTAACAACTCCATCCACCTCCTTTGTCTCATGTTCAACTCTTTTTGTGAGAATAGATACTTCAAGCTCTTATGATCCGTATAAATCTCAAACTTTTCCCCATATAAATAATGCCTCCATATCTTCAAAGCGAACACTATGGCTGCTAATTCTAAATCATGCGTTGGGTAGTTCAATTCATGGGGTTTTAATTGTCTAGACGCATAGGCTATGACCTTGCCATGCTGCATCAAAACACATCCCAGCCCTTTGTGAGATGCATCACTATACACCGTGTAAAACCATCCGATCCATGTTGGTATAGTCAAGATTGGAGCCGAGGTCAATTTTCTTTTAAGCTCCCGGAAACTCCTTTCGCATTCCCCATTCCATTCAAACTTCACATTCTTTCGAGTCAATTTTGTTAAAGGACCCGCCAATCGTGAAAATCCTTCAATAAACCTTCTATAGTAACCAGCCAATCCTAAGAAACTCCGTATTTCGATGGGTGTTGTCGGTCTCGACCAATTTATTACCATTTCAACTTTCGCCAGGTCCACTGCAATTCCTCCTCCTGATACCACGTGCCCTAAAAATATTATCTGGTCTAGCCAGAATTCACACTTACTAAATTTGGCATACAGCTTATGATCTCTCAGAGTTTGCAAAACTATCCTCAAGTGTTGTTCATGCTCTTTAGGCCCTTTCGAATATACCAGGATGTCATCAATAAAAACAATCACAAACTGGTCTAAATAAGGCTTAAATACCCTATTCATTAGATCCATGAATGCAGCCGGTGCATTTGTCAATCCAAATGGCATAACCAGGAACTCATAATGTCCATAACGAGTCATAAACGCAGTCTTAGGAATGTCTTCTTTCTTAATTCTCAGCTGATGATATCCCGACCATAAGTCAATCTTAGAGAAGACCGAACTTCCTTGGAGTTGATCAAATAGGTCATCAATTCTAGGCAAAGGATATTTATTTTTAATGGTCACTTGATTCAAGTTGCCTATAGTCAATGCACAAGCGCATCGACCCATCTTTCTTTTTCACAAACAAAACTAGCGCACCCCAAGGTGAAGAACTTGGCCTAATGAATCCTTTGTCAAGCAACTCTTGTAGTTGCACCTTTAATTCCTTCAACTCGACTAAGGCCATCCTATACGGGGCTTTAGATATTGGTCCTGTTCCGGGCATTAGTTCAATTTCAAACTCAATTTCTCGTTCTGGCGGTAATCCAGGCAACTCCTCAGGAAATACATCTTGAAATTCATTAACTACTCAAATTTCATCAAGCTTAGGCTCTTCCTTAGTATAATCTTTAACCATGGCCAGGTACCCTTGACATCCCTTGTCAAGTAACGCACGAGCTTCTATTGTTGAGATAAGTGCTATAGATAGGTTGGTCTGACCTCCCAAAAATTCACAACTAGACGATCGGAGTAAAATAAATTGGATCACTTTTCTATAACAATCCATTTTGGCCGATACTTATGAAGCCAATCCATTCCTATAATAACATCAAAATCATACATAGCCATTACGACCAAGTCTATTTCCATATCATTTCCTCCCATCGATATCTTACAATTCCCACACACCAAAGCGTAGACAACACTACATTCTTTAAAGGCGTAGAAACACAAAGAGGCGTCTCAAGAGACGTGGTTTCTATTTTATGCAACTGTCTATATCTTTCAGACACAAATGAATGTGTAGCACCCGTATCAAACAATGCATAAGTCTTCTTGCCATTTATAAAAATCGTACCTGAAATAACGTTTTTGGAAGCTTCCGCTTCCTCTTGGGTGACCGCATACACCCTTCCTTGCGGCCGGTGGCCTCGAGGATTCCTTGAAAGATTTGATCTAACCGTACTCTGTTGTCCCTGTCGCACCGAGCCAACACTCATTTGTGACCTTTCTTGTGGGCAACTTCTCCTAAGGTGGCCCACTTGTCCACAACCAAAACATCTCAGTCGTCCATTGCAAGGTCCTGGGCCATGTCGCCCATTACACCTTTGACAAACATCGGCGATAGGGTGTTTTCCCCATATTCAGGCCATTTCTTGTTCCCCCAAAATTTCCAAAATTACTCTTTTTCTTCATATTCCAAGTCTGACTTTGACCAGGGTAGGGTCTCTTACCTCGTCTCACATCACTAAAAGACGATTGTCTCTTATTCTCCGATTTGTTCTCTTACTAACTCTGCTCCACCAACTGCGCCCTTTCATAAATCTCATTATAATCTCTTATATTCAAAGGCACCAGTTGTTTCCTGATATTAGTCCTCAACCCTTTCAGAAACCTCTTAGCTTTCTCTTCTTGATCCTCAATTAGTCTAGGAGCATATCTAGACAGTTCAGAAAATCTTGCTTCATATTGATCTACTGTCAGCTTCCTTTGTTCTAGCTGAACAAATTCTGTAATTTTCTTATCCTTAGCACAGTCAGAAAAATGCTTTCTATTGAAAGCTCTCACAAATTCTTCCCAATTAACATCAATACCTGGTGGAAAGATTATATCCTTGAAGCTCTCCACCAAAACTTTGCATTTCCCTCCGGTTGGTACTCGCCAAAGTTATTTTCTCAAAGCATCAATGCAGTCCAACAGCCGAAAAATTCGTTCCATTCCATCAATCCAATGCTCCGCCTCCTCGGGACTTCCCATTCCACTAAACTTAGGTGGTTTCAACTTCAAAAATTGCTCCACCAGTCCCTGAGTACGGCGTTCTGCTCCAGGCTGTTGCTGCGCTTGTCTTTCCATCATATTTCCTATATTGGCCAATGCGTGCAGGATATCTTTCATTCGGGGTTCAGCCCTTGCTGGAGAGGCTTCAGCCCTCGATGGATGTTGACTTCCATATCGTACCATGATTTTCCTGCAGTTTCCAAGCATTTGCCTCAGGAAATATCTGTGACTCAATGTCTTCATTAAAAACAACAGCAACTAAGGAAAATAAGTAACATAACCATGTTACTGGTACCTAAAAGCAACTCATAATAACTACTAAGGATCTATGAGTGATTACTCATCACCCGTTATTCAAAGTTACCCAACTATTCTAATCAATATCCTATGGTGTGCATTGTCATCATGTTCCTCAATTTCCAAATGAGGCTCCTTATCACTCCAATCTATAACCATTGCTCTGATACCAAAAAAAGGCGGCTGTGGCACCCCCGACTCGCCTAAGGTCGCCACAGGTACCTATCACTATACCTAATGAGCGCTAGTTACATCTCTTAGTAGAAGCATCGCAGTTCATAGGCATTTTTTTTTTGAAAAACGATCCCGGCGCAGTTATTAGCGGAAGCATAATTGAATATTACCATCTCTCCTTCCAACTATCATGATACAATGCACACCAACTACACATCATATGAAAAGATGAAGCCGAGCCATTTTTATTTACGTATATTTTTCAAGATGGATTTCACGAGTCGGTACAACCAAAAAGAAAATCCAAGATTTTTCATCTAGACTTGGCCACAACCCAAAAGAGATCTCGACCCCTATATCTATCTCATGTCATCCTCCATCTACAAGTGTCGGCTATGTCCAAAAAGTGTCAGCTCTCCACTCCTCACGCGGGCCATCACATCCACCCCGGTGCATCGGGCGGTGGCGGCGGCAACATCCCCCGCATCACTCCGTCATGACGGACGTGGACCGACAAGAACTCCCGGACGACCGTGGCCCCACCAAAGCCCACATCATACATCACCAGCACACGAACCCGCACAAACGTCGACCGGGGATGGTAACGCAGTCCATCTCCGAACACTCGACCTCCACGTCAGATGGAAGGCCATAAAAAGTACCACACGTGACCGGAGAGAGCGGCATCTTTCTAATTTGAAATGTTGGTCCCCGAAGGGGTGAGTACAGCCACTCAGTAGGTAAAAGATCCAATAAACCACTCAATACATCACACAATACAATCATAACAATCATAGCATATTATATGTCATTCATGCATCCAAGCATAACTTACCTTACGGCCATGCATATGTCATCATATCATATGTACATACATCCTTATGTACTCATCACCGCCATGTCATACATATACCATGCCATAGGTGCACACACAACCATGTAGTCATCATCATCATATCATACATGTATCATCATGTCATAGGTGCACACACAACCATGCACTCATACACATCATAGCATAAAGCTATGCGTACATGTCACCATACCATGCATGATTCAATTTCCACTTTTTTTTTTTTATCTTTCAATTTGATCACCACATCTTTCTTTCCTCGGGATCAGTAATTGCATCCCACATTTCTATCACTCGCACCCCAACCTGGCATCGCGAGAAAACCTCCGGCATACACCACCGAGCATCTGGCACCCCCACATTCCGGGCATCTCGCATCCCAACTGGCATCACGAGGCATTCCCCGGGCACAAACCTCCGAGGCTTCCGGCACCCAACCATTCCGGGCATCTCGAAACTCCCGAGGACATCCGGGCATGTATCACAATACAACCAGGCATCCGGCACCCCCATCCCAGGCATCCTGACACTCCCAGGGCATTATCGGCCACCTCTAACAATTTCCTCATTCATCATAATGCATGTTCACCAATTTATGTCTCACAATCAGCATGGCACATGATGTAATGGCAACAAAGGCTAATTCAGCATTTGATTCTATATGCAATGCCAATTATGATCACATGCTCAGCAATATTCAATCACCTCAATCAATACAATTAATAGGGCTCATCCAAAGCAGAATGATCACAATTTCCAGCATTTGAAATTCGTATAATCCATGCTTGCACAAATTTTAGAAAATATTTCCATTAAATGCCCAAATTGTCTTTAAAAATTATGAAATTTGAAGATGTACTAGTCAAGACATAATGGCAGATATTTCATAAAGGACACTGCATCAAAAGACCCTCATACAATTTGATATAGATCACGCATCACAGCATTTCTATTCTATCATTACAGCTTGCACAGTTTTTGAAATATTTTTGGTTAAATAGGTATATGAACTGCAAAAATTTTGAAATATTGATATGTCATAGGGAAGACATAAATAAAGATACTTTGTGAAGAACACTTTGCCAAAAGAGTTGCATATAAATTGATATGATCCACACATTGAAGCTGACCAAATCCGAATATACCAGGTTACACGGTTTTAAAAGAATTTTCGATTAAATACTCTAATGACCTTAAAAAATTATGAAATTTAAATATGTGGTAGTAAAGACCCTGAAGTATATTTTTCATGCAGACACCAAAGTCATATTTGTCCTAGATAATTAATTATGGACGGTCGAAGCTCCTGTTCCTAGTACCGAACAGTCCAGGTTTAGCCGTCTCCAAAAATCACGATTTCACCTACTTATCTTCCATCTTTTCTTCTGAATTTTGGATATGTTTTGTTTCAAGAGGTCTACTACAACTTTCATTAAGGGATCAAGGTGATATTTTCAACGGAAAGTCACTTTATAGTCCACGAAGTCACTGGAGCTCAGTACAACATTTCCAGATCTAACGTCTTCAAAAGAAAATTCGTTTCACTAGGCTATACTTGTTCATTTTACCTCAAATTTGAGAATGTTAGTCTTCAGGATGTTCTCTACAACCTTCATGAAGAAGTCGAAGTGAAATTCTCAGTAAAAAGTTACATGCAACACACAAAATCACCAAGAGGTCAACAAAACAGCTTCAGATCCAACATTTTCGTAGAGGGAGGGTTTCACACCTCAAAACTCAACCATTTTGTCTCAAATTTTAGTATGTCATAGTTTAAGATGTTATCTACAACTTTCATGAGAAGTCGAAGCCAAAATCCGACTCAAACATTGCATGCAAGCCATCACAACATTCTGGGTTAAGCTGTTTACTCGAGAACAGATTTCAACTTTCAAAACAACACTCTTAAAACTTCGGTTTTTCACCCTAGACATCCGAAATACATCACCCTTCAATAGTACATTCTAGACACAACATGCATGAGCAGATCAAAGGATCCCGACTTGCCTCTAGACCGAGCAAGCAGTGAGCGCACGGCGACGGGACACGGCAACGGCGAGCGGTGGACGAGCGGCTTCTTCCACGCGCGGCCTCTTCCTCCTCTCTCTCGGTTCCTCACTCTCTCGACAGCTTCCTCTCTCTCTCACTCCCTCTCTCCGACGACACTTCCCCCTCATCATCAACCGGTTCCCTCAATTTTCTTCTCCTCAATGATGAACAATCATTGCTTTTGCATGAAGAACACTTGGACAAAAGGAATTGACACTAAGCAAAAAATCTTCATGCAAAGGAGTGGGCGTCTCATGGGCCGGCCAACTTGGCCCATCTTAGGTCCATCCCTCTTGGGCCTAAGACCCAAGTTTAGTTAGATCAAATTTTAACCCATTTTTAAAACTAATTAAATCTCTATTTAATTAAAGCACTAAATTACAATTTAAGATAATTATATATTTGAAATTATAAATCCATAAGTTCCCATTCATCATACATATGGCCAAAGATAAAACTTCCTTTCCAAAATTCATCCATTAAAGACTTGGCCATACATCTCATCGCAAATCATGGATTAGAAGGCTACAAATTACAATATCGGTACTTCCATCGCCTATCCATGGTCCATGGCATATTCAGGGATTTTTATGAAATTCTAGGATGCCACAATTCCAATCGCCGTCCCGATCTTTCCTTCACGATTTCGTCGCTCTTGCTGCCAAACAGACTGGCGTGCTCCCTAAGGCCAACTTGCTGCACCTTCAATATTTAGAAATTAGTGTTGCTAGCTCGCCCAGTAGCATTGATTTCAGCCCTGCGATATCACATATCTCGGTTGAATCTCCCCGCAGATTTTCTAGACAAATTCTTGATCAGCCCGAAGTCCAAGCGGTGGTTTTGTATTTTTTTTGGGATTTTGTCCATATCCTCCAGAGAAAGCAACACCAAGCCAAGTACTATCGGCCTCCACGACGTCGGATTCTTTTTTTTTTGCAGGGCACCCGAGAGTCCTCCCTGCACCAACGACAGCATTGCTGCAATTCCGTCCACAAGCGCTCCACGAGTCCCTGGCGACATTGGGACGTCCTGACTGGTGCAGTCCAATAACCGAGCCTCTTTGTCAACCGCCACCAATCCGTGAATGTCTTCAATTGTGATCAGCAACTTGAGAGGTCGACGTCCTTCACCACTCAGTCGCACTTCTTGGAACACGACTAATCCAGGTTGAGAAGCTACCACTAGCGTCCTCAGCTAAGACCAGCCCCCGGCACAGCAGCCCTTTCGTTGAGCCACGCCGAGCCCATCACCATTCATGAGCCGTCGGTTGCTAAACCCGGATTTGGAGAAAATTCAAATTAGGTAGTTATTTTATTTTATCCGAAGCATTCCTTGATGTATCCGATTGAAAAACCCCAATATGTCATGATATTCGCAATTCGAGTAACCTTAGGGATTGACAGTCCGATTTTCGCGCCCGATATCCGACTCGCAATCGCTTGGAAAATCGCCACGCTCGAGATTTGATTCACAATTTATTTAAAATTGACCTATTCGATCCCATGCGCGGGATATGATTCGTTAATTTATGGATATCGATCTTACCTTGCATGATTTGCTATCGTGTCATTTGACTGATTTTGTTTTTTCGTAAAAGAAAAATCCAAAAATTTGAGTTAGATTAGGTTTATTGTTTTAGGGTTATTTTGCACAAGGAATTTATTTCGAATTTTTGAAAAAATGAAAATCAAAAAATGCATTCATTTAGGAAGTTATTTTTTTATATTTTTAAATTGCACATTTAATTATGTGGTCAATTTTTAATTTCGAATTTCATAGAAAAAAAATAGAATTAGGACATTCTTTGCACGTCATTGCATGTTAGGATAAGATTGCGTTTTCTAATTAATTATATGTTTAGATAATTTCTCCTAGATATATTGCATTTTAGGATTACTTGGTTAGATAATGCTCTAGTTTAAGTTAGAATTTGGCTTAACCTAATTCCTAATACAAATTGGATGATATCTTAATCTAGGTAGATAATTTTTCACATTTTTCTAATTTCGAATTTCATGAAAAATACAACAAATTTGTCTTAGAATAAATCAATTCCATTCTTTAGGATAGACTGCATGCTTAATTTATTTATGTCATATAGTTTAGGTCATATTACCATGTCATATCATTTCATGTTAGATTAGTAGCCTACATTGCATAAAGCATGATTATCATTAAACAAGTGAAAACAAAAAAGAAATTGTGTGTTAATTAGAAATTATATCTAGGACTGTTGATGTGAATTTTGATCTAACAACGCAGATGCTTTCGTTACCATGAGGTAAGTCCTGCAATTTATTCATTGCTTTCTGGGGTGTTAAATTGGTGGCTTGCGCATCCACATGATCACCTCACATGTTAGGGAAGTAAATTAAATTAATTCAAGCTGCCTGCAAAACATTTTTTTCGAAATAAAAGAGAAAGGTACCGAAAGGGCGTTAGAGAAATCTAGCGTAATCAAGTCCCCAAACTCATAAATCTCTAGTTCGCAAAAGTAAAGTAAATCTCCCGTTACTTTACTTGGGTTTCTAATCGACCCACCGAAATAGATTAATGGCAACTCCTGATTGAAAATTATTTGCATGTTAAGAACTTGAACCTAAGTCACGAATTGATATGGGCTGGGGAGAGCCCGAGCTAAATTTAGGCTTAGTAATCCATTAGCCAAATCCTAGGTGGTTCACCCGAAATTTTGGTCGTGACAAGCTTTAAGAATGCCGTAAAGTGATCATTTAGACTGATCCGCCATGTGAAAGCGAGGTTATGGGAAGTCTGGAAAGACAAAGAGCCGAAGGAGATGTTTGAATGGGTTTCCCATACAAGAAAACAAGGAACGAGCATGGTGAGAGAGGTGACTCCTTGCCAATGTGAAAGCTATGAGCGTATCAGCTTAGTTATCCTCATCAAGCCACTTACTTGATGTCTAGCTTCTTTATCAAGGTGTGGCTTGGTAACCGGTAGGTCGTCGAACTTCGGTGGAATACTTCTATATATCTACTCATGGAGTACTTCATTATATGATATATATATATCTACTCACGGAGTACTTCATTATATGATATATATGATATATATATATATATATATATATATATAGATCCATTTGTATAGATATCATCATTTACATCCAGCAAGTCGTATGCTTTGGAAGAAGCTTGTATAGGTGGCGTAGGTATCCCTACTAATTAGACTAGACACTCTATGTGACATTCTGATTTTCAACCCTGTTTTCGATGAAATGAAATGAGCTTTTCATCGACGCGCCTATGGCCTTTTTCTCTGAGTTGGCCACTCACGAGATAACTAATCTATCGGGTGAAGCCATTGAGGAATCTAAACGTAATAGACTTGAGAATTCGACTAAAAATCGACTGCTTGACCGTGCTAATCTACAAGGGTCAATACGGCACTGTTAAAATCGATCAGAGATCGGAGATAGGTCGATTCGACTGAGGTATGTGATTAAAGTGTGGGTAATTCTACCTAATTGCAAAATTCTCGTCGAACGGCACTAAACTGATTTTTTTGTCATTTCTATACCCTATGCCCATATTTAAAATCTCGAGATTCACGACAACTGAGAGCCGCCAATGTGTCAAAGATGCTCAATATGACTCGAAAATGATCGACCACGGGTCAATTGCACTAAAAATTCCTAAAAGCTACCCGGTAGGTTAGGTCACGCTAAAATCACATCCGGTTGAAATTAATTGCGAATTTAAACCCGATTTAAGAAATTGAAAGTTCTGTCATGTCACGAATCATTTTAGGAACATTAACTCATCCTCCGAAGATTTTTCTGCAAACCCGAGATTACGGCGAAAAATCGAATTTAGGCATTTTTAGACCGGGAAAATTAAAGGGCCGTTTTTGGGTGAATTTTTGGGGTTCAAGCTGGTTCATTTGGTGAGGGAATTGCAAGAATTTAATGTGGGCACCTTAGCTAGAACTATTGAACATCAATTGGATTGAATTGAGTTGCAATTGAATTGAATTTGGAGGGAATTGTCCGAAATTCGTAAGCCCAAGGGGGCAGCAACTTTTAGACCATTTCAATGGCTTGTTGGGGAAGCCTTTGGTGTGTAAATGGCTGGGGATGAAGGCTGAAGTGGTGGGGGCCTTTGTGATGAGTGATTAGAGATATTTAGGTGGACTTTTGAGGCATTGGGTCCCCCTCTTCAGCAGCTGGCTTCTTCTTCTTCCTTGGGCCTCCTTTCTCCATTGTTGTGTGTTTGTGAGCTCAAAAATTCAGAGAAAGCCAGCTAAGAGCCAACAGCAACTGCCGGAGCCCCCTCGTCACCCGTCTGCCCGTCACGTGCTAGCCACACGCCTGCGGGCCCATCGCCGAGCCCCTGCCATCCTGCATCGCTCGCATGACAGCCCGCCGTCTCAAGCTGCCCTGGTCGCCGTCGAGATCGCCTGGTCACCGTCCGCCACCGTCTAAGCCCGCCGTTGCCCGCTGCAGCCTCCGCCACCATCACCTAGCCCGTTCCAACCCAACCGCTCGGCCAAGTCCTTTGGTCCTTGGACAAAGGCCAAAGGCCAAGAAGGGCCCTTGAGCTTCTAGGCCCGTTTTAAGGCCCGTCCGGACCCCGCTTGGTGTCACCGCAGGCTTGTTTATCGCTCGCCTCCGCATCGCCATCGCCATCGCCGTGGACTCACCGGCCCGCTAAACCGGTGAGTTTACTTGCTAAACTTTGCTTAAGGAGTTAATGGCACTTAGTAGATAATTAGTTTAGGCTAAGTGTTGATTAGGTGATTAGTTAGTTTAAATTAGCGATTTAATTGTTTAATTATGCATGTTAGGTGATTAGAATAGACTAATTCAGGGCTAGATAGATTGTACTATTTATCTCAATAGGTGCGAAAATTTTCTAGGCCCGTTTAGGTGGTTAGATTAGCATTTCCGGCCTAGGTTAGTATTTATTGGATTTATTTGCATTTAATTAATTAATTTTGCTATTTATTTAATTATTTTATATTTTTTGAAAATTATACCGGGATAGTCGGTGACCGGAATTTCGTGCTGATTGCAATGGTGTGTTTAGTTTATGCTATTGAGTGTTAATTTGTGCAAATTGAGTGGTGATTGTGATTTTGAGTATTTATTTCAAAATTACAAAATTTTGGTAATTAATTAGAAATTCCCGGGTGTCGGGTTTTGACACCGAAAATGTTTTTAAATACTATATCAAAAAGTGGGATTTTAAAAGGAATGATATCAATTTTTAAAGTTCGATCTGACCGTGTACCCACACACGATTATTTTCATCGAGTGTTTTTAATACGAAGAAAATAGGCCAAGGGCATCATCTTAATTAAGACATTTGAGTGCAATGCATGGTGTCTTTGGTCGTAATTGAGTGAACGTGTGATGGATATGAGAACCCATCATGAGCGTTTACGCCCGGCAATGCCCCTATATGGAATGCCCGTAAACAACGGATGCCGGTCTCAGTAGATTCTAGACCGATGCTCCTTCGGGATTGCTGTCTAGAATAGACGTTGCCGTGCTCAATGGGGTGAGACGACACCTGGTTACGCCAGAAGACTGCCGAACGTCGAGTAGGCCGTGCCCATTAGGCCGAGATTAAAATTAGGAACGCATGATTGAGTGTCTTAACCGCGCCTGATTATGGGAAAAAATTGTGTGGCACGGTATGGGACGTGACATAACAATTTGGCCTTATAATCGGGACCCTTGCATTTATTGAGATATAAGTTGAGGAGTTCCAATTGATTGAGTTTTATTACCGTTTCTGTCTGTGATATGAATCGTATTGACATGTAGGGAGGATCTGAGACGAGGTGAGTCTCTATGGTTGTGTGGTTGCGTGGTTGTGTGGTTAGGACTCCCCTAGGTGTATTTTCTTCCTAATAGGGGTTTAGGGAGTGAACTTGCTGAGACATTGTCTCACCCCGTCGTTGGCTTAACCTTTTCAGGTCCGTAGATGGAGGCACGTCATGTGCACTATGGGGTTCTAAGGGAAGTAGATTTCCAGCGCTCCGATTTCCCAATCTCCGAGACTAGTTTGACCAGTGAGCTTGTGGAGTCCACCGTTTGGATCGATGAGGGCCTACCCCACTTGGTACCTCATCGTTTCAAGGCGTGGTATCTTCATAAGCCCGATGGGAGTCAAGAGGGTCCTTTAGGTGGTTTCGACGGGCCTCCCGTCAGGACCAGGGAGTGGGAGATAGGGCACCCTTTGGACATCGACACTCCGGATGGTGCCGTGGAAGACCCGGAGCCGGGGTCTAGAGAGCCCAGAGTTTAGATGTCTTCGTAACCCCTTTTTGATCTAGACTCCTGTACATAAACTTTAGAGTTGGCCCTTGTGTATAAACCTGCTTGTTTATAAAAGTATGTTTAGAGTAATTTGACTGTCCTGCTTTTCTATCCCATATTTATGCTGTCTGGGGATTTGTTTATTCGCTTTCGCATGTGCAATAAAATGGATGGGTCGACGACGCGTTATGGGACGTCGCAAATTTTATCGACCACCGAGGGATGTGCGTGTGCTCGAGGTTCGGGGCGTGACACCCTATCTCGTCCTTAACTCATTGCGACACTGTGAGATCCTATGGTCATGACTTAGTCCGAAGGGCTATAGGGCTTTTGGGCATTATTAAGAAGTTGAGAACGATTTGGCATCTTGAAAGGCAGCTAAGAGCGCATCTGGTCTTCACGCAAAGAACGAGGGGTTTAGGGCTCATCTCATATGTCCGATTCAGGCATCCATCTATCTTATTTTATTGACGCAATTAAAAGATCAGGATTTGTCCCAACCTGTCTTTTATTCCATGATCGATAGCAGCTCGACTTACGGCACTTTTTCCATCAACCAAGCCAACCATCCGGTCTTTTAAAGTCGAATCTTTCCCTCATGCTCTTAGCCACTCAACTATCAGGTCCAATAGCGAGAGTATAAACCCTTCGATTATTTAGAACTGGGACAAGATCTTATATCTCTCGGTAGCCCCATGTCTTAGATATCCCACCCAGTTAAATAAAGAAGACCTTATAAGAGAGAGGACAGGCAATGAGTGGAGTTCTCTCCCTAGCTAGACCAGAGTCAAAGGAGCGTCAAGCCACTGTACCGATTAGTGTAGGAGTGTAGGCACTCGATTACCACTCCTCTTCTCTCCCCCCTCGCCCCCTTTTGCTAGGGCGGGCCTCACCTTTGTGTCAAGGGCGAGGGTGGGGGCTTGGTGGAAGCCCCTCCAAGATGCCCGGTAAACTCGGGCTCGGGCGGGGAAAGCTAATCCAGAACCGGAGGGGAGGGGGGATACATTATAATCCTCATCGAAGGAAAGGCAAAGGGAGTAGCCGTTGCTCCTCCTTCCTGGAAAGAACATGAGCTGGTTTGATATGGGTGATTGAGGTCAATTTCTCCAAGTATTGAATTGAACATGTTCCGAAGCTATAAATTGATAATTAAGCTCCCTTTTTCGATTCCAAATCAATTTCGCTATTTAGAAAGATTCTTTGATAGGAAGGTCTCTTATCATTTTTCACACGTAATTTGGGTGAGCTTTACTCTCGAACTCTTGTGTCTGCTCCATGTAAATTTCTGGATCTAGCACATCCGAGAGAAGACTCACTTGGTTAAGGATCGATGTGTAATCAGCGATATTGGCAGAATCTCAAGCTAGACTCATCTTGTCTCAGCGTTCAATTTTCGACGACAATTTCGAGTGTGAAAGTTAAGGATTGTAGAAATGGAAAACTCTCGGAGACAATGGTCCCCCAATTGAAGATATCAAACTTCGACGATGATAATCGAAAGAAAGCACAGCGCAAGGGGGAAATGATTCACTTTGGTGATCCTCGTAACGGATTCGGACACTTCTCTCAAATACCCCTCCTCCAGCGAGCTCTCTCCCTTCATTTTTCTATATGTTTTTTAACTCTTTTTTCCCCCACTGAGCTCTCTCTCTCTCTCTCTCTTTTGTGCGAGAACCTTCTTCATCCAGTGTCCTCCCTCCAAGTAGAGGTGTCAAAATGGGTACACAACCCATTTATGAACCCATATTTATTTAAATGGGTCGTTAATGGGTCATGCCTTATTTCCCAAAACACCCATGATGGGTTCTAAAAATAAAAAGACTGAGATATATGAGTCTTAAATGAGTCTAATTTGTACCCATTTAAGACCCATTTATCAACCCATTAAAAATGAACCCAGCCTATATACGATTACTCTCCCTCTTCGTTTCCACACCTTCGACCTCTAAAGAGAGAAACTAGAGAGAGAGAGCTTCATCAGCTGGTTCATCGCATTGATCGAGAGACCCCTCCCCTTCCGGTTTCTCTTCGTTTTCTCGCTTAACCTCCATCTTTTTCTCCTCCTCCTTCCGCCGTTAGCCACTGCCGTCACCGTCGCCGCCATCTTTGCCGTCCGTGGAAATTAGAGGGAGTGGTGGGGTAGAGAGAGAGAGAAAATTTTTCGAAAAGGGGGGGCGATCAAATTCGCTTGCAGAAAGTGATTGCCCTTTGATTGGGCGGATCTGCGGATCTAAGCGGCCCTCGACAGTCGCCCCACTTGCTCGTCGCCGTTCCCCGGTCTTTTAGATCTCCGTCGTCGTCCGCGCGGTTCGGCCGCAAACCTAAACTCTGCTGTGAGTTGCTATCCTTCCCTCTATCCTCCCCCCTTCCCCCTCCTTTCTTTTGGGTTCTTGTTCTGGTCTCGTGTCGTCGCGAAATTCGAGCGATCGGTGTCCTTGGAGCAATTGTTTTCCTGGTTTTTGTCTAGGTGCTGATCTTTCGGGTGGTTTGGTTACTGAATTTTTTTTTTGGCGGGCCGCCGCCGAATTGCTGTGGCTCGAGGGTTAGAATGTGGATGGTTGGATTTTTGACCCGATCAGTTGTAGATGGGTTTCGGTTGGATTCGACCTCGCGTGGGGTCTGATCTCGAGCTCCCAGAAGGGCTTCCCCTTGGACATCATGCTGTCGGCAAGGCTGCCGCTGGCGGCGTACTCGAGGAGGACGTTGTAGAGCTCCTCGCCGCAATGCTCGGCGATGAGAGAGTGGCCGAAGCAGCGGACGATCTGCAGGCAGTCGCCGAGTTCGCTCAGGACCCGCCTCTCGTGCTTGAGGGAGGAAGACAGGGCCGCGTCGCCGGACTTGACGGCCATCAGCGGAGGGTGGTTGGAGGGGCAGGTCTCGGCGGGCGCCGTGAGGTGGACGGTGGCGAAGCCGCCGTGGCCAATCTCTTTGCTACGGACCCAATCCATTGCTTCGCAAATTTTGAGGGTTTTGCAGGGTTTTGAGAGAAGTTTTCTAGAGAGAGAGAGAGAGGGCGGGCTCTTTTGCGCGCTCTGTCTGCGTGGGTTTTGGCTTTTAGTTGGCGAGGAAAAACGATGAAACAGAGACTGGTAACGCAGTTTATGTACTGACGAGGAAAGGAGGAGACCTTTTTTCTTATTTTTATTATATTTTATCTATATAAAATCAAAACTCAAATTCATTTCATGATCTGTGTATCATCGAATGTGGACTCCACACACATTTTGCCACATCTATTTTAAAAACAAGGTTAAATGAGTTATAAAAAGGAAAAAAAGAAAAAGAAAAAAGAAAAAATAATTTTTTTTTTGAAAAATTATTTATTTGATTTGTATTGCTTGGAAGTATTTTAGTAATATAATTTTTTTTTAAAAAAAACATAGGAATAAGTTTTCCTAAATTTGGTTAAATATGAAAATATTTTATTAGTATGGGTCGGGTCGGGTATGAATCGGAAAATTTACATTAGGCATAAATTGGTCATAAATAGATTAATAGGTCAATTTGGGTTGGATCATTAATGACCCGACTCAAACCCGACCCAACCCACCCGTTTAAACTCTACCTCTAGGCGAAGGAATCTTTTCACGTTTTGCATACGCACCCAACCAGCTAAGCACCGGTTTCTCTTGGATCTACTTCCGTCATCGGCTCGTTTCTCATCCATACCTCTAGGCTCTCGGATGCTCGGTCACGGTCACGCACTCGACGCTCCCAGCCGCGAGCGTGAGAAGAGGGAGAAAGAAAAGAAAGGCAAAGGGGCTCGGCCTAGGTAAATTCAAATGGGCTAAAAAGAAATACTATTTGGCCCAAAATAGAAAAGAAAATTGAGCCCAAAAAGATGTAAGAAGGTGGGCCTAAAATTTTGCTAAAGGAACTGGGCCTGGTATAGATGGGCCACCCGATTTTTACTTTTTTGTCTATTTTGCTTGTTTATTTATTTATTGTTATTTTTTATTACTATATATATATATATATATATACACCTTTTTTTTTGTATTTTTATATATTGGCAAAAAAATGGACGCCTCGATGGTCCACAAAAATTCAGGCGTTAACATTCCTAAGCAGAAAATTACCAAAATACCCATAAGGTTTTCCAAGGGGACATTAATGATCTATATTCAACATATCGTAAATTACCTAAAAAGAGCCCAATTACAATAATATTAGAAAATTGTCCCTAAATGCATTACTTCAGTTCATAAACTCGAATAAAGATTCAAATGCCATAAATAACTCTTGAGAAGCATAAATAAAAACAATGGTAGGGTTCATCCAAAAAAAAAAAAAATGTAAATTTCTAGTTACTAGATAGACAGAAAAGTTCATGTTTTTTGGAACTTCCGCATTCATACGGTAGCTTCCCAAAAATGTCATGATGTGCAAAACTCAATGTATAATTTTTCCCATCAACTTTAATGAAAAAGATAATATTTTTAGCCAGAGAGCAGAACCAGATTTTAAATACTCTTATTTTTCCATCATTTTTCAAAATTTATGAGGGAAAATTGTAAATAAAAGCCTAAAGTGAGGTTATTTTCTCAAAAAATAGCCTAGAGTCGACATTATTTCAAATAAAAGCCTAAAATGTCCAAATTAATCTCAAATAAGGGTCTAAAATCCCCGGTTAGCAAGCATGTGACTTTTTCAATGATAGGAACAAAGACATTTTTGTCCAAAATTTTTTTGAATAAAAAGAAAAACCAAATTTATAAAAGTAAAAACCCAAACTTGCTTCTTTCTTTCCCCAAAACACCTAAAAATGAAGGTTGAGATCTAAACGTTTGAGTGACCTAATCGAGCAGCCTTTTCGAGAGAGTGAAAAAACGAGATGCATAAAGGCCATAGTTCTTATCATGGATTAATTCAGACAAGGTTGGAAGGAAATTAAGCAATTCGCTGCAGGTTTCCCAAAAAATTACGAGAGGGGAGATGGTGTGTGCTCATTTCAGACCATTTATAGTCTACAAGAAGCTTTAATTGGTACAAATCGAAAATTTTCAAGTTCATTTTTAGATTTTAATCACCCGAAACGCCCCGGGATTTACCCAAAAAAACTCTTTGGGTAACTTGGGAAATATGGTGAAAAAAAGCGTGAAAATGGCTTAAAATATAATAATCCGATCCAATTGCTCCTCCTTCTCTTCCTCCTCCCTTGCGGACGCTCCGCTCCCGCTGCACGACGGCGATGCCATGGAAGAGCTCTCGCGATCGCGGTCGCTCTCCGGGACCTGCTCAACTCGCCTCTCCAGAAGCGTCCCTCTCTTGCCGCCCAATCACTTGACCCTCGCCGTCGCCCTCGCTTCGTTCTTCGGCGGCGCCCAGTGCATCAGGCTCGCCAATCGGATCCCCGACCCGGCCGCCGCCTCCCCGGACCAGCGCTCGAGGACCGCCGTTTTCGCCCTTGGGAGCTTCTGGAGGTCCGAGGCCGTCTTCGGCTGCCTCGACGGCATCCTCCGGACCGCCGTCGGTTACGCCGGCGGCTCCAAGTCCAATCCTGAGTACCAGGGCTTGCGCGATCACGTCGAATGCGTTCAGGTAGTTTTCTTCACGAGAGTTTTGATTCGTTTTGTGTTATGGCTCGATTTCGAGAAGGTTCCGTGCGTGTAATTGCGATTGAATAGGAGACGGAAGAACGTTGGTATTGTACAGATCGGAAGCCGATGGTGCTATCGACTCAGTGTGTAGTTTCAATGATCGGAGACGCTTAGGGGGTGCATGACAACTGCCTATTTCTATTCCAGAAACAACTTTTCTATTCCAGACCTGTTTCTGGAATAGAAATCCGTTTGATAAACTTATTCCGTTTTTCTATTTCTGGAATAGATTTCTCTTCCAGAAATAGATTTGGAATAGAAATCAGAAATAGAAATTTTCTACTTCTCTATTTCTGGAACAGAAATGAGAAATAAAAAATTTTCTCATCGTTCGTCAACCGGTCCTTCATCTGTTGCCGCCAACCGCCGCCGTCGATCGCCGGTCGGCCGCCCCCCCCGCCGATCGCCGCAGCCACCGCCGGGTCGCGGTTACCGGCCGCCGCCGGTCGCCACCGCAGCAGCCACCGCTGTCCGTCACCGCTATTTGCCGGTCCGCCGCCGTTTAAAAGGAAGAAATTTTGTGTCGTTATCAAACGAATTTCTATTTTTAGAGTAGAAATTTTGTGTCGTTATCAAACGGTTATTTTTGCTTAGAAACTCTTCTAAAAATAGAAATAGAAAAATCTATTTCTATTCCAGAAACTATTTTTGAAATAGAATGGTTGTCATGCGCGCCCTTAGCTATCATTTGTCAACTAGTGTGGATGCCATTGTTGTTGTTTCTTTCGGTTTCAGAATCCTGCCCTTCACATTGTTGTTTCCTTGCACCATTATTAGTATGACTCTTAGAATTCCTTTCTAATAATCAAGGACGCTGTTCACTATGGTCATCCGACATTAAGCATCAGATGCCACTGCCAGGTGGTACTTTCAGCTTTGTCTTGTTGAAACGTCAGAGTTTCGAGTATGGGGAAAGGGTGAAGGATTGCATGGTGGTTGCTTGTGATCACTTGAGTAGGTTCCGCACGTTTATGAAATAAAGGTGGTCCTGTCAGTCTCCTAGTGTCTGGTTGATAAAGAAATCGACATAAGACGTTGAGAGAGGTGATATTGAATGTTTGATCTTGTAAGGCTTGCATTTTCGTCATTTGTAATTTGCTAATGAAGTGAAAGGTGCGGATTATTCTTGCACTTTGCTCTGAGGATCAGTCTGATTTATGCACGTCAATCATTTTGGATTGATGCATCTTGGGCCAGTAATGTTTCTTTAAAGGAGGTCAGGAGGCTTGTCAAAGTTACTCGTGTGAATTCCAAACTCGTCAGCAGTCGTCCTTAGATGATGAGAATTTTGTTGGGACACAGGGCATATGAAAGGTTAGGATATGAGCAAGCAGAAGCAGATTTAGGATGTGAACCCCTGTAGCATGAAGGGGTAAATCGGGATTCAAACTGAGATTCTATCAAAAGAAAGCATTGTTTTGACTCTCCCCTTTCTTTTGCCTTTTGTCGCTTTTCTTTTCCTTTTGGGGAGTTGGAAAGAGGAGGAGGTTGGCGAGAAAGTTTCATCTGTAAATCCTCTCTTTTGAGCAAGAGGGTTCCTAGACTTCAGTATGTCCATTGTTTTTGGTTCTTGGAAACATCACTATTAAGTGTTTCTGATTGGAACTTAATCTTTTAAATGACAAGAAAATTGCTAGTTGGTATTGATATTTACTCGCTCTTTGTTTGTTTTTGTGAATGCTGCTTCACAGGTGGAATATGATCCTAGATTGATTAGTTACAGGCAACTTTTGGATGTCTTTTGGTCTAATCATGATTCAAGGCAAGTTCTTGGGCAAGGTCCAGATGTTGGTAACCAATACAGGTGATGGCAATTATTTGCATCGAAAGTTTTCCTGTTTATCAGAATTAGGATGTGTCGTCTGTTGCTTTGTGTCTACCTAGTATTTACTGATGGAATTGTGTTGTCAGGTCAATTATCTTCACAAATGGAACTGAAGAGTCCAGGCTAGCAGCCCTTAGCAAAGAAAGAGAGCAAAGCAAGTCCAAGAGCAGTGTTGTCACTACTCAGATTCAACATCTTGAAACATTTTATCATGCAGAGCCTGAACATCAGGTTAAGTAATTGGGAACCGCACATTATTACTTGAAAGTGTACCTATCAGAAAGTTGAATTCACCGGTCATCATTAACTCAAAAGGTCAGAATATTAATTGGCTGATTATCAAGTGGGTATGTCCGAATAGGTAATTCTGAACTTGTTCCTGTCTCATCTCTCATGACATTATGTCCACCTTAACCATCCCATCTTTTTCGTTGGAGTAAAATTGGTAGGTAAATTCTGAACTTATAAATATTGCCTTCACTTTGTGTTGACTCGACTGACAACGAGTGAGGTTGAAGAACTTTCCATATTTAGAGCAGTCCCTTATTCATTGCTGGCTGCTACTGATGTGTTCCCTCAGCCAAATGCCCCCATTTGGTTCAGCATTTGGAGGTGTCATTGGCCAAATGCTAGCATTTGGAATGCTGTGGAATGCTATCATGAGGTTTAATGAGTTTTTTTTCTTTCCAATATTGCCCTTACTGATAGTCATGTATTCCCCTTTTGCCCTCAAAAACACTGTTCATCTCCTTCCTTGGACTTCCACCGCGAAACTGCTGACGCTCAGTCGGTGGGCGGCTCTCAGCCGCGAGCGGCCGGATCTGGCCGCCGAGAAGCCTCGCCTGCGACCTCAGGCCGCCGCCGGGTCACGCGACCCAGCGCCACCGCCCGGGCTGCTCGACCTCGGGCGGCGTCGCCGAGGCCATGCGACCTCTAGCCCGGGTCACGTGGCCTCGGGCGCAACCCAGCGGCGTTGCTCGAGGTCGCGCGGCCTCAGGCGACCGGGTCGTGTGGCCTTAGGCACGACCCAGGCGACGCCGCCTGGGAGGTCGCGCGGCCGCCTCCCCCCACCGCAACCGCCACCGCTAGCTGCCACCTCCCCACCACCGCCGAGCTGCTCCGGCCACCATTTTCCCCTCCAAGCAGCTACTGCATCTCCTCCTCCCTTTTCTTTTCTTTTCACTTGAAAGGTGATTTGCAAAATATACACAAAAATGAGTTTCCAAACACACTTGCATTCACAAAATGCCCATTCATTCAAAGATACTTGGGGAAATGCAAAGCCATTTCCCAAAAGTTGAACCAAACGGCCCAAATACATGCAATCCAAATATATTACCAGTTATTTATTCCATGCGTGGAATGAAAATTCCTCCGGAGGATGGGAAATAACTAGGGATTTGGTGCTTCCTACTATTTTGTTTTGTCTTTATTTGCCATGATAATGATCTGTGAAATATTCTAGATGTTTTAATGGGTAAGGAAGTGCTTTGCTGCTAGTTCTGTTGGAAGAGAAAAAAGGTCCTACTGTGTATTAATTTGCTTAGGTTGATGCCCTGAATAGGTAAACCAGATCTGTTGTGATCAAGTAGAAAGGTTGTTTCCTTTGCTCCTCTGCAGCATTTTATGGCTCTTCCAGTTGTTTAATTTGGTTTTTCCTTGCAATTAGAATGCATATTGCGGACATCTCCGAAATCTTCAGCTTGTCACCTGAGAAATGGATGCACTCCATATGAATTTTCAATTGTACCATTTGGCACTTTTGTTGGTCATAGGGAACTGGGAGTAGTCTCTTTTTTCATTTGGTCAAAAACTGGAAATCGTCTCTTCTCACCGGAATTTCTGACAAGAATTCCCATACCATGAAATATGCAGAAATTCGAGCTCAAGCAAAAACCACTCCTCCTCCAGCTGATGGGAAACCTGCCTGAAGAGGAACTTCAGAAATCAAGTTTGGCTGCAAAATTGAACAGTTTTGCAGCTGAGCTTTGCCCACCTCACATTCAGAAGCAGATTGATGCGAAAATTGGTGATATCATCAGAAAAAGTTGGCCTCTCTTGAGAAATGTTTAGTTCCTAGATTAAACAATATATCAATTGTTTCAGATGACGACAGATTCATCAGTCCATTCTGCGCTAGGAGCTGTAAATCCAACTTTTTGAGAGGAAACAAGATAAATAGTAATAGACATGCAACTGTTATTGTCCTATAGATGTTACCATCTTTTGATACCTGCAATATGTTTATCAAATCCCATGTAAGTTTTCTTGAGGCACTTCTAGTAAGAAGATCGTCCTGCTGATCACGTGCACCATCTCTCTCAGTGCCAAATAATGAAAACTGCTGAGGCTAATAGTGGAGTCGAAGTGAATGCACGCAACGTTGAAGGTGATGTTGGCACTCATTTATTGTAGTCGGAATAGGTCCCCTCTCTCTCTCTCTCTCTCTTAGTGCCAAAAGGGAGAGAAGGTGAGCGAGAGATCGGAGGAATGAGTGAGCTCGAGAGAGTTTTTGAGAGAGAGAGAGGATCGCAAGCTGGAAATGGCAGCGTGATCTGTGCGTTGGGGCCAGGCCGGCCAGCGAGTTGGCATTAGCAAAAGCCATGTGCGCTGGCTGGTGGCCCTCAAAAGGGAGAGAAGGTGAGCGAGAGATCAGAGGGGTGAGTGAGCTCAAGAGAGTTTTTGAGAGAGAGAGATCGAGAGAGCTGGGGGAGAGCGGAGAGCGGCGAGGGAGAGCGGGAGGGCTTCAGCCGACGCCTCAGTCATGCGTGGGCTCAATTTAGAGAGTGAGACTAAGGATCTGTTTGTTTCGCGGAAAATTGGCCATTTTCAGAAAATATTTTCCCGAAAGTCATTTTCCAGGAAAATGACAATATTTTTTAGTGTTCGGCTAAAACCTGAAAATGTTTCGGAAAATATTTTTCGGTGTTCAGTAAGGAAAATATTTTCTAAGACTTCACCACTTAGGCATGCATCACTAACCTACTTATAAATCCATCAAATATGAACTTGCCTTTAAATCCGAGCAAACTTGCTTCATATTTTTATTCCATCATTGTCACCAAACCCTCATATACTCTAAAAAATGTTCTTATGGATTTTAAAAAGAAGCAAAGGAGAAAAAAAAGCAAGGCATGCACAGCCCTAATGAGAATTTTTCAGTTGAGTGGCCTATTCTCCCCCTGCGTCTTTTTTGTTCTAATAAACAAAAGAAAAAAGAAGCAAAGCATATAGAGCCATTTATTTGAGCAATGTACAACTGCAGGGTAGAGTAAATAAAGAAAATGATATGCAAGAGTGCAGAGCGCGAGCTTGAGATCGACGAGCTCGAGTTTCGCTTGGCAATGGCCGACGACTAGCCAAGAAAGAAGAAGATGAGAAACAAAGAAAAGAAAAAAAAAAGAAAAAAAAGAAAAAAAAGAAAAGAAATATTTCGAATAAAAAAAGAAAAGAAGAAGAAAGAGGAGGAGGAAGTAAGAATTTGTAAAAGTGTGAGATAAGAGAGATCAAGAGAGGAAAATGTTTTCCACTTTTGAAAAGTGGAAAACATTTTCCCCTAATTTAGAAGGCTTTTTTCCTTTCATGGAGGGAATTTCTGGAAGGTAAAGGAAATTTGTCATCTTGGAGAAAAAAGGTTAAGAGGCTGATAGTTTATTACCAGTCGCATCTTTCCTCTATTTTGCTCGACTCGTTTATTGACATAGAAGGCTTCATAAGCCTATTGAGAATTTAAAATTTCAATAAGGCCCTGTTGTAGCAATTCTGAGCATTCCTTCTGAGCAGCAATTAGATGCTCTGGGTTCATTCACATGTGACTTGCCTTGGTTGGATTGATGTCTTCATTTTTCTTGAAGGGAAGCCGAACAAAGAATTCTGGATTTTTCCATAAATGATGAGAACATTTTTGAGCGAATTCAGAACAGGATTCTAACAACTTCTGCATGATCGGATCTAACAGACTTATTTGAATAAAAAAAAGTCTTTTGATATTGACAAATTCAGAGAATTGGTCCTTATACTTAAGTCCTTTTCCAGGAATGATATGAAGCTGAGAAATCTGAGTCTCCTAACCAATGATCAAATCTTTGTTGGAAAGACTGGAGCCGAAGATCTTTATGGTTATAGAACACTGTGGGAAAAACTGGACAGTTACCGCGGTGGTTCTTACATTCGTAGAAAAAGTATCTCCTGAAGCATAATTGAAATATCGAACACAAGAAGTCCAATATTCTTCAGGGAGAACTTTAGTGTCTAAGATTGAAGAACTCGCACCAGTGTCTATGAGAGCAATGACAGTGATAGGTTTGGCAAACTTGGAAGTAAAGATTTTCATAGGAAAATGGGGACAATGAGTTTGATTGGAAAATATATCATGATCTTGTTCCAAAGAAGTGAGAGATATGTGAAAAATGTCTTCTGAATCTAAATCTGAATCATCTCACTAGGAGTTTGGTAGCAAGGAATAACACAAAGAGTTTGTTTAGATGGTTCTTCTTCCGCAGAGAATAAGAATTCAATATCATCATTTTCAAGAGAAATACCAGTTTCATTTTCTATATGATGTATTAGATGATTCTAACATTTTCTTGCTTAGGGACAATTTTTGGCAAAATGTCCTTTCTGATTGCAGAAGAAGTATCGATTTGATTTCTTGTGGCCTAAGCGATCATTCCTTTTGCATAGTTATCGCCATTTCTTCTTTCTCCGAAAATGCTTAGATCCATGTCTGGATTTCTTTATCCAGAGCTTCTTAAAATGCTTCTTTTTCCTAGAAGATTTTCCACAAGAACCATCACAGTCTTGTTTGGAGTATTTGATCTTTAGCTTCTGGCAAGAACAGGCCTTGTCAAGTTCTCTATTGTTTGTGAGATAAGTTTGGACCATTCGGCGCTTTAAGCACAAATCATCAAGGCACAAATGGATTTCTTGTTGTATTTCTCCCAACAGAATATCTGCAATTCTCCTTTGTCTATTGAGAAAAGATCTCTCAACCTATTGGGATAATTCTTTGGGGATGGAAGTTAGGAAAACATGTTTCAGGTTTGGATCAGCTCCAATACCATAAAAGAGTTTGAGCATTTTCCGATAATGCTTATCAATGTGCCTTTTTTCGGAGAGAGTAGCATTTACTTTCAAAAAAATTCTCTCCTTTTGAGCTCATGAAGATCAGAAGGCTTTCCAATGAAAAAATGATATAGAAGGGTAATGGCATGACCAAAGTCAAGTGAAAGTAAAAATTGAACTTGGTCTTGTTCTGTCACAGATTGCCACCAATGTTTGAGGCTACCTGTGAACCTTGTGACAAAACCAAAAAGAACATAATACTTATCTTGATTGATAAGTACTTAGGCATTTAACTAAGTATGAAATTCTTCAAATCTTTATGGTCATTTGGAATAAGGAATGTCATCAACAGTAAAAAAACTATTTAGATGAAGTAGACACATGCTGAGGAGGATTGTTTGGCTAAACAACCTCGGGTTCAAAAGGGTTTGATTCCATATCATTGTCCGAAGGATTGGCCATGAATATTGACGAAGCTACTGGTACAATAGGAAAGGAATCAATGGTAGGGATTGAGAAAGATGATGAGGATGAGAATGATACTAAATCTGATTCAATATCAAAGTTGTTCGGAAAAGCTGGTTTTGATGGGAATAGAATCTGATCTATTGGAATGACAGGATCAGGCTGTTGAATAGCAGGATCAGGCTATGGTTCTTGATTGCCCAAATCTTTCAAGAATGCTTCTAACGGATTTGATAGTATCATTTGATTTGGCTTTTCCTTTATAACAAACGAGGATTCTGCAGGCATATTCTCTTTTCCCTTTTCTTTCCTTATTCAATCCAATTCTTTGAGGTGATTTTGCATCTCTACCACATCTGTCTTATCTTGTTTGATAGGAGCGTCTGTAAGGGCAGCAAAGATAGACATCTGAGGTGGTGGAGGAGGCAAATGTTCTATTCGCAATGTAGTCGGAAATGGGTTGAAAGGATTGAACCTTCCTTCTTCAAGGAGTTGGATCTATCTCTTGAGCTTTTCTATTTCCACCTTGGGACTTTCGAGATGATGATATCCCAAATGTTGTTCAGATTCCAAGGCATGAAGCCTCTTTTGGAAGTCCGAAAGCATCTTCTTGGTGGTTTCATCATAGAAGATCTTGTTGCATATTCACAATCTTGGAGTCAATTGCTTTGAACGCATTGTTATGTGCTAAAAGAGTTTCCGATTGCCAATTTAGAACGGCTTTAGCAACAGGAGTCCTTTTTTGTCTTCCATGTTCATCCACATCAGTGGGGGCAGGTATCTTGGGAGCATGTCGATATCTACCTTGTGGATTGATGAATTCTTCAGGAGCAGGGAACGAAAGTTTTGAACTTTCTCGAACAAGAGGAGGGAAATCTGTATCGTGGAACATGGCGATAGAAGAACTCGGTGGTGTTTCTTTCGAAGTCTCAAGTTGGTAGGAATGTTTTTTTGCAGGCAAAAGAACCTTTCAAGTGCCATAACTTGGCAGAAATGGACACTTAAGTGCCATAACTTACGAACGGTACACTTAAGTGCCACATTTTAAGAAAAGTGGGACACCTGAGTGCCATCTCCGGCGAAGTTGGCCGGAAATCATACGCGGCATTAAAATATTAATATTTATCGCCGATGTGTCTCGCCGAAGAGCTGAGTCAGCTCGAATTCACCCAAAACAACGTCATTTCGGGTGTTGGCCAAAATAGAACTCTTAAATCGACCAAAACGACGTCGTTTTGGCATAATTTGAATTTTAATATAATATAAAAATTATTTAAATTAAATTTCAAAATAAATTTATTTAAAAAATTTTTAAAAAAATTTCACAAATTTCAAAAATTTCAAAAATTTACAAAAAAAATTTAAAAATTTACAAAAAAAATGCTATAAATTTAAAAATTTCAACCCTAAGCCGCCTCCTTTTTTTAAAATTTTGTGTAAATTTTTTAAATTTTATTTTTAAATGTTTTAAATTAATGTAGTTTTAAATTAACTTTAATTAATTTTATATTAAAATTTTTACCACGTCGGCACCAAAACGACGTCGTTTCGGGTGTTGGCAGAATAGAGCCCTTAAATCGGCCAAAACGACGTTGTTTTGGCATAATTTGAATTTTAATATAATATCAAAATTAATTAAATTAAATTTAAAACAAAAATAATAATATAATTTATATTTATTTTTTTTAAAAACGGAGGAGGAGGAGGAGGAGGAAGGCGGCCGGCGGCCGAGGTCGAGTCCTCGCCACCGCCTCCCACCGTCGCCGGAAGGTGGGGAGGGTCGGCCGGGGCCGCCTCTTTTTTTTAAAAAATTTTTAAAATTTTTTTAAATTTTTTAAATTTTTTAATTTTTTTTTTGAAATTTATAAAAAAAATTTAATTTTTTTAATTTTTTTAATTTTTTAGTTTTTTTATTTTTTAAATTTTTTAATATTGTTTTTTATTTTTGAAATGTTTTAAATAAATTTAGTTTTAAATTAAATTAAATTAAATTTTATATTAAATTTTTTACCACGTCAGCATCAAAACGAAGCCGTTTTGCACTCGCTTCGCCGAAAAATTGACACGTCAGCGTTTTGGCCGGATTTTGGCCAGATTGGCACTCAAGTGTTCCATTTTGCTCCGATTTTGGCACTTAAGTGTGCCTTTCGTAAGTTATGGCACTTAAGTGTCCATTTCTGCCAAGTTATGGCACTCTAGGGGTCTGCATGTCCTTTTTTGCCCACTTTAGAATTGGCTTATAGAACGGGGAAATAGCTCGCTTTTTCTGAGGAGATGGAGGAGGTGATGGTGGTGGAATTGGTGAAACGGATGGTGGAGCAGTGAACTCTGGTAGTGGAGTTGGAGCATAAGAAACCATAAACTGAAATTTATTACACTCAGCAAGAGTATCAATGGAGGAATCTCCGTTCAAGTACCTTTGGTACATAGTATCATTTGGCTTCTTGTGCTTCCGTCAGGATCTTGCATATGGCTCTACCTCATTGGGAGAGTTGGTGCAATAAGAACATTGACAAAAAGGATCCTAGAAGCAGTGACCATATTGGTTCTTGTAGTAATGGATAGGGTGTCCATCACTTTTGAAATATTGAACAAGCTTTTTTGGATCTGGCTCGGAAATTGACTCAAGAACACATGGTTCAATCATAAAGAGGGTCTGGAAGATAGAAGGACTTTCTTCCTTTTCCTTGCCAAATTTGATGGAAACAGTGCCATCTTTCTTTCTAACAAATTCGGAATCCGAGGATTGGAAAGGCTTGTTGTTCTGATGTAGCTTTTCATAGTTGGTGATCCATGTCTCCGGAAGGAGCTTGGCCAACTTTTCCTTTGGGATACGTCTGGGAACATGAATGCGGGATGCTTGATCATTCTGCATGGAAATGAATAAAGTATCTTCATTTCCATTGTGGAAATTCAAATCAAGAGCATGGTTCTGCACTTGATAAACCATTTGGTAATGTAGTGTTGCTGCTATAGAGTCAGCAGTTTGAGGAGCTCTAGTGAGCTGGACTTGGACTTTTAGAAAGGAAAGTAGCTAGGGGTTTGAAAAAGCGATATTGAAGTTTGGATATAAGGTTACAAAGACTGTTCTAGCATTCAAAGTGGTTTGGACGATACCAATACAAGCATGCTGGTATTCTAGGAACCGAGTATCCAACAACGCGATTCTTGCCACAACTGGCAAGCCCTTGCGACCATGAAAAGTAAGAGCAAGACGAACAACTCCATAATGGAGATGGGAATATCCTTGTTGAGTCCATTGCCTAGGAAACTCTAGAGGAATCTGAAGAGTAACAAAATATTCATTCTCAGTGGCAGGAATAGGATGTTGATCGAACTTGGAGGACTGGACGTACTCCTTTACTTCATTTGGAGTTTGGCGGATGAGTTGTCAAATGGAGCAGATAGGAGAAAATGATGAGGTGGGTTTAGCAAAAGCAGAATAGGGGTTCATCAGGGGAAGTTGAGTTTCAGAGATCTTGGTTTCATCGCTAAGAGAGACTTCATAATTGTCTATCTTAGAAGCATTGGAAACATGGAAATCTGAAGGGGTTGAAGAAGATGGAGATGAGGCGAGGGAGACGGGTGCTTCTAGTATTTCTGGATTAGTCATAATGTGAAGATATCTTCTCAGCACTGGATTCACCTACTGAGCATGGAACAGATCTTGCTACAAACGAAACCATGGCTCTGATACCATGAATGGGCCTAGACCTAGAACCAGGGAGGACGTAGTCAGTTTCCTGCAGGTATGCCTTCCCACAGTGGGCGAACCTCTCCCATTCAAGCCCTTCAAGGACAGCCTTTTAGTAGAAAACCACTCTGACCTTTAGTTCAGAGCCTAAAGACACTTAGAGATGCAGGATGATAACATTTCTAACTATCTGAGCTGCATTTTTCAGAGGATCCTACCAAGCTGGAGAAGAAAAAATGAGTTTAGAAAACTATTGAGAGTTTCACAAAACACTCACTTTACTTCAAGGGACTCTACCCAACACATTACATCCTCCTTACCTTTTATAAACATTAGGACGTCACACACAAACAAGGACCAAGCTCATGAATCCTGAAACAAACAGAGGCTCCGGAAACTTCCGTTAGGGAATTATTTTGGTGATATGAATAGTGAACAGTGAACAGTGATTTCCATAGCCTACTGCTACAATAACGCTACAGTGACTTGCTACAATGATATGCTACAGTCACCGGTCTCGTCCGTCGCGAGCATTTTAGTCATAGTCTGAGTCATTGGAACTATGCATTGCCAGAAGATGTTCTTCATATCTTTGCTCTCAAGTCCTACAAGTGAATCTGGTGAGAGAATCTAGTTTGACGAGGATGCTTCCTCTTGATTCTGGGAGGAGCCTATAGTGTCGACAGGAATGTTTGGCTGAGGCCAATTGGATGGCTGAGCATAGTAGGATGCGTCCATGCCTAGAGATAAGGACAAAGGTCTCTGATCATAGGGGTCTTGGGAAAGAGGACCTCCCCATTGTGCATAGGGGTCTTGAGAAGACTGTGCATGGTCATCTGTATCTATCATTTCTTGCTCCTGTGATGATGCAGCTTGTCTGAATTCCTCGAGTGCTTCCTTGGCTTTTGGTGCTAGGCTATAATGATCCCATGCAGTGGGTACATTATAGTTCCATGCATCTTCAGGAATAGTTTTATTTTCTTGGCACAAAACTCTTTGGAGTTCTCGGTACTGGTGTTCACGGCAACCAACAGGTCTTGGAAAAGATTTGTAAATCCGAGCTTATGTACCGTGCGGTTGAGGTTTATAGAATGTGGTTCCTATAATTTGTGGGGCATTGGTAATGCTGCCATTATTTGTGACAAAAGCCCATGGACATCGAAAAAATAAAATAGTATGGACCTTAGGGTTTGGTTAAGTGGTTCTCAGTTCTTGCTGCAAGAGATGTCTCCAGTGAGTAGGAGGATAAAACCAATTAAGGAAGTCTAAGAGATTTCTGTCACTCTCCTTTTCAATGTTTCGACCGAGTCCGAATACCCTGGTGAGGTTGGCAATGAATATTCTGGTTGGAACTTCAATAGCTATTAAGTACTTATTGGTTAAGTACCATAATAACCATCGAAGTTGGTTAGGTAAATCATCTTCCTTCCATATTAGAGGATGAATGAACAGATAGTTCGAATTTAATCCAAAAGAATAAAGAATCGAACATCCATTGAGTCTGAACAGATCTGTGTGGCATTGCCACATGAGGTTTTCCAGATTTTCAATGAGGCTGTCATTATGGACTTGTTTAACAATCTCCTGGGAGTATCGCTAGCTTGGCCAATTTCGTATTCTTTCAATCTTATACTTTTTCATTGTGATAAAGAGTATGGAAAACATGCCTCATAATGTACATGTTGATTTCGCCTAGTGCTTTTGGTCTTGACAAGAAGTCGGCAAACACATTCTTCTTCCCGGCAATATGTTTGGTTTCAAAAGAGTTTTTGAAAACCATTCAGCCCATCGAAGTAGTTGGGAATTTGGAATCTACTTTTGTTTGAATTTGGTCATCTGAGGAAAAGATGCCATATCTAATTCTACCAGGAAGTGATGGCCGATAAGATGGAATTCAAACTTTTTTATTCCATTTTTCACCGTAAAGATTATTTGAAAGTAGAATGATAATGCATTTCAGCTTAGGGAAACTTTCTACTCTTGTAGGCACACATGTGTCTCTTACCATCAATTTCTTCAAACATGATGGCTGCCTAGTATTCATCACTGGCGTCAGTCTGGAGAATTCTCTTTCCTATTGATGGGATTTGTAAAGGAGGAAGAGTCTGCATGATCTCTTTAAGTTCAGCGAATGCTTTAGTTTGAGATTTTCCCCAAGGTGGGGGATTCTTCTTCAGCATTGATTGTATTGGAATCAGCAGTTTCGTAATATTTGGAACAAAGTCTCGAAATAATTAATTATCCCAAGAAATTGCTGAACTTGTTTTGTCATAAAATCCTCTTCAGGAAACTTTAACAGTTCCTAAGCAATATGTGGCCCTGGATAATATGTACCTTTGTTAAGGTGCATACCAAGAAATTCAATTTTTGTCTGGGCAATATTCATCTTTCTTTGAGAGAGCATAATCCCATATTTTTTCACAATTTCTGCAAGCTGCCCAAGAAGTTGGTAGTGGGATTCCTCATTAGGGCTATAAAACAGGATGTCATCAATGTATATTGATGCGCTTGACAATATTAGTTGGAAAATTCAACACATGGCCTTCTAAAAAAGGGACAGTGCAACCTTTAGACCAAAAGGAAGAACTTTCCATTGGAAATGTTGGTTTGGGATACAGAACCCTGTTTTGGGTCTGTCTTTAGGATGGATGCCCAATTACCAAAGGAAATCATTTTCCGTGAAACGAACGCCGGAAAATCCAGAAGATGTTTTCCCAGAAATTATTTTCCTCGAAACGAATGGATCCTAAGAGAGAGACCAAGGAGATCACGACCCACGAGTCAATGCTCCTCTTGTCTTGGTGCTATTAGCCTATCACTGCCGCTGGCCATGAGAAGCACAAGTGATGAGCTCCATTAGTGACGATTCTGGCTGCTCTTCGTTACTACACAAGTGACGTTGCTGGTCGTTTCCAAAATTGCTCACCGTTGCCGGAGGCCAGCCCGCTAGTCACCATCCACCACAGCGCCCCACTCGAACCAAGTAAGTCCCCTCGGCCTTTATGTATGCTCTCTTTCTCAGGTACACCAGGCCGGAGCTCGTGGTCGTCCGGTTCGCGCGAGCTCCAGCCTGCATCGCCTTACTTTTTGTTTTAGATGTCTTGTTCGTTGTGTGTCGAAGATCCCGTTATGGTTCGAGCTTCGGTTGAGCCAAAAACACCTGGTTATAGTAGCACACCTCATGTGTTTGACAAAATGTCCTAGAGAGAATTGAGAAACAACCCGGGTTGAAACTCGGTTTGATTTGTGCTTGCTCTTATATACGTCGGACCGTGCCTGTCTTTTATGTTTCCATTGTGATTTCATGCGATTTTCGTGGAGCAATCATGTATTCTTGAGCCGGGGGGATTTTTGTGCCCGAAAATGGTTTGGCCGCTGGAGTTCGTGGCCGACAGTGGTCATCACCGGTCGGAGTGGACAACCGGTAGACAGTGGTGGTTTGGCGGTGGAAGGGTTACTGGTTGCTCTACCAGTGTTGCTGTGTGGGTGAAGTTTCGGGGAAACCATGCAAGAAGGCGTCGGGGAGAAGAAGACGCACTAAGAGGAAAAATACGTGGGGAAGAAGACCATAGGGGAAGAGACAAATAAAAAAATAAAAGAAAAAAAAGTACAGAAAAAGTAAAAAGTAAAACAAAATATGGAAAAAGAAAGCAAAAGTTTGCTTTGGGAAGGAGGAGTGCAGAGTAAAGGTGCAGTGGAAAAAAAAAATAGGGAAGAAGACAAAATAGTGGAGAATAAAAGAAATTACGAAAATAATTAAAAAAATTAAAATTAATTTTTTAAAAAAAGTTTTCCTCTTTTAATCCCATTGGGTCGGGTCCAAGTCATCGGATTGGGTCAACGGGCCAGACTGGGTTTACCCGGTCTGGACCCCTTTTCCCGAATATAATATTAAATATTAAATATATATTAAAAATTTTCAAAAAAATTTAAAAAAATTCGAAAAATAATAAAAATTCAAAAAAAATTCCAAAAATTCAAGAACTTTTAGAGAACATTAAAAAATTCAAAAAAATTCAGAAAATATTGAAATTTCAGGTTTTTTTTTTAAATAATAATTAAATAAAAAAATTAGAAAAAAAAATAAAAATAAAAATAAAAAATGACAGAAAATTCAAAATTTTATTTAAAAATTTTTAAAAACAAAATTTCCGAGCGATTTTCTTAAAAAATGGAAGTTTCTTAACTCTAAAGTGTGCTAAAAAATCGAGTAAGCCCTTAGGGTTCTATCTTAGGGTTTCAATTGTCTTCAAAGATAATTACCCTTGTTTGCATGCTTTTGCTATTTTGATCCTTTTAGTCTAGTTAAGATTAGCATTTATATATTTGCTCTCCCATGCAATTTATTTAAACACTTTCCTTGGCCGCTAACTATTATTTTAATGATTGCGTATCTGCATGATCACCTCATGTGTTAGTGGATTGGTCTAAAATTAATTCACACTATTTGACAAAATTTCTTTCTAAAATGAACAAGATTAGGTACCGCAAGAGCATTTATTAGTTAATTAGAGTAATCAAATCCCTGACCCTGAATTCTCTGGTTGCGTAAAAAGTGAGGTATACTCCCATGTTTCTCTTGGTTTCTAGCCGACCCCAATAGACTAGTGGCGACTCCTTATTACATAATTCTTATGAACATCCCAATGTCGCGCGAGGTATGGGCTTGGGAGAGCTTGTGCCTAATCATGGGCTGTAGGCCTGCCTTTTAGGCAATACCCCTAAATCTATTCATTTCCCCGAGGAGTAGGTCGCGACAGCTTGGCGACTCCACAAGGGGCTTGGTTTAAACCTTAGAGGACTTAGTCCTAAATCTATCTTGTTCAAAAATAATTTTTGTTTGGTAGCGAGGATACCATGTATGTCCCTAACGTGAGTGTTAAGTGTTTTTGCAGTGGGGAATTATAAGGGGAGGAGTAGTTGTTAATCCTTGTTTTGTAAGTGTAGAGTTGGGAATGAATGTTTATGTTTTGAATTTTCGAAGTGGTGTTTGTTTATGAACTGTCATGCATGTATTCTCGTATTGTACTACTTTAGCACACACGAATTGCCGCTGGACTTGGGCCGCACAGGATTTCTTAGGATGGTGTTGAGGTGGACACCACTCCGACTACAACCATGTAGTACGAGTCGTTGTTGACACCTAAATTTTTGGGTTGATATATAAAAAAATAAATAAATAAAAAACACATGGCATTTAGTTTAGAAACATTTTATTTTCGTTTTGTTTTTTTTATTTTAGACTGTCGGTGAAGGGAAGATTTTTCACATAAACTATTTTGCACGAAAAGGGAATTTTTTGGATAGAATATGTGAAAAATAAAAAAGGGAATATTGCGCGAGGTGGGTATATTTCAACAATATATTTAGGGGTATCATGCACGAACAAAAAGGAAAAAATATATACCGCAAAGATATATTTTTTAGACCTATATAATACCTCACGTACAATAGAATAGGGGGGTTCTTTTCCATGGGGTGAAAAAGTACACAAAAAGCAAACAGTGAAAAAGTGAGGTAAGAAAAAAAAAATCGGCACTGTTCATCTTCTTCGCGGGTGAAACCCTGCCCGCGCCGCCACCGCGCTCGATCGGCCTCCGCCTGCGACGACCTGACCCTCGAGTCTCCGACCGCCGAAGCTCCGGCGTCTCGACGCCCGCCGTCGGATCTCCGTCTGCGAGCCCCCGACGCCCGACGTCCCGCGCGCATCTCCGTCCGCGAGCCCCGGCACCTGTCGACCCAGTAGATCGATCCCGTGGCCTGTAACTCCCAGATCCGGCGGCGATCTGACAGTCCCGCCGCACCGATCCCTGCCACCGTGATCCTCCTCCGCCCAGATCTGCTCAGCCTTGCCCGACGCCGACCGTCCCCTTGACGCCGCAGCCGTTCGTGTCCTATAGCCAGATCTGCCGAGCCGCGCCACCGTCGCTCACCTTCTACTCCCCCCGACGCGCCGCCGAGCCGCCCGTTGCCCGCCGGGTCACGTCGTCGTTGTCCCGACGCCGCCTCGTGCCGGTCCCCGAAGCCCCGCTGCCGCGCTGCCATCGCGCCGTCCGGAGCCCTCGCCGGAAACCTAGCCGGCGACCCTCCTCCTCACCGACCGGCCGGCCTCTCTTTTTCTTTTTTTAGGAAAAAAGAAAAAAAAGGGAAAAAAGAAAAAGCCAAAAAATAATTTAGGTAAATTTTTTTTCTTTTCTTTATTTATCTTTTGTTGTTTTATTATTATTATTGTTATTTCATTATTTCCTCTTTTTAGTGTAATTATTCCTTTTATGTGAAATTGAAATTGCATGATACGAAATTGCCTTGAAATTAGTGATTGTCGGTCCGATTTTCATGCCCGAAATCCGACTCGCAATTACTTAAAAAAATCGCTAATCCAATCTCCCGCTCGAGATCCGATTCGTGATTTATGTGAAATTGGCTAACCCGATCTCATGCGCGAGATATGGTTCGTCAATTTATATTGCTTGATTTGTTGTCGTGTCACTTAAGTTAATTTTCTTTAATAAAAATAAAAAAATGTAGGTTAGAATTAGGTTTATTTCTTGTTTTAGGGTTTGCATGTTTAGAATAGAAATTTTATTCTGAATTTTTAAAAAAAAAAATTAAAAAAAAATCAAAAAAAAAATCAAAAATCAAATTAGTCAATTTAGGTTGCTAGTTTTTTTAACTTAGGTTGCATGTTTAATTATTTGTCAATTT
Source organism: Eucalyptus curtisii (assembly GCA_017140595.1). Classification (NCBI taxonomy): domain Eukaryota; kingdom Viridiplantae; phylum Streptophyta; class Magnoliopsida; order Myrtales; family Myrtaceae; genus Eucalyptus; species Eucalyptus curtisii. Next base: position 31,831,155 of record CM029503.1, on the reverse strand, counting down.
TAATTTCGAAATTAATAAAACAAAAACAAAAGAAAAAAAAAAAAATCATCATGCATATGTCATGTAGAGTTAGGGCATATTTTGCAGGTCATTACATATTAGGATTTGGCTCAACCTAATTCCTAGTACAAATTGAATCAAATCTTAATCTAGTTAGATAATTTTCACATTTTTCCTAATTCGGAATTTCATGAAAAAATACAAAAATGTCTTAGAATAAATTAGTTCCATTTTTTAGGATAGATTGCATTTTTTTAGGAAATAATGTCATGTAAATGTCATATAGGATTAGATTCATGAAATGCACGTCATTTAGAGATTCCTATTAGGTCCATTTAATTAGAAATTGCATGTCATTAGAATTAATTCATTTAATTAATATTGCATTGCATATTGCATGATTTCCATTATTTAAGTGAAAACAAAAAAAGAAATTGCGTGTTAATTAGAAATCATATCTAGGGTTGTTGATGTGAATTCGATTTAACATTGCGTATGCTTTCGTTGCTTTGAGGTAAGTTTTTGCAATTTATTCATTGTTTATTTGGGTGTTAAATTGGTGGTTTGCACACCCGCATGATCACCTCACATGTTAGGGAAATAGATTTAAAATCAATTTAAGCTGCCTGCAAAAACATTTTTGAAAATAAAAGAATGGTACCGAAAGGGCATTAGAGAAATCTAGTGTAACCAAGTCCCCGTACCCATAATCTCAGGTTCGTAGGAGTAAAGTAAAACTCCCGTTACTTTACTTGGGTTTCTAATCGACCCACCAAAAATAGATTAGTGGCGACTCCTAGTTAAAAATCAATTGCATGTTAAAAATTTGAACCTAAGTCGTGAATTGGTATGGGCTTGAGAGAGCCCGAGCTAAGTCTAAGCTTAGCAATCCATTAGCCAAACCCTAGGTGGTGCACCCGAAAAAATTGGTCGCGATAGCTTGGCGAATCTGCTGGGGACTTGAGTTAAAACTCTTAGTGGACTTAGGCCAATTTTCTTTTTTGAAAAATGTTTTTGTTTGGCAGCGAGGATCCCAGGTACGCCCCTAACCTTTAAGGTGTTAAATGTTTTTGCAGGATGGGAGGTATAAGGGGAAGTGTTTGTTGACCTTTGTTTTGCGGGGAGGTGTAGGAATGTGTGGTTTATTTTCATATATGAAGTGTTGCTTGATTTAAACTATTGTGCATGATTTGCATTTATCACTACACTTTGCACACACAACCTGCCACCGGACCTAGGCCGCATAGGATCATTTAGGATGGTGTTGAGATGGATACCACTCCGACCGCATGCTCGTGGTACAAGTCGCCCATCTCAATTCCGAAGTTTCTTTCGTGGTGTCAAGAGTACCCACCTCGGTCCGCATGCCCGCGACCCAGGTCGGCTCTTTGACCAAGCCGGAGTCATGAGGACCCGATATAGTCCACAATCCCGTGGCTTGTCTGATCACCCTTGTGGCTCCACTTTGATAAGCCTTATAGATTAGAAATTGAGCCACTTACCATGCGCATGTTTATGTAATTGCCCATCATAGGTAAAGTAAGTTCTCTAAATTTTTGCCTTTGCAATTTACTTACTTTATCGAATTATTTTGTCTTGGTCCATGGCATTCGAATTATTCTCCCTCCGAAGGAAGAGCTTAGCACTTGGTGGGACAAGTTAGATCAAGATAGCCATCAGTTCATAGAGTCGCACATTGGTCGCCTACTTCCACTGCTGCGCATCAACATCCATGGCGGCCTCATCCAAGCACTCGCCCATTGTTGGTGCCCCAAGACCTCTACCTTTATCTTCGGCGGTAAGCATGAGCTCACTCCCACCTTGGAAGAGTATAGCATTGCCATAGGGAAGTCCTTGAAGGCTGAATTGATTAGTCCGCCTATCGGAATAGACCTTGTTATGGCCTTATCTGATTTTTTGAGAATTAAGGAAGATGATGTGAGAAAGGTTTTAAAGGCTCACCGCAATGCATATCCTTTATCCTTCTTGAAAGAATGTTTTGAAAATGGCACCTCGTTTCAAATGTGTAGGATTTTCCTTTTAGCTTTCTTCAGGTTTGTAGTATTTTCTTACTGCAAGAATGCTATTAACCCTTTGATTGCTCAACTAGTTAGGCAAGTGTTGGAGGGAAAGAATTTTGTAAACACTGTCCTGACTGAAACTTTTCTTTCTCTCACTCGATTCAAAGGAGGTGGTGATAAGACTCTCCATTCCTCTCCTGAACTTTTACAAATCTGGTTCATTTCTCATATAAAGGGATTTTGTGGTTTAATGACTATACATGATGTTAATAATTCTAATCACCCTATTATGAGATTTGAGAACAACCAAAAACATGCACCGGATTACCATTATTCTAAGTGGCTAGCTTTCATGAAAAAACCAACTTCCAAGGGTTTCCTATGGCATGCTAAATGGTTCCAAGTTCGGGTGGCGAGACTCTCATGTGGAGGTGTTGGCCCAATTCCCCTATTGGGAATCGCTGGAGCATTGGAGTACTATCCAACTAGAGTGACCCGCGAGTATCAAGTCGTGCAAGAGCTTCCCCCGGCGTTACAAGCGGATCCGCTCCAAGTTAGCTTCGTTGATGGAAGCCGAGGCCATGAAGATTCCATTCTCACTATCAAATCGATGTGGGACATGTGCCATCCACGAAAACTCAAATGGCCAGAGGAAGAGTTGATGGGTAAAGAAAGGAAGTACTATGCCTCGATCAAGTACATTCAACAACACAAGATTCCTGAGGAGTTGCTTCCAAAGATACCAGAGGTGCCGTTGAAGATCACCAATCGTGCTGAGAATAAACGCCTCAAAAGAGTTGCTGAAAAAGCTCAAGAAGAGAATAGACGATTGCGCCGAATGGTGTCCCGAGTGTATATTGATCAAGCCAAATGAAATGCTTGAATCAATCTTGCTATTTTCATCTTTAGGTTAATGTTTAGGAAGTTGAGTCATTTACTTTCCTAGTTCATTTGTTTAGAACATTTCGAGTTTCTATTTTGATGGATTTGTCAAAAGCTCCATTGATGAATAAAAGTTCTAGAATATTGCCATGGATCGGCGTATTTTCATATGAGATACTTATTTGTGTTTTTATTTTTTTTTTTTTTCAATTTAGGTGATAACGGATCCTTCATGCTCTCCCATCATCACGCGATTAAGAGCTAGGATGGCCGATCAAACTGAAATGCGCGATCGCATCACCACTATGGAGGAACAACTTTAACAGTTAACTGCCTCTATGCAGCTTCTGACGACTCAAATCCAATCCCTCCGAGTGAATCCGGCTCCTGCACCCGCTCTCCCTGAGATAGTCGGCCCGAAGCAGGCAAACAAGACCCAAATGGGTGAAGATGACATGCCTGACCTGGAAGATGACCCATTCCTGATCAATGTGGAAAAGCCTAAGCTTAACAATGCCTCTAAGGCAGAGCAAGATGAACGCTTCGCAAAATTGGAAGAAAAGTTGAAACAATTGCAGGAGTCCCAGAGTTCACTCCCGTTTGACTTGTCCGTGTACGAGAAAGTCAAGTTACCAAAGAAGTTCAAAATGCCGGATTTTGAGAAATACGATTGTACTTCCTGCCCAAAAGCTCATCTTCAGATGTACCATGTGCGTATGGCTCAATATGTCAAGAATGAGCCCCTCATGATCCAATCATTCCATGCGAGTTTGACGGGCTTGCACCGAAGCGGTATGTCATGAAGAATGTGAACCTTCTTGACACTTGGAATGAAGTGGCCGACGCGTTCCTCAAACAATACAAGTTCAACATGGACATCGCACCTTCCTGAGAAAACCTGGAGTGGATGGAAAAGAAAAGGAGCGAGTCATTTAAAGAATATGCTGTGAGATGGAGAAACCTAGCGTCTCAAATTACTCCTGAGCCTACCAATAAGGAGCTGATGAAGTTGTTTGTGAAGACCCTTCCTTCTGAGTTCCGTAACCGAATGGCCAGTACGTATGTCGAGAGCTTCAATCAGCTTATTCCTGTAGGAGAACAGATCGAAATGGGTATAAGGGAAGGATGGTTTACTGAGTCATCTAGTAAAAGATTCACCACCAAGAAGGAGAAGGAAGCGGCCATGGATGTAAATGTGGCCTATGACCAAGAAAGTACCAAACGTGCTCCGGCTATCTAGATGAATCCAAGACAACAACAAACTGCTGGCCATCAATCATTTGCCCAAGCAAGAAGGCAGTTCTCTCCTCTCCCTGGATCTCCATCCCAAGTGTTGGCAATCCTAAGAAAGAAATGTTTGCTTACTAGCGAACCAAAGCGCCCTAACCGCGAAAGCATTCGTGGTTACGATTCGATGAAGAAGTGTGACTATCATAGTGGTGAATTGGGACATTCAACCGATGAATGTTTCACCCGAAGCACAAGATCCAAAACCTCCTAGACACAAAGGCCTTTTCATTTCAAATTGCTCGGCCAAACGTCCAAAAAAATCCGCCGGAGCATGAGGGTACGGTCAATGCTATCCCGGAGCCCGAAGTGGGTCGAATCAAGAACTCGAAGGTACACGTGGCGAGATGCTTACAACGGGCTAGTAAGAGCCGGATATTATCCTAGATCGGGGAGGATGTTCCTCTATCACCGATGAAGGAAAGAGTCACCGGGATGGTGGATGACGGCATCATCGTATATGTTGACCATAATTGCATAGTTTACACTATTTCCCACATCGTTATCGATTGGGAAGAGGAGCAGGGTGCGCTCGATGCTGGTGAGGAAGAAGTTGATCCATCCCTCGTGGATATGCCCCCACTTGAAGATGCATCAGATGATGAGATAGTGATTGAAATGCCTCAATCGTATGAATATGTCAACAATAAGGCGGTCCCTTGGTCCTATGATCTAGATGTTGACCTCGTTACAAGGTGCGGTCGGACTTATTCTCAAGCCAATGCTCAACCCGCGAAACCCGTCACCAATGAAGAGGTTAAGGAGTTTCGGCCATAATCAAAGCAAGCGAGTATAATGTGGTCGAGCAGCTACGAAAGATGCCCGCCCTTGATTTCTTTGCTCGAACTCCCGCTTACATCCCCTGTGCATCAAAAGTCCTTGATGAAGGTGCTGAGTGAAATTCGTGTACCCGAGACGGTCGAGGCGGACAAGCTAGAAGATTTTGTGGGATCAATCCTTCTCAAGGACATGATTGCCTTCTCTGATGAGGAATTCCCTCTTGAGGGTAGAGGGCATAACAAGGCACTCTATATATCTATCAAGCATAAGGCTTCTCATGTGTCCCGAGTGCTCATTGATAATGGGTCTGCTCTAAACATATGTCCACCGGCCACTCTTCATCGCCTCAAGGTGGACCCGTCCAAGATACATGCTGCAAGGACTTCGTCCGAGCTTTTGATGGTACGAAGAAAGAGGTGCTCGGAGAGATTCACCTCGATGTGCAAATAGGGCCGGTGGTTTTTAATATTCCCTTCCGGGTGATGAATATCCCTACTGCCTTTAAGTTTCTACTGGGACATCCCTAGATTCATACTGCTGGAGCTGTATCGTCAAGTCTGCATCAAGCTATGAAGTTCGTGATTAAAGGGAAGTTGGTCACTATCTATGGCGAAGAAGATCATCGAATTTATCATGAAACGGTTATCCCCTATGTAGAGCCAGACTCCGAGTTTGAGTCGAGTTACCATTCATTTGAGTTGGTGTCCACCATACACACATCTCGAGACTCACCGCCACTCGCATCGAAGTTTCAAATGCTGCCCTTATGGCGGGAAGGGTGATGGTTGGGAATGGTTTTGTTCTTGGCAATGGTCTTGGAAGAAATGGTCAGGGTATTCGAAGTCCCATTGAAGCCCCTCAGAGGTCCCGTTCTGCAGGTTTAGGGTACCATGGAAGAGGTGGGAGAAGACAAGAAATGCGAACTCGCCACCTAACCAAGGGCGAGGAAGGCAAAACCCACCACCCCGAGCATTCATGAGACATTTCCCGGTCCTCCGATAATGATGCAGGATGAAGCAGAAATAATAGACACCTTGGGGCAGCCAAGCGGAAAATTCGACTATCTGGTGAAGTATTCGGCTCCTCCCAGTTTCTACATTGATCCCCGCGACATTGTCCCAGATGGATGGGGTGGCGTGGATAATCCGACACCCCCGGAGGCAGAAAACCTCGAAGATCCATTGGAAGGAATCACTAGTCTCTTCGATGACGTCTTCATAGAGACCATTGACAAAGGACCTTCGGAGGAGATGGGCTCTGGCCCACAAGAGAACAACCTTATGGCATGCAAAGGTGTGGAAATGGTCCAATCAGATGCAACAAGTGTTGATAATGATGATCTTGAGGATTTAATCGAAGATCCCATTGAGGTGCAGTGAAGCTGGGAACAACATGAAAAAGCCAAGGCTCTCACATCTGAGCAGACCATCACTATTAATTTAAGTAACACCGAAGAAGCCAAGGAGGTGAAAATTGGGGTGAATCTCACCAAAGACGAGGCTGAGCACCCGACTCGTTACTAAAGGAATATCAAGACATCTTTGCATGGACCTACGCTGACATGCCTGGGCTAGACCCATCAATCGTGGAGCATTGCCTACCTACTAATCTAGACGTGCCACCTAAGAAGCAAATACTGCGGAGGACTAAGCCCGAGCTCTCGAAGAAGATAGAGGAAGAGGTGATGAAGCTTTTGAATGTGGGATTTATTGAAGTCTCACAGTACCTTGAATGGGTGGCTAATATCGTGCCGGTGATGAAGAAGGACGGTCGTGTTCGAGTTTGTGTTGACTATCGGGATCTGAACAAGGCTGGTCCAAAGGATGATTTCCCATTACCACACATAGATGTCCTTGTGGATAGTACTGCCGGATTTGAATTATTCTCATTTATGGATGGTTTTTCCGAGTACAACCAGATAAAGATGAAGGAGAAAGACAAGGAGAAGATTGCATTTATCACCCCGTGGGGGACCTTTCATTACAAGGTCATGCCCTTCGGACTCAAAAACGCAGGGGCAACCTACCAGCGAGCCATGGTCGCATTATTTCATGACATGATGCACCAGGAGATTGAAGTCTACGTTGATGATATGATTGCAAAAACCCGACCAGGAAAAAGTCACATCAAAACCTTGAAGAAGTTGTTCGATCGACTCCGTGAGTTCAAGCTTCGTTTAAATCCTGCTAAATGCGTGTTCGGAGCAACATCCGGTAAATTGCTCGGACTCATTGTAAGCAGTAAGGGGATTGAGATTGACCCTTCCAAGGCTAAGGCTATATGTGAGTTGCAACCTCCATCAATGGTGAAAGAAGTCCGAAGCCTCTTGGGGAGACTGAATTACATAGCTCGATTCATTTCCCAACTCTCTAAAACTGCTAAGCTGTTCTTCAAGCTCCTAAAGAAGAATGCACGAGTCAACTGGGGATGATGAGTGTCGAGAAGCGTTCGACAAGTTGAAGCAGTGCCTGATGAATCCACCAGTTCTTGTCCCGCCATCACCGGGGCATCCCTTGGTTCTCTACCTCACCATCTATAGTGAATCATTGGGTGCAATGTTGGCTCAAGAAAGTCCTGTTAATAAAAAAGAACGAGCTATTTACTATCTGAGTAAGAAGTTCACTATATCAGAGCTGAAGTATTCTGATGTTAAAAAAACTTGTGTGGCATTGGTGTGGGTATTGCATAGATTGCGACAATACACACTGCATTACCAGACATTCCTTGTGACTGAGAACGACCATATCAAGTACTTACTTGATCGGCCAGCTTTGGTAGGTAAGTTGGCCAAATGGCAAATTTTGATTTCCGAATTTGATGTACAATTCATGCCACAAAAGTCGGTTAAGGGCCGAGCAATCGCTGATCTATTGGCCGAGAATTCAGGAGACTCTGATGACGATGACAGTTTCCTTGATGACCATGTCTTGAGTGTAAATGAAGACTCATGGAAGATGTTCTTTGATGGAGCTGTAAACTTATCTGGTTCTGGTACTGGGGCAGTTCTGATATCCCCAGATGGACAACACCATCCAGTGGCTGCCAAATTGATATTCTCATGCACTAATAATGTGGCCGAGTATGAAGCTTGCTTCGTCGGGTTTCAGGCCGCAATTGAGATGGGTGTGGCTAAGTTAAAAGTGTTCAGAGATTCCACACTAATCATAATGGTGACCGTAGGTGAATGGAAGACGAAGGATGCCAAGTTGCTCCCATACCACAAGTATCTAGAAAATCTGGTGAAAAAGTTCGAAGAAATTTCGTTTGAATACTTGCCGAGATCTCATAATCAATTTTCGGATGCACTTGCAACTTTGTCTTCTATGTTGCAAGTAATCGATGGGTTAGAGGTCGAGCCTCACGAGAATAGAAGTCTTGCCAAAGCCCGGCTTATTGTATGATCGTGATGAAGAACCGATGGAAAACCATGGTATTACGATATCATGAACTACATTAAAAGGCAGGAATTTCCCGAAGGAAGCACTCCCACTGATAGGAAGTACATCACGAAGATGGCCTCAAAATTCTTCGTTAGTGGTGAGAATTTGTACAAGAGATCTTATGATTCAGTCTTGTTGCGGTGTGTGAATGCAACCGAAGCCACTCGAGATCATGCAAGAAGTGCACGAAGGAATATGTGGCCCTCATATGAATGGGCACATGATGGCTAAGAAGATTATGAGATTAGGCTACTATTGGCTCACCCTAGAAAGTGGCGCATCAAGCATGTACGAAGTTGTCACCGCCGCGATTCATGGTGATAAGATAAATGGTCCTCCAACCGAGTTGCACCAATTTTCCGAGCCATGGCCCTTCTCAATGTGGGGCATTGATGTGATTGGCCCGATAAATCCCAAAGCCTCAAATGGGCATCGATTCATCTTGGTGGCGATAGACTATTTCTCCAAATGGATCGAAACTACATCCTTTGCAAATGTCACTGCCCGCAATGTTGTGAAGTTCATTAAACGTGACATAATTGCTCGCTATGGCATCCCTAAGGCAATCATCACTGATAACGGGACAAATTTGAACAATAAGCTTGTTGATGGGTTGTTCAACTAGTTCAAGATCAAGCATCTGAATTCATCTCCTTACCGCCCTCAAATGAACAGGGCTGTTGAAGCGGCCAATAAGAACATCAAGAAGATCAACAGCCGAGAATTATCGAGATTGGCATGATAGATTGCCCTTCGCACTGATGGCGTATCGGACCTCGATCCGCACTTCCACTGGGGCAACCCCGTTTGCTTTGGTGTACGGCGTGGAGCGGTTCGCACGTAGAAGTGGAGATTCCCTCCTAAGAGTTTTATCCCACGTGGAGTTGTCTGAGGCGGAATGGTCACAATAAAGATTCGAGCAGTTGAACTTGATTGACGAGAAAAGACTGAAGGCTCTCTGCCATGGCCAAACATATCAACAGAGAATAGCCATATCTTTCAACCAAAAGGTGCGGCCAAGGCATTTCAAGGTAAATAACTTAGTCCTAAGGAAGCTGTTGCCGATCTTTCCAGATCCTGGAGGCAAGTTTGCTCCAAACTACAGCGGCCCATATATGGTAAAGAAGGTACTTTCTGGCGGTGCCTTGATCTTGGCAGAAATGGATGGTCGTGAGTTTTCTACTCCAGTTAATTCAGATGCTGTCAAGAAGTATTACCCATGATAGAATTTACCATGTCATGTTTTGAACTGCAAAGCATTTCTATGATGAATAAATTGCTTCAATAGGTTGAATTGTTCAAATTTATTGCAAATCTTGCATTTTTTTTTCCTAATGAATTGTGTGAGAATGAATGTGTCAAATGGGATACTTTGGAATGACGAAAGGCAAGCCTTCTTCCATACACTGCTTCATACACTAACCCCCAATGAGTCGTGTGAAAAATTCCATGCCCGCAAGGAAGAGGGCTATCTCGCAAAGGGTACGTCAACCAAGGTAATGAGAGGCATTCTTTTCTCTATCCCAAACACTACAGGCGATCCATTGCTCAACCCCTTTGAGCCCCATACACTTATGGAGATTCTTTTAAAATTACCCCTGTCAAGAATCATCCCACATTGGAACAAATTTGAAATGAATGGTAGGAATCTTGTTGCTCACACTTGCATCAATCTTTGAGCATCGCTTTTGCAGTGTAACTTACGCGATAATTCAAGTGCCTTAGAGTGACGAAGAGCAGTTCTTTCTTTATCCTACCCACTTTTGACTATTGCATAGCCCACTTGAGCCTATAAATTCATTTCATGTCAAACCCGGTTTGTGATCATCTCCCACACTGGGGCAAGGTAAAAGAGAACCATTCAAGTAACATGGTTTAGAATGCTCATAAAAGAAGACTGTGTAAGTCCAAAAGTGCAAAATAGGGGCATGAAAAAGCAGTGTGCTTGGTAAAAGCAAGGCCAATGCCCAAAAAGAAAAATCAAACACTTGAATCGTATCCCCAACAAGGTGGTACCCAAAAAAAAAATCTCAAATGTTGTTGCAATCAATGGGGTTGTGATAAAAAAAATCTTCGACAGTGGAGAAGGAAAGTGGTGGAAATGTCAAGATGATCACCAACTTTGACCCTCCTAAACACTTTTTGAGCCAAATGATCCTTTCATTTCTCAGCCCATGAACCAAGCCTATGTTACGTCCCTTGTAAAGTCTCTTCTGATTAGGGCACTTGAATTAACCTAGGGGTTCACATGTTTTAAGTATCACTCGAAGAAGTGCGAGCAAGATTATTCATTTCTCATTTTGTAGGGTTTTTGACTTGTAAACCCAGAGATGATTACAGATCGCTCATTCTTTCAAAAGCCTCGACTCAAAGAGTCCCTTTTGTTAAGCCGTTGACCAGGCCCACATTGCGGTCCCTGTTAATGACCTCTCAGATTGGTGAGGTCGTACCACTTGCGAGATTGCACAAAACCTTGTTTGGCATGATGACAGTGAGATAGAGTGATTGTCAAGATCCCGCATCAAAGGTTAGGATAAAACAGCCCATTTTAAAGAGGATGAGTGAAAAGTCATTTCAGATTGAAGGATCCCTCATTTGACACATCCATGACGCTCATCATTTGAGATCATTCCTATTAAAATTAGGATGATGCGTGGTTGATAGAAGTCATTACACTTGAATTAATGCATGTATGTGATTATAAATGCATGTTGCCTCGCCTACGATTATGTTTTGTAGGAGACACATCCCCAAGGAACTGAGATGTCACCAGGTAAGTATATCTCTATTCATACCTTAAATATTTGTCGTTGCACAAGTATTCCCCTTTTGAATACACATACACTCGATTGAGTTGTCCCCAAAGATTTTTCTCCATATTGCAACGCCGAAGAATGGTTGAGGCGATCCCCGAAGAATGGTTCGGGTCCTAGCTAACGGGCGACCGTAGAAATGGAAAAGCAATTTCCCTATTCGTAGAATGGTACGAGTCCTGAAAAATCAACTTTACGTCAAGGCGACCGTAAAATGGTACGGGTCCTCGACAACACCTATTCCTTATTCGAGGCGGCCGTAGAATGGTACGGGTCCCTGGAAAGTGAATCCCGTTTAGGCGACCGTAGAATGGTACGGGTCCGAACAACATTTATTGCTCTAACAAGCGACCATAGAATGGTACGGGTCTGGAAAAGCAATTTCCCCATTCGGGCAACCGTAGAATGGTACGGGTCCTGAAAAATCAATTTTCCGTCAAGGCGACCGTAGAATGGTACGGGTCCTCGACAACATCTATTCCTTATTCGGGCGACCGTAGAATGGTACGGGTCCTGGAAAGTGAATCCTCGTTTAAGCGACCGTAGAATGGTACGGGTCCTAGACAACACATATTTCCTCATTCAGGCGACCGTAGAATGGTACGGGTCCTGGAAAATGAATCCTCGTTTAGGCGACCGTAGAATGGTACGGGTCCTAGACAAAACCTTGCTGCCGTACTGGGCGACCGTAGAATGGTACGAGTCCTGAGAAAGCAGCTCATTTCTACCATACTGGGCGACCGTAGAATGGTACGGGTCTTAGGAAAGCAGCATCTTCACAAAGTCATGTTACTATTCTAGGCAACCGTAGAATGGTACGGATCCTGGACAGGTAACACCCACTACCTCGAATTACTCTATCCTCCTCGAAGGTAAGTTATTCTAGGTAGGTTCATCTATCATTTGCATTAGTATTTCCATGCATCATATAAATTGCATTAAAAAATGGAATTCATTTTCAAAACAAAAAAAATCATTCATTGCATGTGCATGATCAAAATTTAGGTCTCAATTTATCTTTGAAGGCAACCTCTGCGAGCTCACCTTCAAAGAGGGGCAACTGTTGACACCTAAATTTTTGGGTTGATATATAAAAAAAAAATAAAAAAAACACATGGCATTTAGTTTAGAAAAATTTTATTTTCATTTTGTTTTATTTTATTTTAGATTGTCGGTGAAGGGAAGATTTTTCACATATTTAGCGCGAAAAGGGAATTTTTTGGATAGAATATGTGAAAAATAAAAAAGGGAATATTGCGCGAGGTGGGTATATTTCAACAATATATTTAGGGGTATCATGCGCGAACAAAAAGGAAAAAATATATACCGCAAAGATATATTTTTTAGACCTATATAATACCTCGCGTATAATAGAATAGGGGGGTTTTTTTCCGTGGGGTGAAAAAGTACACAAAAAGCAAACAGTGAAAAAGTGAGGTAAGAAAAAAAAAATCGGCACTGTTCATCTTCTTCGCGGGTGAACCCCTGCCCGCGCCGGCGCCGCGCTCGGTCGGCCTCCGTCGGCGACGACCTGATCCCCGAGTCTCCGACCGCCGAAGCTCCCGGCGTCTCGACACCCCGCCGTCAGATCTCCGTCCGCGAGCCCCCGACGCCCCGACGTCCCGCTGCTGCACCTCCGTCCGCGAGTCCCGGTGCCTGTCGACCCAGTAGATCGATCCCGTGGCCTGTAACTCCCAAATCCGGCGGCCGACGGTCCCCACCGCGCCGATCGTCGCGCCGTGATCCTCCTCCGCCCGGATCCCCCGCTCGGCCTTGCCCGACGCCGACCGTCGTCCCGACGCCGCAGCCGTTCGTGTCCTATAGCCGATCGCCGAGCCGCGCCGCCGTCGCTCACCTTCGCTCCCCGACACGCCGCCGAGCCGCCATTTGTTGCCCGCGGGTCACGTCGTCGTCCCGACGCCGCCTCGTGCCGGTCCCCGAAGCCCGCCTGGCTGCGGCGCCATCGCGCCGTCCCGAAGCCCTCGCGGAAACCTAGCCGGCAACCCTCCTCCTCTCGACCGGCAATTTCTCTTTTTCTTTTTTTAAAAAAAAAAAGAAAAAAAAAAAAAAAAAGAAAAAGCCAAAAATCAATTTAGGTAAATTCTTTTTTTTTCTTTTCTTTATTTATCTTTGATGTTTTGTTATTAATATTGTTATTTCATTATTTCCTCTTTTTAGTGTAATTATCCCTTTTATGTGAAATTGAAATTGCATGATACGAAATTGCCTTGAAATTAGTGATTGTCATCCGATTTTCATGCTCGAAATCCGACTCGCAATTACTTAAAAAAATCGCTAATCCAATCTCCCGCTTGAGATCCGATTCGTGATTTATGTGAAATTGGCCAACCCGATCTCATGCGCGAGATATGGTTCGTCAATTTATATTGCTTGATTTGCTGTCGTGTCACTTAAGTTAATTTTCTTTAAAAAAAATAAAAAAATGTAGGTTAGAATTAGGTTTATTTCTTGTTTTAGGGTTTGCATGTTTAGAATAGAAATTTTATTCTGAATTTTAAAAAATAATTCAAAAAATTCAAAAAAATCAAAAATCAAATTAGTCAATTTAGGTTGCTAGTTTTTTTTAACTTAGGTTGCATGTTTAATTATTTGTCAATTTTAATTTCGAAATTAATAAAACAAAAACACAAAAAAAAATCATCATGCATATGTCATGTAGAGTTAGGGCATATTTTGCACGTCATTGCATATTAGGGTAAAATTGCACTTAGTTTAATTTTAGATAATATTTTTCTTAATTTATTATGTGTTTAGGTATTCCCTTAAATAGATTGCATTTTAGGATTATTTGGTTTAAGATAATATTTTAGTTTAAATTAGGATTTGGCTCAACCTAATTCCTAGTACAAATTGAATAGATCTTAATCTAGTTAGATAATTTTCACATTTTTCCTAATTCCGAATTTCATGAAAAAATACAAAAATGTCTTAGAATAAATTAGTTCCATTTTCTAGGATAGATTGCATTTTTTAGGAAATAATGTCATGTAAATGTCATATAGGATTAGCTTCATGAAATGCACGTCATTTAGAGATTGCTATTAGGTCCATTTAATTAGAAATTGCATGTCATTAGAATTAAGTCATTTAATTAATATTGCATTGCATATTGCATGATTTCCATTAATTAAGTGAAAACAAAAATTAAGTAATTGCTTGTTAATTAGAAATCATATTTAGGGTTATTGATGTGAATTTTGATCTAACAATGCAGATGCTTTCGTTGCTTTAAGGTAAGTTTTGCAATTTATTCACTGTTTATCTGGGTGTTAAATTGGTGGTTTGCGCACCTGCATGATCGCCTCACTTGTTAGGGAAATAGATTTAAAATCAATTTAAGCTGCCTGCAAAAACATTTTTGAAAATAAAAGAATGGTACCGAAAGGGCATTAGAGAAATCTAGTGTAACCAAGTCCCCGTACCCATAATCTCTAGTTCGTAGGAGTAAAGTAAAACTCCCGTTACTTTACTTGGGTTTCTAATCGACCCACCAAAAATAGATTAGTGGCGACTCCTAGTTAAAAATCAATTGCATGTTAAAAATTTGAACCTAAGTCGCGAATTGGTATGGGCTTGGGAGAGCCCAATCTAAGTCTAAGCTTAGCAATCCATCGACCAAACCCTAGGTGGTGCACCCGAAAAAATTGGTCGCGACAGTCGCCCATCTCAACCTCGAAATTTTTTTCTTGGCGTTGAGAGTTACCACCCTGGTCGGCAATCACGCAACACGAGTCAACTCCTTAACGAAGTCAGAGTCATGGGAACGCCAACCTAATCGCGATCAAGTCGGTTCAATCCAGTAATCCTGTGGCTCCATTTAGAGCCGTATAGAATAGAAATCGAACCACATCCCATGTGCATGTCTTTGTAATTAAAAAAAAAAAACAAATAGAGAGAAAAGTCGCCACTCACTGTAAGTATTATTTTTCTTTTTATTTGCTTTTTTTTATTGAACTTTCATTTAGAAATCCGTGGAGATTAATTGAATGCCCTTTGTTATGTGGGCTTATAGTTAAAAAAATTGGCAATCACTCTTAATAAGTGAACATTGAGTGCAATTCTAGACACATCTGATTTGGCCCCGTTGAACACATGGTGTTGTCTAATTTTCAGTTGTGGGCTCAAAATCACATCTTGTCATAAATAAATTTAAAAAAAAAAAAAGAGAGAGAAAAAAAACCTTTGAAGTCGTGATTATATATTGGGGCACAAAAATTGAAATTGCATTTTTAATTAAATTCTTTCCTTCTCATATTCTAGGACTGAAATTCAAATCACATTTTGTGTATAGATTTCTCAAAACAAAAGTCACTTCATTTTTGCAGGAGTAAAATCACAAATCAATCTTTAAAAAATCAATCCCACTTTTGCATATGAAACTTTTAGAATAAGAGTGGACGTTCAACCGATGGCCGCGGATCGATTTTTTTTTAATGATGTATTCTCTTATGATAAAATCTTGGCGAAATACTAAAACCTCATAATAGGGACTATGGGGCATGTACCGTCGCCTCAATTTTGTTGTAAGAAGCGACCTTATTGAGAGATCATTTTCTCATTCACATACTGACATTGTTGTCCTTTTGCAGGTTATGCATGATGCTTCTTGACATTCTCGTGTTTGCCCACATGGAAAAGTGAACTCTAGAGCTAGGACAAGAGTTGATTTTTACTCTCATATGTGCAAGAGTTTCATGTATTTTATCATTTTTTTTTTATTCTTGTTAAGAATCATGTTTTCCATTTTGGGTTTTGATTGCGAATCCAATTGATACTTTTGTAAATCATGCGACTCACATTTTTTAATAATGGAATTCAATTTCGTGAAAATCATCGTTTATAAAAAAAAAAAAACTCGGAAGTGTTTCAAACGGACCTTTACGCCTTACCTTCAAAATGTTTTGAAAAATGAATTTCAAGAAAGCTTTGCTTAAGGCCTTCTCTTCACGTGATCGCTTTCTCGGGTTGGTTGACAAAATGATAGTTTACGATGGTAAGATTGTAATCGTTCCAAAAGGTATTTCTCGAGCAACGACTGATTCATTCATCCATTTATGTCAAACAGGTAGGATAAAGAGTTTATTTTAGATTTGCATCTGCCCTTCTAAAAGATAAAAGTGTAAGTTCGCAAAACTCGAAGAGCATGCAGTGCGTCGGGATCGTCAATCGAATTGTATGGTGGGGAATATAAGAACACGTGGTTCCTATCGTACTTGCCTAGCGGATAATAGAGGAAAAGAATCATTATTGCAACGGGTTGAATATGAAAGCATCTTGGAAGTTGTGAGGCCAAGGTCCTAAAAAACATATTACATGACTGCTGAGGGGATAGTACATGAATGCTGAAGGGATGAAAAATCCTGCATAGTCAATAGGAGACGAAATATATGATACCGACTCAGTTGCATACGATAATATGCAACGATGCCTCATGCTTCATTGCCTATAATGCCTCCTAAGGCTTCACGCCATAGGTTCTTATATAATGTGTTCTGAGGATTCATTAGTCCTCGACGTGATCAGCTTCCAGGCCCTTTTCAATGAACTTGGAAATGCCATTGCTTAAATTGTTGACCAGAGAACGAACATCTTACCATCCGCATTTGACAACACCCGAATCAGTGCTCATGCATGCATGGGCAAACTTGTTTGAAAAGCTCAAGATCCTATGGATAGTTGATCCATCCAAGGACGTCCTTTGTCTCTTCCTCTGTTTCGTGCAATTAGAGAAATTGCTTATTATAATTTGGATTTTGGCTTGCATAACATTGCTCAGCATGTTTTCGTTTATACATTTATCTACGAGCAACTCTGAAAGAGAATGCATCGCATTGACTAAACATTCACTTCCGTCCTTGATGATGTGGACGCTAGTTCTAGTACATTGAAGTGAGCCTTTGTAAAGGAGTTCTCCAACCCCTAAAGAAGATCACTGTTTAAGCGACTTTGACCTGTAGGCATGCATGATCGCGAACTCATAATCAAGATGATTAAAATGTGCCACCCGAATGCAATCCTAGTTAAAAAAATTCATCCTCTCGAGACATTCAAGAATCTATTCACGCAAAAAGAGTGACATTAGTCTTCGATGTGGAGCTCCATCTCTTGGAAGGAACCTGTTGCCTTGGCTCATCAATGGCGCCAATTGATGCTTTGATAATTCAGAAGCTAAAACAATGTGAATCCTTTCGTATCGGAAAGTTTGTGGAGGAGCATGTTTGTTTTGTTGAAGAAGAGATCGAGTGGAGTTTTCGATGTTACTTGAGGGCTGTCCAAACACAACTTGGTTGTACAATTTTGCTGAAAAAAGTCATAGTGATAAGCTGAAAAAGATCAAGTCTACAGCACAATGTTCAGTCAGCGTTTTTTTGCCTCAACAGTTTGATAAGCTCAATCAATCATCTAGTGGACTTTATCAAAGCCATGTTGGAAATGTCACCATCAAATTATCTACTCACCATCTTCATCTCTTCAAGGCATCCAATCTTGTATGGAGATGATTATTGGTGGTCTGTAAGACTAAGACAATACTTCAAGATATAGATGTATACAAACAAGAATCGGTCATCAAATGTTGCTCTCGAGTAAAAGGTGGTAATCGTTCCAAATTAAATTTGATTTATTTTAGGAATGACTTGTCTCTCTAGTTGTGCAGAATTTCATGAGGCAAATACCTGGCAAGTAACAAGACTTCTTGAGGACAACCTGGGCCAGAACTACACAATCTCTAAAAGGAAAGGGTGTGTTTCGTTCCCAAACTCAATCCTCTTTAGCATAAAGAAATGACATGTCATTTTCTTTAGTATAGGATAGACTTGAACAAAACAAAGACTTGTTAGACAAAGTGTGGTGGAGCAGCACTTGACCTAGGGAAAAAATCTCTCATTCCCCACCAATGAAGTGTGCTGGGACAAAATCGTCAAATTCATCACAAAAGATTGTGTCATTCCTAAATTGAGCCCAATTAAGTACGGAGATAACACATTCCACTTCCTTTTCTTGCAAGGTGATAATTGAGGCAAGTCCTGATGAACAAAGACATGAAGCAAGATGAAATTGATTCAACACAAAAAGGGAAAAAAGGTGCACCTTGACTGTAGAAGCAGCACCTTCTACCAAGAAAGCATGCTAAAACCTTATCGTCCATTTTGGCATAAAAGGATGGATGAAGAAGATGGATTAAAGAATCACATGGCGAGCTATACGAAACACAAAATGTTGATACCTCTCAAACAAGACGTCAAGGAACGATAAGAGGATATATCTCAATCACTATCTTTGACCGCAAGCAAATGATATGTTTCTCATTTGATGTGAAGGGAGCACTTATTGGGAATGATAGACTAAGGTTGGATCGAGATAAAAGATCCAATACAAGTGTGGCAAGGCAATGTGCATCAAAATCAACAGCCAAGCACACGGTGTGTTTAATCAAGGCAACGTCTCCACTAACGAAGCATGAGAAAGTATCATATTCGATGTGGAGCGTGATAAACTCCATTTCATTCCCGCCAAACTCCCTTTCCATGCTTGCCAAAGAAGCATACGAGGACGAAGTCATAAAATCCATCCTCAGCAAATGAGCGGTTGCATCATCATGGGACAGAATAATGCAACTTATAAAGGGAGTACCTGTTTCAATGGATGTTAGTTTTTCTACTTCACCAGTGTGTCTGACCTCATCTTATTTCTTTCATAGGAGGAGCCTTCCTCCAACAAGCTAATAAATTTAGTTAAAAGAAGAAGAGGAGACGAAGCACCTATCTATCGAACAAATGTGGGGCAAATCACTTTCTGGATGTTGCCTCCAAGCATATAAAAGGAAATGTCCACATCTGAAGGACAAATGCAATCGACAGGTAACGTTGTATCATTTCCAATTATTCAATCCTCAGAGGGTTTTTAATTGACATATTCTTTCACATTCTTTAAAGGGTTACCGAGTCGCCATGCTGCAGGTAAGTACACTTCTTTTCAAAATTAAATGGAAAAAAATGGAGAATTTCCATTGCAAAAAAAAAAAAAAAAAAAAAAAAAAAAAAAAACCTTTAGCACTTCCCTAAAAAAACACAGAAATGGATAACTAAGAAAATTAAAAAAAATTCTACAAACTTTTGAATATCTTCTTTACCTCAAAATTGTTTTTCCCTTTTATGGGTTATTCATTTTAAATCAAAATTTCCCATGGAGATTAATCTACTATCAGTAGAGTGAAATGGAGATGTTAATCATGCCAAGTAGAGGATACTTATAATAAAGAAATGCAAGCCATTCCCAAATACATCATATGAACACCTTAAGAGTTGAGTGGGAAGAGAAAACCTATGTCATTTAAGGATGAGAGATTCATTCGCAAGTGGTACATGGACTAAAATGAAAAGAGGCATTTCTTTCCTCTATCTTATACACCACGTGACCATAGTTAGCCCGTTTGAGCCTTTTAATGTGGAGAATTTTCTACAAAATACTCCTGTCAAGAACCACCCCACAATTGGGGCAATCATGGAGGTTTTGTCGCGACCCGATCTCGCCGCCCTCGAGTCAAAGGGGGAAAGGTCGGGTTTAGGGGCATTTGATCGCTAGAGTTCACTCACGACTTGCATTCCAAAAGATGTCATCACCTCGCCTTTTGGATCAAGCCTCTCGTGAGTTTCCTCTACGAAATCGCGAGCTCTCCCATGCTCAAACCCCGCGTGACAGCGGAGTGTCGCGATCTATACCCACACGAGCGACACGCCTTAAAAAAAAAAAAATCAGGTGTGGGTATTAGATTTAAGGGTATTTTTACCATGGTAGCCCTCTTGTCACTGCTCACCCATAAGGATGACATTACTTCATCCTTTTGGGCTACTTCCCATGTCGAGTATGCTAAACCATCGTGAGTTTCATCGAAACTCATACCCCGCGCAACGGCTTCATTTAAATGATCTAGTTGTTTATGATAACCTAAAAATAGACGGGAGTCGCCACTAGCCTCGTTTCGGGGGTCGGCTAAAAAACCCAATCGAGGATCGGGAGTATTCCCACGATTCCTACGCAACCAAATATCTAGGTTCGAGGACTCGGGTTACGCTAATATTTCTATTAACGCCCTTTTGGTACCTAAACAGTATGTTGTGTTTTTCCTAATATGTCCATGCGTTTCTTTTTACATTTTTGAGATCATCAGTTCTAGACTAAGTGATCATGCGTGGTTGGTTACTTTCATTCTATTCTATTTCTAGAAAAACATGAAAGGAAAACAATCAATGAAATTGAAATTGCAAGACAACAAGTAAACAATCAAGGACAGCAGTAAATCTATCATGCAATCCTAAAAATATAAAAGAGAACACAATTAAAAGAGAAAAGGAGAGAAGAGAAAAAGTGAAAAAAAAGAGAAAGAGAAAACCCGCAACTTGTCAGGTTTTATACAACAAATGGAACCCGAGACATATGTCGGGAAAATGAATATTACATAATAACGGTCGGAACGGACATCGACCTCCACCATCATACCTTCTCCATCTTCAAGGTCCTAATCTAAACCTAACCTAAGAAATTTATAACTTCGTGCATACAATGAAAAGAAACAAGTACACACATCAAAACAATTTTTATGAAAACATGTAATCTCAATTCATCATGCAAGATATTCTAAAAGAAATCCTAGAATGAAATCATAACGAATCACAACAGAAATCATCAAACATCACACATAAGATCAAAGCAATTGGGGTAGAGCCCATGGATAATTGGTTCTAAAAAAAAGCATAGAACATCAAGCACACTATGAGGAACAATTTTCATGAATGAAGTTTCCTAAGATAGGTTACACACGAATTTATAAAAATTCAATAACACATAACAACACATTAGGAACATAACAGGATAGCAAGACATCATGGAAAATCAACAACAATTTGTCTTAGTAAACAATTGTTTAAAAATTCTTTAAAAAATCTGAAATTTTACCACAATATAGACAGGAAAAAGATGAACAAACTTCATTAAGGACCCGACCTTAGAATCCTTATCAAAAAATTTATACAAAAATAACAAAAAGTTGACTCATGAAAAGCAAAGTAAGCATTCCGAATTTCACTCAGCAGATTTCAATGCCAACTTTGCAAAAAAAGGAAAAAGGGACAAATGGCATGCAAATAATGTAAAATTAGTGTCACTAGAAAGATTAAGACATGCCCTAAGACTTTTTAAGAGATGTCGGATTCAAGTAAAGTCAAATTCAGGGCCGAAAAACAACAATTGCTAAAGCATGCAAATCGATCACAAGCAAACCAGAAAATGATATATGGTAACTAACTTGTTAAGCCACCTAATCAACGCATGAAAATTATGAGATTTGAACATGAAGTAGGGCTAAATGTGAAGAACAAGTTTGATTAAGACATTTAACCCTAAATCTATGTGCAAAAGGTCACACAAATTCATTAACATTGATATGTGACTTGTCATTAGGGCAAAATGCATGATTAGAGAACAAGTGCAGTAACTTTGGCAGAGGTTTGACATATCAAACGAGGCTCAAATGGTGCGTGCCATACATCTTTTCGAAGCTTGAAATGTCCTTTATGAATGTCTATAATACATCGAAGGCAATTGGAAACATCTACTAGCTCATTCAAGGAAAACAGCAATCAAGTTACAGACAAGACAGTCCACACTAAGGATAATTTAATGAGCATTTTCCTAATCAAATCAACTCCAAAAATTCTGAAAAAAATATATGTTGTAACCAAAGATAGTTCAAGCGACTTTTCATAAGACACCGATCTATGGATCCAAGCATAAACTTCGATAGAAAATCAAAAAAAAAAAAAAGAAAAAAAGACAAGTTCGAACAAAGTATAACAGAAAACTGCAATGCATCAGTTTTCCAGAATCACTTTTAAACTTTCGAAAAGGGTTTCAAGTAGCTAATGATCTCGGATCGGGACATACTATAGCTCATTGGAAAGCTAATCGAACCATTTTCAACTCTTATGAAGACATCAAATACCAAAAAGCACATGTACAAACTCATTTTCACGCATATGCACAAAGAAGTTAGAGATACGAAATTGCATATCAGATACACCAACTTCACAAGGGTCTTGACATAGCAATCGATACTCAATTCATGTACATTATATGAAATTTTAAAGCTTGAGATGTCCTCTATGAATGTCTAGAAGGCATCTTCTACAAATTGGTTCATTAATAAACTCAATCGAAGACATTTCTTTTGGAAATTAGATCAGTAAACAAAATGGCAGCAAAGGCTGAAAACAATCATGCTTGATTCAGTATATATGACATGAGAAAATTCTTCAATATTTTGTGCACCTAGATCTGAATGTTAGGATCAAATCACATGAAGACATCCTAACCAAAATCTACATGTAGAAAGTCAGACGAAAATAGTAAACCCAACAGGTCGTTCTAGTAATCAACATTACAGCAACATCAACAGATTATAGCAGAACTTCAAGCATGCAATTGATAGGGAAAACAGAGATCGATTGGTGCAAAATTTATATCGTTGAAAAGCCCATGAAGTATACTACAACTTTCATCAAGACTTTGAACACACAAAACCACATTTACAAGCTGATATCGAGCCATTTCTCAAATCAGTCATTCAGTAAATAGAAAAACAAACAGTTAGACAGATTCTAGACTAGACTTTGGACATGCAAAAATTATATCAAATGAGGTCCGATCAAGGAATTCTATAGCTCATTGGAAATATATTCAAGCCGTCTTCATTTTTCATGAAAACTTCAAACACAGAAAACCACAGCAACCGGCTGATATCGAGCCATTTCTCAGATCAGTCATTCAGTTAACAGAAAAACAAACAGTTGATAAATTCTGGACTAGACTTTGGACATGCAAAAACCATATCAAATGAGGTCCGATCAAGGAATTCTATAGCTCATTGGAAAGATATTTGAACCGTCTTCGGCTTTCATGAAGACTTCGAACACAGAAAATCACATTTACAGGCTGATTTTCAAGCATATGCATAGAAGGTCCACTTAGGGATCCGAAAATTGCTGAACAACAATGATTAAGCAAATCATCACAATCTACAATTCAATCACATCGTAATCTATTGTAAGGCCTTGCTGACATCACAAATATGCTGAGATTATAGATCTAGGATCCTAGGGTGAGCTCTAGCCGCGGTTGTCTAGAACAACCTCGCTTCATCGAGCTCGGGACATAGAAGTTACCTTTGATATATTTTCAATAATTTGAGCTTGATTGATCAACGATCTAAACTCAGCAACTCTTCACAAACGTCGAGGATTATCAGAAGGACACCGTGGATGGCCGGAGGGACCAAATCAACGCCAAAACAGCCTCAGTTCACAGCAGAGGAAAGGCTGGTCCGATTTGGGCTGGTTTAGAGCCGCCGAAAGAAACTCGAACAATCGAAGGACCTTCGATGGAAACCTGACCAAGTTCTGCCCACTTGACTGTTAAGAGTAATATGCAAAGTACTGGTGCTGTCAAAAACAGAGGAAGTGTAATGCGAAAGCATGTTAATGAAGTTACTAATAGTACTGCCGAGAACAGAAGAAGAGAAGCTACTGGAGAACCAGTAAGTGCTGTCGAGAACAGAAAGCATGTTAATGAAGTTACTAATAGTACTGCCGAGAACAGAAGAAGAGAAGCTACTGGAGAACCAGTAAGTGCTGTCGAGAACAGAGGAAGGAAAGAAGGCAACAACAAAGATTGTAGCACGTGTAGCATGTTTACATTGAGGAATTAGTATTCGGTTTTAAGCTTGTAAAGTCAAACTTTCTGTTTTGCTTTCTGTTAGTTAGTTTTTCATTCAGTTGATCAGTTTTCAGCTGTTATAAAACTGATCTGAAGAGAGTGACTGAAGCGATTGAGTTCTTCGATGTAAATAAGCCCCTCACTGAATAAAGTTCATCGACTCTGTTTCTCTTCGATCTCTCTCTCGGTTCATAAAATTCTTCATTGACGACGAAGTCTCCTGCTCCCGGTCGCCGGTGATGGAGCTCGATCTCGCGGAGAGAACCAGAGAGCCGCGCCTCGAACCGCGAAGACGGAGCTGCGGGCGGGCGTCCGTGCGTTCTCTCGCTCGCGTGAGCCCCCTGCTCCAGCTACGTGCTATATCTATGGCGATCGCCCGGCAGCGGCGGAGACCGGGGCGGCGGAGACGGCGATGGAGCAGCGGGTGGGAGCGGTGGAGAAGCGGGGAGCCACCGCCTAGAAAGGCTTTGAAAACCTAGCGTTCATGAAGAAGGAAAAACCCCAAAAAACAGTGAGAGAGCAAGAAACGAATGTAAACAGAGAGAAAAAAATAGATCGTGAATGGCCTCCCCCTTTGCTTCACGAGCACCCCCTTTTTATTTTTTGTTTTTTTTTTATTTCTTCTTTTCTTCTTTCTTTTTTTATGTTTTATATTTTTTTTTTACCCACAAGATTTCATTTCATTTTTGTTTTCTCTTCTTCCTTTTTTTTTTCTTTTTATGTTTTCATTCATTTTTTTATTATTATCTTTTTGCTCTTTATCTTTTATATTTTTGCAAAATAAATGGATGTTTAAAATGTCGACAAAAATTCAAGTGTTAACATTTGCCCTTCTTTGGGTGGGAGTTCGAAAAGGTTCCACTCAAAGATAAAATTGATACCTGAAATTTTTAGTCGACTCAACTTTGAAAATAGAAAAAGACAAAAGCAATGATAGTTGGTTAGGGACATACCTGACACTTACCTTTGCTCATAAGGGAATGAAGGGAATGAAATTACTAACTGAAAAAGGAATGGTTTAAGGATAACCACTAACCTAAGGACAAAGTTCAAGGATCACCAGAAACTTAAAAGACAAGGTTTGAGGATGACCTAGAACCTAAAGACAAGGTTCTAAGGATGATCTAGAACCTAAAGACAAGGTTTAAGGATGACCTAGAACCTAAGAGACAAGGTTCTAAGGATAACCTAGAACCTAAAGACAAGGTTTAAGGATGACCTAGAACCTAAACAATGATATGGTTTAGGATGACCAAAAACCGGTTCACTAAGGAACAAATATTTTGAAAAAGAGTTTCTAGATTGCTTGAGAGCCAATCTTGCGAAATGATGCCAATTGTCAAATTCTTTCATAGAGGACTTTAACAAAAATGAGATTTGATTAACCATCTAAGGGTTAAATCAAATATGCCAAGTGGAAATATCCTAATCAAATGAGGTCTTTCACACTGACTCTCAAAAAAAGCTTTTACTCCCAACCATTGATATGAAAAAACTATTTAAATCTCACTGGAGAAGTCTCACTCAACCTATGTCTAAGGCTTTCGAAAACGTTCACAGTGAATACAATCAATTGATCAAAAGGTCTTTTGAAAGGACCGTAATGATGGCTTGGTCATGGATTTACACAAAGGGTATGCTCTCTGAGGCCAAGAAACGAATATTCAATCAATAACTTCATCAAGTTTAGAAGTCAAGAACCTTGAAGATAAGATAAGATAGGATTGCTTCCACTCCTTCTAGCGGTAGCTCCTATGTGACACTCTCATTTCAACTCGAACCATCCCAATCGGAAGGGACTTCGGATAAGGGTTGTAATATTGGTTCGGGTGAGGCTTAAAAAGGCTTGAGAAATTTTCAAATATCGAAGGGTTAAAAGTGAGTGATTATCTTGGCATCATTACCATCACATGACTTTTTGAAAATTTGACTCTCGAAATTTATCTCTAGAGTCCTTTTGGTAAGTTGTCTTGAGACATGAGAGCTTTGCTCTCTGTTCTAATGATATTGCTTGCAATACATGTTTTCTCTTGCAAGGCTTTTCTTTTGTTTTTCAACGAATAGTCTTTTGCATGACTATTGATTTTGCTCTTCTTTGCATTCTTGCTTTTCTTTGCATTTTTTTATGGGCATTGGCCTTACTTTTACCAAGTACACTGCTTTTTCATGCCCCCTAATTTTATTCTCTTTTGAGCATCTAGAACTCTCAAGTGGCATTTACAAACATCATCAATATTCTCAATTTTGTTGGTAAATCATGTGTCCCGCCCCAATGTGGGGAGATAATCATCACCTGGGGTTATGAAAGAATTGTATAAGGCTCAAATTGGCTAAGTAAAGGGTAATTGTGTTTATGATAGTGAACGGAATGCTCTTCGTCACTTCGGGATGTTTCGAGGAAATCACCTTAAGCTAGCACAAGAAGATTTATGCAAGTGAAAGCAATAAAATCTTTCTTAATCTTTTGCTCCATAATTTTCAACCAAGACCCCCTATTTTACCCCAATGTGGGGTTGTTCTTGACAGGGTTATTTTGGAAATGATCCCTATTTGGCTCAAAGTGGCTTGCAAGGGATATCAATAGTGTTTGGGATTGAGAAATGAAATGCCTTTATCATATCAAACCATGTATTCACTGTGAATGAACCCTATGCCCTAAGACATGGTTCTTTTCATTCAATTCTCTCAAAGAGTATATAAGGATGTGTTTGATAAAGGGGTTGCCTCTCATCATTTTAGGCATTACCACTTGGCATATTTAACAATCATTTTCAAGTTTTCCAAAGCACACTTTAGTTAAATTCAGTTCCCTGGGGAATGAAAATGTAATGAAATTTTGTTTGAAAAGACATGTTTCCTTGACCCTACTGGGGAGAGTTTCGGAAATAATGTTGAATAAAATTTGTGGATAGAATAGACTTTGCTCAGCACAGGAGTTCACTTCTAGAGTTCTAACCGACTCTAGAGTTCTAACTGACTCTTCTGGCATTCTAAAGGATAGGGTCACATCTAAGTTCTAAAGAAGATGGGCAATTTTTTTGAAAGTTTTGCATTTCTGAGATGAACCTCTTGTGGACAGGTAGAATCTTCATCAAAGATCCTGCAAAATGAATAAAAATGCAGATGCAATATGCATGCATGTGATGCATAATGTAAATATCCTAAAGTGGCTCAAATTCAATCCAAAAGTGGCTTAAAGGCCTTTCCATTTATTCATGGATAATACTTCTTGACAGCATAAGTATTTACAAGTCTTGGCAATTCTTGACCATCCATTTCTACAAGGATTAATGCCCCACCCGGTAGCACTTTTCTTACAATATATGGACCTTCATAATTTGGGGTAAACTTCCCACGAGGATCTGGAATGATAAGCAAGACTTTCCTCAAGACAAGATCGTTGATCTCGAAATGTCTTGGTCTAACCTTGCGGTTGAACGACCTAGCTACTCTCTTCTAATAGCTCTATCCATGGCATAAGGCTTTTACCCTCTTTTAATCAATCATATTGAGTTGTTCAAATCTTTGTTGAACCCATTCAATTTCAGAGAGCTTGATTTGAGAAAGTACCTTCAGTGAAAGGATTTCCACTTCCACGGGTAACACAGCCTCCATCCCATAAACCAACAAGAATGGTGTTGCCCCAGTTGAAGTGCGAATTGAAGTTCGATAAGCAAACAAAGCATATGGTAATCGATCATGCCAATCACGATAATTTTCCGCCGTTTTGGCTAAAATCTTCTTGATGTTCTTATTTGCTGCTTCCACAGCTCCATTCATTTGTGGGCGGTAAGGTGAAGAATTCAAATGGTGGATGTGGAATTCTCCAAGTAATTCATCTATCACCTTATTGTTCAAGTTTGATCCATTGTCTGTGATGATCGCTTCAGGAACTCCATATCGAGCGATGATATCATGACGAATGAACTTTGCCACACTCTTTGTAGTAACATGGGCATAAGAACTGGCTTCAATCCATTTGGTGAAGTAATCAATGGCTACTAAGATAAAACGGTGTCCATTCGACGCTTTAGGATTAATTGGTCCAATGATGTCGATGCCCTACATTGAAAAAGGCTAAGGCTCAGACATTTGATGTAGCTCATTAGGAGGAGCATTGATTTTGTCTCCATAGACTTGGCATTGGTGACGGCATCTCACATGTTGAATACAATCGGCTTCTATGGTCAACCAATAGTAAACAAGCCTCATGATTTTTCTAGCTAGAAGATGACCATTCATATGAGGGCCACACTCTCCTTCATTTATTTCTTTCATCAGGAGTTTTGCTTCTTGTGCATCCACGCATTTCAGTAAAACTGAATCGAAAGACCTTTTATAAAGAGCTCCTCCACTGAGGAAGAATTTGGATGCCAACTTCATCAAGTATTTTCGGTCATTGGCTTGACTCCCTTGGGGAAATTTTCCTTCTCGAAGGTAATTCATGATGTCATAATACCAGGGTTGACCATCGGGTTCTTCTTCAATCATTAGGCAATAAGCAGGTTTTTTCAAGACGTCGATTTGCAAAGGATCAACGCTCAAACCATCAGTTACTTGCAACATTGAAGATAAACTTGCTAGGGTATCAGCAAATTGATTTTGTGATCTTGGCAGATAATAAAAGAAGATCTCGTCAAATTCCTTGACTAAGTCTTCGAGATATTCATGATAAGGAATCAACTTTACGTCCGCGTTTGCCATTCACCTCTGTCGGTGGATGATGAGTGCGAATTACCATAAACTTGAAGCTTTCTGACTTTCATATCAATGGCTAGTTGCAAACCAAGGATGCAAGCTTCATATTTAGAAATATTGTTGGTACAAGGGAATACCAACTTTGCAGCTACTGGATAATGTTGACCTTCTGGAGATATTAAAACTACCCCAGTGCCAGAACCAGAAAGGTTAACTGCACCATCAAAATACATGGTCCACTTGTCAGGTGAGACCAAATAAATCCGCTCATTGATTTCATCCCAATCATTAGATTTCCCGGGATTTTCAGCTAACATATCGGCTATGGCTCGCCCTTTGACGGACTTTTGTGCCATGTTTTGAATATCAAACTCAGAGAGTAATATTTGCCATTTAGCGAGCCTTCCAACCAATGTGGGCTTCTCCAAAAGATATTTAATTGGGTCATTCTCAGTCACCAGAAGGATGCGGTGATGAAGAGTGTATTGCCTCAGTCTGTGTAAAACCCAAATCAATGCTACACAGGTCTTTTCCACTTAAGAATATCGAATCTCGCAAGTAGTAAACTTCTTACTGAGGTAGTATATGGCACGTTCTATTCCATCCTTTGGCCCCTTTTGTGCTAACATGGCTCCTAAAAACTCTTCATGAATGGTGAGATACAATATCGAGGCACGCCTTGGATAGGTGGTACAGTACGGAGATTGTGAAAGATATCGCTTAAGTTCTTCAAATGATTTCTGACATTCTTCATCCCAGTTAACCTTGGCGTTCTTTTTTAACAGCTTGAAGAACGGCTTAGCGGTTTTTGACAATTGAGAGATAAATCTTGTAACATAATTCAATCTTCCGAGTAAGCTTCGGACCTCTTTAACAGTAGAAAGAGGTTTCAAGTCGCATATGGCTTTCACTTTAGAGTGATCTATCTCGATACCCTCGTTGCTAACCATAAATCCCGAAGCTTCCTAGACTTTGCCCTAAATATGCATTTTGTGGGGTTAAGCCTCAGCTTGAATTTCCTCAAACGGTCAAATAATTTTCTTAAGACTTCAACATGATCTTCGTCTTGTCTTATCTTTGCAATCATGTCATCAACATAAACTTCAATCTCTTTATGCATCATGTCATGGAACAGTGTTACCATGGCTCTTTGATATGTTGCTCCTGCGTTCTTCAAGCCAAAGGGCATAACTTTGTAGCAAAATGTTCCCCATAGAGTGATGAAAGAAGTCTTCGTCTTGTCTTCCTCTTTCATTCGGATTTGATTATAACCGAAAAATCCATCCATGAAGGAGAACAGTTCGAATCCAACAGTACTGTCAACTAAGACATTAATGTGTGGCAAAGGAAAATCATCCTTAGGGCTTGCCTTATTTAGGTCGCGGCAATCAACACACACTCGAACTTGTCCATCCTTCTTCATAACCGGGACTATATTAGCAATCCAATCAGCATAATGGGTGACTTCAATGAAATTAACATTTAAGAGCTTCATGACTTCTTCTTCAATCTTTTTCGACAATTCAGGTTTCGTCCTTCTAAGCTTTTGCTTCTTCGGTGGAATATTAGGATCAAGTGGTAACGCATGTTCCACAATCTCAGGGTCTAAACCTAGCATATTAGCATAGGACCAAGCAAAAACATCTCGGTACTCTTTCAAAAGTTCAATTAATCTATTGGCATCCGCTTGAGAGAGACCTGCCCCAATCTTGGTTTCTTTAGGGTTTTTCAAAATCTCCTAAATTCACAGTAATTGGCTGTTCGGTGGTAGGAGGTTTGGACTCTTCATGTCTGAGCCATTCCTTTTCAATAAGTCGAGGATCATCTTCATTCTCTGAGTCGGAATAATCAGGTTCGTCAAAATCTTTTGAATGCGAATCCGAGCCATGCAAATGACTATCGTGATGTGAAATGTTGTGCCTGAGATGCAATCGAAAAATGGTTAGTATGTATACATATAAATGAATGCAATATATGTAAATGTCATGAAAATTTTGTTTTCAAATTTGAGTTTTTGAAGAAATTTATTGGGAACTAGCCCTCATGTCATTGGACGTCCTCGTTCCACTAAAACATTTTGAAACTATAAATCGTGTGGAGGCTCGGGCCTCAAAGCATCATCATAGGACTGATTTGGGCCTCACACATCTATTAACAAAACATGAATTTTATTAATATGCAAAAATTACATTACAACGTTTATCATCCTGGATTCATAAAGTTTGTGATCCAGATTATTACAAGTAGGAACGAATGAAAGGAATGGAATTCCCTTGCAGGGGAGAAATGAATAGAATATGACTAAAAATTAAATGCAAGAACTAACATCCCTTACATAGTGGGAACTGAAGGCTCTTCATTTTCATCAATAATGCCAACCAGACCATCTTCAAACAAATCAGCTAAGTGGTAGACATTGGCCTCTTTTTCTTGCAAGAGCTTCGATGGACCAAGAAAGAAATCCTTCAAAGGTGGAGGTAAGAGACGTTGATAGCTCTTACCTTTGATGTTTGGGCCTTTATGATTACCTTGACCCTTACGGTCACCCTGATAACCCAGGCCTTTACGCTTGTTGATCTTAACCACCTTAATGGGATTTGGCATGCCTTGGGCAAACTTACCCAAACCTTTCCCAATAGCAAAACCGTTCTTGAGCAGCTCTTTACTTGACATCAAGGAGGCTTTTGAGAACTGAGGCTTCCTAATGATCGACCCAACAGGCACATGAGTGACAGACACCATCTCAAACGAGTGATAGCTCGACTCTTCCTTGACCTCAGGCTCAATGAAAGGAATGGCAATGTTATGGAAAGTCTCAACATCTCTTTCACGTCGGTATTCACAATCTTTTTATCAATGGGAAGTTTCATCATCTGATGAAGACTGGAAGGAATGATCCTGCAGCATGGATCCAAGGCCGTCCCAATAGCAGGCTAAAGTTGCTCGGGATATCCAGTACTTGAAATTTTTGAGTCATGGTAATAGGGCTAATCGTCAGTGGTAAATCGATTTCCCCTATTGTTTCTCTCTTCATCCCATCAAAGGCTCGAACGAGAATCGTTGGAGAAGAGACATTTTCCATTCATATCCCCAATTTACGAATGGTGGATAAAGGGCAAATGTTAAAGGTAGAGCCATTATTGATCAGGACCTTTGAAATCTTTGTCTCAAAATGTTGAGCGGACACATATAACGCCTTTTTGTGTGCTTGGCCCTCGGGAGGGAGATCTTTTTCGAGAGAAAGTAATTTGATCTCTTAGAAGTATAACACCCACAAATTCCTCCAACTATACTTCTCCAATGGCATCGGGCACATGGACTTCATTTAAAATTTTGAGGAGAGCATTCCTATGCTTCTCAGAAGTCTTGAAAAGTTCCAATAACGAAATCTGTGCGGGCATCTTGCGCAGTTGGTCAATCACTACGCCTCACTTGTCTTGAGTGTTTTGAGGAGCTATTCAGCTTCCTCATCAATTACGGTCTTCTTTTCCACACCTTCACGTGGTAGGTAGAGTCGACCTTAGTATTGGAACATTCACCAACTTCTGGTGGCAATTCAATCACAACGGGTCCAAAACCCACGCTTGAGATCCTCATGGCGTCAAAATTGTCAATCAATGAGCCGACTTTGATGACGCCCTTGTCAGTTGTATTACTCCCACATGGGATTTTCTTCTTGGTCAGATCAATCACAACAGGCTCAATCATAGCCACGAAGTCGTCTTCGAATTCCTCTCCCCATCCACTAGAGACGACGTCCTCGGGGTTTTGAAAAACACTTGGGGGAGGAGTATACTTGACCATAAAGTCGTACTTCCTAGTTGGTTGTCCCAAGGTGTCCACCACTTCACCTCTCTCACGGGCTTTCTTTACGAACTCACGATCCGAACGAGAAGTTTTGTATTCATCCTCATCCCCATCATAGGAGTAAACCTCTTTATCTTTCGGTGAAGTTGAAGTAAGGTATTCTTCATCATGAGTGATGTCGCCTTTCGGTGGCAATCGGCAAATGGCGCGATCTGCTCCATCTTTTGGATTTCCATCGGGAGTATATCTTTGTCGTCATCTCCATAAATCATGTTGAACTCTTCAGAATGCTTTGGAAGGGGATTTTGTTGGACATTTGGCGCTGAGTCCTTAAAGGTGAGTAGCTTTTTATCCAGCAAATTCTGGATCTTAGAACGGAGCACTAGACAGTTGTCCACATGATAACCTTTCTCTCCCATATGATAATCACACGTCTTATTAAGGTCGAATCCGGCAAACTTTGGCGGATTATCCATCGGGATCTCTTTTGCCACAAGATGATTTTCGATCAGCATTGGAAGTAGTTAGGACATGGGTCTAGGCAATGGAGTAAATTGCCTTTGAGGGGCTTTTCCTTTGCGCTCAAAGTTTCGAGAAGAATTCCCTACTTCCATGGCAAGTCTATGAACCTGAGGATTATATGGCTTCTAAGAAGAAGAATTTTGTATATAAGCAATCTCCACAGTCGATTCCTTATCTCTCTTTGGGACATATCGACGATTCGTGGTCTCAGTCAACCTTCCTTCACACATGATCCCCTCAATGCGTTCACCTAACTCCACAAATGTGGCAAAGTTAATACAGGTGTGGTTGTACATTTTCTCGAAGAAATCCCGAGGCATAGCTTGAAGTAGTAATTTCATAGCCTCCTTCTCAGACAATGGTGGTTTTACTTGAGATGTAGTAACTCTCCATCTTTGAGCATAGGCTCTAAATGTTTCAATCCTCCTCTTCTCAACTGGACTAATTCTTCTCGAGTTGGAGCGATTTCAGTGTTGAACTTATATTGTTGGAAGAATTCGTCGGCAAGATCCTCCCAAGTATGGATCTTCTCCAAGTCCAACTCTATAAACCATGTCAACGCAGAACCGATCAAGCTATCCTGAAAGGAATTAATCAGGAGTGGAGAATTATCTGAGTAACGGGCCATCTTGCCCAGATAGTACTTCAAGTGGGTCTTAGGACATCCAATGCCGTCATATTTCCTTGTAAACTCAGGTTCCTTGTAGAATTCAAGAACTTTAACCTTGGCGAAGGGTGACATCTTATTGAACCCCTGCAGTTGATAGCCTTGTAGCATGCAAAGGCGCTCCTCGATCTTTGCAAGGCGTCTTGAACTTTCCTCATCAAAATACGGAGTTGGAGTCTCCTTAGATGAAGGCTCTAAATCAATAACTAACGAGATTGTAGTAGGGACCTCTCCAGCAGGCCCTTTTCCCACGGGTTCTACTACTGGCACTTCAGGGGGCGCGGTAGGAGGATTCATGGTAGGAGAAGCAGGAACTACAGAAGTCAAGTTCTTGACTTGGTTGGAGAGATCAACTAACAGCGCCATCATCTGCGCCATTTGGTTCTCCATGCTAATAACACGGGCATGGGTATCTTCGTTCTCCATCCTTGTTTGGCAACGAGTACGTATGATAGACCGCTCTTCAGCCGTCTTTCACAACCTATAAAAGAAGATGACTCGGATTAGTACAAGTTAAAAGAGATCATTAAAAATACAAATCCCGGTCAATTTTATATTTTCTTGAGATGAAATAATGATAAGAAGTGTATGATCCTAGTATCATATAACATCCTCTTATCAAAATTTCTTCAAAAGAAATTATACAATTGAAAAGGAACGACGAAAAATATTTAAGCAGAATGCCCCTTTTCTAAAAATTACATGGAAATGTTCATGAATTTTATTCATTTCAATCGAACAATTACAAGGGAAATAGAACCTTGCTTTCTTGAAGCATACAAAGTGGTTCGCTTTTACACGTAATATGAAAATGAATACAGGGAAACCTCGATAGAAAGGAGGGAAACACAAAGGAAATCCATTTACAAGAAAAGAAAATGAAACGGAAACTTAAGGACTAGGTGGGATCGTGCGAAGACGCTTGTTATCATGGGCCTAGCGTTCCTGGTCGATCAAGACATCATCTTCTTGCTCCTTAATATGAGCTCGCTGAAAACCTTGAGGCTCGGGAATATCAGGCAACTGAACCTTTAGCTCAGGTTCTACTTGACGATATATGTAGTCAATAGTAGCTTGGTGAGTCCTCATCTCTCCTTCCAAATCAACTTCATCGACGGCAACCACATAATGCGAGGAACGGGAGTACCAAATTCCAATAGCAGCTTGAATCGCGGCCTTGATATGGTCAATTTGGTTTTCCTCAATGACTTCATCTTGATAATCAATATGATATAACCCTAGCTTGAGGATTGGCAAGATCGTTTGAAGCGCGCGATATTGGTGGAGCACCCTTAAAGGGTAATATGACGTTAAACCCGTCAATCCCACGAGGGGGAGTGGGTCGTCAACTCCACTAAAAAGGCGCACTTCGAGATTCCCAAGCCACCGAACATGCCATTAGATTAAGCTAGGGTTGAGACTTTTGAAGAAATGAAACCAAGTAGAGAAAGACCATGATGGAAAGAATTCATTTCTTTGGCAAAATTTAAGAATGGGATGATGATATTTTGTGACATCGACAATCTTCATGTGACAATCTTCATGTGAGGAACAAACTCTTTGATGTGTGAAAAAAGCCAAATTTGGAGAAGTCCTAATGAGGCTCTAAGAGTTCCTCGACCATTTGCTTTGAAACGATTAAGAGACACAAAAGTTTCGGCAAGGATCATGTGTGTAAAAACAATTAAATGCGCACACTTGGTTGACAATGTGAGTGAATAAAGGATCCATTGTTTTTCGAGTATGTGGGAATATCACAAAGCCGAAGAACATGAGTAATAAGACACGAGGAATTTGGTTCCTAGATTTAGGCTTAAGGCTAAGAAAATGTTGCTCGAGGAAATTATAAGGCATGGCATGAGAATTTTCATTAAGAATAGCCTCAATTTTATCAGTAGGGATATTGAGGAATTGACTTAGAAGAGAGATTGGATTTTGACCAATAGGAGAAGTGACGAAACCTAAAGAAGCTTTACCTAATCCAATGGCTATTCGGAACTCCTCAATTGTAGGGGTCAATTCATATTGATTAAACATGAAAGTGGAAGTCATGGGATTCCAAAAATGGACCAATGCTTTTAATAAAGTCGGGAGGAAGCCTATGCGTTTTTCCACGTAGTCTTGATGTCTTGGGTCGAGATTCTCCCATAAAGTCTTGAGATTCCTAGGCACGGGGATCACGTCCACTTCAGGTTTACCCATCTAACCCTAAACCTAAAGGGGCACCCATGATTAAAACATATCGTCGTTGAAATATAAAATGCATAATTGAAATATAGAGAGTAAAAAGATAAGAACAATAAAAAAAAAGAACGATATCTTACCTACCAAAGACATGGCAAGCACAAATCACATGTCGCATGAAACTGTGAGGTTTTGACGCCTAAGGTGAGGGTTCTATAGGCTCAAGGTTCCCATCCCAAAGGATAAAAATAGTTTACCCACCGCTACTATCGTCGGTCAGTGCTATCTTTATCAGTTGGGATGAGCGGCTTTATGTAAGTAATGGATTACCACGAGTATTCACTCGCAGATTCCACCCATAAACCCTCCTAAGGTCCTAGATTGGGCGATCGGGGTTTTAGACTGCGATTGTGTGTGCGGTGTCGTGCTAAAGCTTGTAAACATGTATTTAAATTTAAACATCCAGTACTTCAATATAAACCCTCATACATTCATACATCCTTACACCACCTGCAAAATAAAGGGTTTACAAGCACGCCTCCCCTTATAACTCCCACCTACAAAACCATTTAACATGAGGTTAGCGCCTAATCTGATTTTCCACACGACTTTGACAAGCAGGCGATCCTCCACAAGACATGTTAGTTAAAACACAACAACCATATTTAAACGACTTCAAGTCCTCTTAATCTAGTAACTAGTCCCCAATGGAGTCGCCAAGCCTGTCGCGACCCAATCTCGCCGCTCTTGAGTCAAAGGGGGAAACGTCAGATTTAGGGGCATTTGATCGCGAGAGTTCACAAACAACTTGCATTCCAAAAGATGTCATCACCTCGCCTTTTGGATCAAGCCTCTCATGAGTTCCCTCTACGAAATCGCGAGCTCTCCCAAGCTCATACCCCGCATGACAGCGGAGTGTCGCGATCTATAAACACACGTAAAGAAACAAGTGGTCGGGTGTGGGTATTAGATTTAAGGGCATTTTTACCATGGTAGCCCTCTCGTCACTGCTCACCCATAAGGATGGCATCACTTCATCCTTTTGGGCTACTTCCCATGTCGAGTATGCTAAATCATTGTGACGGGTTTATTTAAATGATCTAGTTGGTTATGACAACCTAAAAATAGACGGGAGTCGCCACTAACCTCGTTTCGAAGGTCAGCTAGAAAACCCAATCGAGGGTCGGGAGTAATCCCTCAATTCCTACGCAACCAAATATCTAGGTTCGGGGACTCGAGTTACGCTAATATTTCTATTAACACCCTTTCGGTACCTAAAAACGGTATGTTGTGTTTTTCCTAATATGTCCATGCGTTTCTTTTTACATTTTTGAGATCATCAGTTCTAGACTAAGTGATCATGCGTGGTTGGTTACTTTCATTCTATTCTATTCCTAGAAAAACATGAAAGGAAAACAATCAATGAAATTAAAATTGCAAGACAGCAAGTAAACAATTAAGGACAGCAGTAAATCTATCATGCAATCCTAAAAATATAAAAGAAAACACAATTAAAAGAGAAAAAGAGAGAGAAAAAAGAGAAAACCCGCAACTCGTCGGGTTTTATACAACAAATGGAACCCGAGACATATGTCGGGAAAATGAATATTACATAATAACAGTCGGAATGGACATCGACCTCCACCATCTTCATACCTTCTTCATCTTCAAGGTCTTAATCTAAACCTAACCTAAGAAATTTATAACTACATGCATACAATGGAAAGAAACAAGTGTACACATCAAAACAATTTTTATGAAAACGTGTAATCTCAATTCATCATGCAAGATAGTCTAAAAGAAATCCTAAAATGAAATCATAACAAAGAATCACAACAGAAATCATCAAACATCACACATAAGATCAAAGCAATTGGGGTAGAGCCCATGGATAATTGGTTCTAAGAAAAGCATAGAACATCAAGCACACTATGATGAATAATTTTCATGAATGAAGTTTCCTAAGATGGGTTACACACCAATTTATAAAAATTCAAGAACACATAACAACACATCAGGAAAATAACAGGATAGCAAGACATCATGGCAAATCAACAACAATTTGTCTTAGTAATCAATTGTTTACAAATTCTAAAAAAATCTGAAATTTTACCACAATATAGACATGAAAAAGATGAACAAACTTCATTAAGGACCCGACCTTAGAATCCTTATCGAAAAATTCATACAAAAATAACAAAAATTTGACTCAACAAAAGCAAACTAAGCATTCCGAATTTCACTCATAGCAGATTTCAATGCCAACTTTGCAAAAAAAAATGAAAAAGGGACAAATGGCATGCAAATAATGCAAAATTAGTGTCACTAGAAAGATTAAGACGTGCCCTAAGACTTTTTAAGAGATGTCGGGTTCAAGTAAAGTCAAATTCATGGCCATAAAACAACAATCGCTAAAGCATGCAAATCAATCACAAGCAAACCAGAAAATGATGTATGGTAACTAACTTGTTAAGCCACCTAATCAACGCGTGAAAATTATGAGATTTGAACATGACGTAGGGCTAAATGTGAAGAACAAGTTTGATTAAGACATTTAACCCTAAATCTATGTGCAAAAGGTCACACAAATTCATTAACATTGATATGTGACTTGTCATTAGGGGCAAAATGCATGATTAGAGAACAAGTGCAGTAACTTTGGCAGAGATTTGACATATCAAACGAGGCTCAAATGATGCGTGCCATACATCTTTTCGAAGCTTGAAATGTCCTTTATGAATGTCTATAACACATCGAAGGCAATTGGACACATCTACTAGCTCATTCAAGGCAAACAACAATCAAGTTACAGACAAGACAGTCCACACTAAGGATGATTTAATGAGCATTTTTCTAATCAAATCAACTCCAAAAATTCTGAAAAAAATATATGCTGTAGCCAAAGATAGTTCAAGCGACTTTTCATAAGACACCGATCTATGGATCCAAGCATAAAATTCGATAGAAAATAAAAAAAAATAAAAAATAAAAATAAAAAAAGACAAGGTCGAACAAAGTATAACAGTAAACTGCAATGCATCAGTTTTCCAGAATCACTTTTAAACTTTCGAAAAGGGTTTCAGGTAGCTAATGATCTCGGATCGGGACGTACTATAGCTCGTTGTAAAGCTAATCGAACCATCTTCAACTCTTATGAAGACATCAAATGCCATAAAGCACATGTACAAACTCATTTTCAGGTATATGCACAAAGAAGTCAGAGATACGAAATTGCAGATCAGATACACCAACTTCACAAGGGGTCTTGACATAGCAATCGATACTCAATTCATGTACATTATATGACATTTTAAAGCTCGAGATGTCCTCTATGAATGTCTAGAAGGCATCTTCTACAAATTGGTTCATTAATAAACTCAATCGAAGACATTCCTTTTGGAAATCAGATCAGTAAACAAAATGGCAGCAAAGGCTTTAAACAATCATGCTTGATTCAGTATATATGACATGAGAAAATTCTTCAATATTTTGTGCACCTAGATCTGAATGTTAGGATCAAATCACATGAAGACATCCTAACCAAAATCTACATGTAGAAAGTCAGACGAAAATAGTAAACCCAACAGGTCGTTCTAGTAATCAACATTACAGCAACATCAACAGATTATAGCAGAACTTCAAGCATGCAATTGATAGGGAAACAGAGATCGATTGGTGCAAAATTTATATCGTTGAAAAGCCCATGAAGTATACTACGACTTTCATAAAGATTTTGAACACACAAAACCACATTTACAAGCTGATATCGAGCCATTTCTTAAATCAGTCATTCAGTTAACAGAAAAACAAACAGTTGACAGATTCTAGACTAGACTTTGGACATGCAAAAACCATATCAAATGAGGTCCGATCAAGGCATTCTATAGCTCATTGGAAAGATATTCAAGCCGTCTTCAGCTTTCATGAAAACTTCAAACACAGAAAACCACAGAAACCAGCTGATATCAAGCCATTTCTCAGATCAGTCATTCAGTTAACAGAAAAACAAACAGTCGACAAATTCTGGACTAGAGTTTGGACATGCAAAAACCATATCAAATGAGGTCTGATCAAGGTATTCTATAGCTCATTGGAAAGATATTCGAACCGTCTTCGGCTTTCATGAAGACTTCGAACACAGAAAACCACATTTACAGGCTGATTTTCAAGCATATGCACAGAAGGTCCACTTAGGGATCCGAAAATTGCTGAACAACAATGATCAAGCAAATAATCACAATCTACAATTCAATCACATCCTAATCTGTTGTAAGGCCTTGCTGACATCCAAATTATGCTGAGATTACAGATCTAGGATCCTAGGGTGAGCTCTAGCCCCGGTTGTCTAGAACAACCACGCTTCATCGAGCTCGGGACATAGAAGTTACCTTTGATATATTTTCGACGATTTGAGCTTGATCGATCAACATCTAAACTCAGCAACTCTTCACAAACGTCGAGAATTATCAGAAGGACACCGTGGATGGCTGGAGAGACCAAATCAACGCCAAAACAGCCTCGGTTCATAGCAGAGGAAAGGCTGGTCCGATTTGGGCCAGTTTAGAGCCGCCGAAAGAAACTCGAACAATCGAAGGACCTTCGATGGAAACCTGGCCAAGTTTTGCCCACTTGACGACGACGAAGTCTCCTGCTTCCGGTCATCAGTGATGGAGCTCGATCTCGAGGAGAGAACCGGAGAGCCGCGCCTCGAACCGCGAAGACGGAGCTGCGGGCGAGCGTCCGTGCGTTCTCTCGCTCGGGTGAGCCCCCTGCTCCGGCTACGTGCTATATCTATGGCGATCGCCCGGCGGCGGCGGAGACCGGGGCGGCAGAGACGGCGATGGAGCAGCGGGTGGGAGCGGTGGAGAAGCGGGGAGCCACCGCCTAGAAAGGCTTCGAAAACCCAGCGTTCGTGAAGAAGGAAAAACCCCAAAAAACAGAGAGAGCGCGAGAAACGAATGTAAAGAGAGAAAAAATAGATCATGAATGGCCTCCCACTTCGCTTCACGAGTGCCCCCTTTTTATTTTTTGTTTTTCTTTATTTCTTCTTTTCTTCTTTCTTTTTTTATGTTTTATATTTTTTTTTTTACCCACAAGATTTCATTTCATTTTGGTTTTCTCTTCTTCCTTTTTTTCTTCTTTTTATGTTTTCATTCATTTTTTTATTATTATCTTTTTGCCCTTTATCTTTTATATTTTTGCAAAATAAATGGATGTTTAAAATGTCGACAAAAATTCGGTGTCAACAGGTTTGGTTTGACATTATTTGAGGAGAAAAGAATGAGAAAGATTTTTTTTACCTTCACTTGTATCGATCTTCTTGTGATATTTTTCAAGTGAACTCAAATGGAAGTTCGAAATATCCCAAAATGAAGGAGAGCATTCGATTCTCTATCTCAAACACTTATATCCCTTGCAAAGCCAAGTTTGAGCTTATTCATTCATTTCGTAAAACCCAATTGGTGGTCATCTCCTCACATTGGGGCAAAACAAATGATTTACCAAGAGTGTTGATTGAAAACAATGATCTCGAGAGTTCATTCAACCCACACAAAGAAAGATTCATTATAATCTTTGAATGGTAAAACCCAGAAAATGATGAAGAACTAAGGGTATGAAAAAACAGTGTGTCTAGTAAAAGTAAAGCCAATGCCCATTAAAAAGTCGCACCAAGAAAAAACTCTTATGGGAAAGAAAAATTGTCAAAGCAAAA
This sequence comes from Eucalyptus curtisii, assembly GCA_017140595.1. NCBI lineage: Eukaryota > Viridiplantae > Streptophyta > Magnoliopsida > Myrtales > Myrtaceae > Eucalyptus > Eucalyptus curtisii. The sequence continues at coordinate 31,789,552 of CM029503.1, read as the reverse complement.
TGTTTGCATTGAAAAATCGTTGCAAATGCAAAAGCCATTAGATAAAAGAGCAAAGCTTTTGTGTTAAAATAATCAGCAAATGAACTCTAAAGACTAGTCAAATGCCAAAGAATTGAAGACTCTTGGAAAGAAGTTGGTAATGATGTTCAGACGATCACCGACTCTAAAATCCTTTGATACACTTTTTGAGCCTATTGAGCTTCTCATTTCTTAACCTAATACCAAGCCTACGTTACACCCCTTAATCAAGTCTCTTCAGATTGGGATCGTTCGGGTTGACACGTGAATGTCACATTGAAAAGCTACTGCTCGAGGAAGTGGGGGCAATGTTGTCTTATCTCATCTTAAGGTTTCTTGACTTGTAAACCTAGCGAAGACGCCGATTGATGATTACTTCATTTCATAACTAATGATGCTTATCTATTGCTAAAACCGTGAACAAGCATGCATTACGATCCTTCTAAAAGACCTTCAGATTGGCCAATATGAATTTATTGCGAATGATTCTCAAATCCTAGAAGTGCGAGGTGTATTGAGTGATTAGATTACTTCCCACATGAACGGATGGGATCATATGCATTTTTTTTTTGGAGTATGTAAGCCCTTTTTGACTAAAAGCTCTTGCTTGGCATGCTTAATAAGATTTTTTCATGAGTAAATATCATCTCAACAAAGATTTTTCTCTTAACAGAATTATATGATTAATGATATATTCCAAGTTTGATGGCAACTTTGAGATATTAAATGATACCAAATGTTTACCAAATGCCTGAAATGGGCTTGATTTGCTCAGGCAGTCAATGCTTTCTCACTGCTAGCATTTCATTGATATTGTCTCTCATGACATTTATTAAATGACATTGATCTTGCCTGGTACGCCTTTGCTACCAGAGTACTTGTGATGATGTATTCTATTAGATGTGATGTGCTTATCTCGGGATATTCTTGTGGAACGCTCGTGGGGTCTCTTTTGACCGGGGCATCATCGTAGCCTGGAGCATTGTCTTCGCACGAAACATTATCGTAGCTTGTAGCGCTCTTTTTGACCGGTGCATTGTAGCAGACTGGATTGTTCCTAATCGCCCAGCAAGCTTCAGTAACATAGCAGGCCAAGTGAAACCATAGTTTCCAGAGGTTCTTAGTCATTTTTAAACCACGCAATTTCAAAGGATTCATAGGTCAACCTAAAACCATGCAGTTTCCTGAGGTTCTTGGTTTCCTTAAACCATGTAGTTTCAAAGGCTTATGAGTTTTCCTTAAATCGTGAAGTTTCAAAGGTTCATGAGTTTTCCTTAAACCATGCTTTCCAGTTGAAACCGGTTTGTATACGGTGAGACATCTTCTCCAGTCGAAGCCCGTTTGTATACGGTGAGACACCCCTTTCAGTTGAAACCCGTTTGTATACGGTGAGACACCCCTTTCAGTTGAAACCCGTTTGTATAATGAGACATCCTCTCCAGTCGAAGCCCGTTTGTATATGGTGAGACCATATTTCTGATCGAAACCTGTTTGTATACAGTGAGACCACTTTTTTAGTCAAAACCCATTTGTATACGGTGAGACATTTCCTCCAGTCGAAACCCATTTATATATGGTGAGACATTTCCTCCAGTCGAAACCCATTTATATACGGTGAGACACACTCTTCGGTCGAAACCCGTATGTATACGGTGAGACACCCCTTTCAGTCGAAACCCATTTGTATACGGTGAGATCACATCCCCAGTCGAAACCCGTTTGTATACGATGAGACCACATTTCTAGTCGAAACCCGTTTATATACGGTGAGACATTCCCTTTCGGTCCAAACCCATTTGTATACGGTGAGACCACATTTCCAGTCAATAACCATTTGTATATGATGAGACACTCCTACTAGTCGAAATCCGTTTGTATACGATGAGACCACATTTCCAATCGAAATATGTTTGTATACAGTGAGACACTCTCTTTCGATCGAAATTCGTTTGTATACAGTGAGACCACATTTTCAATCAAAACCCATTTTGTATACGGTGAGACACCCCATTCAGTCGAAACCCTTTTATATACGGCGTTACCACATTTTCAGTTGAAACTGTTTGTATACAGTGAGACCACATTTCCAGTCGAAAGCTGTTTGTATACGGTGAGATCACATCCCCAGTCGAAAGTTGTTTGTATATGGTGAGACACCCCCTCTTGTCAAGACCTGTTTGTAAATGATGAGACCACAATTCTAGTCGAAATTTGTTTGTATACGGTGAGACTTTCCCATGTTAGTCGATGACCAATGACCATCTTTACGATGTAAGGCCATCATTCCACACCTTTTTCTCTTTAATAGCATGCTAATCATTGAATTCCACCGACAAAATTTAGGTGCCTTTTGTCTTTGAAAGGAATTTTTTCGAGCTCCCATTCAAAGAGAGGCAATTGTGTTTGATTGGCCTTTCATCCCTACCATTTCACCTCTGAAAAATATGAAATTTAATTATGTTTTAGATCAAGATGTTTAGAACAACTTTCATGAAGGAAGTTTCTTTAAATTCACACCACAAAAATCTGTGTAAAATTGGAAAATAACGGAGATCCAGAATATTTGAAGGTGGCAATCTTAGTTGGAAAAAGGAGGCGTCCTACTTGGTCAAGAAGTATTAATTGTTGGGCATCCTTATCTCCCAAGTTTTCAACTAGGTCCTAGGTTATTTTGGACACTTCATCTTGGTATGGAATAACTAGAAGCCAAATGTAATTAATGTGCTATTATCTTGTCCAAGAAGGTTTGACTTGTTTGCTCTTTCTTCTAATGGATGTGTAGTCCATTTCTTGGCCTCTAAGATCTCCAACTTAGTTTAGGGTTATAACTAGGCTAGGCTATAAGGACACATAAACCTCTACATTCATCATCCTCATTTAATGCTTTTCACACTTGTTCATATTTATTTTCTAAGAAGGTTTGACTAACCTAAGGCCTATCTAGCTTAGCCTCCTAGTTGGGACCAAAATAAGGGTCGAAATTGAGGATGTTACAAATATTGTGCGAGGTATGATTTTGGGAGAGCTCATGCCTAATCATGGGCCGTAGGCCCACTTTTTAATACAATACCTCTAAACCTATTCCCTTCCCCGAGGGGTAGGTCGCGATAGCTGTCTACCCAATCTCAATGAGGTGAAGCTTGCCTATGTTTGTCGCTAGCCTCCCTATCACCATCTCCACCATTGCGCACCCAAGCACCTAGATGTTCGTGAAGGCGAGCAGTGGAGGTGAGCGGTGAGGAAGCTTTAGGTCATCGGAAGAAAATGGACGACCTACCTGCACTTGCACTTCTGTCCTATGAAGTGTTAAGTGGGCCATTTGATATTTTAAATGGATTGAAAATGGGTCACAAGTTCTAATCCATTTTTAACACATTTAAATCGGAGTTATCTTTTGGACATAGTTTTAGTTGGGTTGTTAAAAGTCTCTGATCGATATACAACCCATATAGATAAAACATGAGTTAAAAAATAGGTCCATGACCTATTCTGACACCTCTAATTGGATCTGCTCAAGTGGATACTTTATAGACAACTAGACATATGGTGTATAATCAACTGTAAAAGACTTGTCTATTTTGAGAGCCTAGTAGGTACTTCTGACTGGTTTAGGAATTTGATGCAAACTCATTGTATCGGAGTATAAGTTAACGATGAGCATGAGGTTAAACTGTGCACCCCCCTAATCAGGCATAAGTGGAATTTTTCTGTGAGTTCATTGTCGATCGTTTTCAAAGCTTAATTATTAAAGAGAGGTGTGATTTAATATGCGTGATTTGAAAAATTTAGAGTAGCATTCTTAACAAGATAATGATCTTAATAAGGTTTCATTTATTTCGTAAAAAATAATTAATTTGAAAAATATTTTTTGAAAAATGATTATTTGTGTCTTTTAAAATAATTAGCCAATAAAAATTATTAAACATTTCTATACATGATAAATTATTTTTGTTTTTTAATTTTATAAATGAGTTAAAGTAATTATTTTTAAGAAAATAATTTCCAAATCGGTCATTTCAATGAAGCGAACCTAAAATTTGAAATTGGATTAATCATGCTTTCTTTTTGGGTCGAAAGATTAGTCGATTCAAAAAGCTAATAAAGGATAATTATTTTCAATGACGTGTCCATCTCTACTGTATAGAAAAAAAAAAAATTCATCATATATAAAAGGCCAACCCCACCATTCCTCGACTCTGTCCATCTCCGAGCTCACCACCGCACTCGAACTTCAACGCAGCGAGGGGAGCAGAACGAGGTCGCCGCCTCCAGCCTGCCAAAATAGAGTCCGCCGATCGCAAGAGGAAGAGACCGTCCTCCTCAACGATCTCTGCATCCGCCGATCCAGCCGCCGCCAAGTCCGGCAGCCTCAGGGACAAGCACAGGGCGAAGGCCAAGATGTCGTCGTCGGCGGCGGCGGGGGCGAAGGCGGGGGCGGGGAGCCAGGTCCGCGCGTCGCACGTCCTCATCAAGCACGAGGGCTCCCGGAGGAAGGCCTCGTGGAAGGATCCGGAGGGCAGGGTCATCCGCAGCACCACCCGCGAGAGCGCCGTCTCGCAGCTCAAGGCCCTCAGGGAGGACATCGTCGCCGGCAAGGCCAAGTTCGAGGACCTCGCCTCGCGCTTCTCTGACTGCAGCTCCGCCAAGCGTGGCGGCGATCTCGGTTGGTTCCATCTGACCTCGCGCTCGTTATTCTTTCCCACTCTCAGCTCCTATTATAATTGCCTTTTGTAAAGCTTTATTGTTGCTGTTTCGTCTAATCGTTCGTATCTGCTCGTTCGATGGAGTCTACTTGCTATACTGCTTCTGTCTTAGAAATCTACGGGACTTTCGCTGAATTCGTGAACTCTATTCATGTGCCTGAAACAGTTTGTTCTTGATTTGATTTGGAAGAAAAGTTATGTAGCTGGAATTGGATAAATGAACGTATATGAAACATTCGGTTGTTAGTGTAATCTGTCGTACAATTTTAACCTTGTGAAGATGAAGTTTGAGCTTTAGTCTCTCCACCTTTGATGTCTGATGTGTATGGATAGGGTTTAATGAAGTCCTATCACTATCTAGCCCTTTTGTTTTGTCAAATGCATGTTTTGTGGAGTTATCTGTCGTCACTAGGAGTTAAATTACCGGAGAATAGTCTATGCCATCCCACAGAACAAGATATCATGATTTGAGTGAGTGTGACAGATCCGAATTTATGATCGCAGTTTTGCCCAGATAGCAGATGCCACTAATTCTTCCTAACGATTGTTATTGCAGCTCGCAGGCATGCGTGTTAACTCCCCCATTTCAAAAATCGCGGAGAATGCATTGTCTCTTTGAAATTGAAACAACATGAAATAAATAGAAATACTTTAATCTGCTTCTATGAGCAATTTTTCTGATTCGTGCTATATCAGACAGTTTTCAGAATACTTTTCTCATGTTATTACATGGCTGGAATGTTCTTTAATTGTCAAGGAACTTAGATAGAAGTTCCTTAGCTGAATGAGGTATCTTTCCATCATTTTTTCAATTACTATCTGCCAACAGACCATCATAGACAAAGATTGTGTTAGGTGTCTGTTTGAAAGAAGAAAGATTATGGTGGTATCATGTGCTGCCTAGGTCCCCTGCGATATGAGGGAAAAACTTCCAGTGAAGGGAATGTGAAAAAAACAGCGGCCCTGGAGGGAGGTTATTACTTTGTTGGAGTTTGGCTGTTTAAGGGCTTTGATTTTGCATGGAAGGAAAATAAAGGTGGTAAAGAATTTGTATAGAGAAGGAAAGAGCTCATTCAAATACTGCCTTTTCAATCTTTTTTGGGCTATCTGGAAGGAATATTACATTTGAGCGGTTGAACATATTTTGAACTCCAGGATAGATGGGGTTCATATGCTGTTCTAGCTTTACGAGACTTCTTCATGATTTATTCCAAGCTTAAAGCTTTTGAATGAAAGTTTAATTTGCTTGATACACCCCAGGATAAATGGGGTTCATATGCTGACTTTGCTTTACAAGACAACTTCATGATTTATTGCCAGCTAGAAGATGTATTTCCATTATATATACGCTGCAGTGGATCATTTTCTTAGACAATTTGGCACCATTGGCTCCCTTGTTGAAGTTGCCTTCACTGAAGTAACAATGCTGTTTCTCCAATCAGGTCTAATTTGCATCTTAGAAGGACAATAAAAGTTCCTTGCTGAAGGCCACAAAAAAAATATTAAATCTGAGCCACGAACATGCTTTGTAATCCCCAACTATTTGTTATGTCATGAGAATTCTGTAACTTCAAGCCTCATCTCCCTTGTTCCTATAACTACACCTTAAATGGTGAATTTGAGAAATTTCTTAGTTACTTTTTTGGCCTTCTCAATGATTCTTCCATTTGATCAGCTTTTCTGGTGAAGAAGTCCAAGTTATGCCGTGCACAATATATGGAGCAATTGGAATAGTTTTGGTTGGCATGAATTTAATCTATATTAACTGTTGGAGACAATGTAAAGAAAACATGAATGTGCCCTTGTACTTGGAACATTTTTTGGCCTGGCCATTTTTAGTGTCGATGACAGCATGATAAAGGATGAAGATGTTCTTGTACTAAATCAAAGTGATGCAAACAATAATACAAAATACGAAGAAAAGCAAGATTGATGTGGTCCTGTTGCACCTGTCTTAATGGAGGACAAGAAAACACTAGTTTTAACTGGGAGAGGAGGCTGCAGTACAAAATACAAATTGTTTCACCAAGTTAAACCAAACATCTCCACTCATGACAAATTCATTAAAATCCACCCTCACACAACTCTTGTCTCCAAGCTATTGCCAGTGTCAATCCTTTGTATTTACAAAGGCTAATTAGCATGTTTACTTCAATAAGGAAATTAATTGACTTTTACATCAGGATATTGGGTGTTTTCTCAATGAAGAGAGTATCATTAACTACAAAAATGAACAAACTTGAACTAAGTATTATCCAATCAAGCCTTCCCTGACTCCCTGACCCTCATAACAAGAGAAAAGACATGGTTTGAATGGCTTGGAATTTATTGTTATATTCTATAGTTTTGTTCTTACGGTTTGATATGTAGCATTGGGGCGATGGTGGGACTTGAAACTGGGCTTTTAGTTGTGCCTGTGGAAGATATCCTCATATTGACAGAGAAAAGACTTGGTTTGTTTCTGCTCTTCTATTAATGGAAGTAAATTATAGGAAAATCCCATCTCCCTCTAAAATTACTAAGCAGTATTGAGTAACAGTGTCCCTCTCCTTTTGTTATCCTAAGGAGCTAATGTGTACAGGATGTTTGAAATGGCTGCACTTTCCTTGTTCTGTTTAGGAATGGCAAGAAATTACTGAGATCCCCATTCCTACTTCAAATGAATAGGGATGGATACATAAGTTGAGAGCTGCATTAAATTGACAACTCCTTGGTACTTTATCAAGAGCTTGATCCATGTCGTTTAGACAGGGTGATATGTGTATGAGTTTATACTAAATTTTAATCTTAAGAAATCGGAGTTGACAATGTGCCTAGTAATTTTGAGAAACGTAGAGATGTTGTTTCCCCGCTTTTCTTTCTTTCGATTTTACTTTCTTTTTTATGTGCATTCTCATTTGTGTGTGAAAACGCCTTGGTGAACACATTTTTCTGGTAAAACATTCTGCAGCTTCATCTGAAGTGAGTTAGGTTTACATTTTCTGGCTTTGCACTGTCAGATATCTACCTCTACCAATAAAGGAAAGGAGAAAAGGAAGAGAGAATGAAAGGGATGTGAAAGGACTGTCTCATGCATTTCAGTGTGTAGCATGATGAAGAATCGGTATATAATCTCACAAACTCTTGATACTGCTGCAGGTCCTTTTGGGCGAGGCCAGATGCAGAAACCTTTGAGGAAGCGACTTATGCTCTCAAGGTTGGCGAGATTAGTGACATTGTCGATACTGACAGTGGGGTCCACATCATAATGAGGACCGGCTAAAACATAGTTGGAGTGCAGAAAAGATCAAGATTACGATCAATGCTTTGCTTGGGATTCTGGTTATATGGTGTTTGACTATTCGGACTATGTTGCCATGATTTACCTGTTCCGTGCGTCCTCTTTGTCATTGCAATTGCATAAATTGTTTCAAGGAAACATTCACCTGTCAAAAACTTTTGGATGCTTGTTGGGATGTTTCTCGCTAAGCTTCTCGAGGGAACTTGGTTTTTGCACTGTTCCTTGATTCTAACAGTTATCGTTGGCGCATGTTGGTTCCACGAGACCAAAAAGAGACCATAACGATTGATAAATGAACCATAGCGAGACATAACGAGTGCTGTGTTGTTGGAAGAAGGAAAAAAAAGTGGAAAATTCTATCGACGATGTTCCGTTTTATGAGCTGACGGCACGTCTAGTCACTGGAGGGACGTTGGATGCACGTCGTTTGCTTGCTTGCTTTGTTTATATTTAGCCCCGACACATCTGCAGTACAGAACTCGACTAAAAAGAAAAGTTTAAGAATAAATTATGCAAATCAAATCAGTTAAACGACTAAATCTGAGATTATACCTTTAACAAATAAGATAGCATATGTATTTTGATTAACTTACTAGAAACCAACCGTGGAGTGACCTGTCCTGCGGCCATATGGCATTTAAGGTTTTCACGCCAAGTTGATCAATCCTTCCATTGTCGACTGTCATTTGTAAATGTAGAAACGCCTGCCATTTCAACTGCGATGATCGCACCGGAAATACTTATAAATGAGTATTCAAATAATGTCCCTAAAGATCTTTTCTCGTCTTCCAAGCGAGATAAATGCAAGATTCATGGATAGATGCAGAGAAAGCCCTCCTAACAGGGCCATCTATTTCAGCTGAAGCATCAGGCTTGAATCAGGAACTGCACTTGCATCAGCACATTTACGTCACGCCTCGCAATGCCATGCGTTTTGGGCTCGGTTAGGAAAGTGATACTGCTGGCTCAGCTGAAAAAACCCAACGAATCTCACGTCTTCCATTTGCAGATTTTTCTGGCCAATCAGTCAAAAGTGTACCAAGTTGGTATCGTCAAACCAGAGCTTCTTACCGGGTGATGTGCCATGACCGGAGGAGCACTGCGGATTGCAGATAATGAACAATGACAGCACAAAATTATTTAAATTTGCCCGCTTTTCCGACTTCCTCAATGCTCATACATCTTGATAGTCAACAAACCCAACAGGAGTCAAAACCGCGCAGAATTCGGCCGATACTTCACTTCACATGCTGTCAGATCACAATTTTCTGAAGAAAATTCAGTCTTTGTGAGATCTTCTTAACCATCTGAACAAAATGGAGTGTGTAACCTGCACCAACACATGTTTTACAAAACCTTCATTAGCTTCTTTGTGGAAAGGGGTCAAAATGGTGACCAAGATTACTACGAGCAGGCAGAGCGATCAGCAGGTTGATCACCCTTTAGCTCGGAAGTTCCTCAGCATCCTCTGGCTCAGCCAAATCAACAACCCACACAAGCAAAGAAGACATTGATTTAGCCAAGTGGAAAAGGAATTCAGGGTCAGTCAAAGATAACCTGTGGCTATGATATATGACCGGTAGGGAAAACATGATCCAAGAAAGCCAAAGGTAACTGAAGAGGAGTCTATTCAGAAGATGTTTTACAAACATACGCCAAAAAAACTGAGATAAAGTTTACACATTGCAGGTGTCACAGTCATGTCAAATGCTGCATTTCCTTAAGAAAGATAAAAAAAAGTGAGACTAACACTCAAAAGTGATGGTTATCCATCTATCAGGCAAAGAGAACAAGAAGTCAGATACAAGTAATGTGAAGAATATTTATTAAGCAAGAGTCTGCTGCACTACAGGATATCAAGGACCTTGATACAGAAGAACTTGTTCTGGAATTACTGTTCAATCATTAAATAAGGAGTATTTGATTGACTATCAAGGAGGAGAGCACACGCACAAAGATTCTGGGTTTACCTTTCAAAGTGCAATGAGCCATGGGATTGGCAATGAGTGATGTAATCGTTCAATCAACTGGAGCACGATGCCCTGTAATATTGCAATACAGGCGCAAGGTAAGCAGGACAAAATGCTTCTTGCTAACCAGCCATCAAAAGAAGGAAACATATCGCCTCAGTGAATCTACTCCATAGACTCCATGCCTCAGGACAGATCAAGGGGATCATGATTATGGGCAAGTGAACTAGGAAGTTCTTCATCTGATAAGACCAGAAATTTAGGGTTGATGGAGCATACGGAAGACAGACTCTGGCACTGTGAATATGACATGAGATTCAACAAGAATCCCCGATGACAAGTGTAATGCAAAAAGGGGGTAGAAAGATACAAACCTCTTGACCTTCTAGTTGCCATGATTTTTCGGCAGTGCTCTGCACTTCTTACAAAAGGATGCACATTTCAGATTAAAACCAAATTCAACATAAGAAGCTAGTGCCGATGGTTGGCAGTTCATGCACTGATGCTGCCAAAAAAGGCTGCCACCATCAAACAAGTAAAACTTAACTCGGATCCGATCAATGCTGCACAAAGTACAACGTTGCTACTACATTCCTGTGATGGCTCATTTCCATTGACAATGCATGATTCTGTAACAACTGAAGCATATGCGTCCTTAAAGATCCTTACAAGCTTTCAGACTTGTGTCAACTTCATCCGGCGTCCCAGTAATGCTGTGGCGACTCTGCAATCTGAGTCCATTGAACCTACTTCTTGAGAGGTCACCATCAACGGAGAAGCAGAACAACTGCGCCATCACACAAGTATCATGGCCACCGTCGACCGCGATGACCGTTCATCCAAACGCTCCGCCTCTTCCACCGCGGACCTTGTTCTACAGCCAGAACAGACATCGTCTCGCTCCTCGCGAATCGCTGAGGGAGAGGAGACAGGAACGAACTCACGGAGAGACAGAGAGAAGTAACAGTTTCCAGCGGAGCGACAGGGCAAGGAGGATAACAATTTGCAGAGGTCCAAACCGGGGCAAGGAGAGATGTCGGTGGGAGAGTGGCCCGAGGTCGAGGAAGCAGAGGTCGACTCGAGTCCGAGAGACGTTCTGAGCAGGCGCGTTACTCCGCCAACACCGGCTGCCCCTCCGCCGCCGCCGCCGCCGCCGGTGCCAAGTCAGCAATATCGACGGCCTTAGTATGGAGGATTAATGATCGTACGATCGTGAATGAGTATACGTATTGAACAAAGTCGCAGCCTTCATCGGACGGTTCACAACGCACCGCACTCGCCGTCGCGCGGTAAATCTGGTCCTCGTGGTAATACCCGCGGCCTTCATCGGACGGTCCACAATGCACCGCACTCACCGTCGCACGGTAGATCCGGTCCTGGAGGAGCACCGGATCCCCCATCCCCGCAGTTTTCACGGACTTCTCCATGTTAATTGACCATACTGACCTTCCCATCCCCACGTGGCGTGACCTCATTCGTCAGTAAAAAAAGCGCGTAAAGGAGGAAAGTTCTACCTTGACTGAACCGTCCCTACTCCTTTCCTCATCCACCTCTTAAAAAGTCTCCCAAAACACCCCCATCAGATCATCCCATTTCCTCCAAATCTGCCCCTTTCTCGGTCAGGCATTTTCCCGAACACCTCCGAGCAGACCCGTTTCGCCATCCTTACCGACAATGGCGACCCACGACGACGCGCCAAAATCCGGATCTGGAGCCAACGGCGAAGCCCCGCCGCCGCCGCAGCACCGCAAGGTGGCCCTGATCACCGGCATTACCGGCCAGGACGGGTCGTACCTCACCGAGTTCTTGCTCGACAAGGGGTACGAGGTCCACGGCCTGATCCGCCGCTCCTCCAATTTCAACACCCAGCGGATCAACCACATCTACATCGACCCCCACAACGCCCACAAGGCCCGGATGAAGCTCCACTACGCCGATCTCACCGACGCCTCCTCTCTCCGCCGCTGGATCGACACGATCGCCCCCGACGAGGTCTACAATCTCGCCGCCCAGTCCCACGTGGCGGTCTCCTTCGAGATCCCCGATTACACCGCCGACGTCGTCGCCACCGGCGCCCTCCGCCTCCTCGAGGCCGTGCGCTCCCACGTCTCCGCCACCGGCCGCAGCCACATCCGTTACTACCAGGCCGGGTCCTCGGAGATGTTCGGATCGACCCCGCCGCCGCAGTCGGAGACCACCCCGTTCCACCCGCGGTCCCCCTACGCCGCGTCCAAGTGCGCCGCGCACTGGTACACCGTGAACTACCGCGAGGCCTACGGGCTGTTCGCGTGCAATGGGATCCTGTTCAACCACGAGTCCCCGCGGCGGGGCGAGAACTTCGTGACCCGGAAGATCACTCGGGCCGTGGGGCGGATCAAGATCGGGCTGCAGAGCAAGCTGTTCCTGGGAAATCTGCAGGCCTCCCGGGACTGGGGGTTCGCCGGGGACTACGTGGAGGCTATGTGGATGATGTTGCAGAAAGAAAAGCCGGATGACTACGTGGTGGCGACGGAGGAGTCACACACGGTGGAGGAGTTCTTGGAAGTAGCATTTGGGTATGTTGGGTTGAATTGGAGGGACCATGTGGTGATCGATAAGAGGTACTTCAGACCGGCGGAGGTCGACAACTTGAAGGGAGATGCGAGCAAGGCCAAGAAGGTGCTGGGTTGGAAGCCCAAAATTGGGTTTGAGAAGTTGGTGAAGATGATGGTCGATGAGGACATTGAATTGGCCAAGAGAGAGAAGGTTCTTGTTGATGCTGGGTACATGGATGCTCAGCAACAGCCTTGAGAATTTGGTACTTCTTATCTCTGGTGGCTCTGTTTTTCTTATTATTTTTCTGTGCTCTTTTTGGTTTTTTATTTAAAGATCAGCTCGAAGCAAGTAAAGTTAATATTTTTTAAGGTTTAAAGGGTTTGAGATGTTCTTGGGATGGCTATAGGTTCTTTACCAGTTGATTGTCTATCTTGTTGGGTAGACCAATGAAGCTCAAATGCCTCTTGGATTTGTTGTAACTTACCCTATTCATTCGCTTTCAATTAGTACATTTAGATTTGTTAATTTTCCTTGGTTTGCCTCATTTGAAGTTGCTACCTACTCGTTCAAGTTTGGATGAGCTTCAGATGGGTTGAGGCCTGTGCGTTTACTTTCTTCAGATCTGCTTAAATTCTGGAGAGTGCAGTATGTTGTGCACAAGAAAGAGAATGGACCAACCCTTTTGTGTTTGCGAATTGATAGGAAAAACAAGGGAAAATTTTATGATGGGAAGGCAGTAACTGGACGTTTGGTTCTGTCATTTCATCTATTGATAGGTTTCACAATGCGAGATGCAACCCAAATGAGATCTCGATCTGGTTTTTGGTGGTCCCTTTGTGTGGGCTTTCAAACTTGGATGATTGTCCTTTTCATCGAAGAACTGTGTTTGTGTCGGTGCAAGCATGTCTCCTTCACGAGGTTGAAGATCAAAGAGGATTTCCATCTATTATAAGATCCAAAAGAACTTATTTTGGTCAATGCTGCATTGGGAACGTATGGGGACTCTTGCAAAACTAACTGACGAACTTTTAAATATCTTCCTGTTGAAGAGAAAAAATTAACACAATCATTTGACAGATTTTCTATGGATCTGCAAGTTGTATATTGCAGTAGGGCTTGCAGTCTTGTGTGGCATTGTATGTTGAAGTGGGATTTTAGCCATTTACCTGAGATGATGAGAAAGTCCCTCGAAGATTAACTGGTCGATAAAATGATAATGGAGCATCATCTTGCTCTTTGTTGTCTAGTTTTATATAAGCTACATTAGACCTATCATAATGGGTCATAGATCCGTTCCTTAACCCATATTTGACGAGTCATTACATGGGTATTTATGTTCAGTAAATGAATTATTAATAAGTGTAAAATGATAAAATTCAAAAAATGTGGATGTTAAAGAGATTCATAGTGTGACGTCCCAGTAGCGTCACTTACTAAATCACAAGCGGAAGACTGATAGTAATGATGCTAACAAGGGTTCATGCAAACCATTTCTTTTTCACGCAAGGTGGTTCGTTCGCGCGTTTGGTAATGATTCTGTTCTCAGGAACAATTTTTGATCAGAAATGATTTTTTCTGAATCTATTTCCGGGAATAATTTCTGAGCAAGAGAATATGCTTGGTAAATGTCTAAAATTTCTATTCTTGGGAAAGAAATGCATTTGGTAGGATTCTTAAATTCTCTTGTTTTTTTTTTAATTTTTTTTTCTTATATTTGTCTTTTTTTTTTCTTTTTCTTTTTCTCTTGTTCCTCCTTTTTTGTAATCAGTCACCGAATACTGCCGTGGTCGAAGATCGGTTGGGTGAGGTTTGGCGAGCTCGTTGGAGTCTCGCTAGGCCAAGGCAAGCCTCGGCCTTGCTTAGGCAATGCGAGGTCGGCTTGGCCCTGGCCCGGCGAGGCTCGGGCTGACGAGCCTCCCCGTGGCTCGGTGTCACTAGGGCGGCGATGCTTTGGCGAGGTCACCGGCCCTCGTCTGGCCAGTCGCCGGCCATAGTTGAGACCAGCGATTGGCCAAAAGGAAGAAGAAGAAAGGGGAAGAGAAGAAGAGAAAAGAGAAAAAAAGAGAAGAAAAGAAAAAAAAAAAGAATTGATTTTAGGAATTGTTCCGGAAACAAGAAGTTATTTTTTTCTATTTCTTAATTTTGTTTCAAATCTATTCCCGAGAACAAAAAAATAGATTTTTACGCTCGGAACAAAAATTTTACCTAACAAATTTATGTTCTTTTTTTGTTTCAAAGAACAAAAGAACAGAAATAGTTGTTCCAGGGATGATTACCAAATATGGCCTTAGTTAGCATGTATAACATGAATATTAGAGAAAGGGAACTCTCTAATGCATGGTCACTGCGCCTATGCCACTAGTATAATTTTTCAAGCATACACAACTAATATGAAGTGGGCGATGGACCAACAACTTGCATTTCATTTCCATGCTTGCTTCAATTACGTGAGAGCTTACACATCATGTGCATACATAAGATATATCTACAAATCATGAACCAAATTGTGTATGCAATGAATGTCTGGGAAGAGGGTAAAAAAGAGCCTAACTTCTCTACTCAACCAACTAATCCATATTAACTCAAAAATTAGCTCCCATGCACTCCAACTATCCTAAACACCAGGCGGCAGGCGTACCATCGCGAGTCCCTTTGTCTCCAAAATGAAGCGGTCCAACTAGCTCTCCATCTTGGATAATAAACCACGAGACAAACCACATCGGTATCCAATCAGGGCACCCATCATCCATCCACATAGTAGCCTCATAATGGGTGTAGGTCAAGCCGGTATTAGGGTCAGGCTTGTCATGATATGAAGTCTCTACGTATGCAATGACCCCATACCTCGCTACTGGAGGAACATCCATGCTATTGATCTGAAAAATAAATGGGTGAGCAATGCCCAGTAAAGGAAACAATAAGGCTCCAGGCTACGCAATCCATTAATCACTAGGAGAAACGCATGATCCAACCACAATCGGCACACTTGGACAAGAATAGATCAACACATAGCATTTTCAATCGCCACAACTTACTATCTCCATGCATGTTCAAGTGAGGCACAATATATAACTCGCAAATTGCATAAACACAATTCCCATACAACATCTAAGCCAAACAGCATGCAAAGCACACGCGAACTCATACGCCTAATGTATTTATTTTATCGTGTTCACAATTTCCACCCTCGAGTCGGTTCTTCATCAGATCACAAACCGATCTGCTCGAGTGACTTCTGAATCACACACCGGACTTTCATAGAATCCTTATAATGGGCATCTCACTCCGAGACATCCCAATATCACACAACTGAGACATCCCAGTCACACAGTAGGGGCATCTTACTTTGAGGCATCTCGGTATCACACAATCGAAACATCCCTAATCACATAACAAGGGCATCTCATTTCGAGGCATCCCGATAGTACACAACTGGGGCATCCAATATTACACAGCATGGGCATCCCACTCCCCGAGGCATCATCAGTATTGCAAGGCTGATGAAAATCTCTTATACTTAGTTCATTTCACACAGTTCACACATCCACACCTTGGATTAATCACACCACATCAGCATGCTCATCATTCGAATGCCTCTTAATCATGCCAGAAGCCAATTCTCATGCAATTGCACACATAACTGGCTAGTGCAATCTATGCGGCACACAAGGCACTCACATGGGCATTAAACTTTCCTCAACCAAATAATCACCACGCCACATTAAAAGATACACAAAAGATCAGTTTATAGGTGCCGGCACGATCCTCAAGAAGTTACCGACAAGATTCAATCAATTTCCCATTGACCTTCACAAAATTGGACTAAGGCAGAAAATGGACAGAATTGCGCCATTAGAAATAAAAGAGTCAATACCATAGTAAACCACTTCAAAAAATTATAAAGTTTTAGTATGTTATAAAGAAGACATTAATAAACTTTTTTCATGAAGAACACTGAACCTATTTCTTATTGTACAAAGAGAAGCAAGTCACAGACTCAACCTATGAATCGGTAAAATTTTCCAGATTCGTTACACACTGAAGAAAAAGCATTTCGATGCCCAAAACTTAGCCAATTGCTACCAAATTTTAGTATGTTATACGTGAGGATATACTCTATGATTTCATCAAGAGAGCATGACCCGAATCTATCCCTAAAGATACAGAAAAATCAAAGTGTTCCCTGATATCCCCCTGTTTCACATCTCGGCAGAATATTACCACAGAGAAAAAGCATATTTTCGCTACTTATACTAATCCAGAAAATTCCACGAAAAAAATATGTTGTAGTTTAAGGTCTTTAGAGTAATTTCATGAAGACACTGTCATCTATTTCTCAGTAGATCAAACACCACAAAATCGGAAAGCCAGAGGACTCGGTAAAACTTGGTTTTGGAAAAATAACGAGTAACCATTACATACTTGCAAACTCAGTACCTACAATGTACATAACTCACATGCAAGTTTATTTCAAGCTTCAGAACACACATGCAAGGCATCTACACGAGCACCGACCACAAAAGGTCCATCCCAAGCTCAAACAAACAAAAGAATTCACATGCAAGCAATCAACTTCCATAGATCGACATGCAAGTCCACGTTCACAACATGCATGGCCTTCTACCAAGCAAAACAATATATCACAGCTTCCTTGCTAAGCTTCTACACCTATACTAGCCACCAATCCAACATGCAACTCACAAAAGGCACACCATCGGTGAAACCGAACCAAAATAGAATCGAAGGAGAGGAAGATCCACTAGATAAAGTGTGACCAGCACCTCACCCAGCAACCAAAGGATTTTCCTTAGTCTAATACCTTTCCCTTACCCGGTTGCTACTTAGTGCTTTTGCTTCCTTTGCTCGCTGGTTCTTCAAGAACTAGAGTCCCTAGAGCTCAAAACAAGGGAAAAACGCGGGAGAAAGAAGAAAAATTGCTGCTGAACCGAAGGGGAAGAAAGGAAAATAAAAGGGGGGGGGAGAGAGAGAGAGAGAGAGAGTGTCGGAGGGGAGGAGGGCTGAGAGAGAGAGAGTGATGGTATCTTAAAAATATTAACCTAGATTTTCATGAGTTCCCATGCTGATGATAGAAGCCATGATGACTTGAAATCCTCGAGGCAAATTTTCGGTGATCGAGGGGGTATTGAGAAGACAAAGGATTGCTTCTTGCATGAAGCTTCCTTCATGTCTTACATTTGGCGTCCAAGGGTGGGGGAGGAAAGGATTTCGGTTTAAATCTTAATTTATTGCACTTAGATCACTAACCCCTAACTAGAGGTGTTAAATGGATGTGTCGGGTCGGGTTTGGGTCGGATCATTAATGGTTTGACCCAAATTGACCCATTAATCCATTTATGACCTATTTATGCCTAATGTAAATTTTCCGACCCATACCCGACCCATTTAACTAAACTTAAAAAATCTTATTTCTTATATATATGTTTAAAAAAATGGTATTGCTAAAATAGTTTTATACAACACAAATTTAATGGATAATTTTTATAATTTTTAAAATAATTATTTTAAAAAATCGAATTTTAATTATTTTTTAAAATTAAATTTTTAATTATTTTTTTATTTTTAAATATATTTTTTAATTTTCAATTTTCTTTTATCTTTTATCTTTTATCTTTTTTGTTCTTCTTCTTCTTTGGTAGGTCGCGGCCATCGCCGTGCTTGGCAACGGAGGAAGAAGAAAAAAAAAAAAAAAAAAGAAAAAAAGAAAAAAGAAAAGAAAAGAAAAATAAAAAAGTAATTATAATTTCGGGTTTTATAAATTTTTTTTTTTGTAAAGTTAAATAGAGAAGAGAGAGTCTCTCTTTGTAAATGGATTGATAAATGGGTCTTAAATAGGTCTGAGAGAACCTCTTTATTTTTAAAACCCATTAGGGGTGCTTTGGGAAATAAGGCTTGACCCATTAACGACCCATTTAACTAGAAATGGGTCCATAAATGGGTCAATGACCCATTTTGACACCTCTACCCCTAACATTCCACTTTGTTCCATCCTTGCCCCTATAATTTCGGTCCTACAAGAAGTGCAAGGGTTCTAATAGCCTTCATTAGTCTAAATGGCACATTAATCTCACAAGATTAGCCTAAGACTGAAAATAATGAGGAATCACAAGAAGAAATATATTGGAGCTAGTTCACAAGGATGATGATCATGCATAATTTAACTAATTCTAAATTGAACTTGTGCACGACCAATCTAACCTTCACGCTGTCAAGCTAGTACCTTTTCCGCCCAAGCTGGGCCTCACGTACACACAAACCCGATCCGCCAAGCCTAATTCACGGCACTCCAGGCCCAATGCACCGCCTGTCCCAGTTGGCCCAAGTCGCGGTACTACACTTGGCCCATCGAGCCCATGCTCGTGGCCTTCACACGGCCCATTGGGTCAATTGCTCAGCCCATACTATTCTATTTCTAAGCTCAAAAATTCAGGGTGTCACACATAGTTCACCCGAATCCAACCCATTTTGTAACTCCTCTTCACCCTCATGAGAAAATAGTGAATTTTTCATTCTGCTCTAAGTTCAGAGAAGTCTTGATGGACCCGTAAGATGAGCCTGACTTCACCTTTATTATATCAAAACAAATTCTCTTTTTTTTTTCCCCATTGTTTTTTATTTTTATTAATATTGTCAATATCATATGTTAGTTATTGGAGTACATATTTTCTTGGTTGCATTTCACATTGATATTTTTATATAATATTCTAATTTTAGTTGTCGTTGCAATCATGGTCTGCATAAATCATCTTTATTAATTTAAATTTCGATCGCTCCACTTCATTTATTGATGAAATTTTATAAATTCACCATTAAGTACTGACTCTCTCATGTTCTTCATTGTAAATAAAATTGAATTCTATACAATATTAAAAGCCAATTATTCAACATCTTATAGTCGATCTAGTGATATTATTCAAATAACACATACACATGAAGAGTTTAAAGTTGGTTAATACAGTGGATTTAGATTTTCATAGGTTAGATTAAATACATGAGTATTTTTGTAAATTGATCGGGTTAGGTATGAGTTGGGTGTAGGTCGGGTCGGGTGTGGTCACTAAATTTTTATTGTATGTGAATGAGTAAAAAAAGGTTAAATTAGTTAGTTTGGGTTGGACCATTTTTGGCCTTATTTGATCTACTCATTTGATGGCCCTAAGTTAGTACTATCATCAATGTTAATTGATTTCATTATATTTTGATAATTGGATAGCCATCTGAAATCTAAAGTAGCGGGTACTCTTACTATAATATTAGGCTGAAGTGCGAGTATTTAGAGGTTCTACGTCCATATTCTAACTGGGCTGTTGAAAGGATGAAGTGAAAACTAGATCATGGAAAGGTACAAGCATCTTCAACCCATCAGACATCTCCGAGCAAAGAATAACCGAGGAACATGATTGGCTCGAGGGAAGAAAAAAGGGTGGTCCTTATGAATTCCTTATTCCAATGTTTTAACTTTTTACTACTTTAAAATTTGAAATATTTGCAAGAGGCGCTGTTAGTAAAAATTTTAGTTAGTGGACATACTGAATGATGTGGTAGGTTACAAATTAAGATTACTACCGGATAACAATTCCTCACGTCTCTAATTATATCAGCTGTATGAACTCGTCTTGTCTTCAAATCCAAATTTAGTGTCCCCTCTCCGATTCTCTCATCTTCGAGTGTGAACTTTAGCAAAATTGGATTGGCTCGTTAATAATTTAACCTACCAATGATAAAAACATCCGTTTGAAGAAAAGCACAGAATTCTGACCAAAAAAGAAAAGAAAAGATAAGCACATAAAACAATGAAAAAGATATAAAGCACGATCATTAAAAAGAACACAACCCCTACGCCCCTTACATGGTAACATTCCTACCGTGTAATATTTAATATGTTACAATGAAATAATATGCAAGTATTTTATATGAGCACCATATGTGATGTGGATTTTGACATAATAAGATAAATTCTCTTTGAGCAAGGGTTCTTATATGGAGAAGTTGATAATGTGTGTATAAGCACAGGCTTCACTTTTTCCTTTTAAGTGTATTGAAGATATGATTGATATTTAAAATATAATTGAATTCTAAAATTTGTAAACATCTCCACCAATTTGAAAGCCAAGTCCTTAATTGCCAAAATCCAGAATAAAAGTAATCATTTTCTTTGAATTGATTTTAGTATTCTATATTAGCTAAGACAGGCCAACAAATGTTCTCATTTGATCTCACATCCCTCATTCTGGTAAAGTGTTAAATTGTCAAGATGAGTGGATTTCATCACAGAAATTAAAGTTCTTTGTCACCCCCCGAATCCCGAGCGCGTGCGCATCCCTCTCTGGTTCATAATATTTTGCGACTTCCCAGGACGAGTCGCCGACCCTTTTTGTTTTATTGCACATACGGAAGCGAAAATAAATCCCCTGACAGTAATCATCTTGGGATAGAAAAGCAGGATAACAGATTCAAAACAAACATGCTTTTAAATTCACATAGAGTCATGTACAAGTTCTATGACCAAAAGACTACAAAGACTGGCTTTTCAAAAAGAAGCAGTCCTAACTAACTTACACTTCAGATCACCTCCTCTCGGCTCTAGGTCCTCCACTCGACGACCCTGAAAAATTGTCCCACAACGGGGTGAGATATCAATCTCAGCGAGTCCACGCTCTAAACCCCGATTATGAGGGAAATACGCCTAAAGGCGCCCTAACCACACAATCATACAATTAGCACAGATGACTTACCTCGCCTTAGATCCACCCCCGCAGTCGGCCACGGTTCATATACCTCATGCATGAAATCGATGCACACAACAATTGAAACGCATTACTCAACTCAATAAATCACAGGGGTCCAGATTATAGGGCCAAATTGTTATGACACGTCCCATACCATGTCACACAATTTTGTCCCATAATCCGGTGCGTCTATTTCACTCAACATGCATTCCAATTGATAATTCGCCCACTCTAGGGTACAGCTTACTAGAAGTTCGGCAGTCTCCTGGCGTAGCCAGGTATCGTCTCACCCCATTGAGCATGGTTACATCTCTCAAAGATGACTTTCCCGAAGGAGTATAGGTCCAGCCTCTACCGCGACCCAAATCCCATTAAATGGTATCCCATATAGGGTAACATCCATTCGACACAGTTCGGGGACGGGTTCTCTTAACCAACACACAACCACTCAATCTCGGCTTAGGACACTGTGCATTACACTCAAATGCCTAAATTAAAATAGTGATCCTGGCCTATTTTCTTCGTATTAAAAACACCCGGTGAAAATAGTTGTGTGTGGGTACACGGTCGAATTGAATCCGGAAAATTTATAACCCTCTTTGAAAATCCCACTTTGGTTTACATAGTATGTAAAACCATTTTCGGTGTTAAAACCCGACATCCGAGATTTTCTGAATAAATAACGAATTTTATAAATTTTTGGAATAAATGTCCAAAAGTCTAATCAGCACTCAATTTGTATAATTTACCACTCAACTGCAGAAATTAACCACACCATTACAATTAGCACGAAATTCCGATCACCGGCTATCCCGATCTAATTCTCGGAAAATATTTAATAATTAAATACTTTCTAAAATTAATTAAATAAATGCATTAAATACTAAAAATGCTAACTTAGGCTAAATAATTCTAATCTAACCACCTATTGAGCTAAATAAATTATTCTAAGCATCCTAGCTATATAACAACATACAAACCTAATTAACTATAATCTCTAACCACCTAATTAAATAATCTAACTAACCTAATTCAACTAACTAAACTAATAATTAAACTAATTACACTTACATAAATCTAAACACTCCTTAAACGTCATTAGCCTACTAAGAAGAGTTTAGTGCATAAACTCACTGGTTTATTGCGGTAACTGGTTCACCGCGACGACAACGCAACGGCAGCCGAAATCTGAATTTTCGACGGCGTCGCGGACACTCAAACCGGGCCCAAAAGCCTTGCAAGCCCACAACAAATGCTGGGCTTGGCTTCGGGCTTGGGCTTGGTTACGGACTGGGCCTGCTTCGCGGGCCCAAGTGAACTAGACCAAGGTTGGGCTGAAAACTGAACCGGGCTGAGGATGGGTTGCTACAATTTTCGTGGGCTTCAAAACTGAGCTGCTGAAGATGAATTCGCGGGCCGTTGCAGGGCTTATGGGCCCAGCTAGACTGAAATTTTGCTGGGCTGAAGATGATGCTTCGCTGGGCTCGTGGAGATGGGCCACGACACTTGACAATTGCGAGCTACTAGAGACGTCAAACGTGAAGCTGTTTCGGTGGTCTTCTTCGCTGAAGGTTGACTGAGCTTGGAGATGGCTTCGGTGAGGTGGCGTTGGCAGCTTGGGCTTCGATCATGGGCTGGCGCATCAAAGAGAGAAGCATGGATGAACGGACAGCTGGAGGAGTCAACTTTGCTGGGGAAACTCAATTGCTAGTTGACTCGGTGGCCGACAGAGGAGAGTTCAGAGAGGGTGTGGGCGTGTATGAGTGGGGGAAGGATTTCGGTGGAGGGTGATGGTGGAAGAAGATGACCGAACAACAGGGGGAAAAATGAAGAAAAGGAGCTGTGAAGAAATGAACCGAGGGAAAATGAAAGAAGCGAAAATAGAAGGGGTCGGTGGATGGGCGTGCCGAGGAGCTTTGAAGATAAAATGGACAAAAGTCAATAAATCTATCCATCTAATTAAATGTTTATCCCCCAAAGGCACCCATGTCTATCCCTTGGTCCCTTAATTCTTTCTAGACAAATAAATCCACCAATTAACATAATTTGAAGCCAAAAAATGCTGCCCTCCCATGGTTCCGAATTTAACAAGTTTGGACTTCGATTTCTTCGACAAATTCCCCAATTGATGTCCAATTTTGATGTAGAAAAAGCCCACAAAATTTCTACAATCCCCTTTCGCCAAGTAACTCGGTTTGCAAGTCAAAAATCCCTTCAATTCGGCCGATCCAAATTTCCATTTGTTTTCCGAACGTCCGAATCGATTTTCCGTAAAAATCTCAGAATCTGCGAAAATTCTTCGGAGGATAAGTGGACGTTTCTAAAATAGATCGTGACATGACAGAGCTTTATATTTCTGAAATCGGTTTCAATTTTTGTGGTTAATTTCAATTCGACGCGACTTTAGCGTGACCTAATCTATCGGTTAGTTTTTAGGAATTTTTAGTGCAATTGACTTGTGATCGATTTATATTGAGTCACAATGTACATCTCCGACACGACTCTCGATTGTCGTGAAAATCTCAAGGTTTCAAATACGGGCACCAGGTACAGAAAGGACAGAAAAATCGGTCTAGTGCCGTTCGACGAGAACTTTGCAATTAGGTGGAATCACCCACACACTAATCACATATCTCAATTGAATCGACCTATCTCCGGTCTCTGATTGATCTTTGACGGTGTCGTATTGACCCTTGCAGATCAACACAGTCGAATAGTCGATTCCTGGTCGAATTCTCAGGTCTATTACATTAAAATCCCTTAATGGCTTCCCCATATAGTCTAGTTATCTCATGAGTGATCAGCTCGAGAATGGCACTATCGGTGCATCGATGAAATGCCCGATTTATTTAATCGAAAATGAAATATGAAAATTTAGGATGTCACAACTCTTCCCCTCTTATAAAAATTTCGTCATCGAAATTTAAACCTATTACAATCTTTAAGCAAAAAGGTGGGGGTATAGTCGTCTCATCGATTCTTCAGTTTCCCAGGTTGCTCCTTCTGTGCCGTGGTGTTGCGAGACCATTTTGACCAACGGAATGGTCTTAGTGCGCAGAACTTGCTCCTTGCAATCCACAATCTGAATTGGGCTTTCAACGTATGATACTCTGTCGTCCACATCTAACTCTTCAAAATTTAGCACATGGGTTGAGTTAGGCTCATACTTCCTCAACATCGACATATGAAAGACATCATGCACTTGCGCTAGTCTCGGTGGTAATGCAAGACGATACACTAGGATCCCGATTCTTTCAAGAATCTCAAATGGACCTACGTACCTCGAACTCAGTTTTCCTTTCTTACCAAAGCACGAAGTACCTCTCATTGGTGACACTTTCAAAAAAATGTAATCACTAACTTGGAATTCCAATGGTCTTCGACGCTTATCGATGTAGCTTTTCTGGCGACTCTGAGCAGTCTTTAATCCGTCTTTGATAACGGCGACGCATCCATTGACCGTTGAACTAACTCGAGCCTGTGATTTTCCGTTCTCCGACCTCATCCCAACATACCGACGTTCGCACGCTCCGCCATACAACGCTTCAAAAGGAGCCATCTAAATGCTTTGCTAATAATTGTTGTTGTAGGTGAACTCGACAAGGTGAAGTTGTTCCTCCCAGCTTCCCTTAAAATCCAACACGTAAGCTCGTAGCATGTCCTCGAGGGTTTGAATTATCCTCTCAGACTGGCCATCCGTCTGAGGATGATAGGCCGTACTGTACCGTAGCTTCGTTCCTAATGCACTTTGCAGGCTTTTCCAAAAAGCAGTTGTGAACCTCGGGTCTCGGTCTGATGTAATCGTCACCGGTACTCCATGCAGACGAACTATCTGACGCACGTACAGCTGTGCGTGCTTGTCAAATCAAGGTTCTTTCGTATTGCAATGAAGTGAGCCGACTTTGTCAGTCTGTCGACCACTACCCAAATAGAGTCATTACCTCTCTGACTCCTTGGTAAGCCCGTCACAAAATCCATTGTGATGTGTTCCCATTTCCATTCAAGAATCTCGAGAGGTTGTAGAAGTCCTCCCAGCTTATAATGTTGTGCCTTCACTTGCTAACACGTCAGACACTTGGCGACATGCTTGGCGATATCCGCCTTCATACCAGACCACCAATAGTATTGACGCATATTCTGATACATCTTTGTACTGCCATGATGAATGCTGTAACTGCTACGATGTGCGTGTTTCTGACAAGATATCCTCTCTAAGCTCCACATCGTCAAGTACAACCAATCGTCCTCGGAACCTCAGTGTTCCGTCTTCAGAAATGTGAAAGTCAGCTTTTCTTTTCTCGGTATCCTCTTGCAGGATTTTCTGAATATCAGGGTCTGTCGATTGGACATTTTGATTCTGACTTGTACTTCTGGCTCAATTCTGAGGGTGGCCATAGGATTTGAAAGGTGACCTACCTCAAATTTGAAAACCAAATCTCGAGCATTTTCGATGAAAGTCCATTCCTTGAGTACCATCTGTGCAACTGAGGACTTTCGACTCAGCGCATCTGTGACTTTATTTGCCTTTCCAGGGTGATACAAGATATCACAATCATAGTCCTTTAGGAGTTCCATCCAGCGATGCTGTTTCATATTCAACTCTTTCTGAGAGAATAAATACTTGAGACTTTGATGGTCAGTGAAGATCTAGAATCTTTATCCACACAAGTAATGTCTCTAATCTTCAAAGCGAATATAATTGCTGCAAGTTCCAAGTCATGCGTCGGGTAATTATGCTCATGAGGTCTTAACTGACGGGACGTGTATGCAACAACTCTGCCATGCTGCATCAACACGTAACCCAATCCTCTAAATGACGCATCACTGTAGATCTCGTATCCTCTAGGACCAGATGGTATGGTCAGCACTAGTGCGGTAGTCAGCTTTTCCTTAAGCTCTTGGAAACTATGCTCGCACTTGTCTGTCCATATGAACTTCTCTTCCTTCTTTAAGAGTCGAGTCATAAGTGATGCTAACGCCGAAAACCCTTCTACGAACTTTCTGTAATACCCTGCTAAACCCAAAAAACTTCTGATCTCTATTACTGTTGTCAGTCTTGGCCAGTTGATAACTGCTTCAATCTTGCTTGGGTCTACGGAGATTCCTTCTCCTGAGATCACATGACCTAAGAAAGCAACACGAGTCAACCAAAACTCGCACTTGCTAAATTTAGCATACAGCTCATGATTCCTCAGAGTCTGCAGTACCAATCTCAAATACCCTTCATGTTCCTTTGGACTTCTAGAGTACACCAGAATATCATCGATGAACACGATTACAAACTGATTTAGGTATTCTTTGAACACTCGGTTCATCAGATTCATGAAAAGGCAGCTGGGGCATTCGTCAATCCGAATGGCATCATAGTGAACTCGTAATGACCATACCGAGTACGAAATGTTGACTTCGGTATATTCTCTTTCCTGATCCTCAGCTGATGGTATCCCGTCCTCAAGTCGATCTTTGAAAATATCGACGCTCATTGTAGCTGATCAAACAAGTCATCGATACTCGACAATGGATACTTGTTCTTGATAGTCACCTGATTGAGTTGGCGATAGTCGATGCACAGGCGCAACGAACCATCTTTATTCTTTATGAACAGAACTGGTGCTCCCCAAGGTGATGTACTGGGACGTATGAATCCCTTATCCAATAACTCTTGAATCTGCACCTTTAGTTCTTTCAACTCAGATAATGTCATTCGGTAAGGAGCCTTAGAGGTTGGCTTTGTCCTGGGGGCTAACTCAATCACGAACTCGATTTCTCTTTCTGGCGGTAGACCTGACAATTCCTTTGGGAACATGTCTGGAATTCCTGAACCATTGCAATATCTTCGATCTTCAGCTCCTCAACTGTCGTATCCACGATAGTTGCTAGGTAACCTTAACAACCCTCGTCTAACAACCGGGTTGCCTCTAGTGACGAGATTAGGGAAATCGAGGGTCCTCCTCGACTCCTAATAAACTCGAAACTTTCACCCTCTACCGGATTAAACTGAATCGCCTTGCGATAACAGTCCAGCTTAGCTCGTTGCTTGGTGAGCCAGTCCATGCCAATTATCAGGTCAAAGTCATACATGGCTAGGACTATCAAGTCTATCTTCCCCTCTTGCTCACCAATCGCTAACGTGCAACCAGGACAACCCATAGTAACTAACACATTATCCTTTAATGGTGTCGATATACTGACCATTGACTCCAACAACTCAGGAATTAATCCTACCAACTTAACATACTGCTCGGCTATAAATGAATGATTTGCACCAGGGTCAAATAAAGCATAAACAACATGGTCATTCAGTGAAACAGTACCTGTAATCACATCAGGCGCATCCTCAGCCTATCCTCTAATGATGGAGTACGTCATTCCTTGAGCTGGGGGTTTGAGTGGTCCACCCTGCTGTGCATTTGGTGGTGCATATCCTTGATTCTGACCCATCTGTGGTGGTGGCGGCAACTGTGGCGGTTCCATCTATCTCCTAGGACAATTCCTGGCCATGTGACCCTGCTAGCCACATACAAAACAAGCACCCATCCTAGCAAGACACGGGGCTGATCCATGTCGTCTCCCGCAGGCACGACACACTCCATTCTGGCTTGACGACTTCCCTATCCCACCCTTCCTGTTGGGTGGAACAGATATCTTCCTCCAGCCATAGGTCTTTTCCCGAACCTATTTCCATCCCGGTTTGATCCAAACCACAACCCAGATGCGGCGGCTCGTTCATTATGGTCTCTCTCGATCGGCTAGGCCTGTTCATACGAGATCATTGTAATCTTTCAAATTGAATGGCACCAGCGGGCCTTTCACTTCCGGTCTGAGCCCATTTCTAAATCGTCTAGCTTGGTTCACCGGGTTCTCGACCGTTCGGGGAGCATACTATGATAGTTCAGCAAACTTCGCCTCATACTGGTCTACTGTCATTGCACCTTGGCGGAGGTGCTGAAATTCCGCCATCTTCATTTCTCTGGCATTGTTAGAGAAGTACTTGTTGTTGAAAACTTCAACGAAAGCGTTCCACTCTGGAACCACACCTTCAGGAAAAACTTGTTCCTCCGGTGGCTCTCCACCATGTGCTTGCAATCCCCTTCGGTTGGTAGACCGCAATGACGACCTTCTCTCCGGTGCACATCGGCGGTGCAAAGACATTATCCATCTCCTAGATCCGAGGGCTGCAACCTCGGGATCTCCTCGTATTAGTGAACCTCGGCGGGTTCAACTTCAGAAACTATTATACCGGTTGTGCATCGGCCTCCCGGCGGCCACATTCCCGGTGTGGAACCTCGGCGGGTGCGGCGGCGGCGCAAAAGAAGAAAGCAACATCAGCAGTAGCATTGGCGGCAATAGTAGCAACCGTAGAGCTGCGGGCGTAGCGGTGGCTGAAGCGGTGGTGGCGCAGCTTGATTCTAAGCTTGCCGCTCCATCTCGCGCTCCTATAGCTTCGAGCGCCCGCATGATCCCGTCCCTCTCGGATCACCGGGGGCTGCTACCCCCAAAGACCAAGTGGAGGTGGTGCCACTCCACTCACGCCGGCCGAGCGAGCGCTTTACCTCGGGCGCCGGCCCTTGTTGGTGTCTTGGCCTGAGTCATTGAAGATAAGGTCCTCTGCCTAGGAGTCCTTGGCTTCGATCACTCATGCTCGTAGATTTTCTACAAAATCGGTTCCCAATTTCATATAGAATTAGAAACCGAGTGATCCCACAAACAATTTACCAAACAACTACCAAACACATGCATCGGCATGAAAATAGAGGTCATTCCTACTAACTATCCCAAAAACCCATTGCACTTTATCACTCCAAACACAAACTTCGCTTTGATACCACTAAACGGTGATGTCACGCCCGAACCTCGAGCGCTTGCCCATCCCTCTCTTGTCGATAATATTTTGCGACTTCCTAGGACGAGTCGCCGACCTTTTTTGTTTTATTGCACATGCGGAAGCAAAAATAAATCCCCTGACAGTAATCATCTCGGGATAGAAAAGCAGGATAGCAGATTCAAAACAAACATGCTTTTATACTCACATAGAGTCATGTACAAGTTATATGACCAAAAGACTACCAAGACTGGCTTTTCAAAAAGAAGTGGTCTTAATTGACCTACACTTCAGATCACCTCCTCTCGGCTCCAGGTCCTCCACTCGACGACCCTGAAAAATTGTCCCACGATGCGGTGAGATATAAATCTCAGTGAGTCCACGCTCTAAACTCCGATTAGGAGGGAAATATGCTTAGAGGCGCCCTAACCACACAATCATACAATTAGCACAGAGGACTTACCTCGCCTCAGATCCACCCTGCAGGTCAGCACAATTCATATACCTCATGCATAAAATCGATGCACACAACAATTGAAACGCATTACTCAACTTAATAAATCACAAGGGTCCAGATTATAGGGCCAAATCGTTATGACACGTCCCATATCATGTCACACAATTTTGTCCTATAATCCGGCGCGTCTATTTCACTCAACATGCGTTCCAATTGATAATTTCACCCACACTAGGGTACGACCTACTAGAAGTTCGGCGGTCTACTGGTGTAGTCAAGCATCGTCTCACCCCATTGAGCACGGTTACGTCTCTCAAAGATGACTTTCCCGAAGGAGTATAGGTCCAGCCTCTACTGCGACCCAAATCCCATTAAATGGGTATCCCATATAGGGTAACGTGCATCCGATACAGTTTGGTGACGAGTTCTCTTAACCAACACACGACCACTCAATCTTGGCTTAGGACACTATGCATTGCACTCAAATGCCTCAATTAAAATAGTGATCCTGGCTTATTTTCTTCGTATTAAAAACACCTGGTGAAAATAGTCGTGTGTGGGTACACGGTCAGATTGAATCCGGAAAATTCATAACCCTCTTTGAAATTCCCACTTGGTTTGTATAGTATGTAAAACCATTTCGGTGTTAAAACCCGACATCTAGGATTTTCTAAATAAATAACGAATTTTATAAATTTTCGGAATAAATGTCCAAAAATCCAATCAGCACTCAATTTGCATAATTTACCACTTAACTGTAGAAATTAACCACACTATTGCGATCAAGACGAAATTCGGTCATTGGCTATCCCAATCTAATTTTCGAAAAATATTTAATAATTAAATACTTTCTAAAATTCATTAAATAAATGCATTAAATACTAAAAATGCTAACTTAGGCTAAATAATTCTAATCTAACCACCTATTGAGCTAAATAAATTATTCTAAGCATCCTAGCTATATAACAACATACTAACCTAATTAACTATAATCTCTAACCACCTAATTAAATAATCTAACTAACCTAATTCAACTAACTAAACTAATAATTAAACTAATTACACTTAAATAAATCTAAACACTCCTTAAACGTCATTAGCCTACTAAGAAGAGTTTAGTGCATAAACTCACCGGTTTATTGTGGTAACTGGTTCACCGCGACGACAGCGCGACGGCGGCCGAAATCTGAATTTTCGGCGGCGTTGGCGGACACTCGGACCGGGCCCAAAAGCCTTGCAAGCCCATAGAAAATGCTGGGCTTGACTTTGGGCTTGGGCTTGGCTGCGGACTAGGCTTGCTTCGCGGGCCCAAGTGAACTAGACCAAGGTTGGGCTGAAAATTGAACCGGGGTGAGGATGGGCTGCTGCAATTTTCGTGGGCTTTAAACCTGAGCTGCTGAAGATGAATTCACGGGCTGCTGCAGGGCTTATGGGCCCAGCTGGACTAAAATTTCGCTGGGCTGAAGATGATGCTTCACTGGGCTCGTGGAGATGGGCCCACGACACTTGACAATTTCGAGCTGCCGGAGATGGCTTCGGTGAGGTGGCGTTGGCAGCTTGTGTCACACCCCAAAACTACAAAGAATAGGGATGACACGGCCGTCCTTCCACACGAAGGACGTAGCCTCAAACACAACCAACAACCTGATATCAACTTATATATATATCAAACCATATATATACATATCAGATAGACCAACAGATTGGTTGCAGCATCAGAGTTTCTATAATCCACCAAAAAGAAATATACAATTAGAACTCAGACAATCCAACCACTAGCAAGGAAAGTGCACCACTTCCTTTGGCAATACCCAAAATAGAACTCTCCAAAAGTTTCCCACCGCCGGCGCACTCGCTCTATTCGCCGCTAACCAAGGAACCTGAAAGATTAAAAGGAGGAGTGGAATGAGCAACAACAACTCAGTGAGTAGTACATATCTTCTAAGCAAATCGAACAACCACTATGCATGTATACAAAGCAATATCAAACTTCATAACGCCAACTCAATATATAAAATACATATCGAATCATATAAGAGTTATTTCTTATCATCAAAGCTTTATACTAATATGGAAAACTCATTTAAATTACCATCAAAAGTCAAGTATCAATGGTCAAGTCCATTGAATAATCTCTCCATCAAATATCATGTGGCACCCTTTCCCCCGATCCATTAGGGTCCCCACAAGCATCTATCACTTATCCTACTGCATACCAGTCTAATACCTTTTTAATTAGAGTGGAACCATAGTTCATAGGGGTTACTCAATTTAAATTTTTTTTTTAAAGGTTTCAGCGCAGCTCACCAACGGAAGCATAAACGAGTCTCACCATCCCTTACTACAATAACAATCATGCAATGCACACCGACTACACATCGAATGAAAAGACAAAGCCGAGTCACTTTTATTTACATTTTCAAGATGGACATCTCGGGTCGGTACAGCAAAAAGGCCAAGATTTTTAACTATGCTTGGCTAAGACTCGAAAGGAGAACTCGACCCTACATCGACATACATATACCCATCCATCAACAAGTGTCGGCTACCCCAAAAAGTGTAAGCTCCCACCAGTCATACGTGCCATCACATCCAACCCGGTGCATCAGGCGGCGGCGGCAGCAGCATCCCTAGCATCACTCCATCGCGTCGAACGTGGACAGACAGAAACTCTTGAACAACAGGGCCCCCAGCCAGGCCTACATCATACATAACTAGCACACGGACTCGAAGAAACACCAAACCAGGAACACTAACACAGATGTGCTCCATGCACTCAACCTCAACGTCAGTAGGTATACCATAGAAGGTACCACGCGCAACCGGTGGCAAAGGCATATTTTAATATGAAATGTTAATCCCCAAAGGGGTGAGTTCAACCACTCAGCAGTAAAGATCCATTAATCTACACATTGCACCAAGCAGAACAATCAAGATGTCACAAGTATAGTGCATATCATTCATGCTATCGAGCACATATCACCATGCGGTCATGCATACATCACCATGCCATATGCCCATACATAATCTTGGGTACATCCCCATGAGATCCATTCAAACCTTCATGATCACATTCTCAATATCATATAGTATCAATTTACTTTCATAAGCAGATCATGCATCATGCCATATGCACACTCCCATGCACATGATTCAATTTTCAATTTTCAATGAGGATCTCATTTCATCTTTCTTCCCAGGGATCAATGTTTGCATCCCTCTTTTATCGCTCGCATCCAACCTGGCATCGCGAGGAACCTCCGGCACACACCTCCGGGCATCCGGTACCCACACTCCTGGCATCTCGAAACTCCCGAGGACATCCGGCTCACACACTCCGGGCATCCGGCACCCACACTCCGGGCATCCCGACACTCCCGGGGCATCGTCGGCTCACACCTCCGACGGTAGCATCATTATCACAATTTATATTCGCATATGTGTTTCACTTTCAACATATCATTTGATGCAATAATGTCAAAAGTTCAAACCAACCTTTGATGTTATGTGACATGCCAAATTTCACCACATATGAAGCAAAAGTAACCACTCAAAACATTACACAACATAAAGAAATTTATTTACTTTTGAAAATGCATCAATTTTTGATAAAACAGCATGTGCTCTTTTAATTAAAATTCTAAGAAAATTAATAAATGGTCTTGATAAATTCCAAAAATTTAACACGTTATAAATGAAACCTAGAGGCAAATATCTCATGAAGAGCACCATACCAAAAGAACTTCATACAATTCAGTATGGTCCAAGCATCACAGCTTTCAATATTTCAGCATCACAGTTTGCGCAGTTTCGAAAATAATTTCAATTAAATATCCAAACGAACTCCAAAAATTCTGAAAATTTGTTAAGTTATAGAAAACACCTAGAGGTAAATATCTCATGAAGAATGCCAGGCCAAAAGAACTTCATACAATTCAATACGGTCCAAGCATCACAGCTTTCAAAATTTCAGCATTACATTTTGCACGGTTTCGAAAATAATTTCGATTAAATATCAAAAATAACTCCAAAAATTCTGAAAATTTGGTAAGTTATAGAAAACACCTAGAGCTAAATATCTCATGAAGAAATATGAATCCAATTCGTTCTAGGTTAATAGTTATAGATGATCTAGTTCCTCCTATTCTCGGTACTGTTTCTCCAGATTAAGTCCTTTCAAAGAAAATTCGATTCACCAACCTACTCATGTCCATTTTTCCTAAATTTTCAATATTTTATTCCTTATAATGTCTTCTATAACTTTTGTTAAGGGCACAAGATCAAATTTCAACCGGACGATTTTATAAAAATAACAGAATCATACTAAGTCGAGGTAACGTTTTTCCAGATCTAGTTTCTTCAAGGAAAGACGATTTCACCTACCTATACTTGTTAATTTCCTCTAAAGTTTTGATATGTTATACTTCAAGAAGTCCTCTACCACTTTTGTTAAGAAGTCATAGTGAAATTCCCACTAAAAAGTCGCATGCAGCTCATGAACTCACGGAGGGTCGGACTGATTTTTCTAGAAACAGCATGCAAAGCCAATAAACTTCTCCCCATTGCTTCGAAATCTCCTTACCTCTACCACATCCAACATTTACCATCCGACATACACACATCACAGCTAGCAAAAGGGTAGAGAAATGGACTCTACTTGCCTCTAGTCCAAGCAAAATGCAGCAAGCAAACGGAGGCAAGGCAGCTCGACGGCGGCGGCTAGGTGGACGATCGGCAGCAATCAGCTTCCTCCTCCTCTTCCTCTCTCACAAACGGTCGCTTTCTCTCTTCCTCTCTTCCTCTCTTTCTCTCCTTCTCTCGTGCGTGACACCCTCTCCCCCTTACGGTTCAACCTCGCCTAATCCGCCCCTCTCCCCTCACTAATTTCTCTCTTTCAATGATTAACAATCATTGATCTTGCATGCTGGCCACTTGGCATTTTCGTGCAAGAAGGGCTTCATCCGATTGGGCTTGGGCCAGCCCTTGGTCGACGGCCCATTGGGCCTCTTGGGCCGGGCCTTCGCCGGTCGAAGGGTGGGGGATTGTGGGCTGGTTTGGCCCAAAAATCAGCCCACTTCCTCCTTTAATAATTCACTATTATTTTCCACTTAAATAATTACCTAACTGTAAAAATAATATGGCCAAAAACTTGCAACATTGATCCATAAAAATCAAATCCATAAAGTGCATAGCCAAGAACAAAATTCTCATTATCAAATTATCCTATAGCACCAACTTTGATAACCCAAGAATATAAGATACTTTTCCATTAATGTACTCGGCCTTAATCTATTACAATTCCTTAGTCTAATGGCCACAACATAAATCAACGACACATCCATCCATTTTTCCTAGGTCGTAATGCCTCTAGAAATTGCCAAGATTTTTTTTTTTGGGATGCCACATATCACATAGATAATCTCCATCAAATATCACATATCAATGGTCCATCCATTGATTAATCTATTGCTCAATATTCCACCATGGTCACGACACAACGCCTTGTGACAAGGCGACCAAGTTTTTCCCCTTGGTAAGGTCTCCACCTACAAAGCCGATGGCTGGGCCCAAAAGGATATCCTAAACCTGGTATGCATACCCCAAAAACCCCTCATTGGGTTCACAGTCATATTGAGCATAAATAACCATCATCCAATACCAGAAATCCAATCCAGAAATCAATATCTTAAACCAAACAAATAACATTTGCAGCATAGCCCATCATCCATTTCATATCAGTTTCTCAAATCATTATAAACATTTCCATAAATCAATCGCAAAGCAATTTCATATATATATATATATTTCTCCACTTACTTTGTATAACACGTTTTTCAAACATTCATAATCAACCAAAGAGTAGCAATTGCTCGATTTCGCTTTTATGCAATAAAAATGCTCTCCTCAATTCAATGTATATACATATATACTTCAAGACATGAATTTTTCAAAACCAAAGAAGATATAGTACCACACACCTCGTCGTCTACGACCAAACGATTTAACGATACTCGTATCGTGGAACTCAAGGCCCTATCAAATAATCTAGGAATAATGTTAAAATCTAATAAAACTCTTTATCTTAACTACGAAGTGACTAGCTTATGCCTTAACTCTAACAAAAGGACTTCTACGCACTAAAAAATCGCATAACCAAGGCGATTGTTCAAGCCGTTCTTAACATGAAGTTTAAGTGCAAAACTTGATCACGCTTTAACTTTCTCCTCCGAACCCCGATCCAAACGAATTTATAGTCAATAGAGAGCCCTTGACACATATTACAAGAATCCCAACTTCACCGTCCCAAAATCAAGCCGAAAGGTGACAAAATATAGGCCCAAAGCTGCTGGACGCATACTGTTCACTGCGCGCGGGAAACTTTGAAATTTTGTTTCGGACAAACCACAAGCTCAAATCACGATCCATAAAATCCCACGGCTCCACAACACACTAAATTATCATTCCTATGAAAATACACAGCTCAACGACTCCAAAATGGAACTTCGCCACTTGATTTTCCAACAATTCCGAATTTGAGCCCTAAACCCAAAAATTACTTCAATTGGACGAACGAGGGGCCTAATTTCTTACCGGGTGCTGCGTTATGGAGTCGAGTCAGCTTGGCGAGGCATCCATGGCGTGCACATGCCAAAACCCCTTTCCTTTCTTCCCCTTTCTTCTTCTTCTTCTTCTTCTTCTTCTTCTTCTTCTTCTTTTCTTTCTGGTGTCCGAACGTGGGCTTTCTTTCCTTTTTATCTCTTCCCCCCTTTTTTTTCTTTCTTTCCTTCTTTTCCGAATGTTCTCGGTGCCTCCTCATCATTCTTCTTCTTTTCTCCTCTTTTCTTCTTTGACTTTTCAATATTTCTTTTTCTTTTTCTTCTTTTGGAGCCCACCAGCCTAATATTACAGCTTGGGCTTCGATCATGGGCTGGCGCGGCAGAGAGAGAAGCACGGACGAACGGGCAGCTGGAGGAGTCAACTTTGCTGGGGAAACTCAATTGCTGGTTGACTCGGTGGCCGACAGAGGAGAGTTCAGAGAGGGTGTGGGCGTGTGTGAGTGGGGGAAGGATTTCGGTGGAGGGTGATGGTGGAAGAAGATGACCGAACAACAGGGGGGAAATGAAGAAAAGGAGCTGTGAAGACATGAACCGAGGGAAAATGAAAGAAGCGAAAACAGAAGGGGGTCGGTGGATGGGTATGCCGAGGGAGCTTTGAAGATAAAAGGGACAAAAGTCAATAAGTCTATCCATCTAATTAAATGTTTATCCCCCAAAGGCACCCATGTCTATCCCTTGGTCCCTTAATTCTTTCTAGACAAATAAATCCACCAATTAACTTAATTTGAAGCCAAAAAATGCTGCCCTCCCATGGTTCCGAATTTAACAAGTTTGGACTTCGATTTCTTCGACAAATTCCCCAATTGATGTCCAATTTTGATGTAGAAAAAGCCCACAAAATTTCTACAATCCCCTTTCACCAAGTAACTCGGTTTGCAAGTTGAAAATCCCTTCAATTCGGCCGATCCAAATTTCCGTTCGTTTTTCGAACGTCCGAATTGATTTTCCGTAAAAATCTCGGAATCTCCGAAAATTCTTCGAAGGATAAGTTGACGTTCCTAAAATAGATCGTGACATGACAGAGCTTTCGATTTTTGAAATCGGGTTTAATTTCGCGGTTAATTTCAATCCGACGCGACTTTAGCGTGACCTAGTCTACCAGGTAGTTTTTAGGAATTTTTATTGCAATTGACCCGTGATCGATTTATCTCGAGTCACAATGTACATCTCCGACACATTGGCGACTCTCGGTTGTCGTGAAAATCGCAAGATTTCAAATACGGGCACCAGGTACAGAAAAGACAGAAAAATCGGTCTAGTGCCGTTCGACGAGAACTTTGCAATTAGGTGGAATCACACACACACTAATCACATATCTCAATAGAATCGACCTATTTCCGGTCTCTGATCGATCTTTGACGGTGTCGTAATGACCCTTGTAGATCAACACGGCTGAGCAGTCGATTCCTAGTCGAATTCTCAAGTCTATTTCGTTAAAATCCCTTAATGGCTTCCCTAGATAGTCTAGTTATCTCATGAGTGACCAGCTCAGAGAATGACACTATCGGCGCGTCGATGAATTGCCCGATTTATTTTATCAAAAACGAAATCTGAAAATTCATGATGTCACATTCTTGATAGGCCATTTTTACTTATCTTTGCAACTCCTAGTCCGACAGTAACAATTGAATTGATTATCTTCATGTACGAGAGCAAAGTAGGGAATACTAAGATAGATATGTAAGATTGTTGTACTAAAAGCAAAGAACTTTACTTGATTAGTTTTATCTGTATCATTATGAGAGATACTTTCTCTCCTGTCTTCCGGTGAAACGTCGCACAAGCAAAGAATTAAACAAAACTTGTCGTAGAAAGGAGAGGCCCCACCAAGAAAAACGTAGAAAAATGAGGGATATATACAATTGAGAGAGAATAATATGTCCCAGAAATCAATTCAATGCAATCTAATTAGCCAACATACACACACCCACCCGACCTTGCTCGAAACAAACATTGGTTAGCCATGACTGCTTCCGACACGGAAAGCTGCACGATGATTGCCGAAGCCATCGCCCATATCGTTTTGCATAAACTAGATATCTTGCTCTATCACCTGGCGTGCATCGAGTGCTTATCAACGCAAGCCCACGCGAAGGATGCCAAGGCAAATCTGGCGAGGCTCCAAGAGTTCATTTCCAGTCAATACAGACTGTCCAAAACCATGGAGTGGTCGGGCCGGTTCCTCCAAGCCAAGCACTACGCCCGAGGGATTCAACGACAAGTTCCACCTCAGAGAGGCCCGCGAGAGGCACAAGTCCCTCCACATGGCCACATGGCCGCTCGCCATGCTCATCTCCAAGTGCAAGCTGTCAAGGGACTTGTCCATCCTGGCGAATATGATGGAGGAGTTGTGCAGACATGTTTTTGAAGGAGGAGGCCGAGGGCAAGAGGAAGAAGGAACCTGCTAGTTCCTCCTCCCATGCTAGTGCTCCAGGGGAAGGCAAAAAGTTGGCGAGGCTGACTAGTTTCTGGGATCGGCAAGCGCCGACAAACTTCTTATATAGCAAGGCCAAGGAGGAAATAAAGAACCGGATCAAGAAGAATTTAGGGTGGTTCCAATGGACTTCGATATTGGGCGAGCAAGGCACCGGCAAGAATTTCCTTGCGAGGTGGGCCTACAACGAAGCGAAGTACACGGGCTATGAGGGGCGCGCTTGTGTCCATGTCCCGGCCAGCACACAAAAGCGGGAGTTTCTGTTCGAGATACTGAAGCAAGTCGAGAAGCAAGTGAAAGACATGAAGGACATCGCTATCGAGGAGCTGACGAGGACGCCGTGCCAGAAATCGGCCCAGACGAAGTGACTCCTCTTAGTGTTGGATGACGTGCATCTGTCCTACCAGAAAATCTTGCTAGATTTAGCAATGATCATCCCAGCCTCTTTGCACATCCACGTAATTACTGTTGAGAATCATCTCGCGAAAGCACAGTCTGCACAAGCACACTTTGTTGCTGTTTTAACAAAGAAAAGAAATGAAGATGCTGCTGCTGTAATAAAGACCAGAAGAAGTGAAGTGAGCGAATCGTCGACTATGTCAGCTATACATGGTGTTGCTGATTCGACTAGGAAGGAAAGAGATGAAGTCGGTGGCGAAACTTCCAGCTCCACGTGTCCAACTACGAGTGGAGCTCTCCTGCTGCAGAACCATTATTCTGTTTTGTGCGCCTAACAGAATGAGCAACAGATTGAGAACTATGATTCTTTTTACTTTCTTTTCTGTTTTTTCTGTTAGTTTGTTTTCTCCGTTAGATGAACTGTAAAACTACCTTTAGCTGTTCTTTAGATTAGATCATGTAATATAAATAGAGAATAGAGCAAGCTTTGAGATGAATGTTTTTCCTTGAATACAGAGAAGAAAGTCTAAACTCTGTCTATTCTCATCATTCTTTCCCTCATTCTGTTCATAAATCTTCACAATTACCATGACTCGAGACGAGAAGATAGCCGGGTTCATGCAGACATCCAAGGTAGAGCCGATCGGGCTAGAAAATTTGGGCAATGAAGAAAGCCAGAGGATGCTTGCTCGGAAGTTGCATAGAGTACCCGATGGTTATTTTGAGGTTGTCCCACACGAGGGGCTGGTTATCAATTTACAAGTGTGAGAAAAAACTCATCCATTGAGCTAGTTTTGGGGTGAGAGAGGCCCAATACCACTCAACACTGGTATTAAAGTTTAAGTTTGCCAATAAATCTGGACCCAAAAAAAGTCACACGGGAGAGTTACAAGTCATTGTGCTTCTGGTCGTGGAGTTGGAGCATAAGAAACCATAAATTGGAATTTATCACACTTACCAAGAGTATCAACAGAGAAATCTTCGTTCAAGTACCTTTGGTACATAGTATCCTTTGACTTCTTGTGCTTCCATTGGGGTATTGCATTTGGGTCTACCTCGTCAGGAGAATTTGTACAATAGGAACATTGACAAAAATGGTCCTAGAAGCAATGACCATATCGGTCCTTATAGTAATGGACAAGGTTTCCATTATTTTGAAAATATTGAACAAGCTTTTTGGGATCTGACTCGAAAATTGATTTAGGAACACATGGCTCAATCATAAAGAGGGTCTGGAAGATAGAAGGATTTTCTTCATTTTCTTTGCCAAATTTGATGGAAACAGTGCCATCTTTTTTCCGGACGAATTCGGAGTCTGAGGACTGGAAAGGCTTGTTATTTTGATGTAACTTTTCATAGTTGGTGATTCATGTCTCCGGAAAGAGTTTGGCCAGCTTTTCCTTCGGGATTTGCCTGGGAACATGAATGCAGGATGCTTGATCATTTTGCATAGAGATGAATAAAGTATCTTCATTCCCATTGTGGAAATTCAAGTTAAGAGCATGATTCTGCCCTCAATAAACCATCGGTAATGCAGTGTTGCTATGATAGAGTCGGTAGTTTGTGGAACTCCGGTGAGTGGACTTGGACTTTTAGAAAAGAAAGTAGTTGGGGGTCTGAAAGAACAATATTGAAGTTTGAATATAAAGTCACAAAGACTGTTCCAACATTTAAAGTAGTTTAAACAGTACCAATGCAAGCATGTTGGTATTCTAGAAACTGAGTATCTAATAACGCTATTCTTGCCACGACTGGCAAGCCCTTGCGACCATGAAAAGTAAGGACAAGACGAATAGCTCCATAATGGACATGAGAATATCCCTGTTGAGTCCATTGCCTAGGAAACTCTAGAGGAACTTGAAGAGTAACAAAATACTCATTTTCAATTTAAGGAATGTGATGTTGATTGAACTTGGAGGATTGGACGTACTCCTTTACTTCCTTTGGAGTTTGGCAGATGAGTTGTCTGATGGAGCGGATAAGATAAAATGATGAGGTGGGTTTAGCAAAAGCGGAATAAGGGTTCATAAGGGGAAGTTGAGTTTCAAAGATCTTGGTTTCATCACTAAGAGAGACTTCATAAAGATAGTCTATCTTAGAAGCATTGGAAACACGGAAATTTGAATGGGTTGAGGAAGATGGGGATGAGGCGAGAGAGACATATGCTTCTAGTATTTCTGGTTTGGTCATGATGGGAAGAGATCTTCTCAGCACTGGATTCACCTACTGAGTGCATGGAACGGATCATATTACAAATCAATCCATGGCTTTGACACCATGAATGGGCCTAGATTTAGAACCGGGGAAGACGGAGTCAGTTTCCTGTAGATATGCCTTCCCTCTATGGGCGAACCTCTTGTTTAAGCCCCTCAGGGACAGCCTTTTAGCAGAAAACCACTCTGACTTTTAGTTCAGGACCTGATGTGTGAGAAAGAGATTATTGATATTGTCTCACATCTGCTGTGGAAGGGACTTGTGGTCAATTTATAAATGTAAGAGAAAATCTCACCATTTGAGCTAGCTTTTGGGGTGCGTGAGGCCCAAAACCACCCAACAGATTAGAAACTCTCAAATCTGGAGAGCACGAACGTGCAGCATTGGCGAAAGAAGGTCCTAAGATGGAAACATTGGCTTCTCTCGATTGCTAGAGAGCATGAATGCACAGCATTGGCAAAAGAGGGTTCTAAGATGACATTGTCAGATATACTACAATTGAGTTACCATAAATTACCGTTCTATCTTAAACCGTGCTTCATCTACATGGCTTTGCTTGCCGTAGGATCCCCCATTCCGGCAAGAAGGCTAGTGAGGCTGTGGTTGGCAGAGGGCTTGTTGGATTCGCATTATTACGACATAGAAAGGAAAAGGACAAGGCGGCCAAGGATGTGGGAGAGACGTGCATTCTGGAGCTTGCGGATAGGAATGTGATCGATGTGGTGAGCTGGAGGGCGGATGGGTCCCCCAAAGCTTGCCAAATGCTCACCTTGCTGTATTACATGATCCACCCGATCGCGATGAGCATGGGGTTCCTCCACACACATACCACTAGCAAGTCGAAAGACGAGAATGACCATGACCCAACCAGCCAGCAACAACAGCTGCCGGCACAACCACTAGAAAGAACCAAGACTCGGTGGCTTGCGGAGCACAAAAACATAGTCACAGGTGGCAGCGGTGGCGGCAGCTACCCGAATTTGAACCTTGCCCATGTCCGCTCGTTCTTGTTGTTCTACCTAAGGAGAGGCTTGCTCACCAAAGACATTTGCACGTTTCTTAGGAAGATGACATCCGAGACTGACTATAGCTTTTGCTAAGGGTGCTTGATATGGAGAATGTGTATAAGCCATCCTTGCAAGGTGTAAGCTGGTTCACCTAAGGTACCTAGGACTGAGATCCACGGGGTTGGATTCGCTCTAGAGCGCCATTGCACAGAGCTGTACCGTCTCGAGACTCTTGACATAAAGCACAACAACATCACTTCGCTGCCGAATTCCTTATGGACAGGTGAGGAACTTGAGGCACCTGCATCTTAGCTGGTTCTACATCGACTTGAAGAAAATCCTCAAGGCTGTGGCAACAATGTTATGGCCTTGACTCAACTCCAAACCTTAAGCCGTCTGGTCATCGGTGAAGTGAAGGAGAACTTGATGAGGGACCACACGAACAGCTTGACCACGCTCTTCACGCTCAAGCTTTACTTGCAACGCTCGGATACGGACCCCTCAGGCGCCGCAGAAACAGCATTAGCCGATTGGATTAGCTTCAGGCTCACCAATTTCCAGTCCTTGACCTTTGGGGTTATCCAAGAAGCCACGCCTACGAAAGAAGCTGAGCCGGCTGGAGAAGACGAGCCAGCGAAATCGCAGATAGGCCTGTTACCGGAACTGTCATTGGCCGAAAACCATCACGACCTGTTCGATCTCTACTTGGTGGACCAACTCAAAAAACCCACCTGGACAGAGCTCTTGCCCGGCTCGCTCTGGGTCCTGACTCTGTCGGGTTCGAAGGTGGAAATAGACATGATGCCCGAGTTGGAAGGTCTCCCGAGGAACTTGCGGACACTCAGGCTCTTGGCCAATTCTTTCCTAGGCACTAGTCTGAGATTCATCAAAGATGGGTTTCCGAGCCTCATGGTCTCGAAGATTTGGAAGCTTCCTAAGCTTGAAGAGGTGATTATTGAACAAGGAGTAATGCTACATCTCAAAGAATTCGAGTTTAGACACCTCGATATGATGATAAATGTTGAAGGAATCAACGAGTGTAAGGATTTGGAGAATCTCTGTGTGGCAGTTGAAAAAGGTGCTCGCGATTTTGTTGACCGTCTGAAGGACGTAATAGGATGGAGGAAGTCTCAGTACGAAAGAGAAGACACGGAGACGCCTGAATCTAATGAGGATGACGAGGACGATAGGTATGGGACAATATTATATCTCAAACATGATGAGAATGTTTTTATAGATTGATAATTTCACTAATTACTTCTTAGTTATTAAAAAGAACGATAAATATCAGGGATGAAATAGAAGAGACTGTCTATCTGCACGTTGAAAAAGAGGAGGATGATGGCCATAGGTAGGGGACAATATTAAATCTCAATCATGTTCTTTACACATGATGATGAAATTGTTTTCATGCATGATTATTTGTATGTTGTGCAATCTCATCTCCATAACTATGGTAGAAAAACTCTATCATGTTTTATCTATAGATTGAAAATTTACTTCACCAAATTTCGTCGACTATATGCCCAAGCAACCATCATTTCCTCACAACATACTTGCT
This sequence comes from Eucalyptus curtisii, assembly GCA_017140595.1. Taxonomy (NCBI): domain Eukaryota; kingdom Viridiplantae; phylum Streptophyta; class Magnoliopsida; order Myrtales; family Myrtaceae; genus Eucalyptus; species Eucalyptus curtisii. The sequence goes on along the minus strand of CM029503.1, from coordinate 31,745,788 downwards.
CCGGAGATCATCTTTGGTACCATCTTTGAGCTTTTTCTGATGAGATGAAATTATGGTTTACATATTCATTTTTTCTTGCGCTAGGATTTACTTACTCTTAGCCTGTGTGGAAACAGGCTTGAGAGTGCAAAGATTATTTTTCAGGACGTTACCAAATTCAAGCATCTAAAAGCCCTGTGGCTCAACAATAATCCAGCTGTAGAGAAATGGTATGTGCATTTGCGCCAGCGTAACTTACAACGACGGTCACCATCCTTTTTGAAGGATGCTTTCTTAGGACCCAAATCATCATAATGACCGATGGTTTCATGAGTTTCTTTGTGGGTGCAATTTTTGGATCTCTTCCTCTTCTTATTGCTAGAACTAGAGACAGAAAAGGCAACGTGTCCTCTTTCTTTCTTTAGTTTCTCTTCCTATGCCACCATCCTAGCTATTAGGTCATTAATTGACTAGGTAAAATCTTGGGAGTTGTAATTAGTCTTGCTAATCCCAAAATCAAGTGGAAGCGTGTTGAGGGCTCGATGCAAAATGCAAATATCAGAAATAGAAACTTGAAGGGCCATAAGTTTTGTTTGCAGGTCTACCATCTTTAGGGCATAATCTTTATTTCCACCAGAACCATCATATCTTATATTGAACAGTCCTTACAGATGTGTTCTAATCTTAGTATTAGATGAGACATGATTCTTAGCCTTCAAGGCTTCCATCATCTATTTAGCAGTGTAATTAGCTGGCTCCTGAGTGGATGGCTTCATGAATAACAAGCAAATTTGATTGCTCTTATCCTAGGTAGCAAAGTGGTTTTGGGTCCCATATTGGCGGCAATGAGATCTGCCGACTTATCCTCAGTCAACATGAACATTTGCCAACTCCACACCCCATAGAAAGTCATCTTTCCATTCCTCAATCGTAATAGAGTTGCCGTTTAAAGAGAAGGCGATTAGAAATAAGTAATGTGTACAATTAACATCGTGTGAGCATTGTATAATTTGACATCATATAAGTGCATATCTTGAGAGTTACATACATCATCATATAATTACTTCTTGGCAAAATACATGACATGCAGTTGTATACTCTTCACATGATTGTGGCAATGACAATATATTCCAACCTTTGTGAATTCACTATTTTTGGGTGTATAAACTTGGAAAAGTATTAAAATACATGAAAATAATAATAATCGTTGGAAATACATTGCAAAAGATTAAAAAAAAAGGTCTGAGGCGTGCAAGCATTTTTGTTAAGGATAATTCCGCTCCTCAAAGTACGAACCTCGGTGTGTACGGCTTCAACGACTTTCCTCTCAAGATACAAGAGATCTTATTCTATACTCCGCACTAAATATTTGAAGGAACAGAACAACATTATGTGTATAACCCAGCAAAAAAAAAAAAAAAATGAAAGATATGAGAACATAGTGCATTTCAAAGATTGTGGTTTGAAATTTAATTTATATTTAAAAGAGAGAGAGAGAGCTGTTAGGAGACCGTTATAAATCAATTGGTAATCAAAAGGAGGACCATTATAAAATAATGAAGAGTTTATAAAGTAATAAATCAAAAGTTATAAAGTTGTTAGACTACTGTTATACGGTCGTTGTAAAACCGTTATAAAAATGATAACTTTAATGACGGTCATAATTTCTAATAAATATTTCAAAACTACTGAAATATCCAACATAAACCGCTAGTATTAGTCAATTCTCAAAAATATTTATATACACTTTCTTTAAGAGTATGACCACATGGTAGAACATGAGACATTCCACCTTAATATAAAATTGATATATCTAATATATCTCAAACTCAATCAGGTGTGCTACTTTGGTGGTTACAATTCAATTGAATCCTTGAGACTCTCTCATGCTAGGAACATAAATTTTGTGCCGCATATTTACCATATATACGTAATTTTAGACTTGAAGGCATGGGCAATTTTTCACTAAAATCATATGTCATGCCAATTACATTACTCCATTCATTGATACATGTTAAACCTTATATGTGTCATCAATGAACTTATACATGTATCATGAATCACACTCTATACATTTAGTATATGATAATATACATGTGAGCTATAATCGGTATGACCAAAACCTTAGAAAAATACAGGAAAAAATGCCAAAAAAAAAAAAAACCTAAATATACAAGTATATAGGGTTATGTATGCATTTTCACATCCTTAAAAGCATTAAACATGTAAATTGAATACACCACGTTGTAGAGCATCATGATATGAGAATGCTAGCACTAAGCACACTTTGAAAGGAGCCCACATGCGCCCTCACGTGCCACTCGAGTGTGCAGGTGTGTTCAGCGTGCTTAAACCAGCCTAGATCACTTGTCTAACCAATTTGACTGGTTTAGCCAATGTGATTGATCCAATCGGTTTGACCAATTCAGTCAATGGTCAACTAGGTTAGGTCCTAGGTCGAGTACCCATGATCAACTGAGTCAACCCACGTCGGCAGATTGTTGATGTTATCCCCGATGTCAACCCTAGCATGTGCAACGTGGGTGATGCACACTAATGCCACAGTCGCCACACATGTGGTGTCCCTTGGAGGCATGCAACCTATTGTTACGAAATCGCACGTCAATTCCAGAAAAATAACGCTCGCAAACAATTCACCAAGTAGAATATAATAATAAAAGAACAGAATCAGAACACGCCAGAAAATTTGTTAACGAAGTTCACCCAAACTTGGGCTACGTCTCCGCGCAGAGGCACTCTGCGAATCCACTAGACTTCGAAAAAAGTTGGAATATAACGATGATCTTCTCTCAAGATCAGGGCACAAAGAGATTGAGAACCCTCATAAAGAAAAAAAATTCACTTTTTTCTTCTCTCTTTTTCTTGCCTCTCTATTTTCTTTTTCAGCATCTTGACGGCCGGCGTCTTGCCATCGCTAATATAAAGGTATCACTTTTAACCTAAAAGCAAATCTGATAGAAAAGACAAAAAAGCCCCTAAAAATATTTGGCTTCATCTATAACAATCTCCCACTTGAAGACAAATATACTCAAGCACCAAGCAACTTTGCATCCATCTTCTTCAAAAAACTAGTAGTTTAAACACTTGTGCCTCTACGATACTCCTCATCAATCAACATGGAGTAATGGTAGTAGTACAGAAAATATGCTTCTCTCAGTCTACTACCTTGGTCAACACGCCAGCTGGATTCTTCGAGCCATCAATCTTTTGTAACTTTAACTCATTATCTTTCAATGCTGATCTAATAAAGTGATAATGCTTCTTGATATGTCTAGTCCTTGAGTGATAAGCTGCATTCTTTGCTAAGTGCACTGCACTTTGACTATCACTCCACAGTGTACTGACTAGCTGTTTTCGATTTAGCTCTTCCATATAATCTTGTAACCACATGATTTCCTTGGAGGCTTATGTGATCGCCACGTATTCTGTCTTTGTCGTCGATAAAGCCACTACTTTTTGTAGTTGAGATACCCAACCCACTGCTATACCTGCAACTGTAAAGACATATCCAATGGTACTCTTACCACTATCTCGATCACCTGAATGATCTGCATCTACATAACCCTGCAACTTTAGAGATGTACCACCATAACAAAGTGAGTAATTGGAAGTACCTACTAGATATCTCAATATCCATTTCACTGCATTCCAATGCTCTCTGCTTGGGTTCTACATATATCAACTCACAACTCCCTTTGCTTGTGCAATATCTAGTCTCGTGCCTACCATGGCATACATCAAACTCCCCATTGCCGATGCATATGGAACTACCGCCATCTCATCTTTCAAAGCCCGAGTGCTCGGACACATACCCTTGGAAAGTTTGAAGTGACTTGCTAGAGGAGTTGCAACCGGTTTTGCATTGTCCATGTTAAATCTCTTTAACACCTTGTTCACATAGTCTTCCAACGACAGCCATAATTTCTTATTTTTCCTATCTTTGATGATTTTCATGCCTAAAATATTCTTGGCCTCTCCCAAGTCTTTCATAGCAAACTGTGATGATAACATCTTCTTCACTTCTATGATTCTCTTCATATTGAAACTAGCTACCAGCATGTTATCCATATATAAAGAGAGATACACAATGTCACCATCATTGTACTTGCAAAAATAAACACAGTGATCAGACTCACATTGTGCAAATCCTTTTTCTTTCATGAAACCATCAAATTTTATGTACTATTGTCGCGGAGCTTGTTTCAAGCCATACAAGCTTTTCTTCAAGCGACATACCATGTGCTCCTTACGTTTGACTTCAAAACCTTTAGGTTGTGCCATGTATACTTCATCATCAAAGTCACCGTGTAAAAACGCTGTTTTTACGTCTAACTGCTCAAGATGAAGATCCTCCACTGCAACTATACTCAGCAGAACCCTAATTGATGTCATTTTCACTACAGGTGAAAATATCTCTGAGTAGTCGATCCCTTCTTTTGAGAAAAGCCCTTGACTACAAGTCTCGCCTTGTATATAATACTACCATCTGCTTCATTCTTAATTCGGTACACCCATTTGTTTAATAAAGCTTTTTTACCTGTGGGCAACTTGGTCAACTCCTAAGTTTTGTTTTGAAGTAACGAGCTCATCTTGTCTTTCATAGCATACTCCCACTACAAGTGAGACATGTCTATCTTTGCCTCATCGTAAGTATTCGGTTCCCCTGAATCTGTATATAAGACATGGCTTAGATCAATATTAGCTGATGGATAAAAAATTACCTTTGGCTTTCTCACACGTGTAGACCTCCTCAAGATAGGTACTTCAGGGTCGTTAGTTCGCTCCAAATCACTGCGTTCCTCTTGAACTACCTCTTCATTGATAATAGGCTCATCTTGAACCTCTCTTTCAAGTGCACTTTGATCTATTGGAAACATCTTCACGGGAATTGTGTCTAATTCAACATATTCTGGTTCTACTACCTTCTCATGCTTTGTCTGACAATCCTTGTACATCTTTTATTCATGGAATACTACATTCCGACTGCGGATGACTTTGTTATTCTCATAATCCCAAAGCCTATAGCCATATTCGACGCCACCGTATTCGATAAAGACGCACTTTTGGGACTTAGCATCAAGCTTTTTCCTATCATCTCTGTGAATCAAAGCATATGCATTACAACCAAACACCTTTTGATGTGAATAATTAATCTTTTTACCTGACATCGCTCGTGTGGTATTTCTCCATCCAACGCACTAGATGAACTTCTATTGATAAGATAAACAGATGCATCAACTATGGCAGCCCATAAGTGTAGCGGGAGACCTGCGTGTAGCCTCATGCATCTCGCACATTCTAGAATAGTCATGTTCATCCTTTCAGCTACACCGTTCTCTTGAGGAGTTCTAGGAATAGTCTTTAACCCGTGTATGCCCTCTCGACTCGAATATTTTGCAAATTCCTTACTCGTGTATTCACCACCATTATCAGACTTCAGAGCTTTAATCTAATAACCTGTCTCTTTTTCTACCATGGTCTTCCACATTTTGAACATCCCGAATACTTCTGACTTTTCTCTAAGAGCATAGACCAAAGTCTTCATTGCTGCATCATCAATGAAAGTGACAAAATATCTTTTACCACTATAAGAGAGTTCCTGAGCAGGTCCCCATACATCTGTATGAACCAACTCTAGCTTCTGGCCTTTATTTTGTCGCCCATTCAATTGAAAACTAACAACCTTCTGTTTTCCATAAATGCAACTCTCACAAAAATCTAACTCAACTTTTTGCAAACCTGGAAGTAATTTCCTCGAGTGTAACTGCTTTATACCTTTTTCACCAAGATGTCCCAAACGATAATGCCAAGAGTAGACAAATTACCTATAGCCATTGTAGTTGCAACCATATCTCCTTGGAGAAGGTAAAGTGTACCTGTACGCTTTCCCTTTGCTACTACTCTCCGCATCCAAAAGTTATTACCAAACATTCTTGGTCAAGTTTACTGGTTGAAATCAGATTTTTCTTTAATTCCGGAATATGCATAGTTTCACACAAAACTAGACGTCCTCCACCTGAGATGTTCACAGTCACAGTTCCTTTCTCAACAATGGACACATGTGGCCGTTTCCCACAACCACTTGTCCGAAATCTCCACTAGCATAATCATCAAATATGTCTCTTTGCGAGGTGCAATGAAAAGAAGCACCAGAATCAATAAACAATTTATCTGTTGTCAAGTCAAACCCTACGAGACAAACACAAGTTATCTAACAAAGATTCATTGCTAACCACATTAGCTCCTTGATTGTCATTTTGCTGCTTCTTTTTGTAGGCTTCACACTGAAACCTCCGATGTCCGGTTTTGTGACAAAACCAACACTCATCTTTTGCAACCTGTCTCTTACCCCTTGATTGTGATCTGCCACACCCGCTGAATTTCCTCTACTTTTACTTCTTCCACGGTTCTCCACTGCGAGTGTTGTTGAAGATGTAGATGCCGAAAAATTATCTCCACCTGAGACTTTCCTTCGCATCTCTTCATCCATGATATTACTCACAGCATCATCAAGAGTTAAATCATCCTTCATGGTGCTCGAAATTCCCTGCACTGCGGTATTGTAGCTTTCTGGAAGAGAACATAACAATAATAAGGCTTGAAGCTTCATATCTAAATTTATGCATGTGGATTCCAATTGACCCGTGACCTACGTGAAACTATTAATATGCTCTGCCACAGAACCTCTATCAGATAACTTCATATTAACCAGTTTTTTCAGCAAAAATACTTGATTTGATGTGGACGGCTTCTCATAAATATTCGTTAGAATATCCATGGCTTCTTTTGCAGTTTTTGCTTTCGCGATGTGGTACCATGTCTTTTTCGTCAACCTTAGACAAATCGCACCTAATGCCTTTCGATCTAGAATTTTCCATCCGGCTTCTGCTATCGGATCCACTTCCACCATCTCGGGTTTTCAACCCTCAAGTGGTGCATATAGATCTTTTTGATAAAGATAATCCTCGATTTGTAGTTTCCACCATCCGAAATCCTGCCTGCCCATCGAACTTATCAATTTTGATTTTACCTTTTGCCATAATGTTTGCTTTCAATCGAACATCACCGAAAAACCCTCGATGTTCTCGATTAGCCAACCCAGGCTCTGATACCAGTTGTTACAAAATCGCACGTCGATTCCAGAAAAATAACGCTCGCAAACAATTCACCAAGCAAAATGTAATAATAAAAGAACAGAATTAGAAGAACATGCCAGAAAATTTGTTAACGAAGTTCATCCAAACCTGGGCTACGTCTCCGCACAGAGGCACTCTGCCAATCCACTAGACTTCGAAAAAAGTTGGAATACAACGATGATTTTCTCTCAAGATCAGGTCACAAAGAGATTGAGAACCCTCATAAAGAAAAAAACTCACTTTTTTCTTCTCTCTTTTTCTTGCCTCTCTATTTTCTTTTTTAGCGTCTTGACGGCCAGCATCTTGCCATCGCTAATATAAATGTATCATTTTTAACCCAAAAGCAAATATGATAGAAAAGACAAAAAAGCCCCTAAAAATATTTGGCTTCATCTATAACACCTATCAAAGTTCTTGTCTCAACGAGACCTATCCTTTATATGATCAAAATCAATTCTCATCAGACAATAATTCCAAAATCAGGGCAAATTCGAAGGTTCTAGCCCTAGATTATGGCAGCCGTGATACCACATGTAAGCTGCGAAAACAACACCCAAAATCCATAAAAAGAAAACTAGAACACAGTAATGGAGAAAAAGAGACTTGTGCACATGATTTGAAATCCATCGTTTTTTATCTGGAATAGTAACAATTCAGAATTCAAGTGTTTCTCCTCTACGCCCTTTGTAACACCAGCTCAATGAAACTACCCTCACAAACTACGTTCTGTAATTGCTCCTTATGTAAAGTTACTTATGCATCCGGGTTAAAGGAGAGACTTGAGTATTATTTATAGAATTTTTAGCAAAAGACCCTCTCATCACAGGTTAGACTAATTACGAATTTTTATATCTTACATTTTTAGACTAACCTCATAAAATGGTAAATTTCAATTTCAATTAATTTAACCCTCCTAAGAAAAACTCTTACATAATCAGATTGTTTGATTATGATAACCTCTCATCAAGAAACAATTTCTCAGAAGTACAATTTGGAGTACATATTGCTGGTTTTTCTATTCAGCTTATTGAAATCTGAAATAGTTACCAGCAAATTTGTGTGGTGTAAGAGTAGAAAATAATATTTGACCAAAAAACAGAAAGAGAGAGAAAAAAAAGAAAGAAATCAACTGTGGTTGTTGGTATTATACATGCAGGTACTTCAATAGAACAAGGAATAGCGTTCCTGCTGATGCTGGTATCCCTCATTGTCGCGTGTCTCGTCCATTGATGTCGTTTGTCGGTGCCACCTCACGACGTCAAAATCCACCGTTCGTTCTGAAACAGTTTCTCCAGACGGAAGGTCGATCTACCGGTTGACATCGCAATTTGCAAAATACGATGGTACGGCAGTTTAAATGTGATAGCTGCCACATAATGAAAGTTTTGACAATGATAAAGGAAGGTCCCTTCTCGTTAATCCGAGCTTAGTTTTTATAGACCGGCAAATTATACATATTGCAGTAGCCTGTAGGGATTGCCGCCTTGTGCGGCGTTGGTATGTTGAGTTGAGATCTTAGGTATTTACCTGAGATGATGAGATAGTCCCTCGACAATTGACCGGTGCATAAATGATAAAAGAGCATTGTCTTGCCCTTAGGAGTCTAGTTTATATAAGCTACATACTTCCGTCACTCTTAATTGATATCAATATGTTTCGATAATTGACAGATGGGCTGTATAATGAACAAAATATTCATACCTAATTCTCTGGGTACTTTTACTGTATCCTCCCGCTAAAGTGCAAGTTCCTTGAGGAATGCCGTCCAGATTCCAACCTTGCCGTTGAAAGGACAATTCGGAAAAATTACAAAAAATTTCTTAAACCTATTGTATTTATATCAATTCTGTCCTAAACTTTTTGACAATTTGTCAATTGAGTCGTTTAAGCGACTTTTGGCCATAAATTGTTGACATGAACGTTGATTGGCGTTGATATGGACAATTTTTGTAATTTTTAATTTTTTTTTGAATTTTTTCTTTTCTTTTTCTTGGGTTAATATCACGAAAAACCTTAAAATGGTATTACTTGTGACAAATTTACATTCCGTTAGTTTTCATGAAATTTTACCATCAAATTATTGAGTTGGATGACACGTGACAGTTGATGGGTGTACAAGTTGGGGTTTTATCCTTCATTTGTCACGAGATATATCGGCTTGTGATTTTTCATGGTATAAATCTAAAAAAGAGTAAATTTATCACAGATGTATCAGTTCAAGATTTTTTTATGAGAAAAAAATTAGTATGAAGTAAATTTGTCACATATGTATCAATTTGGGGTTTTTTTTGTGATATTAACCATTTTTTCCTTTTTTTTTTCATTGTGGTTGGCAACAAAGGTGAGCTATTACAGGTTCCATATAGGTTTCACTTGAAACTTCAAACTTACCCATTGAAACAGGTTCCTCATTTTTTGGAATTTGGAACTTATCTTACATGCCGTAGATTTTGGAACTTACCATATTGCAAGTTTTAGGATCTACTCAGGTTTCATCTATATTATTAGTTGAACGATTGCACTGAACTATTACCTTTAATGACCATCACTTACTGCTACAATTCATTGACCATAACTAATATTTAGACACATGAAAAATATGAATATTAATAAAGTAAAAGTCTTAATCTAAAATAAAAGCTCATAATAGTGCTTCCAGATTACATACACATCATTGAATGACATAGAATATTGTAGGATGGCACGAAGACATAGATCAAGAAAAATAGTAAAATTTGTTCTAAATTCTGGGTTACAGGTTCTAGATTCCTCTGTCGAAATAAGTTTCTCAATTTTTGGAACGTGAAACTTACCATGTATACCTTTGAACCCGTAATAGTACGGGTTCACACCAGTCAGCTTCTCAGGTTTCAGGTTCTACCTTGAAATCATGCTCACCCCTTGTGGCATCCAAAAATTTAGACGATCCCCGGATAGGTGACAGTCACCGAACTGTGGCATTGACATTGTTTACAGGCATTAATTTGTATTTGTTCATTTGAATTTATATTTTATTTTATTTTTAAACCGAAAGGACGGAATTCGGTCTTGTGTAAGAAATATGCGTGCAGAAATTTAAAGAATTAATTTTCTGAGGATGTTGAACGGCACGCAAGAATTTCGAGTGTATCCTTGTATATGAGGCAATTTAATTATGGGATATTAAAATTAATTTAGGTAGAAACCGAATGCTTAATAACTATATAAAAAAAAGAATTTTGGGCTTTATTTGAAGGACTCTTGGGCCCAAAATTTCGGGCCCAAGCAAGCCCAAAGAAACCCCATGGGTGTCGACCGGACCAAGAAGGGGAGGGGGAGTGCATGTCCTCCAACACTTGTCTTCAATTTTGCCTCCACTTGTTCTCTCCTTTTAGCCACTTGTCCATCTCACAAGAACACTTGTCACCTGCATGCAAAAATTGTGAATTAGTTAATCAAATGAAAGCAAAAAGCTTTCGGTTAGGGAGAGGGCAACCGAGAGAGAGGAGTGTTCGTGCGAGAGAAGGAGAGAAAGAGAGAAAGAGGAGGAAGAAGACCGGCCGCCGTGCATCTGCCTAGCTGCCGCCGTCGAGCCTGCCTTGCCCCGCCGTTGTGTTTGCTGTTATTTTCTTTGGATTTGAGGCAAGTAGAGTCCATTGATCTACCCTTTGCTTACTGTGATGTATGTGTGGTGAATGGTAAACTTCGGATGTGGTAGAGGTGAGGAATTTTCGATGTTTTGGGGAGAAGTGTCTTAGCTTAGCATTCTGTTTTCTAGAAAGACAGTCCGACCTTTGATGATTTCGTGAGCTGCATGTAATTTTCTAGTTGGAATCTCGCTTCGACTTCTTGATAAAAGTTGTAGAGGACTTCTTGTAGAGTAATATATCAAAATTTCAGAAGAAATGTACAAGTATAGACTGATGAAACTATTTTTCTTTGAAGGAGTTAGATCTGGAAATCGTAATGCTGACCTAGTGTGATTCTGTGAATTTTATAAAATTATTCGGTTGAAATTTGATCTTGTGTTCTTAATGAAAGTTGTATATGACATGTTGAGGAGTAATATAATAAAATTTGAGAGGAAACAGACGAGTTTAGGTTGGTGAAACAATTTTTATCCGAAATGGTTAGATCTGGAAATTGATGCCGAGAGTTAGAGATGGTTCTGGTGATTATATTTTTTAATCTATCATGAATTTGATTTCAAGTTCTTCACAAAACTTTTAATTCTAGGCTTTTTATATAACATATCAAAATTTCAGAATTTTCGGAGTTGTTTTGGGGTTTATACCGAATTTGTGAATGAAACTGTGCAAAGGCGAAGTTCTGAAATTTTAATGACTGTGATGCATGGACCGTACCGCTTTGTATGAAGCTCTTTTGATATGGTGTTCTTCATGAAATATTTTCCTCTAGATCTCGTTTATAACATATAAAATTTTCAGAATTTATGAAGACCGTTTACTAATTTTTCTAGAATTTTAACTAAAGGAGTGCATTCTGTTTTACCCGAATATTGCTGTATTTTCAAAAATAAATGAATTGCTCTATGAGATATTATGTTTTGAGTGGTTAATTATGCTACATATGTGGTGACATTTAGCATGGCAGATAACATCAAAAAGCTGGTTTAGACCTTTGACATTATTGCATCAAATGCCATGTTGAAAATGAGACATATATGTGAATATACATTGTGATAATGATGATACCGTCGGAGGTGTGAGCCGACGATGCCCGGGAGTCGGGATGCCCAAAGGTTCGAATGAGTTGATGCCCTTTGGATGCCTGGTTGTATTTTGAATACATGCCCAGAGAATTTTTCCCCAAGAGTTTCGAGATGCCCGGTGGTATATCGGTACGTAATTCCAGGGGATGCTTGGTGGTATTCGGTACGTAATTCTGGAAGGCAGGGGTAACCATTTTCATGGCGAGCCCCGGCGATTCCTCGTGATGCCAGGTGGGATGCGAGATGCCCGGAGGTGTGTGCCGGATGCCTGGAGGTGTGTGCTGGAGGCTCCTCGCGATGCCAGGTTGGGTGCGAGCGATAAATGAGGGATGCAAACACTGGTCCCTGGGAAGAAAAATGATGAGATCCTTTTGAAAGATAAAATTGGAAATTGAATCATGCGCATGGGTGTGTGCATATGGCATGATGCATGATCTGCTTATGAAAGTGAATTGATACTATGTGACATTGAGAATGCGATCATGAAGGCTTGAATGGATCTCATGGGGATATACACATGATTGTGTGGATGATATGAATCATGCGTATGTGTGTGCATATGGCATGGAAATAATCTCATGGAAATACAAACATGACCGCATGGTGGTATATGCGAGATGGCATGGTGATTTATGTATGATTGCATAGGGATGTATGCACGATTGCATAGTGATATATGCACGATTGCATGGTGATATATGCATGACTGCATGGAGATGTACGCTCGTTTGCATGGATGATATGTGCCTTATTTGTGATACCTTGATTGTTCTGTCTGATGCATTGTGTAGTTTGATGGATCTTTATTGCTGAGTGGTTGTACTCACCCCGTTTCGGGACTAACATTTCAGACTAGACAAGATACCTCTGCTACCACTGCCACCAGTAGATGGATCGAGTGGTTGGATATGACCGTGAGGAGGAGGATAGCAAAGGAAGGAACTTTTGGACGCCGACACTGGTCGATGGACCTTAAGTATACGACTGTTGTAAAAGATGTCGGTCATCTTTTGAAGTATAGCCGAGTATAGAAGACTACGGCATTTTGATGTACCGATGAATGATGTCCATCTGGTTTAAGTAAATAAAAGTGTTCGGCTTTTACCTATAAATGTTTAGTTGGTGTGCACTGTTTTCTGAATATAGGGAAGAGAGTTGTTGGATACGCTTCCGCCATATAAATTGCGCAGGGACCGATCTAAATGATATAAACCCCCAGCATTGATAGACCTTCGGGTCAGGCAAGAGAATGGTAATCGAACTGTGACGACCCTAACGGTTCGGGGGCCATCGAGGGGTGCCACACCCCTAGTCGGCAACCTTTGCCAACCATGACAACCTCATCTGTGGCCTAGCCAATTGTGAAGGCCTTGCCCAGATTTGGGCAAAGGCCACCTTGCCCACAACCTGCGAGGCTTGCTGGCTTTCGCCGGACAAAATGAAAGGAAAAAAGGAAAGAAAAATGAAAAATAAGAAAAAAAATTGTGACAATTGTCATCGTCGAGTTAGCCGTACCACGTAGGATAGTCAAATTCCACATCAACGATTAAGAAAGAAAAAAGAAATATAATAAAAAATATATATATTTTTAAATTATTCACGTTAACGTTGATCGTGCCATGTAAGATGACCAGTGCCCATGAAGAAAGTAGAAAGTAGGACAATAAAAAAAATTCAAATTTTTGAAGAAATTGTTCATGTCAGCATTGGCTATGCCGCGTAAGACGACAAGGGTACATGTCAGCAATTTGAGGTCGAAATTGGCTTGGAAGACTCAATTAGCAAATTGTGTAAGTGTTTAGGACTAATTTGGCTCAATTGAAAGGTTCATAACTAAATCGGTATAAGTGCAATAATTATAAAACTTTTTTTTTTTTGTAATTTTCTCTGAAAAGGCACAAGCATCCCATACCAATAACTCATTTCCAAGCAAAGAATGTCTAAGGAACTTGGTTAGTTTCAGGAAAGGAGAACGATATGTTCTTATGAATTCAATTGTTACCACCGTCACAACTTTTTACTACTTTGAAATCTGAATTTTTTGCAACACTCGCCTAAAATTTTAATCTTAGTAAATGCCAGTGGACATACTAAATGAGGTGGTGAGTTACAAGTTGAAATTAAAATAAGTGCGTCATATTTAACATCCACTAACAATTCGTCACATTACTTATATATCAACTTCGTATTCCTGTCTCGTCTTCAAGTCTAAACCTAGTGCGCCCCCTCTCACCTCCTCTCTTTTGGGCTAAAGCAAATCCTATCTTGATTGGCCTAGTAATTATTTAACCTATCAAGGGCGAAAGCACTGGATACTTTCTTGTCCCTCGGTCTGATAGGTTACCTATCAATGGCGAAAGCTCTCATTTAGATTGATTCTTGACCATGGCGATTGCTCTCCTTTAGATTGATTCTTGACCAAGCCAAATTCAGACCGAGGGACAAGAAAGTATCCGGTGCTTTCGCATATAAACACTTGCTAATGGCAAAACCACCGGATATTTAACCTATCAATCGCGAAAGCACTGGATAATAAAGCAAGCGTTTATATATGGACAAGTTGATAATGTGCGTATAAGCACAGGCTTCCATAGCAATAGAACGTAGCAAGAAGATGCGCTGGTCACATGCGGGAACTTAGCTACTTTTTTTTTTTTTCTTTTTTGGGTACATTAACGAGTTTTTATTTACAGAAACTATTAAAAACAGGATAGTCGTCTCTAATATAATCCTTTACCGGCTGCGACGGCTTTGCTATCTGTCCCCAATAAACACGCGCATGAGTAGACAGGCGGCAGGCCGTCGCGAACGCATATTAGGACAGGTATTCTGGCTTTGAGGGATGGTTTCGCTGGTCGCCGGTCATCATGACCGTCACAAGAAGTCCTTAGTTTATTCTGGTCAATAGGATGTGTTAGACGATTTGTTTTTTTATTACCAAGCTGAAGATATGCCCACGGTTTTTTCTTCTTGTAAACTGAGTCTTACAATTGTATGCCAATTTCTTCCCTTATTTTTCTGTTTAACAGTCAGGTGGTCTCCAAGCCAGATTTTGCACACTTTTACAAGCGACTTGCTCTTTATGCTTAACGTCCTTGCTATTTCAGGAACAAAATTATAACTGAAAGAGCAAGGCTAGGTATAAGTGTCACACCCCAACTCCTAGAAATATAGTGGAAATGACATGGCCATCCTCTTATTTGAAGACGCAGCCTCAGATTGCTATAGATGAAAGTTCGATCTACCAGTTGACATTGCGAAACGTAATTACATAATAGACTAAACACAACAAGACACAAAATGAAAGTTTTGACAATGAAAATACTGCAAAAATAAGTGGTTGAACAATTAAAGGAACGGAACAATGATATAAATCTGATATTCAATTTACATGGTTCGGTTAATGTGATTTACTTCCATTGAGAGAGCAGGCACGAGATTCTACCATAAATCGAGTGATACCATGGAGATACAACCATACTTGAGTAGGGTGCTTGCCCAACCCTAATTATATCATATAGTACTTTAGCTCTTATAATTTATTATGAAATAATCTCTCACTTAATCTTGCAGAGAAATATACAAATCTTACTTGCAAGGTTTAATGTACTTTTTCGTTAGGTCAAAAGATTTAATGTACTTCAAACACATAAATTCTTGGCGTAATCTTACGAAGAAAACCTCCACTGCAAGAACGGCACGAAGACTCGCTATTGCTTCACATCAACCCCGGCACACAAACATATACATTTATATATATGTGATGGCCACTCGAAGTGAAGTAGCCGACTTCAAGATGAAAACGTATGTTCAATGTACAAAATCCAAATTCGGTCAACGGTCAGCAAAGTCCAAGTTCAGACTCTCCATTTTTCATTCTCCTTGGCCGACTTCACATGGAGAACTAATTCGTCTGCATCCTTTTTTACTTTTTAATTTCCACACCCAAGAAGTCCATGTACTTCACTTTATTTAGGTCCAGTTTTTTTCGACAAACAGAAACTCGGAACATATTCTATGGACTGACAAATTATGTGTTGCGGTGAAGATTGCTGTCTTGTGTGGCATTGGTGTATTGAGTGGACGAGATCTTAGCTCTTTACCTAAGATGATAAGATAGGCCCTCGAAAATCAACCGGTCGATGAAATGGCGTGAGAGCATTGTCTTGCTCGTAGTGGTCTACTTTTATATAAGCTACGTACTTTCATCCCTGTTAATTGATTTCACTATATTTTGATAAGTGAATAGCCATCTGAAATAAAAAGCGACCAAGATGGGTTCTTTAGGAAAGAATCGAACAAAATGCTAAACATACTCCATCAGGTACTTTTACTACATTCTCCGGCTTAAGTGCAAAGAACCAAGAGTAATGACGTGCATATGTCAACCTTCCTGTCGGAAGGATAAAGTGAAAACCAAGATCATGGAAAGGTACAAGCATCCCATACTCATAACACATTTCCAAAGCAAAGATTGGCGGAAGAACATGGTTAGTTCGAGGAAAGAAAAAAAGATAGGCTCTTATGAATATAGCTGCATACCACTGTTCTAACTTTCTACAACTTTCGAAATCTGAAATATATGCAAGACTCACCTAAAATTTGAATCCTAGCTAGCATATGTAAGTATAGTCTCACCATACCTAGCAACTCTCTAAGTAGCATATGTATTTTAAGTATAGTCTGTTATTAATAATGTTTTTAAAAGGAAAATTCATATAAAAGTCTGAAATGGGACTATTTTCTCACAAAAGAGCTTGGAGTTGGCATTGTCTCAAATAAAACCTCGAACCGCCGAACGAGTGCGACTTTTGCAGCAATGGCAGAGGCATATCTAGTCTAGTGCCATGGTTGTTTTTCTTATTTTCCTTTTTTTTCTTTTTCTTTCTTCTTTTCTTTCTTTTTCTTGTTCCTCCCACTAGTCGACAACCAACCCTAGCCGGTTTCAGCCAGCCATTGTCTGACTTTCGCCACGTCTCCATCGAGGTCACCATCGATGAAGATGTCGAGAAATTACTCTACAACTAAGGCCTTGGCGTAATTAATGGTTTGTTTAGTAACGCTCCTGTTCCGGGGAATAATTTCTTTTTAGAAATAGTATTTTTCTATTTCTATTCCCCGTAACAATTTCTAAGTATAAGAACGTGTTTGGTAACTATACAAAATTTTTATTCTCGGAATGGAAAAAGAATATGAGTATGTTTTGTCAAATCCACAAAATTTCTATTTCTTTAAATTTTTTAAGATTTTTTTTCTTTTCTTATTCTTCCTTGCTAACGCTATCGACTACTGGCCGTCACCTAGTAGAGGCCGACGATGGTTGTTGGCCGGCGGTCGGCGGTGGGGGTTGTCTACCGATGGTTGGTTGGCGGGCGTAGTTGGCAAGTGATGGTAGAGGCGGTCGGGGTCGGTGGCTGGAGATCGACCGGGGGTGGTGGTAGCCGACGATGGTCGACAGCAGGGGCAGCGGCGAGGGGCGAGGGGCGGCAAGGAAGAAGAAAAGAAAAATAATTTATTTATAAGAATTGTTCATAGGAATAAGAATTTTTTTTTTACTTTTTTTTTGTTCCAAATCTATTTTCTAGCCACTTTTCTATTCGGGGAATAGAAAAATTAGTTGATGTTACCAAACGGATTTCTGTTCTTTTTTATTTTACTTTATTTCGGGGAGCAAAAGAACAGAAAAACAAAGGAACAGAAATGTTCCCAAACAGCTCATAACATCATGGACTTGAGGGCCCTGGCCGCGAGCTAAGAGCTAACTCTCGTGGCTCGTTTTAAGCTCTATATTTTGCTCTATATGATCGCGAAGGAATGCAATCTAGCTTCCAGTTTTGCTGCCAGAGAGCATTGGCATAATTTGGGAAAATGCTTGGCCAGGATCTCTTTTTGTTCCGGCCATCGAAGTGCTGAGAATTGTTGGCCTAGGTGTGAATTTGCTTGAGGGAGAAGATGAATTCATGTCTTCTTGCGCACATTGCCGTCTCAAAGCGGAGTACATCTTCAGCGTCCCTTTTCTCATCTTCGAATCCGAAATTTAGCAAAATCTGAATCTTGATTGGCTTATTAATTATTTAAGCTATCAACGACGAAAAGCACCGGATACTTTCTTGTCGCTCAGTCAATAAGGGCGTATATGATAAAATTTTTGCTTCTCTATTTCTTTGTTTTTCTGTTCCCTGGAATAAGTTTGGAATAGAAATTCATATGGTAATGCAATTTTTTTTTTAATTTCTGGAACGATTCCTATTTCAGAAATAAATTTAGAGTAAAAATCAGAAGTTAAAATTTTTAACTTTTCTATTTCTGAAAAAAAAAAGTGAGAAATGAAATCTCTTTTCATCGTTTGTTGATACGATTTTTAGTCGATGCTTTATTAAAAGGTAAAAAAAAATCAAAATTTGTGTTCTTGATCGCGATAAACTCCCATTTTTCAACCAAAAAATGTCATTTTTTATTTCTTTCTATTGCACATTGTTTTTAAATAATTTCTAGTTCATTTTCAAGAAAAATCCGAAAAGTCAAACGGTTGACTTTTTGGTTAAGCTTTTGACAAAAAGTTAACTCCGGGTCAAAATTTGGCTTTTTATCCAAAAAGATTTCATTTAACCTTAATTTTATCTTTATCAAATCAATTTCATAAAAATTCAAAGATTTGACCAAAAATCAACATTTTAAGAAAAATTAACTAAACGGTTGACTTTTGGTCAAACTTTTGACTCAAAAAATCGAAAAAATAAAAAATGCACAAAACCACCTTTTTTTTTTTTTTTTTTTTTTAGTGTCAATTTGATTTTTGTGTCAAAAATTTCACAAAATCCGATTAAGAACCTTGATTTCTGAATTTTTCAGTTTTAAGTTCTAAATAGACCAAAGATAAAATTACTTTTATTTTAGCCATAATTAGGCATGGTTCCTTCTTCGACATTTGGTTTAGGGAGTGTTTGAAATCTGCTTATGCATTCAATTTTACGATAAATGCGAATTGTCGTTTTGAGCCCTAATTAGGGGACCAAAATCGATCATTTATAACTTGTGAATGGACAATTGTTTTTCACTCATTTCCTTAAGATAAGTCCAAATTTGAAATTGATTTTGAGAAATTCACACCAGAACTTATTAATTTGAGGAATTTGATCCCCTCGAGCATAAGAAAATCAAGCAATTAAGCTTTAATCATCAAAATTCGAACTGACCCATTCATGGCTATGGTTTAATTTCATAATTCTAGATCCAATTTTGATATTAGGCCTAGATTCATTTTTGACGTAAGCCCGAGCGCTTCAATTTAAGGTCAATTTAAGGGTGATAAGTGATCTTGCATATGAGTAATTTATTAGATAAGGCAATTATGACATTAATTGAACTCAATTTTGGTTAACTTGTAATTTTGTCCGTTGAATTGTAAATTTGACCATTTTAGCCATTTAAGCCCAATTTAAAGCATCTATGGTTTTGGCTCGTTGTCTTTCATGATAAACATTTAATTAAGTCAATGAAAGACTCATCGATCACATTCATAAGGTTTGATTAGTTTAATTGTATCTTAATTGGCCAATTTCTTCTTACATTGGGTAAAATTCCTTTTCAATTTGATCATTTATGGACCAAATTGCATAAATTTTGGAGCCACATGGGTCCCAAGTAGGTGAAATAGTAAACCTAGACCAAACCGGTCAAGAACTGGTCAAAATCCGGTCGAATGGACCAAACTAGTCCGACCGATCGATCGATCGCGACGGAGGTGATTGGTTCAGCCCCTTGCAGTCGGTTCTTGACCTCCGCGTGACCGATTTTGGAATCCTCTTAATGTCAATTTCACTTCGAACCTTTAATTTCTCAAAAATTTTACAAATTGTTCCTTGAATTTCATCAAATTGAAAATTAACCCATAATTAGACATTTTGATACAATTCTCAATTTTGACTCAAGTTTTTGCAAATCAAATCTATTAGATCAATTACCTAACACCTTTAGATCATGTTAGAGCCTTCGAAATCAATTTTTGACTATCGATCGAACCGCGGCCGAAATCCCTTTATTTGGGGGAGTATATAAGTCCAATTTTCCCTCCATTTTAGGGGACCTTCATTTTGGGCATGAAATTCTCTCTCTCCAGTTCTTTCTCTCTCACTTCTCTCTTAAGTTTCCCGCTCAAATCCTCTCTCTCTCTCTCTCTCTCTCAAGCCGGTTGGATTTCTCTTCGACGAGATCGGATCGCTGCCGGTTTAAGCCCCTGCTAGCGGTCTTCATCACCACACCATTGTTTCCAACTTTCTTATCCTCTCCACAAGGCTGATCAAAGCATTAGCTAGTTCCAACGGCCTCTGCAATTATCTACTCGGGACAGATCTCCACCACCGGCGGTCAAACTGATGATCCAAGCCGAACTGTTCCATAGCTGAACCTGACGGTCCAGCGGCTTGCTAGTGCTCCGAAGCCTACCGATTAGCCTCACCTGCTTGTCCACGAAGTTCTGGTGTCTGGAATATGTTTGAACGAAGATCGAAAGGACTCCGATCGAAGCGATCTTCATAATATCTTCAAATCGGTCTAAATCGGATTGGCCTCTCCAACTGCCTAAACCGGTGATTAGCCGCTGTCCAAATACCAAGCCGTCATTCTCGATCTTTCCCTAAGCCTGTCAATCACTTGATTATGGTTTAGTCCTCGTCGATCGGGTCATCGAAAGAACACTGCTGACTCAATCTCCTTCGGCGGCATAAAAAATTGGTCTAGTTCTGGACTGGTTGTGTTTTCTCTTACTGCAAGTGATTCAGCCGGCCTCGTGGCGAATTGTGGCAATTCGATCATGATTCTAAGGATTAAGGATTAATTCGAAGGATTTGATTTGATTGATCGCAATCAAAATCAACAAAAACCGTATCAAAAGGTAATTTCTCGGTCTTGAACCTCGTGAAGCGAGGCCAGATTAGCTTGTTGGGGCTAGGGTTCAATTTTAAGTAAATAAATGATGATTAAATATTAGATGATGAATTTGGAAGATGATTTATTGCAATTGATTGTTTTTAAATGATGAACTTGAATGATTGTTGTTGATTTAGTTTGAATCTGTAATTTCGTAACTATAGGACTCATATGACGATTTGGCCAAAATGAGGTCCGAAATGACTTTGTTTCAATTTTAATTCATTTAGGCTTAGATAATACACATCATAGGCTTTGAGTCAATAAATTGTATGCCCCAATCGAGCATCGTTTGACCCTCGAAAGACATTTCCATAGATGAGTGATTCTGCAGTAATTTAAGTGAATTACAGTTTTGTATCAGCTCCGAAATGTGATTTTACTATTTTTGTGTAGCATTCTGTGATGATTTCTAGATAATATTGCCTTAGGATTTTTGTTCCAAATTGTCTTGTGCATGGTCTGTAATTTTTTCGTGATTTTTGGATGTGTTTAATTAGGTCGAATCTACTTAGATCCAAGCCTAGGTCACTCGTTCCGTATTGATATTTGATTTCGTCATTTTTGTATTGATTTATGTCTTGATTTCTAGAAGAACTTTCCTCATGAAAGTTGCTCGTATTAGTTTGAAGCATGTTCTGTAATTTTTTTTTTTGAATTTTTAGACATGATTGACTAGGTCAAAATCACTTAGATCGGAACATAAGACAGTCTGACCTGCATTGCTCTGAATTATGTTTTGGTAAAATTGAGTCCAAAAATGAGCTTGTTTGGTCTCAAATTCTTCATGAAAGTTAAAATACATATTGGATATGTTCAATTGATACATGCTTTGCAAAGTTTTAATGTTGGCAAGTGAGTCAATTGCATGAATTTATGTGAAAATATGTTGCAGCATTACATAGATTAGAAATGCATCTCTGTTTTGTCATTTTTGCCATTGCTCATGCGATCACATTTGGGTTTCGAATTCTCAATGAGAAATGTTCATCATTACAGGCTCTGTATGTAGGATTTTTTTGTAGGATTTTTGTATGTTTTGAGATGGCCGAAATCATTCTCGTTCTGTGAAGTTAATGCTGAAATGAAATCTTGCTGCAATGAAATCTTGTTGCATATGCATCTTACCATGCTTGTTTGGGCCTTTTAGGGACCAAATTTTGCAATAATGCCTTCTTGACATTTAAATTACATATTACAAGGTTTGGGTACATATGCACGTCATTACATTTGAGTGTCATTTTGCATGTTAAATTTGTCCCGCAAGAGTGCATGTTCACCTGGAAACCCCCAAGCATTTCATCATGAATCTCGAGTCATCTTGTATTGTCAACGAATTGTATGACATCTTCTCATGCCGACTTATGATTAGATGATCACCCCAATTATTTGTCGCATCCAATTTTATGTCGCATGTGATTTTTGTTAATGCTATTTGTGCATTATTTGAATGGTTTTGAAATTTATTAATGTATGTTTGTGTTCTGATTTTTAGTTACTAACATGCGTACCTTTAGAGATCTTGACATTAAGGTACCAAATTGACCTAATTTGGACTCGACCCCTACTAGGAAATCGTAAGGCACACTTAGAGGTTTCCATTACCACTGATTTCATGTACATTGCTCATTGTTAGGGGCACTTTCCATTTTTTAAGAAACTAGATCAGAATCTGGACATGTGATCAAATTCTGACCCATATTCTAATCCTTGTCTGGACAGACCTTTGATATTTTTGTTCCATTTTTTCTATAAGAATTCTGTTGACACCTAAATTTTCCCATTTTCATTTATGATTTAATTGTGTACGGAATTAGGAATTAGTAGTTTAAAAAAAACAAAAAAAAAACAAAAAAAAAAAGAGAAAAAGAAAATGTGGAAGGGGCCGGGCCGGATCTCGCCCTGGCCCGGCCCATCCGCCTTCTCCCTCCTCCATCTTCGGAAACCCTAGCAACCGAAAAAAGGAGGGGAGTTCAAAAAAGAATGAAGCAGAACAGAGGCAAAAGGACACGAAACAAAAAAAAAGAACAACACAGAGAAAAACCTAAGGGAGAGAGAGAGAGAGAAGGGAGGAGAGAGAGAGAGAGAGAGATGAAGCGGCGGACGCGCCACCGCGCCGCCGGCGGCAGCGGCGCTCGACCGACGCCGACCCCGCCGCCGCTCGACTCAGCAGCCCCCTCTCTGAGCGACGCCTCCTCGCGCGGACCCTCCGAATGCGCCCAACGCCCGACGACCACACTTGCCTCTCCGTCGCACCGTCGCACTCGCGCCACCGCCGCGCCCCGCCTCAACGCCAGAAGCCGTCGCTCCTGCGCCTGTTGCATCCGCGACGACTTGCCGCGCTCTGCTCGCGAACCGACATCACCCGCCGCTGCTGCTCCCGACACCGAACCGGCGGAGACAAACCAGATCACGGGAGTAGATCGAACTTCACCGCACCACCGGGCCGCCGCCGCCGCCGTCCAGCTCTAGATGTCGTCTAAAGCCCCTCGCGCAGCCGGTGCCATCGCTCACCCGTCGCCGCCCTCAACCCGACGCCGTGCGAGCTGCCTCGCCGATCCACGCGCGAGCGAGCCCCACCAGCCCTCACCACGCGGCTGCCGCTCTTGGCCGCGTCTGCTGCCCGATCACCGCCGTGCCGACGCCGCCGCCCGTAGTACCGCCGTTGTTGCTGTCCGAATCACCTTCGCTGCCGCCACCAATGCGCCAAGAAATCCTAGGGTTTCGGCCAAAGGAACGGGTCGGACACGGGTCGCGAACCGAGTAGGGTTTTACGAGCTATTTGGGTCGGTTTTGGGCTTTTGGGCTTTTAGGGATTTTTGGATTTGTGAGTTTGGGCTAACTTAGGTAGTGAGCTTCTTTTTTTTTTTTTAAATAGAAAATATTAGACTAGATTGGGCCCGCTGGTTGGGCCCAATTCGAGCCAAGGAAAGGCCCGACCAAGTTGGGCCTTGCCTTCCAAGCGAGTTCGATTGACGGCCCACCCCATTTGGACCCGATTTGGGCCGAAATCGGGTCTGGTCAGACCCGACCCAACCCGATTCGGCCCAAAAAAATTATTATTTTTTATTTTATTTTTAAAAATTTTAAAATTTAAAAATTTAAAAATTTCGAAAATTAAAAAAATGTGGGACTTGGTTAGGAATTGCTGTGTATTTCATTTTTAGTGTAATTAGACCTTTATTTGCTTGTATATTGATTATATTGTATGTTTAATTTACCTATTTAATTATGTTTGCATTCGCTTAGTGGCATGTGTTAATTTCACTGCAATTAGGATCTTGGTAGCTATGATTATAACTTTATCGATTGTGCACCCATATGATCACCTTACATGTTAGTGGATGTGTGTGTAAAAAAAAATTTAAAAAAATTTAAAAAAAATTGGAAAATTAAAAAATGTGGGGTTTGGTTAGGAATTGCCATGTATTGCCTTTTAGTGTAATCAAGTCCCCGACCCTAGATTCTCTGGTTGCGTAGGAAGTGTGGCACACTCCCGTGCCTAACTTGGTTTCTAGCCGACCCCAATAGGCTAGTGGCGACTCCTTTTTGTGCAAAATTTCTTAAGAATATCCCAATGTCACACGGGGTATGGGCTTGGGAGAGCTCGCACCTAATCATGAGCCCTAGGCCCATCCTTTAGGCAATACCCCTAGACTTATTCCCTCCCCCCGAGGGTAGGTCGCGACAAATTCCATACTCGACCTCTTAATGAAACTTGCTTGTCAACATGTTGGTTATATTGTGTGGAAAGTTGGTGATTTTTAGACTTGTTTTGATAGGATAAATCCTTGTGATGTTGGCTGAGTGTCTTGCTATTTTGACAATTTTCTGACATGCTATTGCTTGTTGTTTGATTTTTATAAAATCATGTGTAGCTCCATTAGGAAAGTTTTCTTCATACAAAAGTTATTTATTATCCTGTCGTGCATGTTAGGGAATTGTGTCATCGCCAAATTGTCATTAGACATTGCCCAATTTTGTTGTTTTTACATGCTTGTTCTGAAATTTCCATATATAAACTTGATTGTGATTGTTTAGGTAAATTTCTTAGGTTAGTTTGTGCATGAACTTTGATCATTCTATCTTTATAAAAGTTTCTTAAAGCACCTCGATAATCATTGTTAAATGATTTTCAACGAATCGTCTTTTCAAATCAAATTTAAAAATGATTTGGTACATGTGATGTTTCCCAAAAATAATTTGTTAAAAACTTCTTTTCCAAAAGCTCGATTTGGCTTAAGGAAAGTCATCGTTTGGAGTATATTCAAAATGCCTACGACGCTTGTGAGTGCATTTATGCGAGTCCCGAGCTAGCCTTGGCAATTAAATGTGATTCATAGCTTAGATATTCTTTAATCCGAAATCTTTTCAAATTTTTTCTTAAATTCTTATTTGACAATTGTGAATGTCATGATTTGAATTGTATTCAAAATTCATGTGACGCTTGTGAGTGCATTTATGTGAGCCCCGAGACTAGCCTTGACAATTGAATGCCTTTCATAGCCGACACATCTCTTTGTCTCAAAACCTTTTTATAAATATGTCTTTGAAACATCACATGTACCTCTTGCATATAATCACACCATTCATTAGAAACGTCTATGTTTGTGATTGGCGCATGCTCTTGGTAATAAGTGACCCGCCGGCGGTTCACTTTCTTGATTGATTGGTTGAGAAACAAGGTCCAAAAGACATGCATACATGTTTAATTGCCGCAAAAATGCATGTGATTTTTAGATGTATGATAGGGTCAATGCATGATATCGAGAGAAATCTTGGGATCATATAGACTGTTTCATTAGGGACTTATAAGTATTATTGGCCTTATGAGAACACAATTGGTTAATAATGGTTGTAAGTCATAAAATGAATCAGGTAGGGATTTTAGAGGGACCTGTGCATGAAAGACAAAGGCCGAACTTGAGATCCAAATCTGATTTGTAAATTGAATTTCTTTGAGAATTGACCTTGGCATGGTGTCGTGTTTTTGATTATTTTGACGTGTATGCTTGTTTCTTTCCATTGTATGTACCTAGTTATATAATTTTTTAGTCTAGGTTATTAGGATTTTGAGGATGGAGAAGACATGAAGACGGTAGCGGTCAATATCCATTCTGACCATAATCATATACTATTAATTTCTCCGACATATGTCTGGAGTTCTCATCGTCTGTATAAAAGCCCGACGAGTTGCAGGTTCTCTTTTTCTCTTATCCATTTCAATTGTGTTTCCTTTTTATATTTTCTAGGATTGCATGGTAGATTTACCGTTTTCCTTGATTGTTTACTTTATGTCTCGCAATTTTCAATTCAATTGGGTGTTTCCTTTTCATTTTTTTTTTTTTTTAGAAATAGAATAGTATGAAAATGACCAATCATGAATGATCGCTTAGTTTAGGACTAACGATTCTGAAAATGTAAGAAAAAATGCATGGATACATTAGGTAAACACAACATATTGTTTAGGTACCGAAAGGGCTCTAAAAGAAATAATGACGTAACCCAAGTCCCTGGACCTAAATATCTGGTTGCGTAGTAATCGAGGGAACACTTCCGACTCTTGATTGGATTTCTAGTCGACCCCCAAAAATAAGGCTAGTGGTAATTTCCGTTTTATTTTTAGGTTATCCTAAACAATTAGACCGTATAAATAAACCTGTTGCGCGGGGTACGGGTCTTGATAGGACCCACCATGGTCTAGTATGCCAATACGTGAAAAATTCCTAATGGGTGAAGTGACACCATCCTTAGGAAAGAATACTAGAGGTAGGACTACCATGGTAAAAGTACCTTTTCATCCGATATTCACATCCGACCTCCTCTCTTGAGGTGTGTCGCTCGTGTGGATACGGGTTGCGACACTTCGCTGTCACACAGGGTATGAATTTGAGAGAACTCGTGATCTTGTAAAGGGAACTTACAAGAGATTTGTCCAGGGGATGAGGTGATGACATCCCTGTGGTTGAGGACCGTGAAGGAACTTTTATGGTCAAGTACCCTTAATTCTGACTTTTCCCCCTTCTTTTTCTTGCTAGAGGGATTGAGGGCAGCGAGATCGGGTCGCGACATTGTTTACTCTCATCATTGCTTGTTACCCACCTGGTGCCCGTCGCCATTCGTTGGATGCCCACCACCCATCGCCCATCACCCGCCGTTCGCTGCCACCTCCCTTGGAAATAAAAATTTTATTCTGTTATAAAAAGGATTTTTGTTCCAAAAACAGAAATTTTGAGTCATTATCAAACGTGTTTCTTTGCTCAAAAATTCGTCTAGAGAGAATCAATTTCTGGCTAGAAATTGATTTTTGTTCTAGAAATTTTGTCACATGCACCTTAAAGAATCAAAGGAAAAGAAGAGGCAAACCATTAGAAGAAAAGCATAGAAAAACAATGAAGAAAATGTCGAACAACAAAACAAAGAGCAAGCACCCCTAACCATCTTACATGGTAACATTTATACCATGCAATATCTAATACTTGCTAATGACAAAATATCGATAGGAGCACGTCATTTGACATGCAAAATGATGTAATATTCTCTTTGAGAAAGTGTTTTTATGGACAAGTCGATGATGCGTGGAGAAGCACGGGCTTCGCTTCTTCTGCAAGCACGTTGGAGTATAGCTGATATATGAGGCGAAATTAAATTATAAAGTCCGTAAAATTGTGCATTGTAAATTCGAAAATTTTTAAACTTTGAGTATCTCCATGAATTTGAAGGCCGAATCCTTAATTGTAGAAATTTGGAGGAAAAGTAATGATTTTTTTATATTGATTTTTGTATTCTATTTTAGATAAGATAAGCCAACGAATGTTCTTATGCGGTTGCTATAGATTATAGAAAGAAGATACGCTAATCACCTGCGGAAATTTAACTATCTACTAATTTCCTGTAGATACGATAAATTGATGGTTCTTATTTTTTGCTTGAAGTGAGAAGCTTCGCAGGGGTTCCCCCTCCTTTAAGATGAACACTTGACAGAAAGCTATTGGCATGATTTCGATTGTTCAATTTGTTGATCAAGTATTTTCATCCAATGCTTGTCTGATTTGTCATTATTCAAGCTATTGCGCCTGAACAAGATTAAATTTTTTAAGATAGGCGGAATTACATTTAAAAATTAAATTCGTTTTTTTTGGTGGGTTAAAAAAGTGAATTCTTGATGGGCTTTTTTTTTTTGGTTATCTCTGCAGCTCCTAATCCGACCAACAACGATCGAATTAATTATTTTCACGCGTGAGAGCAAAGAAGGAATACTAAGATGGATGTGTAAAACTATTATATTAAGGGACCCTAGATTTTTTTTTCCTTCTTTTGGTCAGAGACAACATAGATTTCACGAGCGCGACTAGTTTTATTTTTTATCATAATTATTCTGACCGAGACTTTCTCCCCTTCTCACGGTCAAGCAAAGAATTTTTTTGTTTTGGGTCGAGTCAAGCAAAGAATTTTTTTTTTTTTTTTTTTTTTTTTTTGGGGGATCAGAAGTCACGCAAAGAATTTACAAAGCTTGTGGTAGACAACAGAGGCCATACCAGAAAAAGCATAGGAAAATGAAGAATATATATAGAGAGGGACTAAGATGTCCCCACAAGCTAATTCAATCCAAGCAAACAAGCCGACACACACACGACCTTGCTTGAAACAGATACATTGAACACCCATGGCTGATTCCGCCACGAGAAGCTACACGATGGCCATCGAAGTCGCCACCGAGATCGTGTCACAGAAACTAGATATCCTTCTCTCTCGCCCGGAGTTGGTTGGGTGCTTTCCGATGAAAACCCTTGTGAAGGACGCCAACGCAAACCTGGCCACGATCCAAAAATTCTTTTCCAGTAAAGGCAGACCGTCCAAGAGCGATGAGTGGGCGGAGCGGCTCCTCCGAGTCCTGTACCACGCTGAGGAATTTATCGACAAGTTCCACCTCAAAGTGGCCCGCGGGAGGCACGAGGTCCTGCACGCTGCCATGAGGCCGCTCGCCACGCTCGTCCACAAGTGCATGCTGTTGAGGGACATGTCCAATCTGGTGAAGGCCATGAAGGAGTTGTGTCAAGATCAGTACTTGCCAGACAAGGAGGAGGCCGGGGGCGAGATGAAAAAGGAACCTGCTAGTGCTCCGTGGGAAGGCCAAAAATTAGCAAGACTCACTAATTTCTGGGACCGGCAAGCGTCGATGAACTTTTTATGTCACGAGACCAAGAAAGAAGACATAAAGAAGTGGATTAAGACGGAGAGTAAGGGCGTCCATGCGATTTCGATCTGGGGCGAGCAAGGCGCAGGCAAGACGTTCCTTGCGAGATGGGTCTACAGCGAAGCAATGAGCCTGGGCTTCGATACGCGAGTTTGGGTCCACATCCCGGCCGTCAACGACCAGCGGGAGTTCCTGTTCGAGATACTGAAGCAAGTGGACAAGGTAGCAAGGGGCGCGATGGATTTCGACGAGATAACGAACATGCTGAGCCAGAAATTGGCCGAGGAGAACAGGTTCCTCATAGTGTTGGATGAAGTGCGCCCGTCTGACGAGGAACTCTTAGAAGGGTTGGGGTCGATCTTCCAGCCGATAGCTTCGCAGGGCCACGTAATTACCACAACTCAAGACTCTGACATGGCCAGCAGAACGAACACGTACTCGCAAGGGCCGATAGAGCTAAAACAATTGGACACGAAAGAAAGCCGGACGATGCTTGCTATGAAGTTACATAGAGGACCCCAACATCCGAGCTGCATGCATGGGGAGGATAATTTCCCAAACCAGATTCCTCCCTTGCCTCTTTGTATATCCTTACTCGGTGGGTTACTGTCGTATGATCGAGAGCACACAGCATTGGCCATTAATAAATCTAAGACGTCAGTATCAGATCTACTAGAATTGAGTTACCATAGACTGCCGGTCCATCTAAAACCGTGTTTCATCTACATGGCTTTGTTCCCCGTAGCATCTCCAATTCCGACGAGAAGGCTAGTGAAGCTGTGGTTGGCTGAAGGCTTATTGAATTCACATTGTTGCAACAGAGAAAC
Organism: Eucalyptus curtisii; assembly: GCA_017140595.1. Taxonomy (NCBI): domain Eukaryota; kingdom Viridiplantae; phylum Streptophyta; class Magnoliopsida; order Myrtales; family Myrtaceae; genus Eucalyptus; species Eucalyptus curtisii. The sequence continues at coordinate 31,715,989 of CM029503.1, read as the reverse complement.
GGAAACAACTCCCGAGGAAGTGGGAGAGACTTTCATTCTGGAGCTCGCGGATAGAAACGTGATCGATGTGGTGAGCTGGAGGGCGGATGGATCCCCCAAAGCTTGCCAAATGCTCACCTCTTTGTATCACTTGATCTGCAGAGGCGTGGTTAGCAGGGGGTTCCTCCACATACATAACGCTGGCAAGTCCAGAGGCAGGAATGAGCTCAACCCGACCGGCCACGAACAACAGCCGCCTGACGCATATCCAGACAAGACCAACGTCCGGTGGCTTGCGGAGCACACGAAAATAGTCAGTGGCGGCCACGACAGCAGCCTACCCAATTTGAAGCTCAGCCAGGTCCGCTCGTTTCTGTCGTTCTACCTAAGGAGAGGCATGCTTACCGAGGACATCAGCACATTCCTTGGGAACATGACCTCCAAGGGGGACTATAGCTTGCTCAGGGTGCTTGACTTGGAGGGTGTGTATAAGCCATCCTTGCAAGGTAGGCTTCGCAATCTGCTGCTCCTAAGGTACCTAGGATTGAGATCCACGGCGTTGGACTCGATCCCAAGTGAGGTTGCGGATCTGCAATATCTCGAGACTCTTGACATAAAGCACACTCACATCACTTCCCTGCCTAGTTCCTTGTGGAAGGCGAGGAACTTGAGGCACCTGCATCTCAACTGGTTCTACGTCGACTTGAAGAAGATCATCAAGGTTTGTGGCGACAGTGTTATGGCATTGACTAAACTCCAAACCTTAAGCGGACTGGTTACCGGTGAAGTGAAGGAGAACTCGATGACGGGCCACATGAACAGCTTGACCACGCTCAAGCTTTTCTTGCAATACCCGGATAAGGATACCCCGGGCGCCGCAGGAATAGCCGATTGGATTAGCTTCAAGCTCACCAATCTCCAGTCATTGACCTTTGGGGTGATCCAAGAAGAAGCCACCAAAGAAGCCCAGCCCGAGACCCAGACCGCGGCCCAGCCCCTAGCCCATTCCGTGGCCCAGAAAGAAGGCGAGCCTGAGTCTGCGAAAGAAGACAAGCCTGCGGCATCGCAGATGGGCCTGCTACCGGGATTGGCGTTAGCTAAACATCACGAACTGTTCGAGCTTTACTTGCTGGGCCAGCTCAACAAACCCATCTGGACACGGCTCTTGCCCAGCTCGCTCCGGGTTCTGACCCTGTCAGGTTCGAAGGTGGAAACCGACATGATGCCCGAGTTGGGTGGTTTCCTGAAGAACCTGAGGACACTCGGGCTCTTGGCCAACTCTTTCCAGTGCGAAAGCATGTGCTTCCCCAACGATGGGTTTCCGAGCCTCAAGATCTTGAAGATTTGGAAGCTGCCTCAGCTTAATAAGGTGACTATTGTACCAGGAGCAATGCTACGTCTAAAAGAACTCGAGTTTAGGCACCTCAATGCGAGGACAACAGTTGAAGGTATCGAGGGGTGCAACGAATTGGAGAAAATACGTGTCATATCCCAACACCATACTCTTGTTGACCAACTAAAGGAGAAGATACCGCATGCTCAAATAGTCACCAAGAGGCCCAGATCTTCGAACGATAATGAGAATGACAGGTATGGGATATTATTAAATCTCAAACATGTTCTATTACGCATGACAATGAAATTGTTTTTATAGACTTGATAATTTCAATAATTACTTATCAGGGACGAAAAAGGAGAGATTTTCTACCTGCACGTTAAAAGAAGTCCCAATTTGTGAATGACGACAATAGGTATGGGACAATATTAAATCTCACACATGTTCTTTACACATGATGAAATTGTTTTAATAGACTTGATGATTTCAATAATCCTTATCAATTCCGAAAAATAGGAAAGATGATCTATCTGGACGTTGAAAAGCACCAAGAGGTCGAATGTGGACGACAATAGCAGGTGCAGAACATATTCTTTATACATGGTTATAGAAATGTTTTTATAGACTCGATAATTTCTCGCTATTGGATAAGAATTTTGTTTAGGGGTGTGCAACGGGAACCACCCGGACCGGACCGGCTAGTTTTGGGCAGTTCCCACGGTCGGCTAGTCTAGTTCTGGGCCCAAGGTGGGATCTGGACTAAACCAATTTTTTATATATATAATTTATATATAATATATATAACCTATAAGCATTATAACTTATTGCAACCAAAATTGCAATTGAGATAGCAAACTCTTATGTGGTCAAGAGACCATTAAAACTTTTCTTGTTACTCTTTTATTTATAGAGAAAATCTACTTGTTAGTTTCATCTTCTACTCGATGTGGGACTAGGGCTCCAAAAGACCCGCAAGGCATTTCAAACTTTTAAGAGTCCCACATCGACTAAACATTCAAAGAGCAAAAGAGAGATTATCTATAAAATCTAAGCCAAGCACAACCTCTAGCCAAATTATTCACGGCCTGTATGGTTAAGGTTAAGTGTGAAACACATAAAGTGATTAATATTCACATAGGTGGAGTTTGAATATTTTGCACGTGAAAACATGTGATTAGTTTTGTTGAATCGTCTAAGAACCAAATTGGATTGATCGGGCTAATCTGGAGCACGGTCACTCTTTAGGGCAAAAAAAAAAGTGCCAATTTTGTTGGACCGGACCGGAACTGATGGTTCGATCTGGTTCCCCGTCCTAGGACCAAATAGTCCGGTCCACAGTTCCCAATTTTGGGAACCGGTGCTCTCGGTCCGGTTTCTGGTTCCAAGGTGGAGTCGGACCGGAAACCGATCACCCTTAATTTTGTTGACTCCTTTCACTAGACTAATTTTGTTGACTCCTTTCACTAGACTAAGTCAATGCATATTAAAAAACTATGAAGCCCACAATTAGTCCTGCTAAATAAAACAAAACCATATGGGTTGTATCTTTAACCTTTGGGGAACGTAACGTAACCTTGGATTCAAAAGTAACCTTTGAAAGCAACCGTACTCCCCATAGCCAACGCACATTGAGTGAGCCTTCACCTAGCTCACATACAAGACATTGAAGAAGAGATAATCAGATTTTTTTCTACTTGTTAAGACCTCTGGTTTATTTAACATATCATTGAAGTTTCTCATGTAGGAACAAATCTACAAGGTTTGCTTTCTCTTTCCCGTTACAAGTACTATTTCGAAATCTGTGTTTGTGTGAAGCCTTACCCATTTAAAGGTTTCTTGTTTCCTGCAGTCCTAATAATGATGACGAGGACGCTCTTCCTTGAATACAAGCCACTACAATAATCTATGGAGTTGAATATATGTGTATGTCCCATCCTCCCACCCTGCCAACCCCTCTCTTTCTCTATCTCTGAGTGTGCGAACAAATAATTTCGTGTAACTATTATCTTATGTGATGAAGTGACATGATGTCTTATATCCAATGCAAGATATTTCAATCTTAGGCATCTATGTCAACATATGCTCAATCCAACGAGGTCAGAAAAGCATGAGAGCAAAAAAAGGAAAGGGGCTTAAATGAAGTTGAGGAATCACAATTAATGAATGCATGCCGCATGAGTCATGAGTTAAATTACTAAATTAATCAGCAAAAAGCTTTTAAATAAATTAAATAAATAAAAAACCACGCAAGAGGATGGAAGAAATAGAAACATTATTATCTCAGTCCAATTAACATCAAGCAGGCGCCAATGCTTATATTGAAGAGCCTAGACCGGTAAGAGGACGTGCGACCCCCCATATGTTCTAGAGTAAATTACAAAGCTTTTGTAGAATGATCTACATCATCTAAATCACATATATACTACAGTTAAAAAGAAGTCGCACCATCTCAGACAGTAGATGGAACGATTCCGTCACCATTCTGCAAAAGTAAAAGTATCCAGAACAAAGCATTAAAAAAAATCATCATAGTGCTTTTCCACTTGCGCAATTTTGTGCTTGATTGCCGAGGAGTAAAGTTGAGGCCAAACATCTCCTTGGAAGCTTCCTCTGGCTGAACAAAACCATATGGTCCATATCTTCTGTGTCGGACCACAACCGGTGGGCTAACTGCAAACTTCTATGCTTTGTATTCAGACTGATCCCCCAAGTTTGGAAGAGCGTCTCTCTATCTTTCCTGGTGAGCTTCTTTTGCAACTGCTTGGTAAGCATCTGCCTCTCACGACGAAGATCTTGTATGCTATTCAGCACAATAAGCTCCCAGACTTAATATGTTCCTACACTGAATTTTAACAAAAGCAGCGAGTGTTTCATAAAATTTGAATTCAGCATCTCGAAGCAGCAGTCAAGGCCTGACCATTTTCCAGAGCTTGATTACAACTGGCACTTTTATTCCTAAGAAACAACAACCTCCTAAGCTCTACCTCCATGTAGATAGAACATGTCGGATCACGTTTAAATAGAAGGAAAAAGTAGCTTCCGTGAACTAATGAGACATTGCATTCCCTCCACAGTTTGACGATCTCCTTTTGCAAGTTTTTGAAGTGTGAAAACCATTTCAAAGAACCTTCTGTATCATCTTCAATTGGATCCAAGCCAACATCCTTAGCGTGTTTAGTAGGTGCAATCGCATTTGGTTTTATATCATGAACCTATCAATCAAAAGAGTCCCCACCGAGTGAGATGCGCATATGTTGACAAAACCTAGTAAGCTAACACTAAGTAAGTTCTCCAAGTTTCAAAGCACTTTATATTCAAGTGAATGGTACTTCAAACTTACTTGCATGTCCACTTTTACGTATGACAAGACTCATATAGCTGAAACCATAGCTGGGCAATATCACTACATCGGTCATAATATATTTGTACACAGAAAAGCTATCTTTAGACAAATTAAAATTTCTTGACAAAAAAATAAACGGCGAATCAAAATTTTCTAGTTTAAAATATTAAACAAACTTAAACACCTGAAAGCCATGGCTTTTGTACCCTGTCCCTAGTATGTTCTCCAACACAATTTAAAAGAAGCCTGGTCTGACACACTCAGGCCAAGCCCTAAAAACTCCCATCCACTTGAGTCATGGGGCGTCACGCCCATATATTTGAATCAGATAGCAGAGATATACCATTCTTTGATATGGACAAAGCATAATAACTCATCTGTTATATCTAAATCCTAATAGAGATGAAAAATTTGTAAGGTCCTCCAGAATACTTAATCCATCGTTCATTATATAGCTTAAATATGTCTGTGATAAAGAAAACAAGGAAAGGCAAGGGAACAAAGCTCACCCCATGCTGACCAGGTTGATCCTCCTGCTGAGCAATGGACTCCTCTATTTCAGAAGCAGAAGTCATACTGCTGTCACATTTCTCAACTGTCCGAATTATCTCTGCTTGAAGCTCATTATCCACAGAATCCTTCGGTGAATTATGAGAACCACTACTGGGCAAATTTTCTTGGTACCCATACTTCAATAAAGGAAACCTTCTCTACATCCTTCAGGTCTTCCAGAATATTCTTTATCGTATTGAAGGGGAGCTGTGCTATGGTTTATCTCCATCTCCTCAATTGAAAGTGAAATGTTCATGAGGCCTGACTCACAACTTTTACTCCTAATTAGCTTGAAACATCTGGATGTAGGTAACTCTTTCTCCTGCATCAATGAATATGGTTTTTCAAAGGAAAGTTCTACTTAATCTTGAGGAACACTGTCTAGTTGTCTAGTTTCCTCCAAAGTTGGTGTCCCAATTTCTCTTTTTCCTCATCACCTTCCTTAACCACAATATAATCTGAGATGCCTTCCTTCTCCTCCACTGATGACATACCACCATTGCCATGGCAGTTCGAGCTTGGCTTTTCCATCTCAATGCAGCGTACTTCTCTGCAAAAGTCCTCGGAATTTTCATCATTGTATTCTCCAATGCCCTCCAGACATATGCTATTTCACCTGGAGCAAGATAACTGAATTGAGAGCCGTGAAGAGGGGTCAGATAGTAAGGAGTTATCTTCAAAGTCAGGAATGTGGATCACATGCCCATCTGAATCACTCCTACTGTGTTGATCAGTATACTGACATGAATCAAATGTTATGATGCCAACATCCACATACTCATTATCTGCTCAGTTTTGAGTATCTGAAATCGGACCCTTGAGTTCCCATGAACCTCGCACACGAAGTTTAGGGTAATCATGCATACATCCACCTGAAGTATTAGATGAACAGAAGATTCTTTAAGGAATAATTTGTTGGGGTTTCATGAATCATGTATAGTTAAAATTAACAAAAAGAACGCAGCGGAAATAAGAAGATATATTTTATACATGATTCTCCTAAGGCGTTGTTCGTGCGTTTTAATCAAAAATCTGAAAAATAAAAGGGAGTTAAACGAATTACCTCTCGAAGCGCACTTTGAAACGAATCGGTTCGGATGTTCTACAGTTCGAGTCCCACAAGCGTCGGACCTCTAGTTCAGACACACCAACAACGAACGTCGAACGGAAGAGAGAACTTTCGGATATTCACCACTTCGATCGTGCTAGCAATCACGTGGAAACAATCCGTTGTATTCTTGATGTATAATAGTCACGGCCCGGATGAGAGAAACCTCTTCTTTCTTGCGTCTCGAAGACAACACACGAAAGAACACGCACACTTTGCTCTCTGTTTTAGCAGCCTCTCTTGTGTTTCTAAAACCCAAAACACACGCACACTTATCTCTATTTTTCAACAATCTGTCCTCCTTTCAGCATTTTAATATATAATTGGCTTTAATCAGCAACGGTTGCTGATCGATGGACGATCAGCAACCGTTGCTGATCGTCCCCCCGCTCATGCACGAACGATCGTGCATGAGCGGTTGCTGATGCACGACTTCGTGCATGATGGTCAAGAATCACGACCATCGTGCAAGAATGGTCAGCAGTTGCCGACCATCCGAGTTTCATGCATGTGCTTCGTGCACATGCGTGAAACTTTAAATATATATAATATTTTAATTAGTTATTAAAAGGTATTAATTAATTAATTAAACAAATAATTAATTAATTAATCAATCCCCATTAAAATAAAAAGAACATAATCTATATATGTGCATTTGGAATACATTAATATATATTCACTTTGGGCATGCGTATGCATCATATGCAAGTAGGCTCGTGACTATAATACAAATTAAATTAAATCTCATTTAATTTAATTTCAAATCGACTCAACTCGATTACAGTAATTGCAAACAAATTTGCAACATCATTTCTCTCTTGTTCCACGTTATCTCAATTGTTTATGGTGTGTGACATCCCTAGGTTCATCACTAAGCTGGTAGTAAGACTTGTACTAACACATTAGTACTTCCAAAAGAATTAATTGTCCCGATTAATCTTTGGGTCTTACAAGCCATGATTGACATCTAGCAATATGTCATGGCTACCCGATAGTGTGAATGCTTTAAGAACATAATGAACCTATCAGCTTTGGCTATAGTGTAATTCAATCCCTCGTCTTACTATGTCCCGATCAAACAAAGACCATGGAATATTTGTCAAGTCATTAATTCGATCATATGCACAAATCTAATTGACATGCATTTTATTCGAGACATAGACAATTTATTCTCGGTTACAACCCCGGCCGAGGATTTCAATGCAGTGTCATAATTAGATCGCATAGGACATCATCATTATACCTTGCATATAACAAGGAGACAGATTCCATATTGCGCACACGTGTAACTTCGTATATGAACAAAATATGACCATCGTACAAAGACGGATCAACGACCCGGCATTACGTGTGCGTGAACCATAGTTGTTCGACACACAAGTTAACACTGTGCCTCAGGTCTAAGGATTATTTACACAAGACCAAAGCATGAACAATTAGACATTGACCACGCTAAAAGCTTCCATGTCGCTAACTATTCCATACGTGTCACGTTCAAAGTGAACTTGTCTTATACAAACACCTGTGTTCTTAACTTAGGCATCACAATACCCAATGACTTGTGACTCATCATTCCCTTAAATATCCAATACTTAATGGTGAAGTTAAGAACACACCGGTCTCAACAGGATTATTGATATCCACTCAATAATCCATCGACCGGGAACGATTTAAAGATTCAGTCTAACTATGAACCCGTCACATATATTCTTGACGTCTCAAGAATAGGTCTAGTTGCAACTGATCTTATGGAATCATTCATAAATATAAAACAATTGGACAAATGAATGAATACGTCATTGCCATTAATTAAATAATAATAATGAAAGTACAACTGAAATCCCTAATATGTAACTATTACATAGTAGCTTTAGGGCATACATCCAACAATCTCCCACTTGCACTAAAGCCAACTTGTTTGGTACCTCAAACCCATTTTGTCAATATGTCTTTCAAAAGAAGACGAGGTAAGGCCTTAGTGAAGGGATCTCGCCACGTTTTCTGCTGAGGCAATTTTCTGCAAGGCAATATCACCTCTCCCAACAATTTCTCTGATGAGATGGAAGCGTCTCTCAATATGCTTGGACTTTTGGTGAGACCTTGGTTCCTTAGCTTGAGCTATCGCCCCATTGTTGTCACAAAACAATGTGATCGGTTGCTCAATTGAAGGAACGACTCCAAGTTCAGAAATAAACTTCTTCATCCAAGCGGCTTCCTTTGCGCTTCGTGCAGCTACATACTCGCCTCAGTGGTGGAATCGGCAGTTATACTTTGTTTGGAACTTTTCCAACTAACTGCACAACCATTGAATGTAAAGACAAACCCAGACGTAGACTTATAATCATTAGGATCCGATTGAAAATCGGAATCGGTATAAGCTACAACTTTAAATTCTCCTTCTCCATATATCAAGAATAGATCTTTAGTCCTTCGCAAGTACTTAAGAATATTCTTGACTGCTATCCAGTGCTCTTCTCCTGGATCAGACTGATATCTGCTAGTAATACTTACAGCATGCGCAATATCAGGTCTAGTACATAGCATAGCATACATTATGCTTCCAATAGCGGATGCATATGGTATCTTCGCCATCCGCTCTCTTTCTTCAGGAGTGTTGGGACACATCTCCTTAGAAAGACGGATCCCTTGCCTAAAAGGCAATAATCCTCTCTTGGAACATTGCATGTTAAACCGTGTTAACACTTTGTCTATGTACGTAGACTGTGAGAGGCCAATCAATCGTCTTGATCTATCTCTATAGATCTTGATACCTAAAATATAGGTTGCCTCTCCTAAATCCTTCATGGAGAATTTCTGTGACAAGAATATTTTTATCGATGATATCATTGGTACATCATTTCCAATCAAAAGTATATCATCGACATACAAAACCAGAAATGCAATTGCACTCCCACCGATCTTCTTATATACACAAGGTTCATCCGGATTTTTTATGAAGCCAAACGATTTGACTACCTCATCAAAACGGATGTTCCAACTTCGGAGGCTTGTTTGAGTCCATAAATGGATCTCTTAAGCTTACACACCTTCTGTTTTTCACTATTGGATTCAAAACCCGTGGTTGTTCCATATAGATGTCCTCATCGAGAAAACCATTTAAAAAGCCGTTTTGACATCCATTTGGAATATCTCATAATCAAGGTGTGCAGCTATAGCCAACATAATCCGAATGGATTTTAGCATGGCCACAGGTGAGAAAGTTTCGTCATAATCAATTCCTTCTTTTGACGATATCCTTTCGCCACCAGCCGTGCTTTGTAAGTTCCAATTTGACCTTCAGCATTCATCTTCCTCTTGAAGATCCATTTACAGCCAATTGGTATAATACCATCAGCAGGTCATCAAGGTCCAAACCTCATTGGAATACATTGAATCCATTTCGGATTTCATGGCTTCTAGCCATTTACCAGAATCGATGTCTGACATCGCTTCCTCATAGGTTTTAGGATCACCAGGTTGATCACTATCATTCACAATGAATAATGGTTCAAATTGATCAACTGAGTGTCTATAATGAGCAGGTGGGCGAGACGTTCTCGCACTTCTCCTAAGAGGTTGTGTATCAGAAGCTCCCACTGAATCGAGATTGGTATCGAACTCGGTTGTTTGGTACTTCATTATTTTCTTCTTGTAAGACTATTTTCCGCCCAGCACCACTTTCTTGGATGAATTGATTCTCCAAAAAAGAAGCGTGCTTGCATACCAAAATTCTTTGGTCTGAATGAAAATAGAAATAATATCCAAGAGTTTCCTTTGGATATCCAATGAAGCGACCTTGTTCAGATCTTGCCTCCAATTTATCCATTTTCAGCTTTTTCACGAAAGTGGACAACCCCAAATCTTAATATGATTAAGACCGGGTTTCCTACTATGCCATATATCATAGGGCGTAGTTGGAACAGATTTGGACGGCACTCTATTCAGTATATATACAGCTGTCTCAAGGGCATATCCCCAAAGGGATATTGGCAAATCGGTGTAACTCATCATAGATCGCACCATATCTAATAAAGTACGATTTCTACGTTCAGATACACCATTATGTTCTGGAGTTCCAGGAGGTGTCCATTGTGATAAAATGCCATTCTCTTTAAGATAGTCCAGGAATTCAAAGTACTAAGGTATTCACCTCCTCGATCCGATCGAAGAGCCTTAATACATTTTCCTGTTTGTTTCTCAACTTCAGCCTTGAATTCCTTGAACTTTTCAAAGGATTCAGATTTATACTTCATGAGGTATAAATAACCATACCGTGATTGATCATCGGTGAAGGTAATGAAGTAATTATAACCACCTCTAGCAGTTTCATTAATTGGTCCACATACATCTCGTATGTATTAATCCTAATATGTCAGTAGCTCGCGCACTTTGTCCTACAAAAGGCGCTTTGGTCATTTTTCCTAGAAGACATGCCTCACAAGTCGAGTATGACTCAAAATTTGATGGATCGATGTACCCATCATTACTCAACTTGTTAATTCTGTCTTCTCCAATATGACCTAATCGGAGATGCCAAACATACTTTTTATTTGGACCGTCTCTAGGGCGTTTATTAGTTATGGCATTTATATCAATTCTATTTTGCTTATTGACATTGGTAATCGCATTACCGGACATTGTAATGGTGTAAAGATTGTTGGTTAATAAGCTAGAACCAACACATGTTCTATTATGATAAATAGAACATACATCATCAGCAAAAGAAAATTCATAATTCTCTTTACCCAAACGAGGTATAGAGATGATGTTCCTAACAGCATTCTTATAATGCAAACAGTTCTTTAAAACCATTACATGTCCCGGAAGGCAAACATAAACGAAAAGTCCCTATAGCTAATGCAGCAACTCTTGCTCCATTGGCAAACGTCAGACAATCTCATTTCGCCCTAGCATCCTGCTTATTTCCAGATTCTGCAAAGACATACAAATATGTGAAGTTGCAGCAGAATCTAGAACCCATGAGCTGGATTCAGCACTAACCATAAGATTAGTTTCAATAAGCATAGACACCATACCTTCATAAGGTTGGTCCTTGGGCTTGACCTTCAAGCTTGCGAGGTACTTCCTACAGTTCCTCCTCCAAAGGTGCCCCTTGACACCACAAGTAATGACATTTCCCTTTATCAATCTTGGGTTTTGGTTGCACAACAGGTTTGGGCGTGCCTCTTCCATTTATTCTTCTTTAAAACGGTCTTACCCTTTGAAGAAGAAGCCTTAGCCATAGCCACTACATTTGGCCTCGTGTTATGCATTTCCTTCTCATAAACTACCAGCATGCTATGTAACTCAGCAAGAGTTTTCTCCATCTTATGCATGTGGAAGTTTTGGACAAAACCAGAGAAAGAATCGGGTAAAGATTGGAGGATCAAATCCACAGCTAACTCGTTGTCCATAACAAGATTCAGCCTAGCCAATTCTTCAATGTGCAGATCATTTTCAAAGCATGATCATTAACGATGATCCTTCAGCCATCCTCATACGGTACAATGCCTTAGATATCTCATATCTAGAGGTTCGACCATTCTCATCAAAGTATTCCTTTAAATGCAAAATGATCGACCTAGCATCTTCCATAGATTCATACTTCTTTTGTAATTCATTATTGATCGAAGCAAACATATATGACTTAACTTTTAAGTCATCATCACGCCACTTATCATAAGTGACACGTTCCTCTTGGGTCCCACCCTCGGGAAAGGAGGTTGGCATCTTTTCATCAAGCACATACCCAATTTTTTCTGAATTGAGAACAATTCTCAAATTCCTCACCCTTGATCAGTGAAATTGGGTCCAGTCAAACAATTCTTGTCAAGTATAGAAGCGAGTGGGTTTGTGGTCACCATTTTCAGAGTAATAATATATCTGTTGCAGAAAATAAATTGTTAGCCGTTGTATCTTTCAAAGTAACTATTTCATTTTGGCCTTTAAATGAAATAGATCCTCCCACTAAATTTATATTCGAATCCCATACTCCTTAAGATGGGAAGCGGTAATCTTTGTTGGGTAAAGATTACTAGTGGGGATTGGAGTCCCACTAATCCAAAGTCCACCTCACCTAGCAGTTATTGGTGTTCTATGAACTTAGTGAGTGAACCAACTTGTTCAACGCATCATATGCGAGTCCCAATCATAACTTCGGCCTCTAGACCATGAAAGCCTCACCTAACAGTTATTGGCATCATGATCATAGTTAAGTCTCGCCCATCGTCTCATGTAAGTATTGAAAACACAAATGATTCCCTCACCGACAGTTATTAGAAATCATTTGGCTCCAACCCCACAGCATCATATGCATAATGGAGTGGTCCAATATTATAAATGGTAATTAACCCTTATGTATCCATAGCCGGTCAATTAACCACAATAATATTGAATCAAACCACGACGATGGAAGGCCACGAGTCGAAACCCGTTTCGACTTAATATTCTTTGTAAGGAGATTTGGGTCGTTATTAACGGTCTCACTTTGCACATTAACCGGTTTAACATGCACGATAACATAAACACAATAAATAAATAGATATCACATAACATCTATCCTATGTGGTGATCATGGAATTATGGTTCAATGGGTCTCGAGCCAAAGAGACCCATTTAGCCATTTTAATGTTTTAATAATATGGACATGCTCTTCACTTCTTCTTCAATCTTTGAACTCTTCAAAGACCGGGCCTAGAGAGCTCACCGGCTTTAATGGCTCCTCCTCTCTTGTAGTATTTACATCAACAATTGAAATACTAAACTATACTAAAATTACATATCAAGAAAAATTAAAATAATATAAAAGGAAGGACGCAGCCTCCATTTAATAATTACATCCCCAAAAAGAATACCCGTAATCATCATACATACATCCATACAACAATCACAACAATTAGGGATTTTTCCATGATCACCACCCTTCCTTACGAGCCATAAATTCAAAATTTAAAGCTCTGGAAGGCATGCATAAAATTCTGCATATCATTTGTAGAATATAAACACAAAATATAACAAGTTATGGATTTTTGATTTAAAATTGATTTAGTTCTAATTTTTGCTTAGTTGATTAAATTTATCACATAAATTAATCAACTTCTATAGGCCACATAAGAGTAAGAGAACCAATTCTCTTAACAAAAATAAATTGGCCATTAGAACGCAAAAATATATTTGAACTACAAATCAATTAAACGCACGAAAAACGCCTAAGGTTGGCTCTGATACCACTGTTGGGGTTTCATGAATCATGTATAGTTAAAATTAACAAAAAGAACGCAGCGGAAATAAGAAGATATATTTTATACATGATTCTCCTAAGGCGTTGTTCGTGCGTTTTAATCAAAAATCTGAAAAATAAAAGGGAGTTAAACGAATTACCTCTCGAAGCGCACTTTGAAACGAATCGGTTCGGATGTTCTACGTTCGAGTCCCACAAGCGTCGGACCTCTAGTTCGACACACCAACAACGAACGTCGAACGGAAGAGAGAACTTTCGGATATTCACCACTTCGATCGTGCTAGCAATCACGTGGAAACAATCCGTTGTATTCTTGATGTATAATAGTCACGGCCCGGATGAGAGAAACCTTTTCTTTCTTGCGTCTCAAAGACAACACACGAAAGAACACGCACACTTTCTCTCTGTTTTAGCAGCCCTCTCTTGTGTTTCTAAAACCCAAAACACACGCACACTTATCTCTATTTTTCAACAACCCGTACTGTCCTCCTTTCAGCATTTTAATATATAATTGGCTTTAATCATAAACCTGATCGATGGACGATCAGCAACCGTTGCTGATCGTCCCCCGCTCATGCACGAACGATCGTGCATGAGCGGTTGCTGATGCACGACTTCGTGCATGAGCGGTTGCTCATGCACGAATTCGTGCATGATGGTCAGCAATCGCGACCATCGTGCAAGAATGGTCAGCAGTTGCCGACCATCCGAGTTTCATGCATGTGCTTCGTGCACATGCGTGAAACTTTAAATATATATAATATTTTAATTAGTTATTAAAAGGTATTATTAATTAATTAATTAAACAAATAATTAATTAATTAATCAATCCCCATTAAAATAAAAAGAACATAATCTATATATGTGCATTTGGAATACATTAATATATATTCACTTTGGGCATGCGTATGCATCATATGCAAGTAGGCTCGTGACTATAATACAAATTAAATTAAATCTCATTTAATTTAATTTCAAATCGACTCAACTCGATTACAGTAATTGCAAACAAATTTGCAACATCATTTCTCTCTTGTTCCACGTTATCTCAATTGTTTATGGTGTGTGACATCCCTAGGTTCATCACTAAGCTGGTAGTAAGACTTGTACTAACACATTAGTACTTCCAAAAGAATTAATTGTCCCGATTAATCTTTGGGTCTTACAAGCCATGATTGACATCTAGCAATATGTCATGGCTACCCAGATAGTGTGAATGCTTTAAGAACATAATGAACCTATCAGTTTTGGCTATAGTGTAATTTAATCCCTCTGTCTTACTATGTCCCGATCGAACAAAGACCATGGAATATTTGTCAAGTCATTAATTCGATCATATGCACAAATCTAATTGACATGCATTTTATTCGAGACATAGACAATTTATTCTCGGTTACAACCCCGGCCGAGGATTTCAATGCAGTGTCATAATTAGATCGCATAGGACATCATCATTATACCTTGCATATAACAAGGAGACAGATTCCATATTGCGCACACGTGTAACTTCGTATATGAACAAAATATGACCATCGGGTACAAAGACGGATCAACGACCCGGCATTACGTGTACCGTGAACCATAGTTGTTCGACACACAAGTTAACACCGTGCCTCAGGTCTAAGGATTATTTACACAAGACCAAAGCATGAACAATTAGACATTGACCACGCTAAAAGCTTCCATGTCGCTAACTATTCCATACGTGTCACGTTCAAAGTGAACTTGTCTTATACAAACACTGTGTTCTTAACTTAGGCATCACAATACCCAATGACTTGTGACTCATCATTCCCTTAAATATCCAATACTTAATGGTGAAGTTAAGAACACACCGGTCTCAACAGGATTATTGATATCCACTCAATAATCCATCGACCGGGAACGATTTAAAGATTCAGTCTAACTATGAACCCGTCACATATATTCTTGACGTCTCAAGAATAGGTCTAGTTGCAACTGATCTTATGGAATCATTCATAAATATAAAACAATTGGACAAATGAATGAATACGTCATTGCCATTAATTAAATAATAATAATGAAAGTACAACTGAAATCCCTAATATGTAACTATTACATAGTAGCTTTAGGGCATACATCCAACAATCTCCCACTTGCACTAAAGCCAACTTGTTTGGTACCTCAAACCCATTTTGTCAATATGTCTTTCAAAAGAAGCGAGGTAAGGCCTTAGTGAAGGGATCTGCCACGTTTTCTGCTGAGGCAATTTTCTGCAAGGCAATATCACCTCTCCCAACAATTTCTCTGATGAGATGGAAGCGTCTCTCAATATGCTTGGACTTCTGGTGAGACCTTGGTTCCTTAGCTTGAGCTATCGCCCCATTGTTGTCACAAAACAATGTGATCGGTTGCTCAATTGAAGGAACGACTCCAAGTTCAGAAATAAACTTCTTCATCCAAGCGGCTTCCTTTGCTGCTTCAGAAGCAGCTACATACTCTGCCTCAGTGGTGGAATCGGCAGTTATGCTTTGTTTGGAACTTTTCCAACTAACTGCACCACCATTGAATGTAAAGACAAACCCAGACGTAGACTTATAATCATTAGGATCCGATTGAAAATCGGAATCGGTATAAGCTACAACTTTAAATTCTCCTTCTCCATATATCAAGAATAGATCTTTAGTCCTTCGCAAGTACTTAAGAATATTCTTGACTGCTATCCAAAGTGCTCTTCTCCTGGATCGACCGATATCTCGCTAGTAATACTTACAAAGCATGCGCAATATCGGTCTAGTACATAGCATAGCATACATTATGCTTCCAATAGCGGATGCATATGGTATCTTCGCCATCCGCTCTCTTTCTTCAGGAGTGTTGGGACACATCTCCTTAGAAAGACGGATCCCTTGCCTAAAAGGCAATAATCCTCTCTTGGAACATTGCATGTTAAACCGTGTTAACACTTTGTCTATGTACGTAGACTGTGAGAGGCCAATCAATCGTCTTGATCTATCTCTATAGATCTTGATACCTAAAATATAGGTTGCCTCTCCTAAATCCTTCATGGAGAATTTCTGTGACAAGAATAGTTTTATCGATGATATCATTGGTACATCATTTCCAATCAAAAGTATATCATCGACATACAAAACCAGAAATGCAATTGCACTCCCCACCGATCTTCTTATATACACAAGGTTCATCCGGATTTTTTATGAAGCCAAACGATTTGACTACCTCATCAAAACGGATGTTCCAACTTCTGGAGGCTTGTTTGAGTCCATAAATGGATCTCTTAAGCTTACACACCTTCCGTTTTTCACTATTGGATTCAAAACCCCGTGGTTGTTCCATATAGATGTCCTCATCGAGAAAACCATTTAAAAAAGCCGTTTTGACATCCATTTGGAATATCTCATAATCAAGGTGTGCAGCTATAGCCAACATAATCCGAATGGATTTTAGCATGGCCACAGGTGAGAAAGTTTCGTCATAATCAATTCCTTCTTTTGACGATATCCTTTCGCCACCAGCCGTGCTTTGTAAGTTCCAATTTGACCTTCAGCATTCATCTTCCTCTTGAAGATCCATTTACAGCCAATTGGTATAATACCATCAAAGGCAGGTCAGTCAAGGTCCAAACCTCATTGGAATACATTGAATCCATTTCGGATTTCATGGCTTCTAGCCATTTACCGAATCGATGTCGACATCGCTTCCTCATAGGTTTTAGGATCACCAGGTTGATCACTATCATTCACAATGAATAATGGTTCAAATTGATCAACTGAGTGTCTATAATGAGCAGGTGGGCGAGACGTTCTCGCACTTCTCCTAAGAGGTTGTGTATCAGAAGCTCCCACTGAATCAGAGATTGGTATCTGAACTCGGTTGTTTGGTACTTCATTATTTTCTTCTTGTAAGACTATTTTCCCCCAAAGCACCACTTTCTTGGATGAACCGATTCTCCAAAAAGAAGCGTGCTTGCATACCAAAATTCTTTGGTCTGAATGAAAATAGAAATAATATCCAAGAGTTTCCTTTGGATATCCAATGAAGCGACCTTGTTCAGATCTTGCCTCCAATTTATCCATTTTCAGCTTTTTCACGAAAGTCTGGACAACCCCAAATCTTAATATGATTAAGACCGGGTTTCCTACTATGCCATATATCATAGGGCGTAGTTGGAACAGATTTGGACGGCACTCTATTCAGTATATATACAGCTGTCTCAAGGGCATATCCCCAAAGGGATATTGGCAAATCGGTGTAACTCATCATAGATCGCACCATATCTAATAAAGTACGATTTCTACGTTCGATACACCATTATGTTCGGAGTTCCAGGAGGTGTCCATTGTGATAAAATGCCATTCTCTTTAAGATAGTCCAGGAATTCAGTACTAAGGTATTCACCTCCTCGATCCGATCGAAGAGCCTTAATACATTTTCCTGTTTGTTTCTCAACTTCAGCCTTGAATTCCTTGAACTTTTCAAAGGATTCAGATTTATACTTCATGAGGTATAAATAACCATACCGTGATTGATCATCGGTGAAGGTAATGAAGTAATTATAACCACCTCTAGCAGTTTCATTAATTGGTCCACATACATCTGTATGTATTAATCCTAATATGTCGAGCTCGCGCACTTTGTCCTACAAAAGGCGCTTTGGTCATTTTTCCTAGAAGACATGCCTCACAAGTCGAGTATGACTCAAAATTTGATGGATCGATGTACCCATCATTACTCAACTTGTTAATTCTGTCTTCTCCAATATGACCTAATCGGAGATGCCAAACATACTTTTTATTTGGACCGTCTCTAGGGCGTTTATTAGTTATGGCATTTATATCAATTCTATTTTGCTTATTGACATTGGTAATCGCATTACCGGACATTGTAATGGTGTAAAGATTGTTGGTTAATAAGCTAGAACCAACACATGTTCTATTATGATAAATAGAACATACATCATCAGCAAAAGAAAATTCATAATTCTCTTTACCCAAACGAGGTATAGAGATGATGTTCCTAACAGCATTCTTATAATGCAAACAGTTCTTTAAAACCATTACATGTCCAGAAGGCAAACATAAACGAAAAGTCCCTATAGCTAATGCAGCAACTATTGCTCCATTGGCAAACGTCATGACAATCTCACTTCGCCATAGCATCCTGCTTATTTCCAGATTCTGCAAAGACATACAAATATGTGAAGTTGCAGCAGAATCTAGAACCCATGAGCTGGATTCAGCACTAACCATAAGATTAGTTTCAATAAGCATAGACACCATACCTTCATAAGGTTGGTCCTTGGGCTTGACCTTCAAGCTTGCGAGGTACTTCCTACAGAGTTCCTCCTCCGGCCCCTTGACACCACAAGTAATGACATTTCCCTTTATCAATCTTGGGTTTTGGTTGCACAACAGGTTTGGCAGGCCTCTTCCATTTATTCTTCTTTAAAATGGTCTTACCCTTTGAAGAAGAAGCCTTAGCCATAGCCACTACATTTGGCCTCGTGTTAAGCATTTCCTTCTCATAAACTACCAGCATGCTATGTAACTCAGCAAGAGTTTTCTCCATCTTATGCATGTGGAAGTTTTGGACAAAACCAGAGAAAGAATCGGGTAAAGATTGGAGGATCAAATCCACAGCCTAACTCGTTGTCCATAACAAGATTCAGCCTAGCCAATTCTTCAATGTGCCAGATCATTTTCAAAGCATGATCATTAACTGATGATCCTTCAGCCATCCTCATACGGTACAATGCCTTAGATATCTCATATCTAGAGGTTCGACCATTCTCATCAAAGTATTCCTTTAAATGCAAAATGATCGACCTAGCATCTTCCATAGATTCATACTTCTTTTGTAATTCATTATTCATCGAAGCAAGCATATATGACCTAACTTTTAAGTCATCATCATGCCACTTATCATAAGTGACACGTTCCTCTTGGGTCCCACCCTCAGGAAAGGAGGTTGGCATCTTTTCATCAAGCACATACCCAATTTTTTCTGAATTGAGAACAATTCTCAAATTCCTCACCCATCGGTGAAATTGGGTCCAGTCAAACAATTCTTGTCAAGTATAGAAGCGAGTGGGTTTGTGGTCACCATTTTCAGAGTAATAATATATCTGTTGCAGAAAATAAATTGTTAGCCGTTGTATCTTTCAAAGTAACTATTTCATTTTGGCCTTTAAATGAAATAGATCCTCCCACTAAATTTATATTCGAATCCCATACTCCTTAAGATGGGAAGCGGTAATCTTTGTTGGGTAAAGATTACTAGTGGGGATTGGAGTCCCACTAATCCAAAGTCCACCTCACCTAGCAGTTATTGGTGTTCTATGAACTTAGTGAGTGAACCAACTTGTTCAACGCATCATATGCGAGTCCCAATCATAACTTCGGCCTCTAGACCATGAAAGCCTCACCTAACAGTTATTGGCATCATGATCATAGTTAAGTCTCGCCCATCGTCTCATGTAAGTATTGAAAACACAAATGATTCCCTCACCTGACAGTTATTAGAAATCATTTGGCTCCAACCCCACAGCATCATATGCATAATGGAGTGGTCCAATATTATAAATGGTAATTAACCCTTATGTATCCATAGCCGGTCAATTAACCACAATAATATTGAATCAAACCACGACGATGGAAGGGTTGGCTCTGTTGGGGTTTCATGAATCATGTATAGTAAAATTAACAAAAAGAACGCAGCGGAAACAAGAAGATATATTTTACATGATTCTCCGAAGGCGTTGTTCGTGCGTTTTAATCAAAAATCTGAAAATAAAAGGGAGTAAAACGAATTACCTCTCGAAGCGACCTTTATACGAATTGGTTCAGATGTTCTACAGTTCGAGCCCCACAAACGTCGGACCTCTAGTTCAGACACACCAACAACGAACGTCGAACGGAAGAGAGAACTTTCGGATATTCACCACTATGATCGTGCTAGCAATCTCGTGGAGACAATCCGCCGTATCCTTGATGTATTATAGTCACGGCCCGAATGAGAGAAAACCTTTCTTTCTTGCGTCTCAAAGACAACACAAGAACACACACACTTTCTCTCAATTTTCAGCAAGCCCTCTCTTCATTTTCTGGAAAACCCCACACGCACACTTATCTCTATTTTTTTTTAAAATTTTATAATTGGCTTTACGAAATCAGCAAATCGATGGGATCAGCAACCGTTGCTGATCATCTTTCATGCACATGCACGACGATCGTGCATGACGAACGGTCAGCAACCGTGCATGAGCGTTGCTCATGCACGATTTCGTGCATGATGTCGGCGGTTGCGGACCATCATGCCCCAACAAATGCATGCATGATGGTCAGCAACCGCCGACCATCATGAGTTTCATGCATGTGCTTCGTGCACATGCGTGAAATGGTTAGCATATTATGAATATTTTAATTAATTAATTAATCAATTAATTAATTAATTAAACAAATAATTAATTAATTAATCAATCCTATTTAAAATAAAAAGAACATAATCTTTATATGTGCAATTGGAATACATTAATATGTATCCACTTTGGGCATGCGTGTGCATCATATGCAAGTAGGCTCGTGACTATAATACAAATTAAATTAAATCTCATTTAATTTAATTTCAAATCGACTCAATTCGATTGTAGTAATTGCAAACAAATTTGCAACATCATTTCTCTCTTGTTCCACGTTATCCTAATTGTTTATGATGTGTGACATCCCTAGGTTCATCACTAAGCTGGTAGTAAGACTTGTACTAACACATTAGTACTTCCAAAAGAATTAATTGTCCCGATTAATCTTTGGGTCCTACAAGCCATGATTGACATCTAGCAATATGTCATGGCTACCCAGATAGTGTGAATGCTTTAAGAACATAATGAACCTGTCAGCTTTGGCTACAGTGTAATTCAATCCCTCTGTCTTACTATGTCCCGATCAAACAAAGACCATGGAATATTTGTCAAGTCATTAATTCGATCATATGCACAAATCTAATTGACATGCATTTTATTCGAGACATAAACAATTTATTCTCGGTTACAACCCCGGCCGAGGATTTCAATGCAGTGTCATAATTAGATCGCATAGGACATCATCATTATACCTTGCATATAACAAGGAGACAGATTCCATATTGCGCACACGTGTAACTTCGTATATGAACAAAATATGACCATCGGTACAAAGACGGATCAACGACCCGGCATTATGTGCACCCGTGAACCATAGTCGTTCGACACACAAGTTAACATTGTGCCTCAGGTCTAAGGATTATTTACACAAGACCAAAGCATGAACAATTAGACATTGACCACGCTAAAAGCTTCCATGTCGCTAACTATTCCATATGCGTCACGTTCAGTGAACTTGTCTAATACAAACACTTGTGTTCTTAACTTAGGCATCACAATACCCAATGACTTGTGACTCATCATTCCCTTAAGTATCCAATACTTAATGGTGAAGTTAAGAACACACCGGTCTCAACAGGATTATTAATATCCACTCAATAATCCATCGACCGGGAACGATTTAAAGATTCGGTCTAACTATGAACCCGTCACATATATTCTTGACGTCTCAAGAATAGGTCTAGTTGCAACTGATCTTATGGAATCATTCATAAATATAAAACAATTGGACAAATGAATGAATACGTCATTGCCATTAATTAAATAATAATAATGAAAGTACAACTGAAATCCCTAATATGTAACTATTACATAGTAGCTTTAGGGCATACATCCAACAATCTCCCACTTGCACTAAAGCCAACTTGTTTGGTACCTCAAACCCATTTTGTCAATATGTCTTTCAAAAGAAGAGGCGAGGTAAGGCCTTAGTGAAGGGATCTCGCCACGTTTTCTGCTGAGGCAATTTTCTGCAAGGCGATATCACCTCTCCCAACAATTTTCCGATGAGATGGAAGCGTCTCTCAATATGCTTGGACTTTTGGTGAGACCTTGGTTCCTTAGCTTGAGCTATCGCCCCATTGTTGTCACAAAACAATGTAATCGGTTGCTCAATTGAAGGAACGACTCCAAGTTCAGAAATAAACTTCTTCATCCAAGCGGCTTCCTTTTTCGCTTCGTGAAGCGCTACATACATACTCGCCTCGGTGGTGGAATCGGCAGTTATGCTTTGTTTGGAACTTTTCCAACTAAGCGCACCACCATTGAATGTAAAGACAAACCCAGACGTAGACTTATAATCATTAGGATCCGATTGAAAATCGGAATCGTATAAGCTACAACTTTAAATTCTCCTTCTCCATATATCAAGAATAAATCTTTAGTCCTTCGCAAGTACTTAAGAATATTCTTGACTGCTATCCAAGGTGCTCTTCTCCTGGATCGATCGATATCTTGCTAGTAATACTTACAGCATGTGCAATATCGGTCTAGTACATAGCATAGCATACATTATGCTTCCAATAGCGGATGCATATGGTATCTTCGCCATCCGCTCTCTTTCTTCGGGAGTGTTGGGACACATCTCCTTAGAAAGACGGATCCCTTGCCTAAAAGGCAATAATCCTCTCTTGGAACATTGCATGTTAAACCGTGTTAACACTTTGTCTATGTACGTAGACCGTGAGAGGCCAATCAATCGTCTTGATCTATCTCTATAGATCTTGATACCTAAAATATAGGTTGCCTCTCCTAAATCTTTCATGGAGAATTTCTATGACAAGAATAGTTTTATCGATGATATCATTGGTACATCATTTCCAATCAAAAGTATATCATCGACATACAAAACTAGAAATGCAATTGCACTCCCACTGATCTTCTTATATACACAAGGTTCATCCGGATTTTTTATGAAGCCAAACGATTTGACTACCTCATCAAAACGGATGTTCCAACTTCTGGAGGCTTGTTTGAGTCCATAAATGGATCTCTTAAGCTTACACACCTTCCGTTTTTCACTATTGGATTCAAAACCCCGTGGTTGTTCCATATAGATGTCCTCATCGAGAAAACCATTTAGAAAAGCCGTTTTGACATCCATTTGGAATATCTCATAATCAAGGTGTGCAGCTATAGCCAACATAATCCGAATGGATTTTAGCATGGCCACATGTGAGAAAGTTTCGTCATAATCAATTCCTTCTTTTTGACGATATCCTTTCGCCACCAGCCGTGCTTTGTAAGTTCCAATTTGACCTTCAGCATTCATCTTCCTCTTGAAGATCAATTTATAGCCAATTGGTATAATACCATCAGGTAGGTCAATTAAGGTCCAAACTTCATGGAATACATTGAATCCATTTCGAATTTCATGGCTTCTAGCCATTTACCATAATCGATGTTTGACATCGCCTCCTCATAGGTTTTAGGATCACTAGGTTGATCATTATCATTCACAATGAATAATGGTTCAATATGATCAACCGAGTGTCTATAATGAGCAGGTGGGCGAGACGTTCTCGCACTTCTCCTAAGAGGTTGTGTATCAGAAGCTCCCACTGAATCAGAGATTGGTATCTGAACTCGGTTGTTTGGTACTTCATTATTTTCTTCTTGTAAGACTATTTTCCGCCCAGCACCACCTTCTTGGATGAACTGATTCTCCAAAAAAGAAGCGTGCTTGCTTACCAAAATTCTTTGGTCTGAATGAAAATAGAAATAATATCCAAGAGTTTCCTTTGGATATCCAATGAAGCGACCTTGTTCAGATCTTGCCTCCAATTTTTCCATTTTCAGCTTTTTCACGAAAAGTTTGGACAACCCCAAATCTTAATATGATTAAGACTAGGTTTCCTACTATGCCATATCACATAGGGCGTAGTTGGAACAGATTTGGACAGCACTCTGTTTAGTATATATACAGTTGTATCAAGGGCATATCCCCAAAGGAATATTGGCAAATCAGTGTAACTCATCATAGATCGCACCATATCTAATAAAGTACGATTTCTTCGTTCAGATACACCATTATGTTCTGGAGTTCCGGGAGGTGTCCATTGTGATAAAATGCCATTCTCTTTAAGATAGTCCAGGAATTAAGTACTAAGGTATTCACCTCCTCGATCCGATCGAAGAGCCTTAATACATTTTCCTGTTTGTTTCTCAACTTCAGCCTTGAATTCCTTGAACTTTTCAAAGGATTCAGATTTATACTTCATGAGGTATAAATAACCATACCGTGATTGATCATCGGTGAAGGTAATGAAGTAATTATAACCACCTCTAGCAGTTTCATTAATTGGTCCACATACATCTGTATGTATTAATCCTAATATGTCGCAGCTCGCGCACTTTGTCCTACAAAAGGCGCTTTGGTCATTTTTCCTAGAAGACATGCCTCACAAGTCGAGTATGACTCAAAATTTGATGGATCAATGTACCCATCATTACTCAACTTGTTAATTTTGTCTTCTCCAATATGACCTAATCGGAGATGCCAAACATACTTTTTATTTGGACCGTCACTAGGGCGTTTATTAGTTATGGCATTTATATCAATTCTATTTTGCTTATTGACATTGGTAATCGCATTACCAGACATTGTAATGGTATAAAGATTGTTGGTTAATAAGCTAGAACCAACACATCTTCTATTATGATAAATAGAACATACATCATCAGCAAAAGAAAATTCATAATTCTCTTTACCTAAACGAGGTATAGAGATGATGTTCCTAACAGCATTCTTATAATGCAAACAGTTCTTTAAAACCAATACATGTCCAGAAGGCAAACATAAATGAAAAGTCCCTATAGCTAATGCAGCAACTCTTGCTCCATTGGCAAATGTTAGGACAATCTCATTTCGCCCTAGCATCCTGCTTATGTCCAGATTCTGTAAAGACATACAAATATGTGAAGTTGCAGCAGAATCTAGAACCCATGAGCTGGATTTAGCACTAACCATAAGATTAGTTTCAATAAGCATAGACACCATACCTTCATAAGGTTGGTTCTTAGGCTTGACCTTCAAGCTCGTGAGGTACCTCCTACAGTTCCTCCTCCAATGCCATTTGACACCACAGTAATGGCATTTCCCTTTATCAATCTTGGGTTTTGGTTGCACAACAGGTTTGGTAGGCCTCTTCCATTTATTCTTCTTTAAAACAGTCTTACCCTTTGAAGAAGAAGCCTTAGCCATAGCCACTACATTTGGTCTCGTGTTGTGCATTTCCTTCTCATAAACTACCAGCATGCTATGTAACTCAGCGAGAGTTTTCTCCATCTTATGCATATGGAAGTTTTGGACAAAACCAAATAAGGAATCGGGTAAAGATTGGAGGATCAAATCCATAGCTAACTCGTTGTCCATAACAAGATTCAGCCTAGCCAATTCTTCAATGTGCAGATCATTTTCAAAGCATGATCATTAAGCGATGATCCTTCAGCCATCCTCATACGGTACAATGCCTTAGATATCTCATATCTAGAGGTTCGACCGTTCTCATCAAAGTATTCCTTTAAGTGCAAAATGATCGACCTAGCATCTTCCATAGATTCATACTTCTTTTGTAATTCATTGTTCATCGAAGCAAGCATATATGACCTAACTTTTAAGTCATCATCACGCCACTTATCATAAATGACACGTTCCTCTTGGGTCCCACCCTCAAGAAAGGAGGTTGGCATCTTTTCATCAAGCACATACCCAATTTTTTCTGAATTGAGAACAATTCTCAAATTCCTCACCCAAGATCAGTGAAATTGGGTCTAGTCAAACAATTCTTGTCAAGTATAGAAGCGAGTGGGTTTGTGGTCACCATTTTCAGAGTAATAATATATCTGTTGCAGAAAATAAATTGTTAGCCGTTGTATCTTTCAAAATAACTATTTCATTTTGGCCTTTAAATGAAATAGATCCTCCCACTAAGTTTATATTCAAATCCCATACTCCTTAAGATGGGAAGCGGTAATCTTTGTTGGGTAAAGATTACTAGTGGGGATTGGAGTCACACTAGTCCAAAACCCACCTCACCTAGTAGTTATTGGTGTTCTATGAACGTAGTGAGTGAACCGACTTGTTCAACGCATCATATGTGAGTTACAATCATAACTTCGGCCTCTAGACCATGAAAGCCTCACCTAACAGTTATTGGCATCATGATCATAGTTAAGTCTAGCCCATCGTCTCATGTAAGTATTGAAAACACAAATGATTCCCTCACCGACAGTTATTAGAAATCATTTGGCTCCAAACCCACAAAGCATCATATGCATAATGGAGTGGTCCAATATTATAAATGGTAATTAACCCCTATGTATCCATACCGGTCAATTAACCACTATAATATTGGATCAAACCACGACGATGGAAGGCCACGAGTCCGAAACCCGTTTCGACTTAATATTCTTTGTAAGGAGATTTGGGTCGTTATTAACGGTCTCACTTTGCACATTAACCGGTTTAACATGCACGATAACATAAACACAATAAATAAATAGATATCACATAACATCTATCCTATGTGGTGATCATGGAATTATGGTTCAATGGGTCTCGAGCCAAAGAGACCCATTTAGCCATTTTAATGTTTTAATAATATGGACTGCTCTTCACTTCTTCTTCAATCTTTGAACTCTTCAAAGACTGGGCCTAGAGAGCTCACCGGTTTAATGGCTCCTCCAATAGCTCCTCCTCTCTTGTAGTATTTACATCAATAATTGAAATACTAAACTATACTAAAATTACATTTCATAAAAATAAATATAGAAGGAAGGACGCAGCCTCCATTTAATAATTACATCCCCAAAAAGAATACCTGTAATCACCATACGAATCCATACAACAATCACAACAATTAGGGATTTTTCCATGATCACCACCCTTCCTTACGAGCCATAAATTCAAAATTTAAAGCTCGGAAGGCATGCATAAAATTCTGCATATCATTTTTGTCAGAATATAAACACAAAAGTATAACAACTTTAAATTCATGGAATATAAACATTTTGATTCAAAATTGATTTAGTTCTAATTTTTGCTTAGTTGATTAAATTTATCACATAAATTAATCAACTTCTATAGGCCACATAAGAGCAAGAGAACCAATTCTCTTAACAAAAATAAATTGGCCATTAGAACGCAAAAATATATTTGAACTATAAATCAATTAAACGCACGAAAAACGCCTAAGGTTGGCTCTGATACCACTGTTGGGGTTTCATGAATCATGTATAGGTAAAATTAACAAAAAGAACGCAGCGGAAACAAGAAGATATATTTTACATGATTCTCCGAAGGCGTTGTTCGTGCGTTTTAATCAAAAATCTAAATATAAAAGGGTGTTAAAACGAATTACCTCTCGAAGCGCTCTTTATACGAATTGGTTCGAATGTTCTACAGTTCGAGCCCCACAAACGTCGGACCTCTAGTTCAGACACACCAACAACGAACGTCGAACGGAAGAGAGAACTTTCGGATATTCACCACTATGATCGTGCTAGCAATCTCGTGGAGACAATCCGCCGTATCCTTGATGTTTTAGTCACGGCCCGGATGAGAGAAAACCTTTTCTTTCTTGCGTCTCAAAGACAACACAAGAACACACACACACTTTCTCTATTTTTGTAAGCCCTCCTTTTACGCACATCTTTTTTTTTCATTTTCATTTTTAAATATAAAAATCAGCAACCGATCGTGGGATCAGCAACCGTTGTTGATCCTCATCTTTCATGCACGAACGATCGTGCATGAGCGGTTTGCTCATGCACGACTTCGTGCATGAGCGTTGCTCATGCACGATTTCGTGCATGATGGTCAGCGGTTGCTGACCATCCATGCAACAAATGCATGCATGATGGTCGGGTTGCCGACCATCATGTTTCATGCATGTGCATATGCAAAAATTGCTGACCATTTTTTATTAATATTTTAATTATTAATTAATTATTAATTAATTAATTAAATGAATAAATAATTAATTAATCAATCCCCTTAAAAATAAAAAGAACATAATCTTTATATGTACAATTAGGATACATTAACATATATCCACTTTGGGCATGCGTGTGCATCATATGCAAGTAGGCTCGTGACTATAATACAAATTAAATTAAATCTCATTTAATTTAATTTCAAATTGACACAATTCGATTGCAGTAATTGCAAACAAATTTGCAATATCATTTCTCTCTTGTTCCACGTTATCCTAATTGTTTATGGTGTGTGACATCCCTAGGTTCATCACTAAGCTGGTAGTAAGACTTGTACTAACACATTAGTACTTCCAAAAGAATTAATTGT
Source organism: Eucalyptus curtisii (assembly GCA_017140595.1). Taxonomy (NCBI): domain Eukaryota; kingdom Viridiplantae; phylum Streptophyta; class Magnoliopsida; order Myrtales; family Myrtaceae; genus Eucalyptus; species Eucalyptus curtisii. The sequence continues at coordinate 31,687,228 of CM029503.1, read as the reverse complement.
CCCGATTAATCTTTGGGTCCTACAAGCCATGATTGACATCTAGCAATATGTCATGGCTACCCAGAGATAGTGTGAATGCTTTAAGAACATAATGAACCTATCAGCTTTGGCTACAGTGTAATTCAATCCCTCTTGTCTTACTATGTCCCGATCAAACAAAGACCATGGAATATTTGTCAAGTCATTAATTCGATCATATGCACAAATCTAATTGACATGCATTTTATTCGAGACATAAACAATTTATTCTCGGTTACAACCCCGGCCGAGGATTTCAATGCATTGTCATAATTAGATCGCATAGGACATCATTATTATACCTTGCATATAACAAGGAGACAGATTCCATATTGCGCACACGTGCAACTTCGTATATGAACAAAATATGACCATCAGGTACAAAGACGGATCAACGACCCGGCATTATGTGCACCTGTGAACCATAGTTGTTCGACACACAAGTTAACACTGTGCCTCAGGTCTAAGGATTATTTACACAAGACCAAAGCATGAACAATTAGACATTGACCACGCTAAAAGCTTCCATGTCGCTAATCATTTCCATACGTGTCACGTTTAGTGAACTTGTCTAATACAAACATTTGTGTTCTTAACTTAGGCATCACAATACCCAATGACTTGTGACTCATCATTCCCTTAAGTATCCAATACTTAATGGTGAAGTTAAGAACACACCGGTCTCAACAGGATTATTAATATCCACTCAATAATCCATCGACCGGGAATGATTTAAAGATTCAGTCTAACTATGAACCCGTCACATATATTCTTGACGTCTCAAGAATAGGTCTAGTTGCAACTGATCTTATGGAATCATTCATAAATATAAAACAATTGGACAAATGAATGAATACGTCATTGCCATTAATTAAATAATAATAATGAAAGTACAACTGAAATCCCTAATATGTAACTATTACATAATAGCTTTAGGGCATACATCCAACATGTAGCATATTTATTGACTGTTAAACATGACTTCGGGCAGGACTCATTGTACAGATGATGGAAGTTCTAGCATTTCCTCCCAGTGAGGATCGCAGAATACAAGTCAGTTTGGAATCTCGGAAAGGAATATGTCCATTTCTTCCCTTGCTGGAGCCATTCAAATAGTTCTAGATCAATAATCATAAGTTTAAAAATAAATCAACGATAACTTGAAAGAAAAGAGAGCCTAAGACTGCAATACTTGCATCGACTCCCAATTTCTTACAGGATCCTAATATTAGCAACTGTTCTGTTCATACAATCAAAAATTAAAAATTGATGAAGCATCGTCATGGATGGTCTGTTTTGAATTTCTATAAGGTTTTCCTACATTTCCTCCAAAACGTTGATATATATGCATGTCGATATTTATATGTTTTAAAATTTTAAGATGTTCAATGTGCAATAAAAGCCAATTTCAAACACTACAAGAAAAGGAAAATGTGAAAAAGTCTAACTTGCTCCACACAAACATAAAAAACTACTTGAGTCTCTGGACTTCTTTTGCTTTGAAACAGTTAATCTTCTTGATGCTACAATCTGCATGATAACCTATATGGAGCTGAAGGCTAAAAACTCAGTCAATAGCCCAGAAAACTAATCCCCTACTCTCAAAGAAAAAAACAATTTTCAACTATACAGTGGAATTTATGCCTGAGAAACCCAAACCAACCCCCCTAAAGATCAGATAGAACAAATTCTTTTGGCCAATATCATGTCTCATGATTTGACCCAAGCATTGGGTACAAGAGGTACTTGGCATTACTAGAGGAGGAAATGGTAGCAAAGATAAACGCATTGTCAGCTCTGTGAGCACTTGGTAGTCACAACAGGTTGGCAGACAAGCACAAATGGAACGAAACATGTGGGTGCTCATGCACTAAACCTGCTACAAGTAGCAATCACAGATCCCCGATAGAGGATGGAAAGTGTAAACAAAGTTCAGTATCTGGATTTTTCTGAAAGTAGGATAGGAAATAGAGCACAACAGCACAATGAGATCCGTGTAACCCGTCCTATTTGGTGGGAGAAGGCTTGGTTATTCATGTTGTTGTTATACGTATATCACATGTCTATGCAGTTAAATTAGTTTTGTGTAATAAATGGACCTTTGGCACAGAAAAGGTATTGCAGTGGTGCTCTATGTTCATGTTAGTCCATGGTCCAACAAAATTATAAGATCTATAAGATGAAGACAGCCAAAAAAAAAAAAAAAAAAAAAAAAGAAGCTGTAGGGACCTCAGCTTGCGGATAACTGTTCCCAAAGTCAGCAAACTGCGATTTATGTGACAACCCTTTTTCAACCTTGCACCAGTGGATAATGACTGAGAAGCACGCTCACCTCCTGCTAGATCCACGAAGTTCTTCCGCCAAAAGAAACTATTATATTCTCCCGGTAACTGTCTATATGTTGAAGTGGAGTACTGAATATTCATACTACAGTAGCAGCAAGAGTGCTTAAATTATTGTTCCCCAAGAACTCACGAGCTGAACTTTCAATTGTCTGGCAGCGGACACAATGAGCAATAACTCTTCAACATTTTAATATAAATTGACTGCAAAACAGATAGAATTCACCATTACTAGTCTGAGAATCTGATGTGATATTGAGCTAGCTTCGTTAAGGCATGTCTCTCCTACCTGTCTTTGAGCTGTGAAATGAAATGATTGGCCTAAGCCTTTTATTGTGCTGCTAGATAGAGCATGCAACCATGAAATTCATCCAACACAAGAATGAATCAAGCCTTAGTCCTTACCTTCACACACAGAAGTTCTCAAAAGTGGCTCCAGTCCTTCAGCATTTCCTCTATAAGTTTCTCAACTATAGTCCCTCTCTGTCAAAAGAGCTAGCTCTCATGGTGATGTTCGATGAGCTCATAGTTCCTCAGCATAGTACAAAGAAATTTACCTCCGGATTATCTAAAAGTCTCAGTGGGGTACTATCTGTGCGAGGAGGTCTCTCTGCGACTCGTTGTAGATCTTCATCCAAGAAAACTTCAACAGAAATTCTCTTCCCTTGTGCTATTGAGAATAAGGGAATTGTTGGGATATGATACACGGAAACGACGAGATCTTGCAATTTACGTCAACGCGAAATCACTAGAGAAATAAACGAGAAAAATAAGGACACCAGAAATTTACGTGATTCGGTCCGAGTATCGGTACCTACGTCCACGGGGAGAGCCAGCAGCAAATAATCCACTATAATCGGAGAATCAGAGTTTACAATCACTCACACACTCAAGTGTTTCCCACACCTAGATTTAATCCCAAACCCAAAGTGTTTATAAATAAATAACTCACTTGGGTATAAACTCACGGCACACAAAAATAGTGGATTATTTGCTGCTGGCTCTCCCCGTGGACGTAGGTACCGATACTCGGACCGAACCACGTAAATTTCTGGTGTCCTTATTTTTCTCATTTATTTCTCTGGTGATTTCGCGTTGACGAAAATTGCAAGATCCTGTCGTTTCCGCGTATTATATCCCAACAATTGGTATCAAAGCTTGGGGTTGGATTTCTTGATTGTGAATTGGAGCTTTTGCTTGTCTAATTATTATCTGGAAATTCCGTTACTGCAATTATGTCGAGAGGAAATCTGAAATTAAGAAGTTTAACGAGAGCAACAACTTTGTGTTATGGAGCATCAAGATGCGGGCATTATTGATAACACAAGGTTTGGCCAAGGCACTGGATGGTGAAGATGAGTTACCTATTATAATGAAAGCCTCTAAAAGGGTAGAGCAGATGGAAAAAGCAAAGAGTATAATCCTGTTAAATTTGTCGGATGAGGTCTTAATAGAGGTTGCTGAGGAGAAGGATGCCGCTGCGTTATGGGCAAAACTTCAAGCACTCTATGTGAAGAAAGGTTTGAACAATCGCTTGTACATGTTGAAGAAGATGTTTCAATTTAGATATCTTTGAAGGTACGTCTATCGAACCCATCTAGATGAATTTAATAAACTCATTATGGATCTGAAGAACGTCAGTAAAATACTTGATGATGAAAAACATGGCATGATGTTGTTAGCCTCTTTACTAGAGTTATGGGAGTACTTTACTGATTCACTGTTGCAGGAGCGTATTACAATTACCTCAGAAGAGGTAAAGTCCGCCTTATTCTCTAAAGAGTGGTAGAGAAAGTTGCGAGATGATAGTCTGGCGCAAGGAGCAGCACAAGCATTGACGATTTGGGGTAGAGGACAACATCGAGGGCCTAATAGCAGTAGAGGTAAAAGCATATCAAAATCACGCCATAGAAAGTCCAAGGGATGCGTGAAGTGCTTTGAGTGTCACGAGGAGGGGCACATCATGAGAGATTGTCCAAAGCGGAGGAATAAAGTTGATAGGCAGAATGCTACAAGCAATGTGGCAAACGTTGCCAAAGGGAGCAATAGTGATGCAGAAGCTGTCTTATGTGTGACTACTACTTCGTCAGGAGACGAATGGGTGCTAGATTCGGGGTGTTCTTATCACATGACGCCTCATAAGAACTGGTTTACTACTTACTAGGCTACAAATTGTGGTAGAGTTCTTTTGGGGAATAATGTAGTTTGTATTCGAATCCGGATGCACGATAGGGTGGTGCGCACATTGACAAATTTAAGGTATGTACCGGAGCTCAAGAAGAACCTTCTTTCTCTGGGGACACTTGATGACATCAGGTGTAGGTACACTGCTGAAGGTGGAGTATTGAAGAGCTCTCGAGGTGCCATGATAGTGATGAAGGGGAAGTGAATACTCTCTATCATCTACTGGGAGAGACCATGACCGGAATCGCTGTAATTTCATCAGGTGAGTCAGATTCTAACTTGACTCAATTATGGCATATGCATTTAGGGCACATGAGTGAGGCAGGTATGACGATGCTGAGTGAAAGGGGGTTGTTGAAGGGTCAGAAAACAAGAAAGCTAGACTTATGTGAGCACTGCATCTATGGGAAGCAGCACCGAGTTAAGTTTACTACAACTATTCATTCGACCAAACAACCAGTTAAATATATTCATTCAGACGTCTGGGGCCCGTCTTCGGTTCCTTCGAAAGGAGGTGCCCGATATATGCTGACTTTTATCGACGATTATTCGAGGAAGGTATGTGTATACTTTCTGAAGCACAAATATGATGTGTTCGATCGGTTCAAGATTTTTAAGGCATTGATTAAGAAGCAGTCAGATAAACAAATCAAGTGCCTGAGAACCGATAATGGCATGGAGTTCTGTGGTAAATATTTTACCGAGTTCTGCGAGAAAGAAGGTATTGTGAGACATCGCATAGTACCTGGGACACCACAGCAAAATGGCGTGGCAGAACGGAAGAACAAAACTTTGCTTGAGCGAGCTCAATGCATGCTTTCGCATGCAGGACTTGGCAAGGAATTTTGGGCCGAAGCAGTTAACATGGCGTGTTACCTGGTTAATTGATCTCCATCATCTGCTATCGAGTGGAAGACTCCTGAGGAAGTATGGTTGGGGAAACCTGTTGATTACTCCGGATTACGTATATTCGGATGTCTTGCGTATGTTCATGCGAGTGATGGTAAGCTTGAGCCAAGGGCGAAGAAGTGCATATTTATGGGTTATGCACATGGGGTGAAAGGCAAGTCTGTGGTGCACCAATCCCAGATCAGCAGAGATGTATGCAATGCTTCAATAGAGGAGTTTTGAGACACAACTAGCAGAGCAGACAGATCGTGGTGTCATTAGTGAGGTGGAGCTTTAGGTGGAGACTCCGGAGACCTAGAAGGTAACAGAAGTTGAGACTGCAGATGAAGTCGCGGTTCTTGAAGTTGGTGATAGTGAACAACCAACAAAGCCGCAAGACACTATAGCCGCAGATAGACGGAGAAGGCACATTAAATCACCGGTATGTTATTTATATTGCTTATACATTGCAGGTGATGATTAAGCCTTCGTCTTACTCGAGGTGATGGCTAGTTCGGAGTCATCGTAGTGGCTAGGGGCTATGAGTGAAGAGATGGAATCACTCAATCGAAAACATGGGAGCTGGTCAAAGTACCCAAGAGCTAAAAGATTGTCGGAAGTAAATGGATCTTCAAACGAAAGAGGGATTCCGGTGTCGACGCGAGGTATAAGGCGAGACTTGTGGCGAAACGGCGTCGGGGCATTGACTATAATGAGGTGTTCTCTCCCGTGGTAAGACATACTTCTATTCGTGTTTTACTTGCCTTAGTTGCTTCGCAGATCTCGAGTTAGAGCGGCTAGATGTGAAAAAACGTTTCTTCACGGTGAGTTATTACATGAGGCAACTAGAGGGATTTGCTATTTCGGGTAAGGAATATCATGTTTGCTTGTTGAAGAAATCTTTGTATGGGCTGAAACAATCTCCTAGGCAAGGGTATAAACGTTTTGATAGTCAAAACTATTCAAAAATGGATAGATGTGAGATTGGAGAATGGTTCTTTGATTTATCTACTCTTATATGTTGATGATATACACTAAGAATATGTCTGATATTGATGTGCTGAAGATGCGTTAAATACGAATTTGAGATGAAAGATTTAGGTGCTACAAAGAAAATTTTGAGTATGGAGATTTTGCGGCGTAGGAGTTTTACTTCTATCTCAAAAGAAATATATTGAGAAGATAGTAGCACGTTTTAATATGCAGTCGGCAAAATCGGAAGCGAAACACTTTAAACTTTGATAAATTATCACCGCAAACGAGGAGGAGGAGGAGCATATGTCCCGTGTTCCTTATTCTAATGCCGTGGGTAGTATTATGTATGCTATGGTGTGCACTAGGCCTGATATTTTACAAGCTATGAGCGTGGTTAGTCGCGTAGTCAAAATGGGAAGCCGTGAAATGGATTCTCGAGGACTTGGATTCGGATTACGCCGGTGACTTGGATGATTGCAGGTCTTTAGGGTACGTGTTTACGAGTTGGAAAGCGTCCTTACAGGATTTTAACCTTTGTAGCAAAAGAGGCGATATGGTTACAGAGTTTGCTCTTGGACTTTGGGTTAGAATAGAAAAGTATGGACATACACTATGATAACTAAGGTGCGATATATTTGGCGTATAATCTGGTTTATCACAAGCGAACGAAGCATATCAACATCATGTACCACTTCATTAACTTAAAGCTGCACAAAGGAGGAAATAATTTTAAAAAATAGGTAAGGTTTCTTCTGTTATCTCCGCAGCGCCTAGCCACAATTCTATGAAGGAAGAATAAGACCGTGGGGCCCAGATGGGCACACCTTTAATAATAAAAGAGGAGTTTTCTTCTTTGAAGTGAAGCCCCCGCACGTAGAGCCTTGCACGTGAAACAAAAGGAAATTAAAGTGGTGGGGCCCAAGGTCAAACTTTTGATCTTGGGCACACACGCATATATAAAAGCGAATATGTCTAGTAGGGGATTTTTTTTTTTCGCTGCTACACGTTCTTCCGAAGAATAGAAGAAAGCCGCGATCTACGAGTTTTTTTTTTTTTTTTTTCTCTGAAACCGAAGTCCTTGCAGCCTCGCAAAGCCGTATGTAGAGCATTTTTTATCGCGCGGTGATTTTGTGCCGTAAGTTTATACCCAAGTGAATTGTTTATTTATAAACACTTTGGGTTTGAGGTTAAATCTAGGTGTGGGAAAACACTTGTGTGAGTGATTTATCAGAACTCCGATTCCGATTATAGTGAATTATTTGTCGCCATTCTCCTCTGGGGAAGTACCGATACATCTTCGGACCAAACCACGTAAATTTCTGAGTGCCCTTATTTTCTCGTTTATTTCTCCAGCGATTTCTCGTTGACGTAAATCAAAAGATTCTCGTAAGTTTCCGCGTATTATATCCCAACAGGAATGTCTTTATTAACATGCAAATGTTAAAAGAAGAAGTTGCAACTGAAAATGGAGGAGATCTATGACTTGTTACCTTCTCTATGTAGCTGTATATATCTGCCATTGAGTATTCAGTAATTCCACTCATAGTGTATTTCTTTCCGCTGCTTGTCTGTCCATATGCAGAAACACTTGCTGCAACATTGGACAGGGGATGGTTGCAATCTCAGGCAGATATCAACAAAACAAAACAAAACAACTTCAGAGGGAAACAGAAGAGATTAAAGTTTACCAATTATTCCAGTGACAACTGAGAGCAACTTTTTTGGCTCCTTCCTGGTACACTTGCCTTGTGGAGCAATCACACCGGAAAACTCTGTCTGCAAATCAGCCGAGACAGAGGACACATAACACTAACAGATATTGAACAGATTGCTTCCTTAAATGCAAGTCCACCATTAGAAACATTTGTTGGAATTTGAAGATGTGGGCCCAAGACCAAAGGGATGCTAAATCCAACATAACATAACATGAAAATGTGCTCAAGTGAAGGCAAAGAAGAAAGAAAGGAAACAACTTCACGAATGGGATTCAATTACCAAATATGTAGGCAGCTGGGTACATGGACCGCTCTGAAACAGAGAGATTGTTTCTGTAGATTATGGTGCTGTCATCGATACATTCCCAATCTGACACATCATTCCTCGAAGTTTCCTTCTGATTCAAGGGCCCGAGACGAACCAATACAAAGATTTTCTCTTCACGGGGACTTGACCCCTGCATCATCTCCTGGCCGTCAACTGCCACCATCGCTTACCTGCTTACTATCCAAGTCTATGAAGTGTCCAAAAATCAAGATTAGTCTTCACTGCAACCAAATACTCCAACAAAGCCTGCGACACAGCATGTAGTTCTACACCCATCACAACTTCATTGTCCAACTAGGCATTGTAGTTTTGGAATCAACAAACCAGAGTGATATTTGGGAGATGTTATGGAAATCTGAGGCCCATCCAACTTCTGCACCTACCAACGTCACCTGTAACGAAGAAGCTACTCATGGCTTAGAGCTAAATCACCAACGCTCCATCAATTTGTCTTGAGCACAAAAACGCACCTCCTTAATTTGCTCCTTTGCCTAATTTAGAAAGGCCAAACAATTGCATATCTGAAGTCACAAGTTCCCCTTCTCCAAGAGTAAAATGGGCGATGTTTCCTTTTTTCTCCTTTAAACTAGCAAATAAATGGAACCATTTTGGAGTTTTCTGAGATGGTCCCCATAAGAGACTGTCAAAAAGTCTTCTTAGCTCGTGCTGACTTAGAATATAGAATGTCTTTACAGAAACAAAGCAAGACATATTTTCACCTTGGGAAGTGAAGAGTTCCCAAAGAATGTCTGAGATCTACGCAAAGATCCATGGCACTGTGCATTTCGCTGCAGTGCGCCCAGAGAGAGAGACAGAGAGACAGAGAGACAGAGTTCTAAACTGGTCTTTGAAAATATTTAGGTGCCTCGTTTCCTTCCTAATTGGACAGCAAACAGCAAACTCTCCACAGGGCGTAGCATGAATTTCCGCGAAACCGTTCGCTCTCGCTCACTTTCAAAACATAAAGCGAATGCGCTTAGAAAAGAAGCGACCAAATTCTCACGACATGTCTCCACGCTACCGAGCGGAGGCGCCTAAATTCGACGGGGAAATGGCAATGCATATCCGCGAGCCAGAGGCTTCACCAATCTGTCCTTCGCGGTTTCGGACGAGAATGCATGAACGCCGCATTCGGGTCGCTTTTCGGCTAAAATTCCAAAGAGTTTTCACTTGCACGCACGAAATGGAACCATTCAACCGGGCACGCCTCATTGGTTCATTAACTTTGACCAAAACCGAAAAAGAAAAGGGGGAAATTACAATCGACTCTCGGCTGTCGAACTCGAATCCTCACGCAACATCCCCCTCAGCGATCTGACGCAAAATCCGAGACGAGCCGGCGACAGGATCGCTTGCTTCCGACGTTGGAACCAAAAGAAGTGGCGCTTCGACGAGGATGCGCGCGCGAGATATAGAGAGAGGGAGAAAAGCGAGCTCCGAGGAAGATGGAGATGAAGGTTTGGATCGCTTTCTTAAGGCCCTGCGAATGTGGAGAAGAGAGAGACGGCTGTCAAGTCCGTTCAGTGGTGGGGTTTGGATTTTGGGTTTTGATTATTGCCGATTTGGCTGGCTTCGTTTTGAGCCAAACCATACTTCCGCTCTCTCTCTCATTATTTATAAAATCTTATTTTTATACGGTCCAGAATCCGCGGAAAAAGCCGGATTTTGACCCATCAATGAACTCACATTTATTCAAAAAGTTGAGCTAATAAATTATGAACTAATAAATATATATTAACTCCATCACACCATATTAATTTTTTAGTGTACAATTTCTTTTTCCAATATGACTCCTACACATATTTTCACATTCGATACGCATCCAACATCTTCTGCTTTTCCCCGTGATCTTCATATAGCAAGCAAATGGTGTGTAGATGATTATGTGTCAACCAATAATGCCGTGATCAATAATTTTGAGTCTGATTATGTCTTCGCTCTGGACTTGGTTTCAGTCTGGATCTCGTCAGAGCCGGAAAGACTTCTGGAGTAAGTAGACTTTGATAAAATGCCACGATATAGCACAGAAGTCTAAAAATAAGAATAAGAAAGTTTTGTCAACTTCAAAACCTGATAGGATTTTTCTCAACACCTTATTATTTGGAACCTAGAATTTATCCTGCATACTGAAGAATCGGAATCGACTTTGTAACCTAGAACCTACCATGTCATAGGTTTTAGGGTGGATTTCAAAGTCTGCCAAGATTTTACCTATATTACTAATTGAACGATTATAAAGAATTAAGACCTTTAATGATCACCATTTGCTGCTACGACTCACTGGTCATAAAAACATATGAAAATTATGAACATTAATAAAGTAAACGTTTCAGTCATAAAGTGGAAGTTCAGACTAGTGTTTCTAGATTATAAACTCATCATCGAATAGTATGGAATATCGTAAGATTGCGTGAAGACATAAATCAAGAAAACATTAAAACTTGTTCAGATATAAGTTGTTTTCGAATAATGTAAATATTTTTCATCAACTAATTATTTCAAGACGTATGAGTGATTATTATTAAAAATATAATTTTCAAATCATCTATTTTTTTATTGAGCAAATGGAGATTAATCCAAAATCCTATGCAAAGCCTAGTCCTACTTTGATATTGGTTGTGTTTCCGGTTTGACCTAGACGTGCGCATGAACTTTGCGGGAGGCCAAAATATTAGGTATTGATCTTGGTGAAAACTAGAACACTATCAAACACTAAATATCATTGAACACCAAAGCATTTGAATAATTTTATGTTTATTTCTCTCTTTTGTTTGATATTTGAGAGAAATTGTGAATCTAGAATAGAAGTGAGCATGTCGGACCACCCAAATCAGAAACCACTCGGACTAGATCTGATCAACAGGTTTGGTCCGGTTCCTGGAGGGATCGGTCTAGTTCTCAGCTCCATAAAAATGGAACCAGTGATTATCGATCGGGTTCCCGATTCTAAGGGAGGAATCAGATCGGACCAGACCGACTCTTTTTTTTTTTTTTTCAATTTTTTCAATTTCTTAAAAATAGCAACAAAATTTAAAAATAGTATTTGCATCCCTCATTTTTATCGCTCGCACCCAACCTGGCATCGCGAGGAGCCTCCGGCACACACCTCCAGGCATCTCGTAGCCCAACTGGCATCACGAGGACTCCCCCCGGCACACACCTCCAGGGCTTTCGACACTCACCTCCGGGCATCCTGACACTCCCGGGGCATCCGGCACACACACTTCGGGCATCCCGACACTCCCGGGGCATCATCGGCTCACACCTCCGACGGTATCCTCATCATCATACTTTATTTTCACATATGTGTCACATTATCAACATGGCATATGATGTGATGGTAACAAAGGTCTAATTCAGCTTTTGATATTATATGTCATGCCAAATGTCACCACATATGCAGCAAAATCAATCACTCAAGACATTATATCACATAGAGCAAATTCATTTATTTATTTTTTTGAAAATGCAGTAAATCTTTTGGTTAAAACTCTTGAAAAAATTATTAAACAGCCTTAATAAATTCTAAAAATTTGACATGTTGTATACAAGATCTAGAGGAAAACATTTCATGAAGAACACCACACCAAAAGAACATCATACATTTCGGTACAGTCCGTACATCACAGTCTTTATGATTTCGGAATATTGCCATACACAGTTTCATTCACAAATTCGGTAAAAATCCTAAATGAGCTCCAAAAATTCTGAAATTTTGATATGTTATAGAAAACATCCAAAAGTAAATATTTTATGAAGAACTAGAAGTCAAATTTGTGATAGATTAAAAACTATAATAACCATAACCGTCCATAACCCTCGGCATCGAATTCCAGATCTAACCGTTTCGGATAAAAATCATTTCACCAACCTAGACTGGTCCATTTCCCCTCAAATTTTAATATATTACTCCTTAACATGTCATCTTCAACTTTCATTAAGAACACAAGATCGAATTCCAATCGAATAATTTTATAAAATTTACAGAATCACACTAGGTCAGTATTACGATTTCCAGATCTAACTTCTTCAAAGAAAAATAGTTTCACCGGTATATAATTGTTCATTTCTTCTGAAATTTTGATGTGTTTCTCTCCATGAAGTCCTCTACAACTTTCATCAAGAAGTCAAAGCGAGATTCCAACTATAAAATTGCATGCAGCTCACGAAATCATCAAAGGTCGGACTGCCTTTCTAGAAAACAGAATGCTAGGCTAACATACTTCTCCCCAAAGCTTCGAAATTTCTTCACTTCTACCACAACCAAAGTCTACCATCCCCCACAACACATATCACAGTAAGAAAAGGGTAGATTAATGGACTCTACTTGCCTCTAGTCCAAGCAAATCGCAGCAAGCAATGGTGGGGCAAGGCGGGCTCGACGGCAACCGGTCTCCTTCTCCTCTTCTTCTCTCGCACGATCGCTCGGTCTCCCTTTCTCTCGAATTCTCTCTCACGAATACCCTCTCTCTCTCGGTTCACTCTTCCTCTCGCACGATACCTCCTCTCTCTCTCGGCTCAAACCCTCGAGTAATCCGCCCCCTCTCTCCTCTCTAATTTTCTTTCCCCTCATCATTAGCTTTGCAATGCATTAGCCACTTGGCTAATCTCCCTAGCCACTTGGCAACTTTCATGCAGGATGGTGGGCTTCATCCGGTTGGGCTTGGGCCAGCCTTGGTCAACGGTCTCATGGGCTCCTTTGGCTTCGTGGGCCTGGCTTTGGGCCGGGCTTGATTGGCTGAATGGTGGGTGATCGTGGGCTGGGTTTTGGGCCGGCTTGGCCTAAGAATTTCGGCCCACTCTCCTTTTAAAATCTAACCTAATTTCCCAGTTATAAAAGTACTTAATTGGAAGTTAACTTGGCCATAAAACTTTGTAATATAAATCCATAAAATCCAACTTATAAGGTTCATGGTATATCCAGGGGTTGTCACGAAATTTTAGGATGCCACGGTAAAACAACATGCAAATACCTTTATGGAAACATTGGAGCGTCATAAGAGCGGACGGTCCCATAAATCAAAGAGGATTGCGTGATTTTCAAGATTACAAATGGGTTACAATATTTATTGCGTGATCTTCAAGATTACGAATATGTTACAATATTTGATTCACGCATTTCCCTTAATTTGTTATTAGATTCAGATTTTCTAGTTGTGTTTTGATAACTTTCCCTTTTATCAATAGCTTTTCCTTTATTTTGTTATTAGATTTAAGTTATTTTGTTATTTTCTAGATGGCGACCTCCTTATTAAAAGGCGCCTAAGATATTGTAATCTGCACTTCTTTATTGAAAATAAACACTATCTTTTGGAATTCTTTCCAAGAGTTACTTCCTCTGCGTCATTTGGTATCAGAGTAGGTTTCTCCTATGACGATGACTAATAACGTTAATGACAATCTCCCCGTAGCTGAAGGCCGCAGAAACGAGCCTATTACACCGGATGAGTTCAACCAATTTGCGGAGCAAACCGAATGGAGGTTTCAAGAATTACTTGTTGCCATCCGGCGTTTATCTACCAACCCCATACCTGGTAATCTTTTGGCTGAACATGCTCAGGCAGCTTGAGACCCGGAAGCAGCTATGGAACGTGGGGCAAATCCCCAACAGAAGTGACAAGCCTATGTTGAGGACTCTGAAGGAGAAAAAGAGTTCCTAGATCAGCCTGTACGTGGAGGCCACATGAACAGGGGATATCGACGAGACCGCGAGCAATATCAACTTAAGGTTGACCTTCCGACCTTTAATCGCAATTTGAATATTGAAGACTTTTTGGATTGGCTTTGGGAAGTTGAGAAATTCTTCGATGCCATGGAGATTAAAGAGGATCGCCAAGTAAAATTGGTGGCATACAAATTGAAGGGCGGCGCCTCAGCGTGGTGAGAGCAAACACAACTGACCCGACGTCGACAAGGAAAAGCCCCCATCCGAACATGGAATCGGATGAAGGAAATGTTGAAGGTTTGGTTCCTCCCACCCGATTATGAACAATTATTATTTCAACAATTTCAGAATTGTAAGCAGCTAAGCCGATTAGTCCAAGCTTACACGGAGGAGTTTCTCCGACTTTCCGCCCGTAACAACCTAGCTGAGTCAAAAGCACAACAGTCTGCCAAGTACATTAATGGTTTGCGACTTAATATTCAAGACCGTGTTTCACTACATCGTTTGTTCTCCGTTGAGGATGCTCAAGAGATGGCCCTAAAGGTTGAGATGCAATTAGAGAGAACTAGTCCCATTAATCGGGCTAACAATTATTCCGCTCGAGAATCATCTGAAAAGGGGAGACAACTAGATGTTCCAGAATCCTCTAACCAGCAAACCAACACTATGAACCGAACTCTGGGAAGTATTACTAAAGTGCACAAGGAACCAGTCATCGCCAATAAGAATGCCTAGAACCCGTACGTTAAGCCACCACCAATCAAATGTTACAAGTGTAATGAATTGGGACATCATTCGAGTGATTGTCCACGGCGGAAGATGGCCAATGTTGTCGAGCACAACGATGACATATATGAAGATGACTGGATTGATGAGGAAGAAGTGGAGGATGAGGAGGGCGAGCATGTCAACTGCGTTGTTAGGAGACTATTGCTCGCTTCGTGAAGAGAAGACACGCAGCGGAATAGTCTTTTTCGTGCCCGTTGTACCGTCAACGGCAAAGTTTGCGATGTCATCATCGACAGCGGAAGTTGTGAGAACATAGTGTCCAAGGCTTTGGTGGACCATCTACAACTAAAGACAGAGTCATCCCTCCCTTTATACAATCGGGTGGATTCGTAAAGGGGCCGAACTCAAGGTGACACAGGTATGTTATTTACCTATTTCAATTGAAAAGTCCTATAAGGACACCATAATTTGTGATGTAGTGAAAATGGATGCATCCCATGTCCTACTGGGACGACCATGGCAATACGACGTTGATATCACGCATAGGGCTCGAGAGAACACATATTCTTTTGTGTGGAAAAAGATGAAGATTATTTTGAAGCCGATGAGTAACACTCCCCAGGCCCCAAAGAAGCAAAGTGCAAGGATTATGCTAAACGTCTGTAAACGTGAGGGTGACGAAGTGATGGTCTACCTCCACAAGGAACGCTTTCCTGTTGTCAATGACAATGCCTATGTCGTTGATCTTCCTAATGACCTCAACATCTCCCCGACATTCAATGTAGCGGACCTATTTGAGTATCATCCTCCAGATACTCCTCTTTATCCTAATCATAACTCGGGGTCGAGTTCTTATGAAGTGAAGGAGACTGATGTAGAACAACATGCAAATACATTTATGGAAACATTGGAGCGTCATAAGAGCGGGCGGTCCCACAAATCAAAGATGATTGCGTGATCTTCGAGATTATAAATGGGATACAATATTTATTGCGTGATCTTCAAGATTATAAATAGGTTACAATATTTGATTCACGCATTTCCCTTAATTTGTTATTAGATTTCAGATTTTCTAGTTATGTTTTGATAACTTTCCCTTTTATCAATATCTTTTCCTTTATTTTCTTATTATATTTAAGTTATTTTGTTATTTTCTAGATGGCGACCTCCTTATAAAAAGACGCTTAAGATATTGTAATCTGCACTTCTTTATTGAAAATAAACATTATCTTTTGGAATTCTTTCCAAGCATTACTTCCTCTGCGTCACATGGTCACTCCCCCGAAATGTCACAATGTACAAAACTCAATGTATAATATTTTTTTTCATCTACATTGATGAAGAATATAAGATTTTTAGCCACCGAACCAAATTTTAAATGCTTTTATTTTTCCATTATAAACCGAAACTTTCAGAAAATAGCAAAAATGTTGAAAATTCTCGAAAATACCCAGAATGTAGAAACTTTCTTGCCCATCGGAGCTGTACGAGCCGTTCGAAGTGTTGGATGTATGCCCTAAAGCTACTATGTAATAGTTACATATTAGGGATTTCAGTTGTACTTTCATTATTATTATTTAATTAATGGCAATGACGTATTCATTCATTTGTCCAATTGTTTTATATTTATGAATGATTCCATAAGATCAGTTGCAACTAGACTTATTCTTGAGACGTCAAGGATATATGTGACGGGTTCATAGTTAGACTGAATCTTTAAATCGTTCCCAGTTGATCGATTATTGAGTGGATATTAATAATCTTGTTGAGACCGGTGTGTTCTTAACTTCACCATTAAGTATTGGATACTTAAGGGAATGATGAGTCACAAGTTATTGGGTATTGTGATGCCTGAGTTAAGAACACAGGTGTTTGTATTAGACAATATCACTGAACGTGACGATATGGAACGATTAGCAACATGGAAGCTTTTAGCGTGGTCAATGTCTAATTGTTCATGCTTTGGTCTTGTGTAAATAATCCTTCGACCTGAGGCACAATGTTAACTTGTGTGTCGAACAACTATGGTTCACGGGTGAACATAATGCCGGTCGTTGATCCGTCTTTATACTTGATGGTCATAGTTTGTTCATATATGAAGTTACACATGTGCACAATATGGAATCTGTCTCCTTGTTATATGTAAGATATAAAAATGATGTCCTATGTGATCTAATTATGACACTGCATTGAAATCCTTGGCCGGGGTTGTAATCGAGAATAAATTGTTTATGTCTCGAATAAAATGCATGTCAATTAGATTTGTGCATATGATCGAATTAATGACTTGACAAATATTCCATGGTCTTTGTTTGGTCGGGACATAGTAAGACAAAGAGATTAAATTACACTGTAGCCAAAGCTGACAGGTTCATTATGTTCTTAAAGCATTCACACTATTTGGGTAGCCATGACATATTGCTAGATGTCAATCATGGCTTGTAAGACCCAAAGATTAATCGGGACAATTAATTCTTTTGGAAGTACTAATGTGTTAGTACAAGTCTTACTACCAGCTTAGTAATGAACCTAGGGATGTCACACACCATAAACAATTAGGATAACGTGGAACAAGAGAGAAATATAATTGCAAATTTGTTTGCAATTACTGTAATTGAATTGAGTCGATTTGAAATTAAATTAAATGAGATTTAATTTAATTTGTATTATAGTCACGAGCCTATTTGCATATGATGCACATACATGCCTAAAGTGAATATATGTTAATGTATTCCCAAAAGTACATATAAAGATTATGTTCTTTTTATTTTTAAGGGGATTGATTAATTAATTTATTTACTTATTCATTTAATTAATTAATTAAAGCTGAAATGGTCAGCAATTCTTGCTGACCATTTGGCACGAATAATCGTGCACATGCACGAAGCAACCGTGCATGATGGTCAGCAAACCATCATGCACGTTTGCACGTTTGCTTCGTGCATGACTGTGCACGATCAGCAACGGTTTAGCAACCATTGCTGATTCGTGAAGAAGAAAAGGCCTCATTCTGCTAAAGCGAAAGAAAGAGACTTCGTGTGTTTTTCTTCTTGTTCTGAATCAGTCCACCGTCAATAAAACCATGAAGTTCTGCTGGTTGCTGATTTGTGAATAAACAAAAAGAGAGTCCGAAATGAAAAAGGTTAGGACGTAACAAAGGGCTGCTGAAAATAGAGAGAGATTTGTGTGTTCTTGTGTTGTCTTTGAGACGCAAGAAAGGAAAGGTTTTTTCTCTCATCCGAGGCCATGACTATAATACATCAAGGATACGGCGGATTGTCTCCATGAGATTGCTAGCACGATCGAAGTGGTGAATATCCGAAAATTCTCTCTTCCATTCGACGTTCGTTGTTGGTGTGTCTGAACTAGAGGTCCGACGTTTGTGGGCTCGAACGTAGAACATCCAAACCAATTCGTTTAAAGCACGCTTCGAGAGGTAATTCGTGTAACTCTCTTTTTACATTCAGATTTTTGATTAAAATGCACGAACAACGCCTTCGGAGAATCATGTAAAAAAATATATCATCTTTGTTTCTGCTGCGTACTTTTGTTAAAATTTACCTATACATGATTCATGAAACCCCAACACGAAGTTGGGTAAAAAGAAAGGAGAGCTGTACGAGCCGTTTGAAGTTAGCACATGCGCCAATGACACAAGTTTCAGATTTTACGAATTGGACGGGCCAAATTTGAGACCACATAACACCTTTGTCTGAACTCCATTTTGGAGGAATCGGGTATTTACGGAGGCAATACACAACTTCCTTTTAAAATATGATAATTTTGAAGCAACAAAATTACCAAAAGACAGACTAATAGGGTCCAAATTAGGCTGGTCGTGGTTCGAGTTGCAACCCACGCGCTTGACACATTCGACCTCGTTTCTCCCTAATCGTGCAGTCAAATCGCACGAAATTAGCGGCTTTTGAACCATAACTCGACAATGGATCAAAATATACACACGGTTCTGTCGGAGTCTCTCTAGAAAAATCGCAGTACTTGAACAAAGATTCTGCTTCTCCAAGACCCGACATAATAGCCCTAAAACTCAAAAATTAGTGATGTTGGAAACTTACCCAACGAATTTGCACGGTGTTTCTTGACAGCTATTGATCCAATCATCCAAACACTATTGCTTTCTCCTTTCTTTTTACCTTTTCTAGTATGATACTAAATGTGAAGTGAATAATTAAATAAGCAAATGAATTTTACATATTAAAGTGGAAAGTATAAGGGTTAATACCATGAAAAATCTCAAATTTGTACATTTGTAACAAATTTATTCCAAACTAATTTTTTAATCACGAAAAACCCCCAAAACAATATACCTATGACAAATTTATCCCAAATAATCACAAAAAAAAACCCTCTAAATTGATACATATGTGACAAATTTACTTCAAACTAATTTTTTAATTTTCAAAATCTCCAAACTGGTACATTTGTGATAAATATACCCTCCGATAAATTGGATTAATACTATAAAATTGGTATAATTGTGACAAATGGAGATTAAATTTTCAAACCGGTACATCAATCAACTGTTACTTGTTATCAAATTTAGCAATTTGACAATAAAATTTAACGGAAACCAACAAAGGGTAAATTTGTTATAAATGTATTAGTTTGGGATAAAATTGTCAAAAGTGTACTCGTTTGGGATTTCTGATAATCAAAGAATTAGTTTGTGGTAAATTTGTTATAGGTATATTAGTTTTTTTATTTTTCGTGCTATTAATCCAAAGTATGAATCAAACTACGTTTGAGTTACAGTTTGATTTACTTCCCATGAATGGTTAGTAATCTAAACATCATAGATAAGAGAACGGGGTCTGGAAATAGAAAGACATTCGAACACGAGTGATCGAGTTTCTTATTTACTATTACTAGCTAAGTGCACATGAAACACGCACACGCATCCATATGCACATATCACTGTAGTCACTTGAAGGCAATTGCTCCGCAGTTGCTCTTATTGTATATAGTAGTGCTTATGATTACTCGAACTTGGCGTTAACGGGTTTGATCTCAACGCACTTGATGATGAGCCCACTCTTCCAGCTTTCGAAGCTTTGTGTCATGGCAAAATGCATGTCGCCCGTTAACTCCCTTGTCATTGTAAACCGTCCGATCTCCAGTTCGGGCCAGTCGGTCGACGATTCGGGCAGGTATGCCGGATTCTCTTGGTTGTTATTGTTTGGGAGATTCAGCGTCACTTGCACCTTCTGCCCCTTCAGAGTGCCGTCGGACGTTGTCTGCAGCTTAATCGAGACTTTGTACTCAACCCCATACGTAAGGTACCTTGTCTTAAACGACCGACTGACTCCTAGCCACTTCACGTTCACCGCTTTTGCCATTTGGGTGCCATTGCTGAAGTAGTTTTATTAAAACGTTATTGATCAAGATAGTTATTACTTGATTGTTACTGCAAAATTTTCTTCACACGTTCATAGTTGGATGGATGGCGTGTAAATAAATTCAATTACACAATTATGAATGTGTAGAAAGTTATTTACATTGACAGCAGAGATAAAATCTTTTATTATAGCCGCATAGATCAATATTAGACCAACTTTAAAAGTCAAGGGCAAGCAGAGAACAAAAGTAAAAAGCATATCAAAATTAATATATAAACTTGATTGTTCCTTATTAATTAATTATCGAGATTACTTAACTAAAAATCTTTTTAAAAAAATGCGACTCTTCCTGATTGATGGAGTTTAGTTGGTACTTGGTAAGAAAGTAAGTTTGTAATTTTCTACGCACAATTTTTCTCTTTTATGTGTAATTGACACAATGAAAAATCAAAGTATTCCATATTAATTATGTCTCGCAAGTGTCTTAAACACTCGTTAACAAGACTTATTTATTAATTATAGTTAAAAAAATCTTTAAACAAAAGAGTCAACTTGGATGTCACATTAATGAGGTAAATTTATTATGAAATCATGAATCACTGGAACAAAAGAGCAAATAATTTTACTTAAAATGATAAATAGGAATAACGGCTAAGTCAATATCTATCACTACGTAATAATAAAAGGATATATCATGGAATAATGCGTATTCTTAGAGAAGCTCGACGGGATTTTCTTCCTATTTTCCTCTCAATCTCCTCTTCCTCCTTTATCATTATTCTTAATTTGGCCAACTATACATAAATAATATGTATATATTTGTTTATTCATGACAGACAAAATAGCATCTCTACTCTCTCCGTATTTTTCTTAACCACTGTAAAGCCCATGCCCCTAGAAACCCATCATACTCTCTTCTTATTTTTCATCAACTAAAATTTTAAAAAAAAATTTAATGAAAAGAAGAAAATATGGGAAAAGCTCAAGTAGATTACAATTTGATAAACTTGTGACTCGGTTAGGTTTGATCAATTAAATGAAAAGGATAAAAGAGAACACTACAGCTACAATATTATGACCATAAAATTGAAGTAAATACCACCATTAACATTTAATAAGACTAGAGAGATTAAAAAAATTGATTTCTAGTATTTAAACAAGTCAAATAGGTCATAGTATATCGTTCTTAGTATAAAACGAACCTACTAACTTTGACAGCAATATTTGAAGATTCATTAATGTTATCTTGTGCTCTTAATTTAATTGGCTTATCGTGGCCTTATGAAGGCAAAAATGAAAATTTAGATACCAAGACCGAAGAACGGTTCCTTCTTTGCTAGGGATAGTTCCCATTAATTCCCACGATATGCGGAAAGTATATATAGAAACCAATAGGGAGACTTCAATATCATAATTTGTTTGGGTTTGAAATTGTCTAATCATAGTATTCTGGGTTTAAATAAAGTAATGACTCTCTGACCAAAAAAAAATTAAAAAAACAAGAAAAAGTAATGACTCAATGATTCGGGACTACAATAGCCGTATTACTTTAGTATGTGGAGTACATGCAAGCCTAAATTTATGACTTTTGAGTTTACTATTAATATTTGTCAATGGTTAATTCTCAATTCACTCATAACATCGAAATATTTATGCAAATAGATAAAAATTAGGTGCACGCTAGGATTAAAGTCATAATCTATATTTCAAGTTCGGTTGGTAAATCACGTGGACATTTAATGTGTTCAAGTAGAACAAATTTTATCCCCTAGCCATTTATCTATATAGCACAAGAGGGTGAAATATCAACAACATTATATTAAAAGGAATAATTCCGAGAATTATCAATTACAAGAGGGAAGAGAAAGATCAATATTATGTAGACTTGCATTAAAACCCTCAAACAAATTTCTGTCTGTTTCTATGGTTTCTCTTTTTAGATTTTCCCTAAAGAAATCCCATGGAATGCCTTAGTTTATCTTTTTTAGGTTCCCCTTTATCCGATGCCATTCATACTTTACTAGAATATGAAAACCCCTAATTAGACTTGTGGTGTAAGGCAAGTTGCATTATGCGATAAAAGATCCGTAGATATGTTTTTCGAAGGATCCGTAAGTACCTGTCAATCCACTGCCAACAGTCACTTTTATCGCTGTTGTCGATGACGAGCGCCCTAGCATTGATTGCGTAGCAGTCCCGATTTTTGTCACTCCGGTAAGTCTGCCACAAATAACCTTTTGACATATGAGCCGAGCAACATCAATCAATATGTGTGTAGGTCAAAGTAGGAGGAGGAGGAACTTTATTAAAAAAGTTGCTACCGACCCATTCAAAATGACATTTTCAAGTCATCGTATGATCTGTCGCGATTCGTGTATAGACTTATCTGGTCGGACAAGTAACATAAAGGAAATTACTTAAACGGAAAAAGGAAGAGAAGACGACCCCATCGTGGTTGAATTAATAAACACCCACATCTCTTTGGTAATTAAATGACTCTGGCTAATTTTTGTCAAAAAATATTGACATAAACGCCAACCGTCTTACGTAATGCTGATGTGAATACCTTTTAATTAATTTGAATTATTCATTTATTTTGTCTTTTTCTTTTCTTTTTCCTTTTTCCTTTTCTTTTTCTTTTCTTTCTCTTTCTTTTCCTTCCATTCTTCCTCTAGCCAGTCGCAAGGTTCGGTGACCGGCTAGAAGCAAGAGCCATGAAACCCTTGCTTGGCCTAGCCCAAATCTTGGCAAGGCCAACCTCGCCATGGTCTAGCCGACCTCAAGCAAGGCTGCCTTGCTTGCGGTTGGTAAGGCCATGGCCGCCTTTGCCCATAGCCAACGAGGCCCTAGCTGGCTAGATCTCGTTAGCCTCATCTTTAGCTAGTTGCCGAAGTCCAATGACTAGCTAGAGAAAGAAGGGAAGAGCAAAAAAAGAAAGAGAAAGAAAAAAAAAAAAAGAAAAAAGTTAATAAAAAACCAAAAAAAAATAAAAATTGTACACGTTAGTGTCGGCTGCACCTCATAAGACGACTAATGTCAACATCAGTGATTTTCAGCTAAAATTAACCAAATAGATTAAATTGGTACAAGTACAAAAGGTCTAGGACTCAATTGATATATATATATATATATAGAGAGAGAGAGAATTGAATCGACACAACTATAATATGTTAATACAAGCATATCTTTTCATATATATCCGTTATTTGAGAGGGAGGAGACGCCCCGCCGCGGGGGGGGGGGGGGGGGGGGGAGGAGGAGGAGGACTTGCCATGTTTGGGTCGGCTTTATACTCATTGGAGCCGGTTTGCCTCTTGCCCATGAACAAAGCCATTTTGTTCGTTCAGTAATGTCTGATGCCCATCAATCTACTCAGAGAGAGGCTTATATATACTGAGTAGCATGCACTCATCAAGGTTAGTTCGGTCTTTTCTCTATTCACAACGGGAATAATTAACCCACCTTTCTTCCTTCCTTTTTCCTTTCTCCTCTTTTTTCGACCCCTCTTTTTTCTAGATTATGGTTCTAGGAATTTATGATCTCTCATGTATGGATACTTCTTTTTATGCAGACCTAACCCTCCCTCTCCCCTTTTTTTCTTTCTCTCTCCAAATGAGGATTCATTAACAGTTTCATATTTGTCTAAATCCAAATCATCTGAAAAGCTCATCGATCAAATGCATTGATGTGACAGAAGGTTTGAAATGCCAATCCGATATACCTACATTTGTGACAGGTACACTTATCTTGTCCAATTTGATCTTATCTACTTCGCTATAGGAATATTGTGCCAAGAGTCACATACACGTTGTGCTTGAGCCTTTTTTTTTTTTTTAATTCAAAGTGTGTCTCTTTTGAAAGTAAAGAATAAAGTTTCATATTCCAAAACAAATGGTGGAAGACGGGGTCATATGAGATAAGCACAAGATTCTCTATAGGGGCCATTCACTACATGTGATTCTAAGTTTTCCGTGATCGTCAATTCTTTTTGAGAAGAATATATATGTGGAGAAGAATCCGAACTCCATAGTTAGACGGAGAAAACGAGACAAAGGACATGTTAAATCGACGAGGTCCACATACGGATTGATGATTGATAATTGGAGTTAAGAGAAATTGGCTCAAGGCTTGGAGTTCATGTTAAGGGATATCCGACACAAAAGCTGAAATTGCTACGCGGGGAGAAGAATAGCATGTACGGTCCCGCTAGGCCGACGGTCACCGTTATTCTCAAGAATAATGGTGGACTCCCAGCCATATATTCCAATTTGAGAGAGAGAGGCAACCGAATGGTCAAGTTTTGTCCTCTTTGTCATATTTTAGCCCCTTTTTTTACTTAAAGTTTTAGTTTAGGTTATGTGTAAATAATTTTGCAACAGTCATAGAAATATTGCTTTTATAAAAGTACTCCCCCACCCAAAGAATGAAAAAAACGAATAAAAGAATTGTTTCTTAGTTGGCATCATAGGAACCGGACAAACAAGTCAAAAGGTTCCGAGTGGAAGTTTTGTGGTCAGTAATGGTCCGTCACCCTTTGCACGAGTAACGGACCATTATGCAAGCGTATTCCTTACATAAGACTCATTGAAATTACATATTTAATGGGTTATCGGAGCTATAAGTAAATTCACACAGTATTTGAAAGAGTTACTTTTACTAAGACTGTGTAGATTATGAGGTCTTGTTAAATGTAATTTGATCTACCACTAGAGAACTTAATCATGCGATATGATGTTTGCATGGCGAAAATGGAAATGAGATTCTCCACAGTCGTTGTACAAAGCAAAATATTATGCTTCACTATCCAATTTACAACTTGAGAAATAAAGGAAGATTCCAATTCTTTTATAAAAGAAAGCACGCATGGAACTTTCCCTTTTGTTGCTAGTTGACGGTACAAATGGTGTGGAAGTAGCAATCAAGGCCAGTTCAATTCGAGAAAGTGTTTCAGTTTTTTATATTTCTCAAAAATATAAACAAAAAATAATCTTGTGCTTCTAGATTGTTCTTTTTCTTGAAAATGTCGTGCTTGATTCATAGAATTAAATGTTCTCAATATATGAGAAGATATTATGAAAATGTTGTTTTTAGAAGCAACCTTAAGCATTGTTTTCAGTGCGGTCTTTATCCGATAATTGAATTGGCCTACTTTACTAAACATCCAAACCAACCTTAGGAATTGATTCCGTAGGGTAACAAAATGTTGAACTAATATACCTTTTTAGGATAGATTTTTCTTTTAGAACTCAGAAAAAAGAAAAAAAAAAAATTGGAAAGGAAAGGATGAGAATAATATTTTTGCCCACCGAAAGATCAGATTCTTTGATAAAGGAGCCACAACAACACTTGTATGGAGCTTTCACAGTGGAATAACTAATGCTTTTTAGGATGCCAGAAAATGAAAAGCGAAAAAAAAAAAAAAAAAGAGTCTATCCTAGTGGCATCTTCTTCTACAAGGTGTACTTTGTACCAGTCCCGCGCTTTTGATAGTATTCCATTAATATGAGATGTCGTGTAAGAGAAAAAGATGGATTTGTCTAATGGCAATATTCTATAAGACAGCATGATCTTTGATTCAGGGACTAATCGCTTCATCTCCAATAAGACAGCATGATCTTTGAGTCAGGGCCTTGAAGGCTAGGTCTATAGTTGAATATGGTTGAGGTCTTGATGACCTGAACATGTGGTCAGTTCTGGACGACTTGCTGCGGAGGTCTTGATGACAAAATTTTTTATTGTGGTCGTGATGACCAATATCCCACAAGGTTTTGCATTTTTGAAGTTCTTTAATTATCAGGAACTTCTTCATAGCAAATCTACAAAATTTAAAGTCTCCCTCTATTCTTCCCAAATGAATTGAGAGCCCTCCTATTTATAGAGAAACATTTGCTTTGATTTAAACAAATATCCAATCCATCTTGAATTTGATATGGATAAAAGTCAATCAACCAATATCTTAACTCAAGTTTAATTGTTCTGCTCATGAATACATATCCTAATTTGATTGGACAATTACACTTGCAAAATTGAATTGCTAACAATAAAATATTTATGTAGAATTTGGTAATTGGGTCATAATTTTGCTATTTATAAGTACATTTAAGAAACTAGGTCAAAATAAGCAATGTTACTGAAATGTATAATATTAAACACTTTATACAATATATAAATTTCCAGGTATAAAATTAAAACTGGCTACAACAATGATATACTTTTCACATTATCCAATTTCTAGCATTTATATTCATCATATATAAAATATAAAAATTGGGAGATGATAGAGTATGATTACAATTTTTTCCTCTGATTCATCTTTTTGCCAAGTTCAAACCCAATAAGAGATAAAATCTTCATATATTTGATTTTATCTAATTTCGAGAAATTAAAATCCAATAAGAGATATATACCTTCTTGAGTACTTCTGCTCATTCAAAGGACATAGATCTTCCATAGTAATTTTATGCAAGACCGGCCTACTCAAATACTTAACGCTTGGTAGATCACATTGCAATATAATGTTATTGAGCTTAGCCATTGGTAGAGAAAGTACTTAAAATATGCAATACTTTTTAAGAGGTTCTCAGCAGATATCGATCCCACCAATGAGTGCCGTGATCAACGGATCTACCATATGATTTTTCTGGTCAACTAATAATCTTCCATCTTGCCGTTTCTTTTTGGTAACTCTTTCGTCTCATTCTCGGTACTTATGTCTCTGCTTGACTATAGATTTTTTAAATCCTAAATATTCTTTGTCTTTTGTTACCCATTTCCTATTATCTTCATGAAGTGTTGTAAGAGTGTTTTTTCTCTTTTGTCTTGAGAATTCAGTCTTAGGTAATGCATATTTTGCTTTTGTTCTTCATTCCCTGTATTGCTTTGTGAGATGAAAACTCGTGAAAAGTTTCCAGTTTGCTAACCATTCATTCTTTCACTAAAACTTTTGATCTTTCTCTAATATTACTTGGATACAATTTTGTAGCTCAAAGGACTTGGTTTGGCTTTTTGTTTAAAAAATTTATTTCTTCCAAATTTAAACAAATGATGAGTTATTCGACAATCCAAATAACTTGATTTTTCAATTTTTTTGGTCTCTATCTTTCATAGATTAACTTTTCAAATTGGATTTCAAAAGAAAAAAAAATAAGACAAGCAAAATGGTGGAGGACAGTTGTTACTAGAGTATCCAGTCTTGAAAGAAACTCTTCCTAATTTTTAGCCACATAGTTGTATGTGAGCCTATTTTTCCTTTAATTCAAAGTGTGTTTCATTTGAAAATTAAAGAATAAAGTTTCATATTCAAAAGCTAATGGTGAAAGACGAGTGTCACGTAAGATAAGCACTAGATTCTCTATTAGGGCCATTCACTACAAGTGATTTTGAGTCTCTAGTGATCGTCAATTCTTTGTGAGAAAAATAATTATGTGGAAAGAATCCAAACTCCATAATTAGACGGAGAAAACGAGACAATGGACGTGTTAAATCGATGAGGTCCACATACGGAATGATTGACTGATAATTGAAGCACGGAGAAATTGGCTTGAGGCTTTGAACTCATGTTAAGGGATATCCAATACAAAAGCTGAAATTACTATATGTGGAGAACAACAACATGTACATAGGACTCATTGAAATTACATATTTGATTGTTTATCAGTGCTATGAGCAAATTCACACCATATCCAAAAGAGTTACTTTTGCTAAGAATGGTGTAGATTATGAAGACTTGTTAAATGTAATTTGATTTGTCCAGTAGAGAAGTCGATCATGCGATATGATGTTTGCACCACGAAAATGAAAATGAGATTCTCCACAGTTGACATACAATGCAAAATATTACGCTTTGCTATCCAATTTACAACTTGAGGAATAAAGGAAGATTCCAATTAAAGAAAGCATGCATGGAACGTTCCAATTTGGATGCCATTTGACTATGCAAATGTTGCGAAAGTAGCAATCAAGGGCCGTTCAATTCGTGATAATGTTTTTAGTTTTTTATTTTTAATGAAAATATGAAAAATAAAAATCTTATGCTTTTAGGCTTTTTTATTTTCTTGAAAATGCCGTGTTTGATTCTTAGACACAACCGTTTTCAATATATGAGAAAATATTTTAAAAAAAATTCATTTTAGAAGCAACTCTTGATATATGAAAAACATGTTTTCACTGCCCGCTTTATCGGATAATTGAATTGTTCTTCTTTACCAGACATCCAAACAAACCTGAGGAACTAATTCCATTAGCGTCGTAAAAAATTGAACTAAAATACGTTTTTAGAAAATATTTTTCTTTTAGGACTCAGAAAAAGGAAAAGAAAATGGAAATATAAGTTGCTGGCTCCTAATAAGGTTCAACTTATGAATTGTCAAAAGAAGGAAGGAATTATTCCAAAATTGTCATCTCACGATGACTTATATCACATACACGTAAAGGAAAGGATGAGAATTATATTTTGTCAATCGAAATATCATATTCTTTTATACAAGAGTCGCAACAACGTCTGTATCGAGCTTTCACAATGGAATAATTAATGCTTTTTAGATTGCCAGAAAATGCAAAGTGGGAAAAAAATGTATTATCTATTCTATGTGCAGTTCTTCTTCGAGGTACACCATATACTAGTTACTTAGCAGCGAGGATATGCATGTCTGTATGCATATTTTCGAATCATTAGCATTCCATTAAAATGAGATATTATGGAAAGAGAGAAGAGAGAAAAAAAAAAAAAAAAGATGAGATTCGTACAATGGCAACATTTTATATATCACAAAAGAATATCACACTTTTTGGAAGCGTAAGATTAATTATGTGGTATTCTATTGATATGAGCACAATTTAAGGGTCTCGACGGCTTCATCTCTAATAAGATAGCATGACCTCTGATTATTTTTCATGAACCCGAGAAGGCCTTGAAGGCTTGGCCTCTAATCGAAGATGGTCGAGGTATTGATGTCGCCGAGGTCTTGATGACAGATTTTTTATAGAGATCGCGATGACCTAAATTCGATATGTTCTTGCGTTTTTGGAAGTTCATTAATTTTCAGGAAGTTCTTAACAGCAAATCTACAAAATTTGAAGTCTACATCTGTTCTTTCGAAAACGAATTGAGAGGCCTCCTATTTACAGAGAATTTTGACCAAATTTTCCTTAGATTTTAAATAAATATCCAATCCATTGGAACTTGATTTGGATAAATGTCAATCAACCAATATTTTACTCAAGTTTAACTGTTCTGCTCATGAAGACATATCCTAACTTGATTGGACAATCACACTTGCAAAAAATAATTCTTGAACGATAAAATATTTGTGCAAAATTTCATAATCGGCTCATAATTTTGCTGTTTATAAGTACATTTAAGGAATTATGTTCAACATAAGCCATGTTAATGAAGAGTATTATATTAAATAACTTCTATTATATATATTTTTCCAGGTTTATAATTAATAAATGCTGCAATAATGATATACTTGCTCTTTATCCATTTTCTAGCATTTATGTTCACTATATATAAAACATAGAAATTGGGAGATGATAGAGTGTGATTATAAAAAAAAAAAATCTCTAACTTATCCTTTTCGTCAAGTTCAAACCCAATAAGAAATAAAATCTACATATAATTTATTTTTATCTAATTTCTAGAAATTAAAATCCAATAAGAGATGCAAACCAATAAATCACAAGCTAAAAATCGATTGACGAATGTGAGTCACATGGCAATCATAGACTCAAAATGAAGTGCCACGCGGACGCACATTGTCACGCCCCGAACCTTGAGCGCGCGCACATCCCTCGGTGGTCAATAAAATTGCGACGTTCCCGGGACGCATCGCCGACCCATTCATTTCGAAGCGAAATAAAACAATTCCCAGAAAACAATCAATATGGGATAGAAAAACAAGACAACAAATTTCACACACTTTTATAAACAACCAAGGTCAGCCTACAAAGTTATATATGCAAAAGTCGAAGTCTCAAAACGGACTGCCTAGCTAACCCTACCCCGAACCCTATCTACTTGGGATCCGGGTCTACCACGACACCGTCAGGTGGGTCAGCTACCCCCTCGCCCACAACGGCGGGTACGTCGAAACCCTGAAAGGGACCTTCTCGCACCCCATTGGGCCCATGATGAAACCACGCCCTGAATCAATGAGGTACCAACTGTGGTAGGCTCTCATCGACCAAGATAATGATCACGATGAGCTCATGGATCCAGGGACTCCCGGGGATAGGGACGTCGGTACTCTGCTCAGTATACCCTCGTGGCTGTCCAAAATGAACCGGCCTCACCTCCATCTAAGGACCTGTAAAAAGTTAAACCACGACGGGGTGAGACGATGTCTCAGCGAGTTCACGCCCTAAACCCCGATTAGGAAGGTAATACGCCTAGAGGCAGTCTAACCACACATCATACAAGATTCACCTCGCCTCAATTCCTTCATGCACGTCAGTACAATTCATATCACATATACTTGCAGTAAATACACCCATCAATTGGAACGTCTCAATTTATATCTCAATTAATCACAGGGGTCCCGATTATAAGGCCAAATCGTTATGACACGTCTCATTCCGTGCCACACAATTTTGTCCCATAATCAGGCGCGTTTATCTCAATCATTCACACATTATAATTGATTACTACCACACACGGGCACGACCTACTTGACGTTCGGCGGCTTCTGGCGTAACCGGGCATCGTCTCATCCCATGAGCACGGCAACGTCTACCTATAGACGACATTCCCGAAGGAGCATCGGTCCGGCCTCTACCGTGATCCCCGGCATCCGTTGTTAGGGGCATTCCATATAGGAGAAACGTCCACCCGATGCACATCGGGGACGGGTTCTCATAACCTTCACACATACACTAAATCCCGGCCAAGGACATTGTGCTTTGCACTCAAATGCCTCAATTAAGATAATGTGCTTGGCCTATTTCTTTCGTATTAAAAACACCTAGTAAAATAACACTATTTGATATAAAACACACGGTCAGATCGAACCATAAAAATTGATATCATTCCTTTTAAAAATCCCATTATTTGATATAGTACTTAAAAACATTTTCGGTGTCAAAACCCGACACCCGGTATTTTCTAATTAAATACCAAACTTTCACAATTTTGAAATAATTAATCAAAAATCACAATCACCACTCAATTGCACAAATTATCATTCAATTGCATAAACTAATTACACCACGGCAATCAGCAAGAAATTCCGGCGACCGGCTATCCCGATATAATTTCTGGAAAATATTAAATAATTAAATAAATAACGAAATTAAATAAATAAATGCAATTTAATTCAATAAATCACTAAGTAAGCTTTAAATACTCATCTAACCACCTAATTGGACCTAATTAAATAATGCACTATGCTAATTAAATAATACAATCTAATTAACCCTTAACTAATCTAATCTAACCACCTACTAAGCCTAATTAATCTACTAGACTACTAATTACACTAAACTAACCACCTAAACCAAGCTTAGTATAATCTAATCCTATCCTAAGGATAATAAACTCCTTAAGTAGAGTTTAGAGAGTAAACTCACCGGATTGACGAGCCGGTGAGTTCACGGCGACGGCAACGCGGAGGCAAGAGAGACTCGAGCCTACGGCAACACCAAGGGAGGTCGGGAAAAGGACAGAAATGGGCCACGAAGCTCACAGCTTGGGCTGTGAATTCGGCTCTGTCCAAGGGCTAAAGGAGCTAGACTGAGGGCCCCGCTTAGCTGGAACGGCAAGGAGACAGGTCAAGCGAGAGGCGGATGGCGACGGCAGCGGGTCGAGGATGGCGGGCGACTACGACGGGGATGGCGGACGACTACAAGCGTGTCTCGGGGATGCGACGGCTAGCCTAATGACGGATGGCAAGGACGGCACACAGGACTGGGTCGAGCCTAGAGTCGCGGAGCAGGCGGTGGACGCGCGGGCTCGGGCGCAACGGCGAGCTGGATGGCGTGCGGGTGTGCGGCTTCGGTGGTAAGGGCAGTCGACAGCAAGATTGGCTGAGCTTCCTCTGGTTCTTTTGCTCTTAAAAGAACAACAAAGGAGGAAGATGAAGGAAGGAAGAAGATGGAGGAAGGGTTGTAGCTGGCTAAGGGGACAATTGCCTCAAAAGTCTTCAAGAAATATCTTAAACCATCATGAGAGAGGCCCCAAAGTCCATAGCCATCATCCTCATCCATTTCCCCTCCAAGACTTCCCCAACAAGCCACCAAAGTGGTCCAAAATGTTGCTGCCCCCATGGCATACGAATTTTGTGCAATTCCCCTCCAATTCAACTCAATTCCACTCCAGATCAATTCAATTCAATGGCCAACTTGCCAAGGTAGGTGCCCATATCAAATTCCATAATTTTCCTCATCAATTGAACCAACTTGAATGCCAAAATTGCACTAGAAATGACCATCCGAATTTACCGGTCCAATATCGTCCAATTTTGATTTTTCGCCGAAAATTCTTCGAAGGATGAGTCGACGTTCCTAAAATAAATCGTGACATAACAGAACTTTCAATTTTTGAAATCGGGTTCAATTTCGTGGTTAATTTCAACCAGACGCGATCTTAGCATGACATAACCTACCGCGTAGCTTTTAGGAATTTTTAGTGCATTTGACCCGTGGTCGATTATTTTCGAGTCACATTGTGCATCTTCGGCTCATAAGCGACTCTCGGTTGTCATGAAAATCATGAGGTTTCAAATAAGGGAACAAGGTACAGAAATGACAAAAAAATCGGTCTAGTGTCGTTTGACGAGAATTTTGCAATTAGGTGGAATCACCCACGCTTTAGTTACATGTCTCGTCGAACCGACCTATCTTTGGTCTCTAATCGATTTTGACGGTGCCGTATTGACCCTTGTAGATTAACACAGTCGAGCAGTTGATTTATGATCGAATTCTCAAGTCTGTTGCGTTTAAATTCCTTAACGGCCAACTCAGAGAAAAAGGCCATAGGCGCGTCGATGAAAAGCCTATTTCATTTCAGTCGAAAGCAGGGTTGAAAATCAGGATGTCACACACATAGAGCCAAACACACTCTCAACTCTGACTTTAATTATACATAATAGATTGGCCGAAATCAACTAGATATCTATCACGCCTTACCTTATTAACCTTCCATTTTTATAGCTAATTTCTCTCAATGGTCAGACAATTTGCGTGTGATTTGCTTAGATATCAAAATTAAAACTTTCACAGCTATTTAATAGACATTTGTACATTTGATTTAAATTTATCAAGGCCGCATCTCGAAAGCAAGAAAAGGAAAAAGAAAAGAAAAGGTTACTTGAAAAACATATATAATAGTGGCTTCATGAAAAGGGATGATATTTTCAATAACAATTTGGTTTCCCCGTTGCTCCATTAAGCTACTTCGAGAAAAATGAGCTAGCTTTCCCAATGGACAAGTTTAACACCACACGCAAAGCAAGGCCTTTTTTTTACTCAATAAACAATGACTAGCTTTTTAGCCTGTACTTCGTGTTTAGTAAAAGCACAAACAATGTGATTTCTAAAAATCAGGATACAAATAGGTGGTTATGTTGAGGACTTCTGCTCATTTGAAGTATATATATATACATATATTCTGCAAAATAATTTTATTGAGCTTTGCCATCAAAAGATAAAGATTCAAAACATGCAAGTCTTATTAAGAGGAGAAAATATTCAATGGTATGTGAGCGTCACATCAGTAGTTGACCTGGCATGCACTTTTTTCACCTTGAACCAATTATAAATTGACAAGTATATACCAACATGGATTCAGATAAACAAAACAAAAAATCTCCATCCACCTAACTTTTCTTTTTCTCTCCAACCGCCTCGAGCCCAACCTCCGCACCTCCCTTCGTTGTTGCCACGACAGAGTTTGTCGGTAGAATATGGCTTCGAATAGGGTAGAACAATGAAGACGGTTCTTTAAAATACTCGAGTCGGACTTTGAGGCGTGATATCACTTTCTTTAAGGATTTATTTGCCCCACAAAATTGCTAATGGTCACCGGCAAATTTCCTCCAGGATATAACAAAGTCTCAATTGAGAATACTATATAGCAATTCTAGTATTTCTCCAGGATCTCTCTAGGAAACAATCGAAAGAATGGCTGCCTTTTTTTTCATAAGAAAGACTCGAAAAAATGATCACTCTGATTCTTCCGAAAATTGACAAGTATAAAACAGTCTTAAAACACATGCAACTCTTCGTGAAAATTGCAAAACACGAACAAACGTGTCTTTTCGAAAATTGTTCGGATAAACAAATGCGTCTCTTCGAAAGAAGTCGAAAACCGAACGAACAAAACCCTTCGGGAAAAGTTGTCTTGAAAAGACACAAACAAAATTTCGGAATAATATATATATATATATTTTTTTTTTTTAATTTCGAATTTCCATTTATATTTTATTTCTGAAAATTCTCAAAAACAAAAACAACCTTTGATTAAAATTAATAACATAACAAAATAAATAATAAATAATAAAGGGATTAGTGCTAATTAAACCGCGGGCGTGCTAAGTGCGCCAAATAATCGCGCACCAAGACGCTGGTATGGTGGGGTCTAGCCCCACCCAATCATTCTTTTAACTACACAAAAGAAATCCCACACTTTTAAATTAGTTTACTTCCTTCCACCTTTCCTATGTGGGATAAGGAAAAAAGCACTTATTTTGTTTTAACAAACAAAAACTCCAACAGAGTTGTCCAAAGCGACCACTAGGGTCCAACCCTCTTCATCGTCTTTTTGGTCGGCATTCCTTTCCTTGATTTCATTGCCACGAATCAAGTGGAGTCATGGCGACGGAGTGGCGGATCTGGAAGTCCCGTCGCGGCCTTAGACAAGTTGGTATGGCCAAATATGAAGGGAAGTTTGCTCAAGTCTAGAAGCTCGACATGGCGATGGTAGGGTAGTCAAGATCCGAAGGCATCTAGAAGTTCACCGTCATGGACGAGCCTCTCCTATACTCGTAGAAGACAAAGACGAGAAAAAGCTTGATGATTCATCCTCACTTTTTCCTTTTTTCTGTTTTTGGTTTTCAAATTGCATTGTCTGAAGTAAGCGACACGTGCCTTGAAGAAAAGCCTTCAGATGCGGGCTCAGCCAAACTTTTAGATCTAGAGCGTCCTGCTCACGGCCATGGCTCCAGATGTGAAACTCATGGCCACGAGCGCCTAATCTGGAGTCATGGCAATGAGTAACAACGGCCGAACACGGTGCCAATGGCCATGGACGATGGCTAGATTCAGAGAAAAAAGTGACTGAAGGAAGAAGAAGAGAAAAATTATATTTTATTTTTTTAATCCAACTCAGCAGAAACATATCAACAAAGTATTGGATAAGAGTTAAAAACACATGCCATCTCAACAATTGACATGGTGCTAGCAAACTACCGAATTTTTTTCTTTGTTAAGAGACTTACAGCAGATATAGATCCCACCAATGGGTGGGATGATCAAAACCCATCATCGATATGATTTCTCCAGTCAACTATTCAAGCTTCCTTCTTGTCGTGTCTTTTTAGCAACCCTTTCATCTCATTCTCGGCACTTGTTTCTCTGCTTGACTATTGATCTTTTTTTTGTATGGGTTTTTTTCCTTTTTCTCTTGAAAATTCAGTCTTAGGCAATGCATATTTTACTTTTGTTTTTTGGATTAATAATACAAAGAACCCAAAAACTAGTACACTAGTGACAAATTTACACCCCATTAAATTTTACAATTAAATTGCCGAGTTAGATGATGCGTGGCAAAAGACAAGTATTTCAGTTTGGGATTTTACCCGCTAGTTGTCATAGGTATATCAATTTGTAACTTCTCATGACATTTTCAAAAAAAAAAAAAAAAAAAAAAAAATTGAAAAAATTTAAACATTGTAGTCTTGACTCAATTTAAACTAACCAATGAAATGAACCCATTAAACTTCTTCCCCATTTTATTACTTATAGACCCCATTGCTCAAGCCGCTGTTCAATACAGAGAAGACTTCTGTTGACTATTTCGTGACACCAAAGCTTGTCATTCGAGGACACAAAGAATGTCGCTCAAGTGCATCCCAGTTAACACGACAAAACTATATCATTCAATATCTCAATTCATGCATTCCCACAAGTTCCTACTAAGAAGGCAAAATGGCCAAACTGTCATGGTCTCGCTCTCCTAAAGTCTAATATGTGGAATCACCTATCCATATCTAAAAGCGAGATAAGTGCATTAGAAGTCCTAAAACTTGTAAACAAAGTGCAATTTAGTCCTAAAACTTTCAAAAATGCTATGAAGTCCTAAAACTTGTCATAAAAGTACAATCAAGTCATAGAACTTTCAAAAAGTGCAATCAAGTCTTAAAACTTGTTAAATTGATCAAATCATGTCCTCCGTTGATAGCACTTTTTGAAAGTTTTAGGACTCAATTACACTTTGTGACAAGTTTTATGTGGCACCCGAGAATTTCGACAACCTCGGATATGTGACGACCGTGGCTGATCGATGGAAGTATCGTCGGATGGTGTCATTAGAATCATGTACAGACATCATTTTTTATCATTAGGCCGACATGTCATATTTAGAAATGGCTCGACCGTTGAATAAGTTTTAGTCTCATCCCTACATACTATCATCAGTGAGACCGAGGTTGTACTATAAGATGAATTAACAAGAAATTTTCTATACTTGGCCGTGTACCCTACGAATCGAACTATCTTTGTTTATTGTTGTAATATCATACGGCCACGTGAGTAGCTGTATTTAACTCATGCACATGCGGAGATTAAGGAAAATATTTAGAGAAAGTGTGGGTTGGATATTAAGAGTAATGAAGCCGCAACCCACCGGCCCACAACCACTCAACACTAATCCCTTAATTAGTCGACACCTCAGTCAACATTGTAAAGGAAATGTTGACTGGAGTTTGGCCAATGATGACCACGTCGCATGATGGGGAGCTGCCAACGGAAGCCAAAAGTCACCAGCGAAGGACACGCCTCCCCCACCTGTCTATTATTGCTCCATCCACCGCAAATCTGCATGCAAGAACTACTAATTAGATCAATAAGTGAGTAAACAGAGGGAGCAAAAACCAGAGAGTAATTGAGTGAGAGGCTGTGTCGGCGAGGGAAAGAAGGAGAACAGTCCCCGCCGTGTGTGCGCTTGCTGCCGCCGTCGACGTGGCCCGTCTTCGCCGCCATAGAGCTGCGCTCGAGGCCCACAAGCTTCTGTCCTTGTTTGCTGTCGACGCCTAGGACTGGAGGCATGTAAAATTCATTAAATCATATAATGCAATGTTATTGTAATCTGATGTAGTGAAATAGGTCTGAAAATGTTTGAGTATAGATGGCGTGTGCTGAATTTCGGTAGAGATGGGTTGAGGAATTGAAGAAATGCTTTGATTTTCCACATGTACTTGTAACTCTCATGAACTACATTATGAGATATAGGTTTAGATGGACCTTTGAAGGTTAATTTACCAAGATGTAGGTATCAGATTCCACTGAATCTGTGTGGCCCGACATTCCATCTTGTGAAATCCAGTAATTTTGTCGATTTTTCTATAGAAATTTCTAGTAGGATTTTGATTTTGGTTTCTTCATGAAAACTGTAAAGAATTGTCTAAACTATAACATAGATTATTGTCAGAGTTTTCGGAACTCAATTGATGGCAGAGAACTATTCTAATGTGTGGTACCTTCCTGTTTGAAACGTGAACTCTGGTTTGAGCTTGTGGCTGTGATATACGGTCTGTTGCAATTTTATACATAATTATTTTGGCTTAGTGTTCTTCATGAAACTTTTTCCTCTGGGTCTCATTTATAATGCGTCAAAATTTTAGAATTTTTCAGGGTCGTTTGATGGTTATTTCGAAATTTCTACTAATAGCGTGCATTCTGGTTTTTAAACTGTTTTATTTCGAAATTGTTTAATTTGTCCTAAAAGTTATTGTAACGTGAGTTGTCGTTCACTTGATGGATGCGGTGACATTCAGCATATCATATGACATCAAAAAAATTTGATAAAGATTCATAGATCTATGAGGCTCTCGATATCATTGCATTGAAATATATTTTAGTAATGATATATATCAAGATATTAATGTTACCGTCGGACGGCTAAGTCGACGATGCCCCGGGAGACGGGATGCCCATAGGATTGAATGAGTCGATCCCATTGGATGCCTGGGGTCCGTAGTGCCCCAGAGGGTCCCCGGGAGTTTCGGGATGCCCGGTTGTAGGGATTGTACGTAAATCCGGAAGGAAAGGACAACCATTTTCATGGCGAGCCCTGGATATTCCTCGTGATGCCAGGTGGGGTGCGAGATACCCAGGGGTATGACGGAACACGCTCTGGATGCCCGGAGGTTTGTGCCGGAGGGTCTCGCGATGCCAGGTTGGGTGCGAAAGCCCGGAGGGATGCAAACACTAGTCCCCGGGGAATGGAACCCTTTTCTTTGTATGCTAAAAACCAGTAAATAAATCAAGTGCAGGTGTGTGCATGTGGCATGGCATAGGAATTGTCTATGAAACTAAGTTGGTTTCGTCTGGTATCGAAAATGTGTTTGTTATGGTATTGAATTGTTTTTATGAATGTGGTGCAGGCATTTCATCTCTTGATAGCATATACATATATATAGATGTATATATATAACTGCATAAATGAAATGTGCAATTCGCTTGCAATTGAATTTTTCATTGGTTGCATTATGTAGTTTAGTGGATCTTTACTGCTGAGTGGTTGTACTCACCCCTCTTGAGGACTAACATTTCAGACTAAGAAGAAAATGCCTCTGCTGCCTGTGACTCCTAGTTCGTTTTATGGACTTTTGGTGGACTTACAATTGGAGTACTCGAAGCACCAACACCCCGCGGTTCATGGATTGGTGTTTGAGCGGGTGAGGATTTTGCTGACCTTTGATGTTGGCCTTACCGCCAGCCCCATCCACCAGGAGTTTATCTCGGTCCTTGTCCGCCTCGATGGCCGTGTACTGAGGCTGCTGCCACCACCGCCGGCCGACGGACCGAACTGAATATAACCAAGAGTCGAGTCAGCAGATGATGCAATTTTTGGACGCCGACACATGAGGGATGGACTTGTGCAGAGGATACCAAGGAAATGGAGTCGGTCTTCCTTTGGGTAATCGCCAGGCATAGAAAGACCTCGGTGTTTGGTTGTACCGACTATTATAGTCCATCCCATATATAAATAAAAGTGTTCGGCTTTGACTTATCTATAAAAATGTTTAGTAGGTGTACATCGTTTCTAATTTAGAGAGGACGGGGAGATGCTGATTTTGCTTCCGCTATATAAATTGCGCAGGGACCAATGTAAGAAACATAAACCCCCAAGATTCATGGACTTGTCAAGTTCATATGGTATCAGAGAAATGGATTTTCAAGGCAAGCAAAAAGGTAGTAACTGTGGCGACCATAACGGATCGGAGGCCATCGAGGGGTGCCACATTTTAGGACTTCATTGCACTTTTTGAAAATTTTAAGACTCGATTGCATTTTTGTGATAAGTTTTAGGATTTAATTGCACTTTTTGAAAATTTTATGACTCAATTGTACTTTCGTAAGAAGTTTTAGGACTTCTAGTTAACTTATCCCAAAGAAAAACTAAGACACAAGCAGAAGCAAGCAACATCTCCAATTGACTTCCTCAAGCTACAGAATCCTAGCTGTGTCGAATTAGAAACATGAGCATGTGTAGCAACTAAGTCAATTCCAGCATTCTAGTAGTTCAATTACAATACAATTTTCAGGAATTACCGATCACAGACCTTAGACCAGTAACTTCAATCAACAAACAGCACACTCGCATAATTACTTGATTGCACATACCATGACACACGGACAGCAAGCACGCCCAGAATAGACATAATCTCCAACTCAACACTTTGATACAATCTCAACATGGTGAGAACATCAGCCTTTGAATGCATTCGAAATGGACATACACCGAGACAAACGCAATCAACCAACTAAGACCAAGCTAGTTATAAGCAACCAGTAATCCTATTTCAAAGCATTGGCAAAACGACTCGATACGTGCATGATGGAACCGAAACATAAGAGACATGACATCAACACAATCAATCAACGAAAAAGATTCTAGCACAGATGAATCTTGATTTAGCATCCAATGGGTGACCATACATCAAGGTACAATAATCCTGATCAAGTAAACATCGCATCTAGAGGTTTCAGCCGTGGACTGTAGTGTCACAATTCGAAGTTCTAATGAGAAGATCGGACACATAGATCTTAGTTTTGACACACAGCACAATGATCAACCAGGCATCAACATGTAAGAGCATTTCTTAGATTGGTACGCTGGTTTCACTCAGGCATATGATCAAACATATGGCAGGCGTCTCGGTCGAATATCTTAGCTGCAGAGACGAGGCAACGATTCCGAACCATGCTATCACAAAGTTTGACAGAGCATGTTTAAACTACTAACGGATCCTCAATTAGAGAGAACTTTCACGCAAATGACAGATACTTTGAAAGTGCGAGTGTTGGCAACGAATAATGACCACACCGCAGAGTGGACGTCCTGGATGCGTCGGTGTGGAAGATCTGAGCCGGCGAAGGAGGAACGGACCAGCTTGAGTGAACAGAGCAGAACAGAAGGAGTCCAATCCAGTGAGATCTTGAACACCCTGAAGAAAGCGGACTTCAGGTACAATCTACAAGCTCCGAAGGAGTCTAAAGGGTAAAGCTCGTGAAGGGGAAATACAGATCCCGAGCCGATGGCATCGCTGCAGTTGAGTCATCCTCAATTTCCCCCCATGCATATTCAATTTTTTATTTTCTTATTGTTGGGAAAAAAAATTCCAAGAAACTTATTCCATTTTAAAAACTATACTAAATGTCTAAATAATCTAAAATGCAAGAATTAGACCTTTAGTAAAATGGAATATCTTTTTTTGGAAACAAGTTCTTATTTATTTTTCTTTTGAAAACATGTACCGTAGATAAAGTTACATTTCATTAAGATACGTATTTAAGAATGAATAAAAAATTCAATCATGAGCGAGCGAAGGTCGACTTCAAGATTCATGCTTTCTCTTCCCCATTTTGGTCCCATATACCCCACGATAACGAAGTAGTACACACTGAAGATAGAGGAGAGTTACCTATCTAGAAAGTACTGACATTTTTTGAGAGTTTTCGTGTTATGTTCAATACTCCGACACGTGATCAACGAGATGTTGAAATATCGACAAGTGGTCAATTCTCTCGACACGCAAATCCAGAACTCCAATACGTCTTAGAAATTTTCAATAAATAAGGGGTTAAAATGTAAAGATATAAAAATAATAAAAATAATAAAAATAATAAAGGGGAAGAAGGAAAACCCAGTCTTTTCTTTTCTTCTAACTCCCACTTTCGTGATTCACGATTTTCAGTGTAAATTCATTTTAGGCTTTTTTATTATTTATTCATTTGTGAATTTGAATAAAAATTTATTTGATTAATAAAAATAAAAAAATGATAATTTATCATGTCCATATAAAATATATATTTAATGTACAACGTGTCTCAACGTATTGAAATTCTCTATTTTTTTAGAAATCACATGTCAGCGTGTCGTGTTGTGCCGTATCGCATATCGGTGTCGATGCTAGTTAGGTTACTGTGTCGGCATTGATGAGTTCACGGAGGTTCCGACTTTAGAGGATCGCTAAGTGAAACAGCGGTCATCAAGCCAGCAACAAAGAGAAAGCCGCAACTTTGGTCAAAGACTAAGAGTTTTTCAAGATCTTCAAGCTCCTCTCTCCTCCGTGGAGAAAATATTATATACTCTAAAAGTGTCACGTTATTTTTACTCTAAACCATGCACATGTTGACACGTGTCTTCAGGACCCTCCTTGTTAGCCAATTTCAAACCAGCGTTCTCGCGCTCTACTCTCTCTTCTCTCTATCTTTACTCAGTGCGTCATTTCTCTCTCCTCTCTATTCTCACTCTCTCTCCTCTTTCCTGACCGGACGACGTTATCTCCCAAATAGCGCTCTCTGACGACGGCCACGCTCCCTCCGATGTTAGCGACGCTCTCTCCTGACGATGGCCTCTCTCTCTCCTCCACGGCCTCTTCGCTCTCCAACAACGGTCGCGCTCTTTCCGACGACGGCGACGCTCCCTGTCACGCCCCGATCCTCGAGCGCGCGCCCATCTCTCACTGGTCGATTAAATAGAGACGTCCCAGGACTCATCGCCGACCCATTCGTTTTAATACGCAAGCGAAAGCATATAAATAATTCCCAAACAATAAAACAATCGGATAGGAAAGTAAGACCATAAATTCTGAACTTGAAAAAACCACACATATATACATTGCAACCCATAATGTATATAGTACAATACAAACTATAGTGGTTAGGTTCTACACAAGCCAGTTTGAAAACAACGTCTGTAGACAGGGGTGGGGGTTTCCACTCTACTCTGGGCCATCCTCCTCCATGATCTCTCCTTCTTCCACGCTCCAGCTGGAGCCCACGGCTGAGTACTCCGAGAATCGGGATCATCAAGCTGGGGATCCTTCGCATCCACCACCGCACCATCCTTAGGGTCTGCAGTACCCTTTCCAAAAGCGACCTTTATCACATACAGAGGTATATCAAATTGCAGTACTGGGCCCTCTCTTCGTCCATCACTGTAATGGTGATACCATGCCCTATATTGATGCGGGCTTACCTTTTTGGGTAAGCCCGCATCAACCCAGACAATGGACTTCACCAATACATATTCCAATCCATTAGGGTGCCCATATATCGGAATGTGATAAGTCTGTTCTGTGAACTTCTTCGGTTCGCCAAAATGCTTGGGAGGAGCAGGAGGGGCTGCCATCTATGGGCTTGAAATGTTGTCCCACAACGGGGAGAGACTACGTCTCAGCAAGTTCAACTCCCTAAGACCCAACTAGAAAGAAAATACGCCATGAGGGCTGCCTAAGCACAAACATAGGTCGAGATGACTTACCTTGGCTTCATTCTCTTCCTGCAAGTTAGTATATCTCAAAACTCAACCAATTATTTCAATTCATCAAAACAGATCGAACTATCGATCATTTGACCCAGTCGATTACATGTCATCACGACCTTCCCATGGTTGGTATACTCAATACTATCTATAAGGTCCTATCAAATCAGGATTGCTCACCCTAAGCAGAAGATAGATAGTATAACTCACCCAAAGCTGATAATATAGTATACTGCTCGCCCAAAACTGATATCTTAGGGCCCACAGGCCGATATAGTATATTAATAATGCTCACCCAAAGCTAATAAATTTTTGCTCACCCAAAGTTAATAAGTTGTACTATATAGCTCGCCCAAAACTGATAATAATTTGTACAACTCTGATCATCAAATCCATTTGCCCTTTTTATCACAGCCGATAAAAATAACCGTGTGTGGGTACACGGTTGGCCTTAGCCAAGATACCATATTTTCTCCTTAGAAAATTTCACCAATTTCAATAGCCCATTAACACATTTTTGGCGCTGTAAACCGATGCCCGGTGATTTTCCAATTAATTACTGAAATTAAATAAATTTATGAATAAAATTCTAAAATCATAATCACACCAATTCAACACAAATTTGGGCTCAATTAAATAAACAGATCACATCACAGCAATCAGCATAAAATTCCGGTCACAGCTATCCCGGTCTAATTTCCGAAAAATAAATAAATAATAAATGCAATAAATAGAAACTTAGCCCGTAAAGCCTAATTGGAAGCCGAGACGGACCTGGAAAATTTCTATCTAGATAAATACTAGAGCTTGTCTAGGCCATAATTGCACTAAACTAACCACCTAACATGCATCGGCAATTAATTAAATTCACTAATCAAATCTAACTAACCACATAATCCTAGCTTAGTCTAAACTAATCACCCTTAAACGTCATTAACCTACTAAGCGAGGATTAGTGAGTTAAACTCACTTGTTTGACGATCCGCTCAGATCAAACTGACGAGGGCGCGACGGGGGACGATCTTCTCCAAAGTGGGCTTGGCTTTCGGGGTCCGGAAACAGGCCAAAGCGGGCCAAAATCACTACTGG
The DNA here is from genome assembly GCA_017140595.1 of Eucalyptus curtisii. NCBI lineage: Eukaryota > Viridiplantae > Streptophyta > Magnoliopsida > Myrtales > Myrtaceae > Eucalyptus > Eucalyptus curtisii. Next base: position 31,642,954 of record CM029503.1, on the reverse strand, counting down.
AGACCCACTTCTTCAGCTACTATCCAGGGCCGAGAAAGGCTAAAACAAGTGCAGGTTAAAGCGAAAACAGGCTGAGATGGATCGAGGAGGTTGAACCGGGCCTAGGCGGACGATCTCGGGCTTCCAAACAGCTCCGCCAGTGAGCCACAGCAGCTCAGGTGACCTCGGTAGCCTGCTAGAAGAGAAGACGGCGACGGTGGCATGCAGCGAGGCGTGAGCAGCGGCGGAGGGACGTGACGGGCGAACAGTGGCTCCGGTGTGCGCAGCGACGGTCTAACTAGGCTGCTGGCTGCTCCGGCGACTCCTCTGGCTTGCTGGGTGTCGAGCAGCAAACGAAGGGAGGGGGGAGAGGGCTGTCGACGGGTGAGGGGGAGAGAGGAAGAAGAAGGGATCAAAGGGGGGCCACCAATGGCCTTATCTCATCTCTTTGTCTCCCTTTGGTGTGCCCCACCAAGTGTGGCTGGCTTCCATAGCAATCCTCAGCCTTCAAGCTTCCTCAACAAGCTAGGGAAATGGTCCAAAAGTCATAGGTAGTGGGGGCACACGAATTTGCCTAGGTTTCTCTTCAATTGGACATCAAATCCTTCTTGAATCAACCCAATTTGGCCTCTATAAATTCAACCAACACGTCATTGATCCAATTGGTATTTTTCCTCACCAATTGATCCAACTTGCATCCCAATTTCGCGATCGAAAATGATCCCCAACATTTTCGGACAAAAACGACCCTACCTCGACTTTTTTCCAAGAAGTCTCGGTTTGCAGAAAAATCTTCTGAGACTGAGTCGACGTTCCTAAAATGACTCATGACATGACAGAACTTTCAATTTCTGAAATCGGATTCAAATTTGTGGTTAATTTCAATTCGGCGCGATTTTAGCATGACCTAGACTATCGGGTAGCTTTCAGAAATTTTTAGTGCAAATGACATGTGGTCGATTTTCTTCGAGCCACAATGAACCCACTCGACACATTGGCGACTCTCGTTTTCGTGAAAATCTCGAGGATTCGAATACGGACACGGGGTACCAAAATGATAGAAAAATCAGTCTAGTGCCGGACGACGAGAATTTTCCAATTTAGTGGAGTCACCCACGTTTAGCCACACATCTCAGTCGAACCAACCTATCTCTGATCCCTAATTGATTTTGAACTATGCCGTAATGGCCTCTAAAGATGAGCACGGTCGAGTAGCCGATTCCTGATTAAATTTTCAAGTCTATTGCATTAAAATTCCTTAATGGCTTCCCCAGATAGTCTAGTTATCTCAAGAGTGATTAGCTCTGAGAACAGCCCTACTGAGCTCGTCGATGAAATGCCCGATTAATTTAATTGAAAGCAGAAATGAAAAATCTAGGATGTCACACTCCCTTCCGACGACGGCCTCTCTCTCTACTCCACAGCCTCTTCCTCCCAACCTCTTTCTTCCCGAATCGCGCTCTCTCCCGACGCTCAGCTTTCTCCTTCCCTCCCCACTTACCTTTGAGAAGCAATCACTCTGCTCTCTCATCTAATCTTCCCATCAACGACTCGCTTCCATGCTGCACTCTGCTCAAAGCCGTCTCTCCCGAGAAGCCCTAGAACTGCGACGATAATCCCCGCTTTTCAGGTTCAATTTTTTTCTTTTTACCAGGGTTTTATGTCTGCATCTTTGTTTTGGGTAAAGCTAGCATGTTGATTGTGAAAATTTCTTGTTTTGCCACAATGTGCATAGGGGTGGTTCTTGCAAAACGGAGATGTAGTCACTCTGCTTTCTTGTCTAATTTTCAATCGCTTCCACACTCGGCAGGGCTCAAAGCCGTCCCCTCGGGAAGCCCTAAATCTGTGGTGCATCGCGATCCGACCAGGCCTCATCATTTCACTTTGGGTTGTCTTCACTAGTCTTTAGTCTCTGTTCGATTCTCTCGGCTCAGCATGTAAGCCCCTCCTCTCCGTTCTTCTTTTTTTTTTTTTTCTTTTTCTGTTTTGTTGCATCTTTTCTTTAGCTTCTCTCGGCATTCAAATTCCTTAATATTTTCCATACTCTTTCGCGGTCCTCGCTGATTTTCGCTTTGTTGGTAGCATTAGATTCTTTGATAGAAACGAAAGATTTTTTTTTTTTAAGATTACGTGCCTGAGAGTTCTGCTCGGTGGAGTTTAAAACAGAGTCCAATCTTGATGATCCTGTTCAATTGGAACTGGGGGATAGCGGATGGGTTAGAAGCGTTAATTAGCCTCTCTGTTATGTGTTATAAAGAGAAAAAAATGTGATCTTTTGATCAGATAGCAAATACATGAACCCAGTCATTCTTAATCGCCTTTGATTAGTTTACCAGGATGGGTCATTAAGCCTTGAATTAAGAAGTGTTTGTACATTGTCTATTTCATTCTTGAGATTGTTAAAACTAATCTTTAAATCATTTGGAGTGGTGTAAATGGTGTATGGTGATGCTTGTTGCTAGCAAAATATGATTGAAGGAGCAATTCATAGAGTTGCAGCCCTGAAATTTCTTTGACTCGTGTGGTACAAGACGGATGTAATAATCAGAAACAACATTACCAGGACAAATGTATATGTTGCAGCTGATGCTTATTGCAGCATTTTTTGTGGCCACAACTTTTATGCAGATCTTATGGCATAATGTCATGCCCCAAACCTCGAGCGCACGAACATCCCTCGATGGTCGATAAAATTGTAACGTTCCCGGGACGCGTCGCCGACCCATTCATTTTATGCACATGCAGAAGCGAATTAAACAATCTCTAGACAACAAACAAACATATGGGATAGTAGAAGTAGGACAACCAATTAACACAAAACATATTTTATAAACAAACCAGGTCAGCCCTATAGAGTTATGGTTTGGTTTGGTTGTGAAATTGTGGCCCGCTTTTCTATCCCATCTTTATGCTGTCTGTGGATTTATTTATTCTCTTCCGCATGCACATTAAAATGAATGGGTCGGTGACGCGTCTTGGGACGTCACAATTTAATCGACCACCGAGGGATGGGCATGCGCTCGACGATCGGGGCGTGACAATTGCGGAAAAGCTTTCCTTAAGTGCTACAAGGGAAATGTCAACTCAATATATAGGAGATGTGAGGTCCGCTAGGAATTGGTTGGACTGTGGTTGAGCGTTTGGTAATACATCGTAATGCATTGATAGACCTTCTCGAAAAGCATCCAACTTCCCCATGTATTTGAAATGTATGTGAAAACATTAAGCTTAGATTTCTCGGCCAACCAAATTATCAATTTGGCTACAATGGCTTACCAGTTGATTCCTCCAAAAAGGCCCTCCCCTTTAATACCAAAAGTTCTAAAGATAGCCCATTGGCAACTTTTAATCTTCTGCAACTCCAATGCTTCAGTTACTGCAGCATCATCAAGTGCTCCAGGAAGATCCTAGGAAGACCAAAGTGAATATCAGAAGAATCCCAAGGGCTAAAGAAAGAGGAAGACATGCAAAAAAGGATAAAATAAAAAAATAAAAATTCAATCAATGTGAAATAGCGCGATTTATTAAGTAAACTCTAGTTCATGAGTAATAAAAAGCTTTAGATGTTGATGAGTGTTGAAATCACATGGTTGCATATCAGTACGAATATTATTCACAATTGCAATTCGCTAGAAGATAGCCAAAGTAAGTACTTGCTCGTTAGCAAAAATCAGGACAACGGCCCCTTTTAACTCTTCTTCCTGCCAAAAACACGAGAATTGTTAGAAGAGATGCAAGAAGTTGGTAAGATCCTAAAGATCGGTACTTGAGGAGTCATCCATTTCAGCAATACGAACAAAAATAAAATGGCCTTGGATAATTGACATTCACAGTTCTGATGTCTAGGGTCAAAGCTAATAGCTTTCCATTGACTTAGGCTCTCCTGAGCCCATACTTTGCGCAACATCGAGCGTTCAAAATTTTAATCAATTAAGATTATGCAAATTTCAACAAAAGAGTCGTCACTAGCCTTTGGGGTGGATTAGAAACCTAATAAGATATTGGAGAATATTTTATTATTTATGCAACCAGAGATTCTACACTTGAGGACTTCATTACATTAGCCCTAAGACTAACACCCTTTTGGTACCTAACTTGATCACATGCTAGCTAACACCGTAGCAACTAGGGGTGTGAAAAGGAACCGGGATCCGCCCGGACCGCCCGGAACCGGACCGGAACCGCCCGGAACTGGTGGTTCTTGAGGGAACCGGTCCGGTTCCCGGTTCTAATTTATGGGAACCGGTGGGTACCGGTCCAGTTCCCGGTTCCATGGGCGGATCCGTCCACCCGCCCACCCGAACCGAACTAATTAATTTTTAATATTAAAAAAAAGTAAAATTACTAATTAACAAACCCTCGATTCTGCCATTAGAGACACAACAAGAGCTCTCTGCTTGTCAAGTCCGACGAACAATCACTGCAAGAGCTTGTGGAGAAGATCGTAGGCTTATGATATGAAAGGGCTGAGCAGAGACAGCTTGATGGACTGCTTGATGTTCGTCAACGGGTGCATGAGGTCGGAGAAGAAGAGGGGCAAACACGCAAAGATACCGCACTATGCAGCGCCCGATCGCAAGCGGATGGAGGCCGCGTGGCTGTTTGCGGCTCAAGGTCTTTCTCGGCGTTGCGGGGGGAGAGGGGTTTCCTCTCCCTCTTCACGGCTATGAAATCCGCGGTCGAAATCGATCGGCCGTGGCTTCGCTTGTGTGGAATTTCGTTCCTTGGTTCGGTTTAGGGGGCAGAATCGAACGATCTGCCTCAGCATCGCGCGTTGGCGATGCGGTTGTGTTGATTCGGATGGATTGGTTGATGGGGGAACGAGTCTATTTTTAGGAAAATGCTAGATTTGAGACCGGTTCCATGGATCCACCCGGGAACCAGACCGAACCAGCAGTCCAGTTCCTGGGTGAATCCATGCAACAAACGGGTGGATCCAGGTTCCAATTTTTCGGAACCGGTCCTTAGCGGGCGGTTCCCGGTTCTAGGTCGGGAACCGTCCACCCGGACCATGCACACCCCTAATAGCAACTTATCGAGAACTTCAAGGTTTCATCCTAACCATTCTAAAACGTAGAAAACAACATACAAATTATTAAAAGCACAACCAAGTATAATCACAAAGAAAACACATAAGCATCCTAAAATGGTCTTAAAAAATGGAAAGACAATTCAAAACAAAGAAACCCATTATAAAGCCCTAAGGATGATGCAACCCGCATTGAAGACCAACTCTCTCGACCAAGAAGATCGGCCCGCATTCAAGCTTGACGAAACCTCTCATCGATGAAGTTGTCGATTGTCAATGAAGTTCAATGAAGTTGTCAATTCAACCGTGAAGCCGTATCGATATCTTCAGTCCATCCCAGAAGCTTGAAAGAAGACACCTTGGGAGCCATGAAGACATTATGCTTTTACTAGTTTCTAGTTTCTATGCTCTTTACTATTTTTCTAGTTTCAGAGTTCTTTAATGCTTTCAAGTTTCTCAGTTTTGACTTTCTAGATTCAATGTTTTCCTAGTTTCAATGCTCTGTCTTTATTTCTTTGATGATATAAGCCATCCAATTCCTTGTACAAAATAGACGACTTTTGATGGATGAAAACTTTGCTTTCAAGCAAGTATCGTGAACCTCACAGAGTTCATACCCTTAAAAACCTAGAAGAGTTTTCACTCCGTCCTTGAAGAGTCGGAGCTTTTCAAAATCTGCATCCTTGAAAAGTTGCAGTCATCGATATAGAAGAATTGGTGCCCTCTCAACTTCCTTGGAGGCCTAGAAGAGCAACCAACGAAGTTTCTATCTTTTCCTGTTCTATTCGTTATTTTCACCCACTTCCAACCCAAATTCGACCATCCTACAGTGCTTATTTCAGAAAACCCAAAACAGAGAAATTGTAGATCCAGAAGTCTTTGCTCATTTGGTTTTGGAATCAGGTTGATCCGATCTGTATCGACAAAGATACGACTGTTCTGCTGAGCTTGCGCAGTGCTGAAATTTATGTTCGTCCTGTTTCCAGTGTGCGAGTCACTCTCCCGATCCAACTGTTTGAGAAAGCCTAACCTTAGCTTGCATCATTTGGTATCAGAGCTTTGGAGGAGAGGAAAATGCCTCCAAGACAAGCCAGACGTCGTGGCGACAGAACCATTCCCCTCGATGAAGTGCACACACTCGCTGAGAATTTGCAGCAACATATGCAACAACAAATTGACGAATTGACGCGAGAAGTTCATCGTTTGAGGGCTGAAGCAAATAATTCTCCACGCCGTTCCAAGACTGAAGATTCCCATGATGACTCTTCCTCTTCAGAGAGTGTTCAATCTATTCATGGTCGGAGGCATGTTCGACATCGTTTACAACATATTCGTGAGCCAGATTGGGAAAAGGAATTCAAGAAAGATGTTCCAGAATTTACAGGTACTGAGTCTCCTGATGAAATTGTTGATTGGCTGACACTTGTGAATGAGGTGTTTGAGCATCGAAATGTTTTGGAGAATCGTCGAGTTGGGATCATCGCTATGTGATTCCGAGGCAAGGCAATTTCTTGGTGGAGACGTGAAAAACAAACTCGCAAAGCCGTTGGCAAAGTACCAATCACTTTGTGGAGAAAGATGGAGGGCAAGATTCGAAAATATTTTCTTCCCAAAGGATATAAGAGAGCTCTACCAATGGTACCAAAATCTAAAACAAGGTACGCGAACGGTGGACCAATACACCAATGAATTTAATGAGTTGGTGATTCGTAACAATATCCAGGACCCGGAGGAGGTGCTTGTGAACAAATACTTGAACGGTCTTCAATTTTACATTCAAGACGCCATGGAAGTCCTCGACATTTGGGACTTAGGAGATGCACACCAACAGGCACTCAAAATGGAGCGCTCTCGTTCTCGAAGACAGCAATCAACTACCATGACAAGTCGAACCACTAAGAGTACCACTAGCACTGCTAAAGTTGCTGAGGCTACAACGCAATCTGCTAGTAAGCCTTCTACTCTGCCCCATGTTTCGAAGCAACCTGCTATGTCTGAAATACGTTGTTATTCTTGTGGGGAGTTGGGTCATCGTGCTATTAATTGTCGAGTGTTATTAATTGTCGAATCAATAAGAATCGACCAGCCGGTAAAGCCTTCTTGGTGGATAATGATTCCGATGAGAATGTTGAGGATCCACTTGAAGAGGAATTGAACAATGATGAAGAAGCTGCAGATGATGAACAAATAATGCATGCTGACACTGGCGAACTTCTTATGGTGAGGAAAATTTTTTTTACTCCTTGAGATGATACTAGAGATAGGTGGCTGCGTATCAATATTTCTCATTATGCTTGCACAATCATGGGAAAGGTGTGTCAATTAATTATTGACTCTAGTTGTTGTGAGAATATAATTTCTGAAGTAGCGGCAAACAAGCTGAAGTTGGAATTAAAAACATACCCTACACCTTATAAAATGTCGTGGTTGAAGAAAGGCACTGAGATAACTATTTCAAAACGATGCCTTGTTAATTTGTCCATTGGTTCTGTTTATTATGACTAGACATGGTGTGATGTTCTGCCGATGGATGCTAGTCACATTATTCTTGGTCGACCATGGCAATTCGATAGGAGGACTACGCATGATGGTTATCGAAATACACATTCTTTTGAATTTGGAGGCAAGAAGATTACGTTGGCACCTAGTAGGGAACCTTTGAAAACTCCTGTAGTTGAGAATTCATTGTCCCCTACGTTGCTTACAATGAAGGATATGAAGGATGCTTTGAAAGGAGTTCATATCTTGTATATTTTGCTTAATAAAACATGTGAGAATAATGAAGTTGCCTCTGTCGTACCTCATCGAGTTCAACCTCTTTTGAAAGAGTTCAAGGATGTCTTCCCGATGGACTTACCCAATGGTCTCTCTCCTATGAGAGATATTCAGCATCAAATCGACTGGATGCCCGGAGCCTCTTTGCTGACTCTCGCTCATTACCGAATGAGTCCGACCAAACATGAGGAATTGCATCGACAAGTTATGGAGCTATTGAATAAGGGTTTTATAAGTGAGAGCCTCCGTCCGTGTGCCGTTCCAGCTCTTTTAGTGCCTAAATGGTACTTGGAGGATGTGTGTCAACAGTAGAGTGATCAACAAGATCACCATCAAGTATCGATTTCCTATTCCTCGCCTTAATGATCTCTTAGATCAACTTTCTGGTGCAATTATATTCTCGAAGCTAGATTTGAAGAGTGGATATCATCAAATTAGAATCAAACCCGAAGATGAATGGAAGACAGCATTCAAAACGAAAGATGGGATATATGAGTGGCTAGGCATGCCATTCGGATTGTCAAATGCACCATCGACATTGATGAGGTTTATGACTCAGGTGTTGAAGCCTTTTCTGGGAAAGTTTGTCGTGGTTTATTTCGATGATATCTTGATTTTTAGCAAGTCTACTAATGAGCACTTGCAGCATCTTCAAGAAGTATTATGTGTGTTGAGGCAGGAACGATTGTATGCGGCTCTCAACAAGTGCTATTTATGGTACCACAAATCCTTTTCTTGGGGTTTCATATTTCGAAGAATGGCATTTCGGTGGATGATTCTAAGATCAAGGTGATTCGAGAATGGCCAACTCCAACAAATGTGCATGAAGTCCGAAGTCTTCATGGCCTCGCTTCATTCTAGGTTTATTGCGCATTTTAGCACCATTGCGGCCCCGCTCACTTCTTGCATGAAGAAGGGAGTTTTCGAATGGACGAATGCAACTCAGAAAAGTTTTGAACAGCTCAAAGAAAAATTGAGCACAACCCCGGTACTTGCATTGCCTAATTTTGATCTTGTTTTTGAAGTGCATTGTGATGCATCAGGTACTGGCATAGGAGGAGTTCTAAGTCAAAGAGGTCGACCCATCGCCTTCTTTAGTGAAAAATTGAATGGTGCCAAACTTCGTTACAGCACCTATGATCTGGAATTCTACGCATTATTTCGCACACTTGAGTATTAGCGGCAATATCTTATTCATCGAGAGTTTATTTTATATACTAATCATGAAGCTCTCAAGTATATTTCCGGACAGCAAAAGCTTAACTCCAAGCGAGCAAAATGGGCTGAATACATCCAGGAGTTCACTTTCACTATTAAGCATAAGGCTAGAGCTTAGAATCGGGTTGCCGATGCCCTTAGTCGAAAGAAGAGCTTGCTCTCTACAATGCATTCTACTATTCTTGGATTTGATTATTTTCATGAGTTATATCAAGAAGACCCCTACTTTTCCAAGATCATTCTTGATGCACATGAAAAGAAGTTTGCTGATTTTACTGTATGTGATGGTTTTCTTTTCAAAAGAAACCATTTATGTGTCCCGGACTGTTCTCTTCGGCAAAGGGTGATCGATGAAGTTCACCGTGAAGGACATTTTGGGCGTGACAAAACTGTACAACTCGTCTCAGCCAAATACTTTTGGCCTCATTTGAAACGTGATGTACATCGACATGTGATGAGGTGTCGACGTTGCCAAATTGGAAAGGGACAAGCTACTAATGATGGCCTTTATTTGCCCTTGCCGATTCCACATGCCCCATGGGAGGATATCTCTATGGACTTTTCCTTGGACTACCATGCACAAACAGAGGTATGGATTCGATCTTTGCTGTTGTCGATCGATTTTCAAAAATGGCACATTTTATTCCATGTCGAAAAATTATGGATGCTTCGCGTATTGCCGACTTATTTTTCAAGGAAGTCTATAAGTTGCATGGCATTCCGAAGACCATTACTTTGGATCGGGATACAAAATTTCTTAGTCATTTTTGGCGACAACTGTGGAAGAATGTAAGTACTAAACTGCAATATAGTACTGTGTCTCATCCCCAAACGGATGGACAAACTGAGGTCGTCAATCGAACATTGGGAAATCTATTAAGGACTTTGATCGATAATAATCCTCGTTCTTGGGAGACGCAGTTGTCACTTGGAGAATTTGCATATAATTGTGTTGAGAACCGTAGCACTGGTTATAGTCCATTTATGATCGTATATGGTCGACGACCGAACACTGCTCTTGATCTTGCACCAATTGCTTTTGCTGAGAAGTCGAGCAGGAAAGTTGACGATATTGTTTCTCAAATGAGGACAATTTATAAAGATGTGCGCCAAAGACTAGAGAGCAAAACTAAATCCTATAAAACGGACATCGACAAGGAGTGACGTGAAGTTATCTTTGAACCTGGAGATTTTGTTTGGGCTTATTTGCCACCAGAACGGGCCTTGGCGGGAGGCTGTGCGTCTTTTGCAAGTTGTTCGTGCTCGGTGATGGTTGCGGCTTCTTTCTTTTATGCTCTCTCCTTGCTTAGGAACCTTTCCTTGTTTTGCCGTTCCTTGGCTAGCTGCTGCCTCTGCGATCAGTTTTTTGGTTGCCACTGCTGTGGCCTTTCGTGGTTCCCTTCTTCTTTGGGGGTGGCTATTGTTTGGCCTTCTTTTGGTTGCCGCTTGTTTGGCTGGTTTTGCCTTGTTGGGTGTGTTTTCCTTTTCGGCATCCTTCCTCTCGAGTTGACTTGTTGTCTTCTTGAGGGCAAGTTTTGGTGCCAGATCCTTGCTCTATAGCTGTAAAGCTTTTGGTTTTAGCTCAATATACCTCTTACCTTCACCACAAAAAAAAAAAGGTTAGTTCTCATGAATTCCTCATTCCACGGTTACAACTTTTTACTGCTTTCAGAATTCAAAATTTCTGCAATACTCGCCTGTAGTAATAATTTTGATAAGTGGACATACTAAATGATATGGTAGGTTACAAGCTAAGATTATTATAAGTGAGTTACGATCTACCGAACAACTATTCATCACATCGCAAATATATTAACCGTGTGAACTCGTCTGTCTTCAAGTCCGAACTTTAGCAAAACTGGATTGGCTTCTTAATTATTTAACCTACCAATGACAAAAGCACCAAATGCTTTCTTGTACCTCGGTCAAAATTTGGCTCAGTCAAGAATCAATCTGGGGGAGAGGCACCCGTTCGAGGAAAAGCACCGAAGAGATGAACAAAATATAAAACAGAATCATAAAAAGAACACACGCCCCTACACACCTTGCATGGCAACATTCCTACCATGTAGTATCTAATATGTGACAATGACGTTATATTCACGTATTTTATATGAGCATTATATGTGATGGTTATGTTGTAAGATACATTCTCTATGAGCAAGTGTTCTTATATGGACAAGTTGGTAATGTGTGTATAAGCATAGGCTTCGCTGCTTCCTGTCAAGTGTATTGAAGATATAATTGATATCTAAGATGCAAATGGATCCTAATTGTATCTTGTATAATTGAATTCTAAAACTCGTAAACATATAGTATTTCCAGCAATTTGAAAATCAAATCATTAATTGTTAAAATCCATAAGAAAAGTAATTATTTTCTTTGAATTGGGTTTAGTATTCTATATTAGATAAAATAAGCCAACAATGTTCTCATTTGATCTCAGATCACGGGTGCTGATAAAGTGTTAAACTCTACAGATGAATGGAATTTCATCACAAAAAATTAAATTCATTTTTACTTGTCTCTGCAACTCCTAGTTCGACAAAGTAAGGAATATAGGAGTGTTTATTAAGGGCACACAACTTTACCTCATTGTGGGAGATACTTTCTCTCCCGATTCCCGGTCAAAAATCGCACAAGCAAAGAATTAAACAAAGCTTATTGTAAACATGAGAGGCCTCCCCAAGAAAAGCATAGAAAAATGAAGAATATCTATAGAGAAAGTGTTGGAATTCAAGTCGGCGGAAGACAACTTACCTTTATCCGATGCGCAAACAATAATTAACCTCGGAACGAATGTTGAATTTGCAGATGAATCACGAACAAAAATACTTCACGTTGGTCTGAATGCAATCACGAGGAAAGCACCCGATTTCCACACGTAAATGCCAATTGTTCTTGTAAAAGAGAAATGGAACGCCTTCTTTCTCTTTTGATGGAAAGGGGAGAGAAAAGAAAAACTATTTCTTTCTAAGCGTACGTTCTGCCAACCGTGCCAACGGTTGTCTTCAGGAGTCTTTTATATGACTCCCTCATACCCTTTCAAAAGGTGTCTTTCCATCGTAGCATATCAAGACGAAACGGTGCGTTATCATCGCACCCCATCATGGACGTACTAATTAAGTACAACATCTCACACTCGGATATGATGGGCTTGATAGCACTCTATCAAAAATATAAGGCATTCAACATTCATCAACTTTACAAAACAATTTATACTGGCAAGTAAGCCGTGCGACCAGTGAGTACACCTGCACTTGGGAGCTCAAATTATGCACCTGTTATGGATGACATAATGGCTATAACCCCGAAAAGAAATAAACAATCGATGTCTCACAGTGCCCCAGACATATTTTGTTACATCAATCCAAGTATACATATCTCTTAAAGGCTCTACTTGACTATTCTCAAAACACCATGTATCTACAATTATATCTGCAACCACATAAGGCGATATAATTGGTCGACCAGTAAATACATGTGATAGATGTAAAACAACAATAGTCTTCCTTCGCACTCATGTCTCTCTCCATTTCAGAAATATTGTTTTCCTAGACACGTCCCATAAGGCCATATCCATTCATGACCGCCCGTAACATGCTAAAGTAGCAACATTGATCTTTCACTTCGAGAACATAGTCAGAAGTAACATAGGACACAAAATGAGATAAATTATAAATTACCTCAAGGGTTCACACGATAAGTAAATAGGGATAATTTTACTCACCTTCCCTTATCGATCAAACAATGCACGTGTAGTATGAATTACATGCTATAGTGGATTTCTCTTTCTATAAGAGCATATGTCATTTATTAAATATATTCACTAAACATAGTCACGTGCTTCTCACGTACTCATGTTTAGCTCGAGTGCTATATCAGCTCGCTTTCGACAGCACCCAATTAAGTACTTGCATTCGGCATCTTTCAGGCATACATGATTGTGGGACTATCATGTTTGGTCTTATTATAAATAAATCACAGACCTCATCTTAACTCCAATCAAGGCGACATATTATTTTATATACTAAATTTGCTCTTCAGCATTCATTTGTACATAATATCTCATCTCAACATGCTAACTATAGCACTTGAGGTGATTGCTCGTGTGAGTAAGCCAATCATCACCTGCTGACATACTTTTCAATAATATATGTGTGTATGTGCTAGTCTCATAATGTATTTGTACTTATTGATAAGACATCAAAGTCACTAATAGACAAACAAGTACAATACATATATCCACATATACATAAACCAATGATAATCTACAATAACACATATCCCATTCTACGTAATCCTAGTGACATCCTGTGGGTCAAGAATATGTCTCTAAGAACAGCCTTCGTAAATGGATCAGCAACCATTCTATTGGTTGAAATGTAGTGGAGGATCACTTCTTTCTGCGCTATTATATCTCTTATGAAGTTGTTCTTTATGTCAATGTGCTACGTCCTTCCATGATACTTGGGATCTTTCATATAGGTAATGGCTGCTTGACTATCACAATAAACCATCACCGGTCTTGGAACCTCAGTGACAGTGGCTAAATTTTCCAAGAAACGTTTTAGCCATACTGCTTCTTGCACTGCGGCAGAACATGAAATAAATTCTGCCTCCATCGTAGATAAAGCCGTGCATGTCTGTTTCTTGCTATTCCAAGAAATTGCACCTCCATTGAGTAAGAATGCATATCCAGAAGTCGATTTACGCTCATCCAGGTTTCCACCCCAATCAACATCTGAATAGCCTAATAGGCGTAAATCATTCCCTTGGTAACAAAGTCGATAGTCCATGGTGCCCTTCAAGTATCTCAGGATCCTCTTCACTATTTTCTAGTGTGCTTGACCGGGATTTGATTGATATCGGCTCACCAATCCCACGGCATAACATATGTCGGGTCAAGTACACATCATAACATACATCAAACTTCCGACCGCACTAGCATAACATTTTAATTTCTTCTGGAGTTTTAGGACACATCTCAGTACTTAGGCCTTCACCTTGCATGACAGGGGTATCAATGGGATTACAGTGCTGCATATTGAAACATTCAATAATCTTCATAATATAAGACTCTTGTGATAAAGAAAAAAGTTTCTTTGATTGATCTCTTTCGATCTTAACTCCTAATATATAAGCAGCTTCTTCCATGTCATTCATTTCAAAATTGGAGGACAACCATTCTTTTATGGTGATAACCAAAACCTTGTCATTTGCAGCCAATAGAATATCGTCCACATAAAGTGATAAAATCACAAATTTATCTTCGGACCGCTTGACATATACACAGTGATCTTCTTCGATCATCGTGAAACCAAAAGTTGTTATGGCTCGATGAAAACGAAGATACCATTGTCTAGACGATTGCTTAAGGTCATATATTGAGTGATGAAGTTTGCAAACTTTATGCTCTTGACCTTTAGTTATGAAACCTATTGGTTGTTTCTGATAAGACTATTACGAGCACCTAGAGGGGGTTGAATAGGTGATCAAAGAAGTTTTTGCGAAACGTAACAAGATAAATTAGTCTTCAACGATTAATAGACTGAAAGAGCGAAGACAATAAACAGTCGTATAAAGCTGCGATGTATAGTAAAGAGATTAGGGATAGAGAATCAAGACTCTAGGTTTATAGTGGTTTGGCTTAGACCAAGCCTACGTGCACTCTCCCGCACTAACAGTCCACCGGCTGGATTTCACTAAGAATCAAGAGAGAATTTACAGTCTCACGTCCTTGATTCCACAGTGTAGAGACTCTACTACACTTCCTCAAGGTCTCACAAATATCTAGACTCTCTTTTAAGTACAAATAGAGCGCAAAGAATAAGATCGCAAAGAACAAAGAGCTTCAGACTTTGGAATTTTTCTATCGAGCACTCTCGAACAACTTAAGCGTCTTCCTTATATACTCCTTCATGCCTTCATTACCGTTGGCACCTTCCAAAGGAGTTCTTCCAATCAACCCGTTGGATAGAATCAATTAGGGAGATCTCGAGTTATTTGAGGAAAATGACGATAGCCCACCAATCATGCTCGCCCACACAATCAGGATCTAGGTTTCTATAAGTAGAACCTTCCAAGTATACTTCGCGGATCAATCGAATCTAAGTTACTTGAATTAATACGAATAACAGATCTTGAGATGCTAACTCCAGCCGTGAGAACTTCCTTAACCACACAAATCAAATCCTTAAAGATATACTCGTCTAGTTCAACGAATAATATATTTTTCTTCGTCGGTCTGGAAACTGTCAATGAGGGCAGACTTTGAATCTTGAGTCTGGAGGTCTTCAAACTTGACGTTAGAGTCTCCAAGTCTTTAGACTAGACTGATGGAAACGTTTTGTCAACTTCAAAACAAACCGAGAAGTTTTCTCCAACAATCTCCCCCTTTTTGATGGTGACAAAACTTTCCTGCAGATTTGGATACTTTCGACCTGCAATACAATACTTAAGCAAACAAAGATATCTCATAAAAGATAAACAGATTAGGATAAAGATAATAGCGATTCTGCATCCACAGAAGACAAGTTAGTCCTGTAAAAGCAATTATCTTTACCACAACATAGCTTAAGATACTGCAAGCATTAAAAGATCAAGACAGTCCAAACCAGTCCATCCAAACAAAAGATAACGTCAATCCACAACCAAAAAGAAAAAAAATAGTCAAAGTCAAATATCAAATCTGCAACTCCTCCCCCTTTTTGTCAACAGCAAAAGGTAGAGAAGATAAAGATAATGAAATTAAGATGATTAGGGAATGCGAATGAGCTGAAAATCTCCCATAGACTTGACAGTCTCCTCCAGCTTCCTCATATCTTCCGCAGTTGCGCTAGATCCTTACCCTTTGCAGTTGCTTGAATCTGAAGATTAAGGGCTTGAACTTGATCTCGCATAGTAACCGAAATCGCATGATGAGCATTCTGCAGAGTCTGAAATTCACATCCCAACGCATAAACCTGGCCTTTGAGCTCCAAAAGAATTTCAACAACCTTTTAAAGTCTGCTGAGTTGTCAGTTTGAGTGCTTGCTTCAGCATGATCAGTTTGTGGAGTAAAGCCAGATGATGGTACTTCAGCCTGAGCATCCATACTTGGAGATGAAGCCTCATGATCATTTTCAGGAAATTGAGAGACATACACATCCTCTAGATCGGCAGGAGAACGACTAACATTATCACTGGTAAAAGCAAGTAGAGGAATACCTTCTTTATCAGCAGCTCCCCCTGTGTCAGTGCCTTCAGGTGGAGAGAAGTATTCTTCTTGCTCGGGCTCTTCTTCAGTGTCATGATGTTCTTGTGCTTCTTTTTCTGCTGGAGAATCACCACGACTTTCTCCTTCAGTTTGTTCTCCTCTTTGCTCGTGTTCTTCTCTTCTTCCTTCTTCTTCTTCTTTTCTCATCGATTCCCTCTCCTCATTCCTTTTCTCTGTCTTGGTTCTCTCAATCTGTAGATTCTAGAACAAGACGCTGTACATTCTGTAAGGCAATAATGGAGATAGCAATGTCTTCCTCATCTTCTTCATCTTGCAAGATGATTGCTCTCCTTCTCTTGGATGGAGCGGTCATGGGCTCCTTGCCTTTCCTTTTTGCAGCCACAGAGTCTTGTCGAGACTTGACAGGGGTCTTCTCCTTAAATCGCTCTAACGCCTTGTTGAGCTCCTTAGACGCATCTTTGTAACCATTTTCAACCCTATCACCATTTGATCAATGGTTTGAACACACAGAATTTTGGGAGGCTGAATGTTAAAATGTCTAAATAAACGAGTAATGAGAGTAGAATAAGGAAGTTTTCCCTTGTCCTTTGCCATTGACCTATACATGTGAAACATGATCGTGTGAGGTAGAGAGAATTTGTAACCGACATTGATGGCGTACATTAGCTTTGCTTCAGAGTTGGAGACGTTAGTCTTTGATGTGGATTTGGGCCTGAGACAGTTGATCACAATCTTATGGAGCAAGATGTTAGAGGCACTCATCCTTAGATAAGAAATTCGACCTTCTGCAATTCTATCTCGAACAAGCTCCATAGTCGCATGGCCAACAGACACACTTATGGATTGGAAAGTCCCTCTCTCCACTCCAATCACATCAGCAAGAGTGTCCATGTCTACCACATACTCTTGATCTCTAACACTGAAAGAAAATCTATTCACATCCAAAAAACTTAGATTGGAATAGAAATATGCAGTAAGTTCAGAATGAGCAACATCTGTTTCAGAGCAAAAACGTTCAAGTTGAAGTTTCTCAAACTTCTCCCGCAACTTGACGTTTAATGAGTCGACAAAATCAAAGTCCACACTTCTTGGGTTCATCACCCCTCGCTTCAACAACTTAGAGTAAACTTGCTTGTGTTCCTCAGAACGAAACAGATCTGCCCTTTTTCCTCGAATGTTCGCAGCAACACCCATCCTAGGCTTAAATTGAGTGAACATCTTTTCATCGTCATCTTTTCCTTCAGGTTGATTGACTCCTCCAAAATGTAAATCAATAGGAAAATTCGCAAAAGCCCTTTCTACCGTACCAACAAGAACAATTCCCGAACGTTCCATAACTCTTAAAAAGTGGGTCTCATTTTGATACCCCTTCTCTCTCAAAAATTCATCAATAAAAGTCATTGCAGAACCACCTTCCTTCAAAGCGGAGTAAAGTTTGTAAGTAATTGCAGGCTTAAGAGTCCTTACAGGTTTGACATCCTCAATGATTTCTTCCTCTGCTTGTTATTGATGATGCTCTTGTGACCTAGCGGGAGAAGAATGGCGCGGTTGAGAATGTTGTTGTTGACTTTGCTGCTACCTTGAAGAGTCTTCTTCCTCAGTCAGATCGAAGTGTGTAGGTACCTCACGCATAAACTGTGGTCACCTGCTTGCAATCCTTGATGACTTTCTTTGGAACGACATTGTCACAGTCTTTGAGAGAATTTTCGAACTCGATTCGCGAGAAAGATGAAAACTTTAAGGATTAAACAAGAGAGAAAAAGTGAGAAAGTGAAGATCTCGTGCTCTAGGGTTTGTGGGTAAAAACGAAGAAGATGAATAGTATATAAACCAGTCGAAACAGGGTATACGAATTGTCATAAAAAGGAAAAATAAAAATGCATTTTCAAAAAATAACTGCCTTTTTGAAAATAAATAACTATCTTTTTCAAAAATGATAACTGCATTTTCAATATCAATTAATTGGTGATTAACCAACAGTCTTACCTTTTCGAGATTTATACTCAAAAGTTAAAACACTGTAACCGAAATAACTTACAGTCATAACTTTTGGTCTTCTAAGTCTGACCCTTTTTTAGTCTGAGCTTCTTCAGATTTTATCCCTGAGTCTGAGCTTCATCAATCTTTGAGAGATAAGATATTAAGTTTGGAACGGATAGACTCAAATAGGCTTTTCTCTAGCGGCTTTGAGAATATGTCCGCCAGTTGATTCTTTGAGTCAATGAATTGTATCAAGACTTCTCCATTTTGAACATGATCTCTAATGAAATGATGTCGAATCTCTATGTGCTTTGCTCTCGAATGAAGAATAGGATTCTTTGTGAGATTAATTGCGCTGGTGTAGTCGCATTTGATCTCGGTGCATGAGTCTTCGATTCCAAAGTCTCTTAGTTGTTGTTTTATCCATAAGATTTGAGAAATAGCAACTTCCAAGAGCCACATACTCGCTTACGTTGAAAGAGCCACGTACTTTGCTTCCTTGAAAACCAAGATACCGCCCGTTACCAAGCAATTGACAGGTGCCGGATGTGCTCTTTCTATCAACTCTGCAACTTGCTAGATCTGCGTCTGAATATCCAAGGAGAGTAAAGTCTCCTTCTTTAGGATACCATAGACCTAACTTAGCAGTTGTTGCAACGTATTTGATGATGCGTTTCGCAGGCACTTAGATGTGATTCTTTGGGATCTGATTGAAATCTAGCACAAATGCAAACACTAAACAAAATGTCAGGTCTAGAAGCAGTAAGATAAAGAAGTGAACCAATGATACTCCTATAAAGTTTTTGGTCAACTTTCTTTCCTCCTTCATCTTTGTCCAGCTTTGAAGAACTTGACATTGGTATATCAGTCTTTTTGCAATTCTCCAATCCAAACTTTTTAACAAGTTCTTTTGTGTATTTCTCTTGATGAATGAAAATTCCTTCTCTCGGTTGTTTCACTTGTAGACCAAGAAAGAAGGATAGTTCACCCATCATGCTCATTTTGAATTCATCCTACATAGACTTAGAAAATTTCTTGCACAGATTCTCGTTAGATGATCCAAATATAATGTCATCAACATAAATTTGAACAAGTAAAATGCTTTTACCTTCCCTTTTGATAAACAAGGTAGTGTCTACTTTTCCTTTAACAAAACCATTTTGAATTAAGAACTTACTTAACCTTTCGTACCAAGCTCGAGGTGCTTGTTTTAATCCATATAGAGCATTTTTCAGTCTGAACACAGAGTCTAGTTTCTTTGGATCTTCAAATCCCGGGGGTTGTTCCACATAGACTTCTTCTTGAATAAATCTATTTAGGAATGCACTTTTGACGTCCATTTGGAATAACCTGAAATTCTTATAGCAAGCAAAAGCAAGTAATAATCTAATTGTTTCTAACCTTGCTACAGGAGCGTAACTTGCATCATAGTCTATCCCTTCTTCTTGTGTATATCCTTTGGCCACAAGTCTTGCTTTGTTCCTTACCACTTTTCCTTTTTCGTCCATTTTGTTCCTGAAAACCCATTTAGCTCCAATAATAGACTTACCTTTTGGTTTAGGAGTTAATTCCCAAACATCGTTAATGCTGAATTGCCTGAGTTCTTCTTGCATTGCTTCAATCCAGTTTTCGTTAGTCAAGGCTTCTTCTATGCTTTTGGGTTCTATTTCAGAATTAAGTGCCACAGCACTAGACTCTTCTTGCCTTTTGGATCTGGTACGAATCCCTTCATTAATATCACCAATAATGAGTTCTTCGGGATGACTAGACTTATGCTTCCAGTTACTGGTCAGTCTAACAGATTGTTGATCCTTTTCTCGAGTTGATTCTTCATCATCCGTTTGTTGTTTCTCTACTGGAGTCTGAACTTCTTCAGGGGAGATAGACCTTGTAAAGTCTGGAGCAGGTTCAGATTCTTCGATTTGAGTCTGAATCGATTGATTTTACAAAGAATCTTGAAATTTGACATTCATCGATTCTTCCACAGTCTGAGTCTTCTTGTTGAATACTCTGTAGGCTTTGCTAGAAGTTGAATATCCAAGGAAAATTCCTTCATCTGATTTTTCTTTAAACTTACCAATTCGATCATTTGTATTTTTCAAGATAAAACATTTGCAACCAAACACTTGAAAATACGAAACAATTGGCTTCTTTCCTTTGAATAACTCATAGGGAGTTTTCTCAAGAATCGGCCTTAAGAATACTCTATTAATAACATAACATACTGTAGAGACTGCTTCAGCCCAAAAACGAGAAGAAATGTTACTTTCAATTAAAAGAGTTCTTGCCATTTCTTGTAAAGATCTATTCTTCCTTTCCACAACACCATTTTGTTCTGGTGTATATGGAGAGGAAAACTTATGCTGAAAACCAAATTCATCACAAAATTTAGGAAAGTCTTGATTTTCAAACTCACCTCCATGGTTTGTTCGTATGCTTGAGATAGAATAACCTTTCTCATTTTGCACTTTCTTAGCAAATTTTGAAAAATGAGAGAAAGTCTTAGACTTACTTGCAAGAAAGTAGACCCAAGTAAATTGTAAAAAATCATCCACAATTACTAGGCAGAATCTTTTTCCACAATTGCTTTAATTTATAGTTGGTCCAAAGAGATCCATATGTAGGAGCTGCAGTACACAACTAGTGGAAACTTGATTTATTGGTTTAAAAGAATTTCTAACATGTTTCCCCAACACGCATGGTGTGCATAAGTCAGACTTTTGGTATTTCAGGTTGGGTAGTCCTCGAACAAGCTTCTTGGAAGAGATTTTGGCAATTTGCTTCATGTTGATATGGCCAAGCTTCCGATGCCATAGAATCACTTCATCTTGTACTGATATTAAGCATTGCGATCTTTCTGGTTTTATATCCAAAAGATAAATATTCCCATGTCTACGCCCAGTAAAAGATTGAGAGAAATCTTTACTAGTTCCTGAACATGTTCCTTCCTGAAAGTTGATTTTGAATCTAGTGTCGCACAATTGGCTTATGCTAAGTAGATTGTAATTTAATCCTTCCACCAAGGAGACATTGTTGATTGTTAGACTTCCAATCTTTACTGTTCCACGTCCAACAATCCTTCCTTTGATATTTCCACCAAAAGAGACTTTTCCTCCATCTATTTGAACAAGTTTTATAAAACAACTTGAATCTCCTATCATGTGTCTTGAGCAGGCGCTATCCAAATACCATTTAATCTTCCTTTTGATAGTGACCTGCAATTAAAAAGAAATTCAAGCTTTCTTTGGTACCCATATTTTCTTGGGACCAGTGGAGTTAGTGCAATAAACAGTTTTTGCCCAATCTTTTTTAACAGGTCTCCAAACCGTAGGACATTCTTTCTCAAAGTGTTATGAGCTTTGACACTTCGAACATTTGAGAGCATTTCGGCCAACAGGTTTTATAAAGATTTTTTGAAAATGATTTCTATAAAAGGCTTTTGTAGGTCTCTGTTTGATTCTTTCCTTTACCTTTGGAAAATCAATTAGAGGAATGGTTTCAGAAGTCATTCCAAGACCTAATTTGTTAAAATAGGGTCTTTGTATCGAAAGAATCTTATCCAACTTTTCAGATCCAATTGAAAACCTTTTTGAAATGTTTGAAATGTCATTTTTTAAACAAGTGTTTTCTTTTGAAAGAGAGTCTTTTGAAAGCATTTTCTTTCAAAAAACAAAATTTTTGTCTAAATTTTCAAACTTTTCTTTCCAAGGTTTTTCCCGTTGCTTCAATGTAGAATTCTCCCTTTTTTAACTCGGAGATCCTCTTAAGAGAAGTTTTGAGGCTAAGACAATTTCATCAATATATTTCGAAACTTTAGTAGGAATTTTTAAATTACTTACCTCGATTTCACTGTCTGAGTCTGTATCTGTCTCAAAGTCTGAGTCTGATTCCGATTTTGCCATTAAGCAAATGTTGGCATAATCATCATCACTTTCTTCACATTCAGTATCACTCCATGTTTCTGCTTTGAGAGCCTTTCTATAGTTCTCAGTTTTTCCTTTCTTTTTCTTCAATAAAGGGCAATTAGGTCTGATGTGTCCCTTTTTTCTTGCATTCAAAGCAAATCACGTCTTTATTGGATTTATCATCCTCAATTGATTTGTTATGAAACTTTTGAGTACTTTGTTTCTTCCAATTGAATTTTCTTCTCTTTTTGTTCAGTTTTCTGAACCTCTTTATCATTAGTGCTAGCTCTTCATCGTCTAAATCTTCTTCAGAGTCTGTAACATCAGAATCTTTGTTAGACTTTAAAGCAATAGACTTCTTACCTTTGGGATCTTCTTCATCGTTGGTGTGCTCCACTTCGTAAGACTGAAGTGTCCCAACCAATTCGTCTACAAAAAGTGGCGCAATCCTTTGTGTTTCCCTTATCGAAATCTTTATATAATTACAGTCTTTGGAGAGTCCACGCAGCAGTTTGTTGACCTTCATTGGTCTTGAGATTGGATGTCCCTAATATTCTAGACCATTCACAATTTCAGTAAAACAGCTAAACATATCAGTGATTGATTCTCCTGGTTTCATTTTGAAGACTTCATATTGTCCTAGAAGGATATTGATCCTTGTTTCTTTCACTCGATCAGTTCCTTCATAGGTAATGTGCAGCCTATCCCAGACTTCTTTAGCTGTATCACAAGAAGATATTATGTTATACTCAGTAGGAGATAATGTACAATATAAAGAGTAAATTGCTTTAGCATCAAGAGCTTGTCTCTTGGTTATTTCTTCTTGAGTCATCTCGCTAAGAGTTGCAACTTCTTTTCCTTTCTCTGATCCTAGTGCAGCTATAAAATTAATTCCTTTTTCTACCACATCCCATTCCAGAGGATCTTTCGATCTTAGGAATGCTTTCATCTTGTTTTTCCATATGCTGTAATCCTTTCCATCAAAGTAAAGAGGTATGGTATTGCTTTGACCTTCAACCAAACTTGGAGCCAACATACTAGCCATAGATCTTTAACTCAGAAGTAAAAAAACTTCAATTAAATGAGTACACAAGCTCTGATACCAATTGATAAGACTAGTACGAGCACCTAAAGGGGGTGAATAGGTGATCAAAGAAGTTTTTGCAAAACGTAACAAGATAAATTAGTCTTCAACGATTAATAGACTGAAAGAGCGAAGACAATAAACAGCATTATAAAGCTGCGATGTAAAGTAAAGAGATTAGGGATAGAGAATCAAGACTCAAGGTTTATAGTGGTTCGGTCTTAGACCAAGCCTACGTCCACTCTCCCGCATTGACAGCCCACCGACTAGATTTCACTAAGAATCAAAAGAGAATTTACAGTCTCACGTCCTTGATTCCACAATGTAGAGACTCTACTACACTTCCTCAAGGTCTCACAAATATCTAGACTCTCTTTTGAGTACAAATAGAGCGCAAAGAATAAGATCGCAAAGAACAAAGAGCTTCAGACTTTGGAATTTTTCTATCGAGCACTCTCGAACAACTTGAGCGTCTTCCTTATATACTCCTTCATGCATTCATTACCGTTGGCACCTTCCAAAGGAGTTCTTCCAATCAACCCGTTGGATAGAATCAATTAGGGAGATCTCGAGTTATTTGAGGAAAATGACGATAGCCCACCAATCATGAATCTAGGTTTCCATAAGTAGAACCTTCCAAGTATACTTCGCGGATCAATCGAATCTAAGTTACTCGAATTAATACGAATAACAGATCTTGAGATGCTAACTCCAGCCATGAGAACTTCCTTAACCACACGAATCAAATCCTTAAAGATATACTCGTCTAATTCAACGAATAATATATTTTTCTTCACCGGTCTGGAAACTGTCAATGAGGGTAGACTTTGAATCTTGAGTCTGGAGGTCTTCAGACTTGACGTTAGAGTCTCCAAGTCTTCAGACTAGACTGATGGAAACGTTTTGTCAACTTCAAGACAAACCGGGAAGTTTTCTCCAACAGTTTCATATAGATTTTCTCATCTAGTTCTCCATTGAGAAATGTCGTCTTTACATCCATTTGATGTAATTCAATATCCAAATGTGCGACGATGGTTAGAATAAGGCGTATTGAGGCAAACCTTACAACTGGCGGAAAGGTTTCCTCATAGTCTATACCCTCTTGTTGAGTATAACCTTTCACCACAAGACGAGCCTTATACTTTTCAATGGATCCATCTGCCCTTCGCTTAATCTTAAAGACCCATTTGTTTTCAATAGCCTTACGATTGGGTGGTAGATCAACCAAGTCCCAAACATGATTTGCCCTCATTGACTCCTTTTCATCTTCCAAACCTTTTCTCCATTCTTCCTTATCAGAGGATGAGAGAGCCTCTTGAACAATCTTAGGCTCGGCATCGTCTTTCTAAGCAATCATAAATGCTTCCCCTTTAATCTCAAAACAATGACGGGAGATACTTTTACGATTACTTTTACACAATTGAATTTTTCTTGAATTCAATTCGTCAGGCGATGCAACACTCCCACTAGGTCTTGTATGTTGAGGTAAATCTTGATTTCCCTCTACAACATTAGTGGGTGTGTTCTTAGGATCTTCCATCTCATATAATTGGAAATCCTTATTAATCTCTCCTCTACTAGGAAAATTGTTCACCAAGAACGTGACATCCCATGACTTCATTTCAGTCATACTTCCATCAGCTTGTTCACCTATGAACACGTACCCTTTGGAGTGTTCAGAATATCTTATAAAGATACATTTCTTCCCTCTATGACCTAATTTGGCATATTTATGGGAAGAATCATGAACATAAGTTGCACATCCCCATGGACGTGGAGTACTCAAGTCTAGTTTCCTACCAGTCCATAATTCATAAGGGGTGGAAGTGACTGATTTTGAGGGTACTCGGTTAAGTACATAGGCAGCAGTCAACCATTGACATTAATATTGTACTGATCATAGTCAATGTCTAACACCATAAAACCATTTGATACATGACCTAAACCATAATAAACCGTTCCAAACAAAATGTCAACACAATCACCATGAAAATTCAATACATAACCTAGGCTAAGAAGAACAACTACGGAGACCAAGTTTCGTCGAATATCTAGAGTGTAGAGGACATCATGTAGGAATAGGCTTCGACCACCACGTAAAATTAATTTACATGTGCCGATATCCTTCACTTCAATTCTTGAGTTATTTCCAACATATATCCATTTTCTTCCAGGCTATATCCGACTATACTCCACAAATGCTTCTCGGTCTCTAGCTATGTGGTCTGCTGCTCCTGAGTCTACAGTCCACATTGGATGAGATTCAACAAGTATTACAGTGCTAGAAACAAAAACATTACTTAAAGTAATTGAGTAATAGGGTACCTCTTTCGGCTTAGTGCATTCACGAGCAAAGTGACCCATTTTGCCACAATTGTAGCACTTCATCTTGGCCTTGTCCTTCTTCCCACCACGCTTCTCTCGTCGGAAGGTCTTAGCCCTTTTAGGTGCCTGATCAGTCTTATTCCCTTTGTTGTGGAATTGATGATTCATTTTGCACTTGAAGCCCGAAGCTTTGCACGAACTTAATTCAGCAACATAAGCATGGGTAGAGGATCTTGCAGCCTCTAGGCGTTCATCCTCTAATTCCAAATGACGCGCTATATCATCAAAAGTGACAATATTCTCATTATACATCATGTTGATCTTCATATGCTCCCAATTATCAGGAAGAGACCTTATAATAGCCTGAACTTGCTGTTCATCAATAAGGGAGTGACCTGCCGACTTCAGCTCACGAATCATAGTTGACATCTCCCGAAGATGTTGCCTCATCATTACATTTGGGCGCTTTCGGTATGTATTAAACTTGATTGTGAGTCTCCTCAATTTAGTGGTAGATGTACCCCCAAACTTATCTTTCAAGGCAACCCACATTGTTTGAGCTTTATCATAACTTTCAAACTCACACATGAGATCATCTTGCATACAGCTCAGCAACGTGATGCGAGCAATGCTATTCTTCTTTTTCCAAGCTTGATAAGCTTCTAGATCTCTCTTGTGTTGAGCTGAAGTTCCATGCTCAGGTTCATCCATGGTGTGGTTGAGGGTTTCCAAAAGCTCTTACTCCTCAAGGATGTATCTGAACCTTTCGGTGCCAAATATCATAATTGCCACCGTTCAGCTTCTCACCCTTATTGAGGTTGGCCACTATGGTCTTGGATGCCGAAGCCATAATCAATTGCTATAACACATTGACATAATAAACGCAGAATCAATACTAGCACACTTTTCAGAGTAACACACATATTTAATTTGCGGCAAAGACAAACTAAATTAATGAGAATTCAATAAAAGACACAGAAACGAAAGTTCACTATGTTCCCAATCAGCTCCTATGTATGATTGTTCTATTATCATTAATTAGTTTAATTTTGCGCAAATTTTAAGTTCTAGGTGAGAACTCCTTCGAATTCTACTAACCTACGAACTCCCACTAGAAAAAGTAATTACATGACCTTATGTAATTTCTACATTTTTCCATTAACACAAAAGCATAGCATGATGTAAACAACCGTACAAAAAAAAAAAAAAAAAGACAATCATGTTGCAACTATAATCAAAACCGCAATTCAACATGTAACGGAAAAACGAGGATTTCCTACCATTGTTTGAATTTTTTTTGGAACTAGAAAATTGCAAGTATATTAAACTATATACATACTATCATCAAACCAAGCTCTAGACAGCATATATGATACCATTTTCATAGAGGCTAGCTATTGTATTTCCTAAAACATAATAAAATACAAGCTAAAAATGAATAAACTATGCATTAAACCCCCAAAAATACACGTACTTAGGGTTTCCTACGCATTTTCATACATTTATAAAACTCAAAAAAAAAATTAATATACCACAATGTAGAGCACATCCATACGAACCAAACACCACCGACCACACTCCAATCAGAGCTGTCACACACCCACACGCGCCGCCTGAGTGCGCGGCGCGTGTGGCGCACACGCCAGCAAGCCAAACGGCTCTTGGCTGGTCCAACTGGCAACCGGTCCGACCAGTTTGACTGCCGGATCGGTTGACCAGTCCTACCGATTGACCGGTCAACAATCGGGTCAGGTTGGATCTCGGGTCGAGTCGGGTCACGGGTCGATTTGCCAGCCGGCCAACTGCCGCCATCGGTCCTGTCATCGATGACGTCATCCCATCGGTTACCGACCATTGGATGATGTCACGGTGACGTCAGCATGCGTCAGTTCGTCGACGCACGCGTGACGCGCACACGATGGCGTGCCCAACGCGTCAGGTGCGTGGTGCCCACGTGCAGCGGCTTCTAGCCGCGTGTGTGGGCGCGCAGCGTCCTCCGGCGGCGTTCAACCCATCCTCGGACTCATCTCAACTAGTACTTTCATCTTTTCTATTTAAAAATTTATTTTGGTCGAAAAATATTTCGGAAAATGGCCAAAACCATACGAATGTACACGACCCTGAACCCGTTCTTCGCTTCGGTTCGTTTTCGATGGTTCATATT
The DNA here is from genome assembly GCA_017140595.1 of Eucalyptus curtisii. Classification (NCBI taxonomy): domain Eukaryota; kingdom Viridiplantae; phylum Streptophyta; class Magnoliopsida; order Myrtales; family Myrtaceae; genus Eucalyptus; species Eucalyptus curtisii. The sequence goes on along the minus strand of CM029503.1, from coordinate 31,615,276 downwards.
GCAATTCCGAGCAATAAACTTCCAAACAGTGTAGATTTCATACTCTTGATTTCAATACCAAATGGTAAACGAGAAAATTCGATGAAAAACAAGGCAGAAATCACGATCGGGCTCGATACCAATGTTGGAATTTAAGTCGGCGGAAGACGACTTACCTTTATCCTATGCGCAAACAACAATTAATCCCGGAACGAACATTGAATTTGCAAATAAATCACGAACAAAAATACTTCACGTTGTTCTGAATGCAATCACAAGGAAATAACCCGATTTCCACAACATAAATGCCGATTTTTCTTGTAAAGGATAAATGAAACGCCTTCTTTCTCTTTTGATGGAAAGGGGAGAGAGAGGAAAAACTAATTCTTTCCAAGCGTACGTTCGCCAACCGTGCCAACAGTTATCTTCAAGAGTCTTTTATATGACTCCCTCATACCCTTTCAAAAGGTGTCTTTCCATCGTAGTATATCAAGACGAAACGATGCATTCTCATCGCACCCCATCATGGATGTACTAATTAAGTGCAACAGAAAGAATAATATGTCCCCACAAATTAATTCAATCCAAGCAAATGAGCAGCCGCCCAGATCATGTCGCAAAAAGTAGATATCTTGCTCCCTCACCCGGCCTGCTTTGAGTGCTTCCCGATGCAAGCCCACGTGGAGGATGCCAAGGCGAAGCTGGCCACGATCCAAGACTTCATTTCCACTCAATATGAACCGTCCAAAACCACCAAGTGGTTGGGGCGGCTCCTCCGAGCCATCTAATATGCTGAGGAATTCATCGACAAGTTCCACCTCAAAGAGGCCCGCGAGACTCACGAGGCCCTGCGCATGGCAGCAAGGCCGTTGGCCACGCTCGTCTCCAAGTGCAAGCTATGGAGGGACTTGTCCATGCTTGTGAATATGATGGAGGAGTTATGTGATGAGAAGTTCTTAAAGGAGGGGGCGGAGAGCAACAAGAAAAAGGAACCTGCTAGTTTCTCCTCCCATGCTAATGTTCCATGGCAAGGCAAAAAACTGGTGAGGCTAACTAGTTTCTGGGATGGGCAAATGCCAACTAACTTCTTATGTCGCGAGACTGAGAAAACGAAGATAATGAGTCGAATAAGACAAAAACCGTGTTGGACTAAGTGGACTTCGATTTGGGGCGAGCAAGGCACCGGCAAGACGTTCCTTGCGAGATGGGTCTACAGCTAAGCGAAGTACATGGGTTATGAGTGGTGCGCTTGGGTCCACGTCTCGGGCAACTTGGACGAGCGGGAGATCCTGTTTGAGATACTAAAGCACGTCGAGAAGCTAGCGAGGGACGTGAAAGACATGGATATCGAGGAGATAATGATAATGGTGCAATAGAAATTGACCAAGAAGAACATATTCCTCATAGTGTTGGATGACGTGTAGCCATCTGACGAGAAACTCGTGCGAGTGTTAGCGATTACCGTCCCAATCTTCTTAGAGGGCCACATAATTACCACAACTCAGGACAATAACATAGCCAAGTTGACAGATACATCCGAGGCAGAGCCGATCAGGCTACAGAACTTGGGCAATGAAGAAAGCCAGAGGATGTTCGCTTGGAAGTTGCATGGAGTACCGGAAGTTCAGAGACTCAAAAGTGATATAGCTAGTATAAATACCTAGAGGGGGGTGAATAGGTGTAAAAACAATTCATCAAGATACGAAAGCAATACTAGGCAAACAATAGAAAGAAAGTTCTCTAAAACAGATTATGATCAAAATAAACAGAGAGTAGGGAAGAGAAAATTGAACACAAGATTTATAGTGGTTCGGCTTATTCCAAGCCTACGTCCACTCTTTCGCACCGAGCCCACCGACTGGATTTCACTATGAACAAAAGATGTTACAGCAATGCTTTCCCTTGATTCCACAGTGTAGATATTTTACCACACTTCCTCAAGGTATCTCAAAATATAGACTCTCTTTTGCGTACAAGATTTAGCTCAGTAAATGAATTGACTAAGAATAAGGAGCTTCAGACTTTGGAATTCTTCTATCGTGCACACCCACTTCGAACAACTGGAACGTCTTCCTTATATACTCCTTTATGCCATCATACCCATTGGCACTTACAAAAGGAATTATTCCAATCTTCCCGTTGGACAGAATCAATTAGGAAGATCATTCGAGCCATTAAAGGAACATGTCGATAGCCCATCAATCCTGCTCGCCCATACAATCAGGATCTCGGTTTCCATAAGTAGAACCTTCCAAGTATGCTTCGCCAATCATCGGATCTTCAATCAATCTTGATTCGAATAAAGAAATCCGTTATGTCATATCCAGCCAAGAGATCTTCGTCGATCGATAAGATCAAATCCTTAACGAAACACACGATCTCGGATAGACCTTCTTCGACAAACTGAGACTATCAATGTGAATAGACTTTGAGTCTTGAGTCCGCGGTCCAAAGGTCTTTAGACTTTAAATAGTAGAGTCTCGCAAATCTTCGAGACTAGGATCGATGGAAATGTTTTGTCGGCTTCAAAATATTCCGAAAGATTTCTCCAACAATCTCCCCTTTTTGATGGTGACAAAACTTTCCTGCAGATTTGAATATCTTTGACCTGCAAAACATTACTTAAGCAAATATGGATATCTCATAAAGATTAATGATAACACTAGAATCTGCAACCACAGAAAATAGGTTAGTGAGAGTAAAGCCATTCATAAGTTATCAACAATACTTAATATAAGCAGTCAAATCCAAATCCCAAATTCAGTCCACAACCAGATAAACACACAAGTCACACAAGTCAAACATCAAAACAAACAAACTAAAAGATTAAGTTCAAAGTTTTCAAATCTTGCATCTCTCCCCCTTTTTGTCATCATAAAAAAAATTGAGATGGAAATAGAGTCAAGATTGCTTGGGAATACGAACAAGCTGGAAATCTCCCAATGACTGGACGATGCCTTCAAGCTTTTTCAAATCTTCCTTCAGTTGAGCCACCTCTTCACTTTTAGCATTGGCTTGAATCAAGAGTAAGAGCTTGGATCTCGATCATTCAAAGAAACTCGAAGAAGCTTGTCCAAAGATTCTGCAAGTTCGAACTTTGTATCCCGAGAGCATATATCTGACCCCGTATTTCCAAGAGAACATCAAGAATTCTGTGGAAATCTGCTGAATTATCAGTCTGCGTACCGGCTTCGACACGATTAGATGGAGTAAAAGCAGACGATGGTACATCAGCATAGTCACGCAGATTTGGCGATGAAGCTTCATGTTCCTCCTCAGGAAATTGAGAGGCATAAATGTCCTCTGGATCTGCTGGAGAGCGGCTGACTCCTTCACTGGTAGCAGGATATGAGGACATTCCTCTTTTCTCACCATCTCCCCCTGTTTCCATGCCTTCAGGTGGAGAAGAGTGTTCTTCATGCTCTCCTTCCTCTGGATTTCCTCTTTCTTCTTCTTTTTCAAACCTTTCTTCCTCTGCTTCTCTTTCTTCAGCTTCTCTCTCCTCTGATTCTTTTTCCTCCGCTTCTTTTTCTTCTGTTTCTTTTTCTTCAACTTCTCTTTCCTGTCGTTCCATTGATTTTGGAACGTAACGACTCAGTTCTTCAATGCCATAGCAGAAATGGTGATGTCATCCTCATCATCTTCATCCTCAATGATGAGAGCTCTTCTCTTTTTGGATGAAGTAACCATAGGCTCCTTTCCTTTTCTTTTTGTTGCCAAAGAGACTTGATGAGGCTTGGCGGGGGTTGTCTCCTTGAATTTCTCCAAAGCCCTGTTGAGTTCTTTCAGACGCATTTTGGACACCATTTTCAATCCTACCACCATTTTATCACACGGTCGAACACAGAGAAATTGTGGAGGCTGAATATTCAAATGTCTGAATAACTTAGACACAAGACCTGGATAAGGAAGCTGACCCTTGTCCTTCACCACTGCTCTATACATGTGGAACAAAATAGTGTGAGGAAGAGAAAACCTTTTTCCAAAGCATTGATGGCGTACATCGGCTTTGCCTCCGAGTTTGAGACATCGTCTTTGAAGTAGATTTTGGTCTCGAGACAATTTATCACAATCTTGTGAAGCAGAATGTTAAACGAACGCATTCTTGAGTAGGAAATTCTTCCTCTCGTCCTTTCGTCCTTAACAAGTTCCAATGTAGCACGAGCAATAGAGACATTAATTTGTTGATATTTTCCTCTCTCAACCCCAATCACATCAGCTAGCATATCTACATCCACCACAAAGTCCCGATCTCGGACACTAAAAGAAATTTTATTCGCATCCAAGAAGCCGAGATTCGAATAGAAATATGCGATTAGTTCAAGATAGGCTTCGTAGTGTCGAACATAATTGTTCAAGTTGAAGAGAACGGAACTTTTCCCTCAAATTAACATGCATAGCATCAAGGAAATCAAAATCCACACTCCTAGGGTTTATCACCCCACGCTTCAACAATTTGGAGTATAGATCCTTATGTTCCTTCGATCGAAACAAGTCTGTCCTTTTTCCTCGAATTTTGCCGCAACACCCATTCTCGGTTGAAATTGGCTGTACAATTTATCATCATCATTCCCATCTATCGGATTCGGTCCTCCAACACGCGGATCACTTGGGATATTTGCAAGGGATTCTTCGCCATTCCCTTAGGAGCAATTCCCAAACGCTCCATAGTTCGCAAAAAGATGAACTCATTTCCATATCCCTTGTCCTTAAGAAACTCGTCGATGTAGTTCAATGGAGTATCGCTCCTCTTTAAAGCACGGTAAAGCTTATAAATAAAAGAGGGCTTTTGAGTTCTTACAGAAATGCTCCTTCAACGATTTCTTCTTCTTCGGGATGACCAAGCACCTTGTGAACTAGTTGGTGAAGAATGACGCCGCGAGAATGTTGTGGGCTATGTTCTTGTGGGTGACTCCTCTTCCTCGGTGAGATCAAAGTGAGTAGGCCCCTCACTCATTTGCCGTGGTCCCCGCTTGCAATCCTCGAAGACTTCCTTGACGACGACATCTTTCACGAGTCTTGAAAGATTCCGAACTTGACTTTTCCCAAGAAGATGATAACTTTTTCGAAGATTAAACAAGCGAAGAAGACAGGAGTGAAAGATCGATGCTTTTTAGGGTTTTTGAACAAAGAGGAACCGATCGTATATAGGTCGAAGAAGAGAGGTATACCAAGCGTCGTAAAGGAAAGTAAAAGATGCCATTTTTTTAAAAAAAAAAATAACTGTCTTTTTCAAAATAGATACTGCCATTTTTAAAAATATTAACTCCTTTTTGAAAAAGAAAAAATTGCATTTATCACGGAAATTGAAGATAGCAAAAATCAATTATAGATAGATGATCGTACCTTTCCAAGATTTAATATTTAGAGAAAATAAAATAACTTACGAGTCAAGAACCTTGTTTGTATGAGTCCGAAAGTCTCTAGACTTTAACTTCTTCAAGCTTCGGGATGTTGAGTCTCGGAACGGATGATTTCAAATTGATTTTTCTCCAAAGGCTTTGTAAATATATCCGCCGAGTTGGTTCTTTGAGTCAACAAACTGAATCAAAATCTCTCCATTTTGAACATGATCTCTAATGAAGTGATGTCGAATCTCTATATGCTTCGCTCTTGAGTGAAGGATTGGATTTTTGGTAAGATTGATTGCACTTGGTGTTGTCACGTTAATCTCCGTGCATGAATCTTCAATTCCAAAGTCTCTTAGCTGTTGTTTTATCCACAGAATTTGTGAACAACAACTTCCGAGAGCTACATACTCTACTTCTGCTGTAGAAAGAGCTACTGTATTTTGCTTCCTTGAAAACCAAGACACTGTCCTATTTCCAAGTAGTTGACAAGTGCCCGAAGTGCTCTTTCTATCAACTCTGCAACCAGCTAGATCTACGTCTGAGTATCCAAGAAGAGTAAAGTCTCCCTTTTTAGGATACCAAAGACCGATGCTTGAAGTTGAAGCAATGTATTTGATAATACGCTTTGCAGCATTTAGATGAGATTCTTTAGGGTCTGCTTGAAATCTAGCACAAATGCAAACACTAAACAAAATGTCAGGTCTAGAAGCAATAAGATAAAGAAGTGAACCAATGATACTCATGTATAGCTTCTGGTCAATTTTCTTTCCTCCTTCATCTTTGTCTATCTTCAAAGAGCTTGACATTGGTATTTCAGTCTTTTTGCAATTTTCCAGTCCAAACTTTTTGACAAGATCATTAGCATATTTTTCTTGATGAATAAAGGTCCCTTCCTTCAATTGTTTCACTTAAAGTCCAAGAAAGAAGGTTAGTTCACCCATCATGCTCATTTCAAATTCATTCTCGCATAGACTTAGAGAAATTCTTGCACAAACTTTCATTAGAGGATCCAAAAATAATATCATCAACATATATTTGAACTAGCAGAAAACTTTTGCTTTCTCTTTTGATAAATAGAGTAGTGTCTACTTTACTTTGAACAAAGCCATTTTGAATTAAAAACTTACTCAGCCTGTCGTACCAAGCTCGAGGTGCTTGCTTTAAACCATACAAGGCCTTTCTCAGTCTGAATACTGAGTCTGGTTTCTTTGGGTCTTCAAACCCAGGTGGTTGTTCCACATAGACTTCCTCATGGATAAATCCATTCGGGAAAGCACTTTTAACGTCCATTTGGAATAACCTGAAATTCTTATAACAAGCAAAAGCAAGTAATAATCGAATTGCTTCTAACCTTGCTGCGGGTGCGTAAGTCTCGTCATAGTCTATCCCTTCTTATTGCGTATATCCCTTGGCCACGAGTCTTGCTTTGTTTCTTATGACTTTTCCTTTTCGTTCATCTTGTTCCGAAAACCCATTTAGCTCCAATAATAGATTTACCTTTTGGTTTAGGAGTCAACTCCCGAGACATCATTAATACTTGAATTGTCTCGAGTTCTTCTTGCATAGCTTCAATCCGGCTTTCATCAGATAAAGCTTCTTCTATGCTTTTGGGTTCTATTTCAGAAATAAGAGCCACAACACTAGACTCTTCGCGCCTTTTGGATCTTGTGCGAATTCCTTCATTAATGTCGCCAATAATGAGATCTTTGGGATGATTTGGACTTATGCTTCCGATTCGATTGATTTTTCAGGTTGATGATCACTTCCTTCATTTGAATCTTCGTAACCACTTGTTGCTGGTCTTTCGAGTCCGAGCGCTTTTTTAGACTTTATAGAGTCAACGGTGTTCGCATTCTTCAAGATGAGTCTCGAATCGATTCATTTTGCATAGAATCTTGGAATTTGACATTCATTGATTCCTCCACGATTGAGTTTTCTTGTTATAGACTCGTAGGCTTTGCTCGAGGTAGAATATCCAAGGAAGATGCCTTCGTCGATTTTTCTTCAAACTTGCCAACTCGATCATTTGCATTTTTCAAAATAAAGCATTTACATCCAAACACATGAAAGTATGAAACAATGGGTTTCTTTCCTTTGAATAACTCATGGGGGTTTTTTCGAATTGGTCTTAGAAAAACTCTATTAATGATATAACATTGTAGAAAGCGCTTGGCCCAAAAACGCGAGGAAATGTTGCTTTCAATTAAAAGAGTTCTAGCCATTTCTTGAAGCGACTGTTCTTTCTTTCCACAACTCGTTTTGCTCGGAGTATATGGAGAGGAGAATAAATGCTGAAAACCAGATTCATCACAAAATTTTGTAAAATCTTGATTTTCAAATTCACCTCCATGGTCTGTTCTTATACTTGAAATAACATATCATTTTTCATTTTGAACCTTTTTAGCAAACTTTTCAAAGTAAGAGAATGTTTCAGACTTACTTGCCGGAAATATACCCAGGTAAATCGTGAGTAATCATCCACAATTACTAGGCAATATTTCTTACCTCCAATGCTTTGTGTTCGGTTGGTCCAAAGAGATCCATATGCGAAGCCGCAGATATACGATTAGTGGAAACTTGATTTATTGGTTTAAAGGAATTTCTTACTCGCTTTCCCAATACGCATGGAGTGCATAGATCAGACTTTTGGTATGATAAATTGGGTAAACCACGAACAAGCTTCTTTGATGAAATTTTAGCTATCTCGCTTCATATTGATGTGCCCAAGCTTTCGTGCCATAAGTTCGCTTCGTCTTGAATTGAGATCGACATTGCGTTTCATCCGGTTTCACGTCCAAGAGGTAGATATTTCCATGTCTTCGACCCATAAATGACTCGAGTAGAATCTTTACCGGTTCCCTGAACATATTCCCTCTTGAAAGTTTATTTTGAAACCGGTATCACATGTTGATCGATCGAGCGATTGTAGTTGAGTCCTTCCACTAGGGAAACATTGCTTATTGTGAGGTTTCCAATCTTTACATTCCAAACCCCACAATTTTTCCTTTGCTGTTTCCTCCAAATGAGACTTTTCCACCATTTACTTGAACGAGCTTTATGAAGCAATTTGAATCTCCCGTCATATGTCTTGAGCATCCACTATCCGAGATACCATTTTACCTTTTTCTTGATAGTGACCTACATTTAAAAAGGAGACTCAAGCTTTCTTTGGTACCCATATTTTCTTGGGTCCATTGGTGTTAGTATGATATGCGGTTTTTGCCCATACCTTTTTAACGGGTTTCCAAACCATAGAACATTCCTTTTCAAAATGATCTCGTACTATTGCACTTTAAGCATCTCGAGAGCATTTCGTCCTACCGGTTTTACAAAAACCTTTTCGAAATGATTTTTGTAAGCATTTCTTGTGAGTCTTTGCTTAATTCTTTCCTTCACTTTAGGAAAATCAATTAGAGGAATGGTTTCCACAATCATTCCCTGCAGGACATTTATTGAAATAAGGTCTTTGTCTTTGAAAGAATTTTCTCAAGTTTCTCGATCCTATTGAAAATCTTTTTGAAATATTTGATATGTCAATTTTTAAAAATTCATTTTCTTTTAAAAGATTTTCTTCACTTTCTTTGAGAGTAGAAACATTCATGTCGAACATTTCAACTTTTCTTTCAAAGCATTTTCCGTTGTTTTAGTGTAGAGTTTTCCTTTTTGAGTTCGGAAATCCTTTTAAGAGAAGTCTTAAGACTAGAACACAGCTCATCAATGTATTTAGAAACTTTAATAGGGATTTTAAAGTTACTTACCTCAAACTCACTGTCTGAGTCTGAGTCTGTCTCGGAGTTTGAATCGAGTCCGATTGTGCCATCGACATATATTGGCATAATCATCATCACTTTCTTCACACTCGTATCATTCCGGGTTTTTCGCTTTAAGAGCCTTTCGATACTTTTCAGCTTTTCCTTTCTTCTTCCTCGAAGAGGACAAGGTTGGGTACGATGTGTCCTTTTTCTTACATTCAAAGCGAGACTATATCTTTGTTTGATTCATCATCCTCAACGCAGACTTAGTCTCTGTTGCTTTTGAAAACTTTGTTTCTTTGGATTGAATCTTCTTCCTTTTTCTGTTCAGCTTTTCGAATCTTCTTATCATGAGTGCAAGCTCCTCATCATCCATACGCCTTCGAATCGTAACATCGAATCATCATTGGATTTTAATGCAATGGATTTCTTACCTTTAGGAAATTCGTCTTCATTGATTCGTTCCACTTCATAAGATCGAAGAGTTCCAACCAACTCATCGACGGATAGTGGCATGATTCTTTGTGTTTCTCTTATTGAGGTCTTTATGTGATTCCAATCCTTGGAGAGTCCACGCAGTAGCTTGTTTACTTTCATGGGATCAAAAATTGGTTGACCTTGATTTTCAAGACCATTCACGATTTCTGTAAAACGACTAAATATGTCAGTTATAGATTCTCCTGAATTCATTTTGAAGGCTTCGTATTGACCGAGGAGAATGTTGATTCGGTCTCTTTCACTCGATCGGTTCCTTCATAGGTAATATGTAATCTATCCCGAGACTTCTTTTGCTGTAATACAAGAAGATATTCTGTTATATTCGGTAGGTGACAAGGCACAATATAAAGAATAAATTGCTTTTGCATCAAGAGCTTGTCTCTTGATTATCTCTTCCGAGTCATTTCACTAGACTCAACAGTTTCTTTTCCTCTCTCTCGAGACAGATGCAGCTTTAGGAGTGATTCCTTTTTCTACAACGTCCCATTCCGGAGGATCCTTTGATCTTAAGAACGCTTTCATCTTGTTTTTCCAGATGTTGTAATCCTTTCCATCAAAGTAAGGAGGTCTTGTATTGCTTTGCCCTTCCACCACGGAGCTAACATACTAGCCATGGATCTTTAACTCAAGTAAAACACTTCAAACAAAATGAGTACACAAAGTGCTCGATACCAATTGATATAGCTAGTATAAATACCTAGAGGGGGTGAATAGGTGTAAAAACAATTCATCAAGATACGAAAGCAATACTAGGCAAACAATAGAAAGAAAGTTCTCTAAAACAGATTATGATCAAAATAAAAGAGAGTAGGGAAGAAAAAATTGAACACAAGATTTATAGTGGTTCGGCTTATTCCAAGCCTACGTCCACTCTTTCGCACTGACAGCCCACCGACTGGATTTCACTATGAACAAAAGATGTTACAACAATGCTTTCCCTTGATTCCACAGTGTAGATATTTTACCACACTTCCTCAAGGTATCTCAAAATATAGACTCTCTTTTGGGTACAAAATTTAGCTCAGTAAATGAATTGACTAAGAATAAGGAGCTTCAGACTTTGGAATTCTTCTATCGTGCACACCCGCTTCGAACAACTGGAACGTCTTCCTTATATACTCCTTTATGCCATCATACCCGTTGGCACTTACAAAAGGAATTCTTCCAATCTTCCGTTGGACAGAATCAATTAGGAAGATCATTCGAGCCATTAAAGGAACATGTCGATAGCCCATCAATCCCGCTCGCCCATACAATCGGGATCTCGGTTTCCATAAGTAGAACCTTCCAAGTATGCTTCGCCAATCATCGGATCTTCAATCAATCTTGATTCGAATAAAGAAATCCGTTATGTCATATCCAGCCAAGAGATCTTCGTCGATCGATAAGATCAAATCCTTAACGAAACACACGATCTGGATAGACCTTCTTCGACAAATCGCAGATTGTCAATGTGAATAGACTTTGAGTCTTGAGTCGCGGTCAAAGGTCTTCGGACTTTAAATAGTAGAGTCGCAAATCTTGAGACTAGGCGATGGAAATGTTTTGTCAGCTTCAAAATATTCCAGAAAGATTTCTCCAACAAAAAGAGGAGAAGGATATCCTAAACATGTGTCGTGGCTTGGTGCTCCATATATCCTTACTCGGCGGGTTTCTGTCAAATGTAGGAGAGCGCAAATGCATAGGGTTGGCGGAAGAGGGTTTCAAGTTAGATATACTCCAATTGAGTTGCTATAAATTGCCGGTCCATCAAAAACCGTGCTTCATCTACATGGCTTTGTTCCCCGTGAAAGGGCTAGTAATAACACCTAGAGGGGGTGAATAGGTGTGAACAAAAATTCTCGCAAGATTCATAAGTGATTATTGCTTATAGAAAATCACAGATGAATTTAGACTTTAACAGTTAGATAGATTTTCAAATAAAGGAGTTGAAACTTAAATAGTTAAATGAAGCTACGAATTGAAATAAGGAGTTGAAGGAAGAGAATTAGAACACAAGGTTTATAGTGGTTCAGCTTAGATCAAGCCTACGTCCACTCTCCCGCGCTGACAGCCTATTGGCTGGATTCCACTAAGAATCAAAAGAGATTTTACAATCTTGCGATCTTGACTTCACAGTGAAGAGACTCTACTGATCTCTCACAAAGTCTCACTATAAGTTCTTCTCTTTTGTATACAACTTTGAGCTCAACGAATGAAATAACAAGGAACTAGGAAGCTTCAGACTTTGAAATTTTTCTTTCACCCACTCTATCGAACAACTAGAGAGTCCGCCTTAAATACTCCTTCATGCCTTCACAACCGTTGGCACTTTCCAAATGAATTCTTCCAATCTACCCGTTGGACCGAATCAATCAAAGAGATCTCGAGTCGTTTGAAGATTGAGGTGAAAGCCCGTCAATCATGTTCGCCCATACGATCAGGATCTTGGTTTCCATAAGTAGAACCTTCTAAGTTTGCTTGCCTTCAAAAAGATTTGATTATCGGCATTGATTCCAATAAAGATAATCAATCATATAGGTGTTGTATCCAGCTATAAGGTCATCTGTAAACCATACGAAACGAATCCTTGAAGAAATAAAGATAATCTCGCATCTGGATAAGTCTTCATTCTTCAGTCTGGAAACTGTCAGTGCGGGTAGACTTTGAACATAAAGTCTGGTTGTCTTCAGACTTTGACACTAGAGTCTGGAAGTCTTCAGACTAGACTTTCTAGAAATGTTTTGTCAACTTCAAAACAGTAAAGGAGTTTTCTCCAACACCCCGTAGCAATCCCCATTCCGACAAGAAGGCTAGTGAGGCTGTGGTTGACCAAGGGCTTATTGGATTCGCATTGTTACGACAGAAAAAGGGAAATGAAAAGGTAGCCTGAGGACGTGGGAGAGACGTTTATTCTAGAGCTCGTGAATAGGAACGTGATCGATGTAGTGAGCTAGAGGGCAAATGGATCCCCCAAAGCTTGCCAAATGATCACATCCCTATATGACATGATCCGCCCAATTGCAATAAGCATGGGGTTCCCACACATACATGGCACTAGCAAGTCAAAAGACGAGAACGACGGTGACCCAACCACCCAGCAACAACAGCTGCTGGCCCAACTACGAGAAAGAACCATGATTCGGTGGCTTGCGGAGCACACGAACATAGTTAGAGACGGCCGCAATGGCAACTACCCCGATTTGAACCTCCGCCACGTCCGCTTGTTTCTATCGTTCTACCTAAGGAGAGACTGTAAGAGTTTTCCTAATGTGGACTACATTAATTGATATTATAATTTTTTGTTTTACGAGGTTGGTCTAGGGTGAAGTAGAAGGTTTCTTAATTAGTCTAATATAGGGCTGGCTAGTGTGGACCGAGTTAAGCCTGGCCCGTAATGAGAGGGCCTGGTTGGAAACTCTATAAATAGTGCTCAAGTCTCTCATTTAACCCTAATTCTTGCAATTATCCTCACAAATGAGTGTTTACTTAGCGCTAAAGGGTGAAGGGGTCATCTCATTAAGCTAGTGATATAAAGGGCAATAGAGGATAAGGACTTGTGCGTGGATCATCACTTTTCCGCTTCCGCGTCAAGAACGATGGATTCCAAAATAGGTGCATTAATTTTTCTACTCGATTATCTGTGTGCTTGTTCTAGTTATAAAGATCATGGGATTGCACGTTTTGCATCTTACATATGGTATCAGAGTAACCATAACCTAGAACTCAAATGCATAGAATTTTCGCCCTATTTTTCGTGATTTTCGTGATTTTTTGTTCAATAAAAATCAAATTTAATTATAAATTTGGATTGGGCTCGTTGAGACGAGCAAAACCGTGGGTGGCGTGTCACCAAGGGAGGCCCCACGCGCCACCAGGGCGTCGAGCACTCGCCCCACGCGCGGTCACGTACCATCACGCACTCTCACGCACGGGCGCCACTCGTGCGTGTGTCGCACACGCGAGGGCTAACGTCACGATGATGTCAGCAACCCCTAGGCCCCGACTCAACCCGATCCAACGACCCGATCCAACCCGTTGACCGGACCGGTCAACCAATCAGACTTGACGGTTGGACCGGATGGTCAAGCCGAGAACTGGTCGGACCACTACTAGTCGAACCGTATCTATGGGTCAGTACGTACGCGCGTGAGCTCCATGCGCCGCGCACTCAAGCGGTGTGTGCGGGCACGTGGAGGCTCTATTTAGCGCGTGGTTGGTGGCTACAGGTTCGTATGATCATTCTCTATATTGTGGTGTATTTATTTTTATATGTTGGATGATTTTATGAATGTGAAAATACATATGAAACCCTAAATACGTGTATCTTTATTATATTTTCGCATTTTTTTCTTGTATTTTTTGTGATTTTGGAAATACAGGTGTTGGTTTATAGGTATGTTATCACATAAATATTATAAAAGTGTGATTCACTGATAATATATATATAATTTTAACTTTTGTTAATGAATAAAGCAGTGTAATTAGCATGATATGTGATTTTAGTGATATATTGCCATTATCACTAAAGTTAAATCCATATGTATATGGTGTATGTGAGAAGTAAAGTTTATATCCCAGTATGAGAGAGTTTCAAGGATTCAATTGAGTTGTGATCGCCAAAGTGGCACACTTGATTGGGTTTGAGAAATATCGGTTTCGTATAATGATTGGAATATCTCCTGGTCTAATACGTGGTCATGCTCCCAAAAGAGGTAATTGTGTATTAGTTCATGGAGGGATACATGATGGTGTGGTAGAGGAGTGATTAATCCTAGTGATTTAGATGCCCAAAGATGATGAATTCACAAAGGTTAAAATATATTCTTATAACCGCTATTATGTGGAGAGTGTACAATTGCATTTCATGTATTCTACTCAAATGTGATTATAGATTTTGCATGTAACTCTCTGGATGTGTACTTGTACGTCAAGTTACACAGTGCTCACATGATGCTAATTATATACATTACTTGTTTTTCAGTCACATTTTCTATAAACGGTAACTCCGTCACTATTGAGGTTCTTGCTGGTTCAAACTTTAAGAGATGGAGAGAAGATTTTTTGTTTGCTATAGAGATGGCAGATGTTCATATGACTCTTATTGCAGATCATCCGGCAGATCTTACTGCCGAGAGTTCAAAAGCTTAAAAAGCACATTTTACTGCTTGGGAAAAGAGCAGTAGAATTTGCTTACTGTTCATGAAGCGTTCCATTCAGAAACACTTGAAAAGTAATTTGCCTGCGGACTGCACTGCTACGCAAATGATGGAAGTCTTGGTGGCTAGAAACTGTGTCTCGTCTAATGCTGATATAGGGACATACCTACAAACACTATTTAATATAAAATATGATGATTTTGGTAGAGTTAGAGATTATGTTCTGAGGCTAGTAGATTTGCAGACAAAGCTTCAGGCTCTCAATATTATTATTTACACTACTTGCATTGTGCATCGAGCTTTAAATACTCTTTCTCCTGATTTTGGGATTATCAAGACCAATTATAGTTTCCAAGATTAGACCTAGTCAATTAATGACCTTATTGCAAGGGTAGTGACAGAGGAAGAAAATTTGAAGAAAGATAAAGGGCACATAGCCCTTTATGCTTTTAATTCTGATAGTGACAAGGGTAAGAAGTTGAAAAGTTATACTCATAAGGCAATTCTGAAACTGCTGGTTCTTCCAACAATAAAGGAAATTTGAAATTGCTAGTCCTTTTAACAGTTTGGGTTCTAAGAAAGCACTTTTCAAGAAGGATTGTGTTATTTGCTACTTTTGTAGGGAGAGATGACACATAAAGAAACGCTGCAATAACTACAAAACTTGGTTGTCCAAGAGAACCAAGAGTGAGCCTAAAGGTAATGATTCTTGGCATTTGTTTGTGAATCCAATCTATCTGAAGCCCCGACCAGTTCTTGGTGGTTAGATAGCGGTGCAACTAATCATGTTGCGTTTACCATACAAGGGTTCATAAACCGTATGACGACAAATCAGGATGAATCAAAGCCCACTATGGGAAACGACATTAAAGTTGACGTCGAGTTTGTGAGAGATGTTATTTTAATTTTAGATTATGGTTTTAGGATGATGCTGAGAAACACTTTTTACGTACCTTCTTTTAGGCGGAATTTAGTTTTTGTGTCTTGTTTGGATATGTGTGGATATTCTTTTGAAATAAAAAACAATAGTATTTATATGCTTTATAATTTAAATAAGGTTGGGTGTTGCAATTTATCCAATGGATTGTATTGATTGTGTTTATCTCCCAAAGATATGTACGTTGCTTATTCAACCGAAAATGTTATTTCCAAAAGGCCTTTACCTAAGGAACAATCTTATGTATTGTGGCATAAACATTTTGGTTACATCTCTAGAGAAAGAATAGAAAGGGTTATAAAAGTTGACATCCTGCCTACTCTTAAAAGTGATTTAGAGACTTGCATAGACCGTTATAGAGGTAAGATGACTAAGATAAGGAAGAAAACCAACGTACGAAGTTCAGACTTGTTGGAGGTTATTCACACTGATATTAGTGGACCATACACGGCTACTTTGTGCAGAAATTTTTATTTCATCACATTTATTGACGACTATTCCTGATATGGATACTTATACTTGATTAAAGAAAAGTCCAAGGCTCTTGACAAATTCAAGATTTTTTGGACTGAAGTAGAGAAATAGTTGGGAAAAGTTATAAAGATTGTCAGATCTGATCGTGGTGGTGAGTATTTTGGTAGGCATGGTGATATTAAACAACTTAAAGGGTCGTTTGCTAAATACTTAGAGGATTCCGAGATAATAGCTCAATTTACTATGCCTGGAAGTCCTGAACAAAATGGTGTGGCTAAAAGGCACAATCGCACTCTTATGGACATGATGAGAAGTATGATTAGTAGAACAAATTTACTTGATTTTCTGTGGGGTGAAGTTTTGAAAACATCACTTTATATTCTAAATCGTGTTCCTACTAAAGCGGTTCCATTGACTCCTTTTGAGTTGTGGACTGGACATAAACCTAACTTGAATCATCTTAGAGTTTGGGAATGTCCTGCAAAAGTGAAGTTATATAATCCAACACTGAGTAAGTTGGGATCTAAAACTACTCAGTGTTACTTGTATCTTACCCAGATCATTCAAAGGGGTATCGATTTTATAACCCTAATGGAGGTACAAAAATTGTGGAATCTCAGATGGCAAAATTTTTGGAATTTGATGTAGTTGAAAAGGGTAGCTGCTCACAAACTATTAAAGATGCAGTATGGTGGGGATTACTGAATCCCTGTCTCATCCTGTGCAGACGATTATGGAGCCTCCTACGCCACAAATTGAGCCTGTTGCGGCTCAGGATCGTATTGTTAAAGCAATTCCTAAGAAATTCCTCAAGCCCCTTAGATTCAGAATGATGTTATAGTAGCTCTACTCAGAAGATCAATTAGGGAAAGATGTTCAGCTATACCACTAGACTATGTAATCTACCTAGGAGAGCATGATTATGATATTGGTTGTATTATTGATCCTGTGAATTATACGAATGCTATTTCATGTCCTCAATCCAATTTATGGCTAGATGCGATAAAAGATGAGATGCAACCTATGAAACACAATGATGTTTGGGAGCTTGTTGAATTGCTTGAATGTTATAAGCTCATTGGCTGCAAATGGGTATACAAGACTAAAAGGGATTCCAAAGGAAAGATTGAAAAGTTTAAAGCTAGACTGGTAGCTAAGGGTTTCACTCAAAGAGAACGAATAGATTATGAAGCAACTTTTTCTCCAATTTCTTCTAAAGATTCTTTTAGAGTAATTTTAGCATTGGTAGCTCATTTTGATATAGAGTTACACTAGATGAATATTAAGATTTCTTTTTTAAATGGAGACCTTAATAAGGAGGTTTATATGGTGCAGCCTAAAGGTTTTGCAGCAAATGACTCAAGTAAGCTTATATGTAGATTGAAAAAGTCTATTTATGGCCTTAAACAAGTTTCTAGACAGTGGTATTTAAAGTTTCATAATGTTGTCACTTCATTTAGATTTATTGAGAACAAAGTAGATCAGTATATATACTGCAAGGTCAGTGGGAGGAAATATATTTTTCTCATCCATATGTAGATGATATCTTACTTGCAAGTAATGACATTGGATTATTGCATGAGACAAAGTGAATGTTATCAAAAAATTTTGACATGAAAGACCTTGGTGAGGCATCTTTTGTTCTTGGCATTGAGGTCCAGAGGGATCGTTCTCGCCGTTCATTGGATTTGTCTCAGATGGCATATATTGATCGTGTTTTAAAAAGATTCAATATGCAGCATTGCAATTTAGGAAATGCTCCTGTTATTAAGGGTGATAAATTGAGTCTTTCACAATGCCCTAATTCAGATTTTGAGAGAGCTCAAATGAAGGACGTACCTTATGCTAGTGTGCTTAGAAGTATTATGTATGCTCAAGTTTGTACTAGACCAAATATTGCCTTTGTGATAAGACTTTTAGGCAGATATCAGTCAAATCCAAGACGCGATCACTAGGTTGCTACCAAGAAGGTTTTAAGGTACTTAAAGAGAACAAGAGATTATATGTTGATTTATAGACATGTTCTAGACTTGCAACTAGTAGAGTATTTAGATGCATATTTTGTTGGTTGTCAAGATGATAAGAAGTCAACGACATGATACATATTTATGTTGACAGGAGGTGCAGTGTCATAGAAGAGCGAGAAACAGAAGTCTATATCTTCTTCTACCATCTAAGCATAATTTGTAGCATGTTTTTCAACTGTTACTCAGGCTATTTGGCTCCAGAACCTCATTAGGGAGTTTAACAATTTTTTATTTTGTGGATAGACCCATACAGTTATATTATGACAATAACTCCACAGTGTTGTTTATTAATAACAATAGAAATCTTAAGGGGTCCAAGCACATTGAGGTCAAGTTTTTTTATCATAAAGGAATCAGTACAGAATGGCGACATTGCAGTAGATCATATTCTTACAAATGATATGGTTACAGATCCACTAACTAAATGCTTGTGCCCTTATGTGTTTGAGCAACATGTCATTAGTATGGGCTTAGGAGCATCTTGGGATATTGTTATTTAGTGTGAGCTATTTTTACTTTTCCTCTAATAAAGTTTACATCTGTGTGTGTGTGTCTATTTATATATATATATATATATATATATATATATATATATATCAACTTTTACATTCAATAAAATATTCTTTGAATGAATTGTTATTATGTTAAATATATATTGATAAAAGTCCCAATGCATTGTATAAACCTTTAGTGAAGGCTAGGGGCATCCGGTTATTAGCCTTGTGCATATCTCTTGTTATATATAAAGAAATGTTAACCGTAAAGACAAAGCATATGTTGGTTCATTGGAACCATAAAGACGTTCTATAATGACAAAAAAATTTTGTAACACTTAAAGGTAAGAGAATGGTGACTGACAAATGAGATCTCTTTATGAGGGATGTTATCTATTTGCCACACTACCATATTGAATTCATATCAATAAAATCGAAAAAATTCATGACCATGGAAGGTTCTGTGTGTATACATATAGTTTGTGCCATGATTCGATGTTTGAGACTTTATGGGATGAAATTGACTATTAAGAATTATCTCTAGAACAAAGTACGCACATACAATATAATTTCAATTAATATAACCCAAGAGGGAAAATGTAAAAGTTTTCCTAATGTGGATTACATTAATTAATATTGTAATTTACCGTTTTACAAGGTTGGTCTAAGGTGAGATAGGAGGTTTCTTAATTAGTCTAATATGTGGCTAGCTAGTGTGGGCCAAATTGAGCCTAGCCTGTAATAAGAGTGTCTGGTTGGAAACTCTATATATAGTGCTTAAGTCTCTCCTCTAACCTTAATTCTCACAATTATCCTCACAAAGGAGCGTTTACCCAGCACTAAAGAGTGAAGGGGCCGTCTCATTGAGCCAGTAATACAAAGGGCAATAAAGAAGAATGACTTGTGCGTGGCTTTTCCACTTTTGCGCAAAAACGATGGATTCCAAAATAGATGCATTAATATTTCTACTCGATTATCTTTGTTCTTGTTCTAGTTATGGAGATCAAGGGATTGCACGTTTTGTATCTTACAGAGGCGTGCTCACCAAAGACATTAGCACGTTTCTAAGGAAGATGACATACAAGACTAACTATAGCTTGCTAAGGGTGCTTGATTTGGAGGGTGTGTATAAGCCGCCCTTGCAAGGGGTGCTCCACAAGCTGGTGCTCCTAAGGTACCTAGGATTGAGATCCATGGTGTTGGACTCGATCCCGAGTGCCGTTGCAGATCTGCACCATCTCGAGACTCTCAACATAAAACACAACAACATCACTTCCCTACCGTGTTCCTTTTGGAAAGCGAGGACTTGAGGCACCTGCATCTTAACAGGTTCTATGTCGACTTGAAGAACATCCTCAAGGCTTGTGGCAACAATGTCAATGCCTTAACTCCAAACCTTGAGCGGGCTGATTATTGGCGAAGATAAGGAGACCTCAGGCCTCATGTACAGCTTGACAGCGCTGACCACGCTCAAGCTTTTCTTGCAACACTCGGGTAAGGACGCCTCAGGCGCTATAGGGTAAACACTAGCACATTGGATTAGCTTGGGGCTCACCAATCTCCAGTCCTTGACCTTTGGGGTGATCCAAGAACCCAAGCCCGTGGAAGTACCCAAGCCCGACGAACAAGCCCAACCCGCGAAAGAAGCAATGAAAGCAGACCAACCCGCAGAAGAAGCCCAACCCGCGCAAGAAGCCCAGCCCTCAGAAGAAGTCAAGCCCACGAAAGAAGGCACAAAAGTATCCGAGCCCGCGAAAGAAGATAAGAAAGGAGCCAAGCCCGTGACATCGCAGATAGGCCCGATACCCGAACTGTCGTTGGCTGAAAAGCATCACGAGCTGTTGGAGCTGTACTTGCTGGGCCAACTCAACAAACCCATCTGGACACAGCTCTTGCCAATCTCGCTCGGGACACAGCTCTGTCGGGTTCGAAGTTGGATATAGACATGATGCCCTAGTTGGGTGGTCTCCTGAAACAACTGAGAACCTTCAGGCTCTTGGCCAATTCCTTCCTAGGCACGTGCCTGAAGTTCGCCAAAGATGGGTTTCCAAGCCTCATGATCTTGAAGATTTGGAAGCTGCCTCGGCTTGAGAACGTGATTATTGAAGAAGGAGCAATGCTCCATCTCAAAGAACTCGAGTTTAGGCACCTCGATGCGATTGAAAAAAGTTGAAGGGATCAAGGAGTGCGAGGGACTGGAGAATATCCGTGCAGTAGTCAAAAAGGGTGCTCAGGGTTTTGTTGACGTCCACGACAAGGGAAAAGGAAATACGTTGTACAAGATAGAAGAGACCAAGGCGGATGAACCTACGGATGACGACAACAGGTATGGAATAATAATATTAAATTTCAAACGTGATTTATACTCATGATAATGGATTTTTTTTTTATAGAATTGATAATTTCAACAATTATTTACTAGTGGTTGAAACAAACAATTGAGATCCTTATCAAATAAGTATTACATTAACTCATTCCACCATACCAAGGTAATGCATATCAAGCCTATAAATAAGTCCGTAGCGAGTTCTATAGAAGAAAGCAAATTTTCATAGTCTCCACACCGTAATTAGTCACATAGCCTTTTTAAAACAGGTTTGTATTTACACTTTTTCCTGTCACTATCAAAATTCCAAATCATGTGGGCAACATCATTTGATCTTTGTATAACCGGCAAAAGAACCTTTCAAGTGCCATAACTTGGCAAGACAAAGAGACACTTAAGTCATAACTTACGAAAGGTACACTTAAGTGCCACATTCGAAGAAAAACGGATCACTTAAGTGCCACTCCGCCAAAGTCCGGCCAAAACGCTGACGTGGTATTTTTCCGGCGAAGCAAGTGCAAAATGACGCCATTTTGCACGCATGAACGTAGCCAAATAATGCAAAAAGCGGCGTCGTTTTGGGCCGACATGGTAAAAAAATAATATAAAATTAATTAAATTAATTTTAAAATTAAATTTAGTTAAAATATTAAAAAAATAATATTTTAAAATTAAATTTAGTTAAAATATTAAAATATAACAATTTTAAAATTATAAAAATTTAAAAAAAAAAAAAAAAAAAAAAAAAAAAAAGGCCGTCGCCTCCCAGGCGCCGGCGCCGGCGACGGAGGGGGAGGGTCGGTCGGGGTTGCCGGGCCCTATCCAAGGGCCGGCGACCCCGGCCGACCCGGCGAGGGCTCGCGAGCCCTCGCCCGATCCGACGAGGGATGGCGGCCCTCGGCGGATCTAGGCGAGGGCTCACGAGCCCTCACCGCCGGTCGGCCGAGGTCGCCGGCCCCCGGCCAAGGCCCGGTGACCCCGGCCGACCCTCCCCCTCCGTCACTGGTCTTCCGGCGATGGCGGGGAGGCGACGCCCCCCCCTTTTCTTTTTTTTTTTTTTTTTAAATTTTTAAATTTTTAAATTATTATTTTTTAATATTTTAACTAAATTTAATTTTATTATTTTTTATATTATTTTTTTACCACGTCAACCCAAAACGACGCCGTTTTTGCATTATTTGGCCACGTCGATGTGCAAAACGGCGTCGTTTTGCACTCGCTTCGTCGGAAAAATACCACGTATGCAATTTGGCCGGATTTTGGCTGGATTGGCACTCAAGTGATCCATTTTGCTCCGATTTTTGCACTTAAGTATACCTTTCGTAAGTTATGGCACTTAAGTGTCCCTTTCTACCAAGTTATGGCACTCCAGGGGTCCGCGTGTCTTGTATAACCCAATGTTGGATCCAAAAGCAACCATTGTAACCAACCTTACTGCTCATAGCCAACGCATGTCTAGTGAGCCTTTCACATAGCTTACATACAAATCGCTGAGGTATAGATACCAGTTAAGGCCTATCATTTACATACTATATCATATTTTAAGAAAAGAATCATATAAGAACAAATCTACATAGTTGCTTTCCTTTTCATTGGTAGGAATACTATTAGGAAAGCTTTTGTGTGTGTGAAGCTTACTGCTTACTTAAGCAGTTTCTTGTTTCCTACAGTCCCTGACGATGACGAGGAGGCTCTTCCTTCAATATAAGCCATTACAATGACATTTCAATTGAACATATGTATATGTCCCATCTTCCCACCGCGTCTTGAACATAGGTATATGTCCCATCCTCCCACCGCGTCAACCTCTCTCTCTCTCTCTCTCTCTCTCTCTCTCTAAGTGTGCAAACAAATAATTTCATGTAACTACTATCTTATGTGATTAATGAGATGATGCCATTCAACCATTACAAGATACTCTTTCTTTAGTTTTGGGCATTTAAGTCTGCATATACTCAATCCAATGAGGTCAGGAAAACCACGAAGGCAAAAAAATGGCTAATGAAATTGAGGAGTCGCAATCAACGAGGGCATGCCACGAGTCATTAGTGAAATTACTAATTTAATCAGCTACAAGCTTTAAAAAAAAAAAAAACATGTAAGAGGATGGAAGAAACAGAAAAATAATTATATTAGTCCATTTAACATCATTCATGCGCCAACACATATGTTAGAGAGCCAGGACCGGTAAGAGGACCTGCAAGCCCTCATTTGTTCATGAGTATGTTACAAAGCTTTTGTATAATGACCTGCATCTAAATTACATATATGTTACCAGTTAAAAATAATTCATACCGTCTCAGACAGTTGGAGGAACAATTTTGTCA
This sequence comes from Eucalyptus curtisii, assembly GCA_017140595.1. Taxonomy (NCBI): domain Eukaryota; kingdom Viridiplantae; phylum Streptophyta; class Magnoliopsida; order Myrtales; family Myrtaceae; genus Eucalyptus; species Eucalyptus curtisii. Next base: position 31,591,973 of record CM029503.1, on the reverse strand, counting down.
CCATTCCACAAATGTAATAGCATCCAAAACAAAGGTTCACAAGAAAGACAACATAGTGCTTTTCCATTTGCGAAGTTTTGTGCTTGATCGCCAAGGAGTAAAGTTGAGGCCAAACATCTCCTTGGAAGCTTCCTCTGGCTGAACAAAACCAACAAGCTTTGCAACAATTTTGGCACTCTCGGCCACGTGGTCCATATCTTCTGTGTCAGACCACAAGCGGTGGGCTAACTGCAAACTTCTATGCTTTGTATTCAAACCGATCCCCCAAGTTTGGAAAGCATCTCTCTATCTTTCCTGGTGAGCTTCTTTTGCAACTGCTTGGTGAGCATCTGCCTCTCACGACGAAGATCTTGTATGCTGTTTAGCATGATAAAATCCCAGACTGAATATGTCCCTACTGAGAATTTAACAAAAGCAGCGAGTGTTTCATATAATTAAAATTCAGTACCTTGAAACAGCAGTCAAGGCCTGACTATCTTCCAGAGCTTGGTTACAACGAGCAGATTTATCCCTAAGAAACGACAACCTCCTGAGCTCTACCTCCAAGTAGATGGAATCCGTCGGATCACCTTTAAACAGAAGGAAAAAGTAGCTCCTGTGAACTAATGAGACATTGCATTCCTCCCACAGTTTGACAATCTCCTTCCGCAAGTTTTTGAAGTGTGAAAGCCATTCAAAAGAACCTTCTGTATCATCTTCAATTGGATCCAAGCCAACATCCTTAACGTGTTTAGTAGGTGCAATCACAGTTGGTTTTATATCATGTACCTGTCAATCAAAAGAGTCACCACTGAGCAAAATGGGCGTATGTTGACAAAACATCCATATCTAATGATAGTAACCAAACACCCAGTTCGTTCTTCAAATTTCAAAGCACTTTAAATTCAAGTGAGTGGTAATCCAAACTTACTTGCATGTCCACATTTACGTATGACAATAGCTGAAACCATAGCTGGGCAATATCACTACATCGGTCATCATATATTGTACACAGAAAAACAATCTTTAAATGAATGAAAATTTTCTAAATCATAATATTTCACAAACTTTAAACACCTGAAAACCATGGCTTCTGTACCCTGTCCGTAGTAAGTTTTCAAAACAATGTAAAAGAAGCCTAGTCTGACCCACGTGGGCCAACCCGTAATAACTCCCCTCCACTTGAGTCATGGGATGTCACGCCCAAATATTTGAATCAGATAGTAGAGATATAACATTCTTTGATATGGAAAAAGCATACTAACTCCTGTGTTATATCTAAATTCCAATAAAGAAAATAAAAATTTGTAATGTCCTCCAAAATAATTAATCCATCATTCATCATATACCTCAATATGTCTGTGATGAAAGGAACAAAGAAAAAACAGGGAACAAAGCTCACCCCATGCTGACCAGGTTGATCCTCCTGCTGAGCAATGGACTCCTCTAATTCAGAAGCGGAATCCATACTGCTGTCACATTTCTCAACTGTCCGACTTATATCTGCTTGAAGCTCATAATCCAAAGAATCCTCCAGTGAATTATGAGAACCACTATTGGACAAATTTTCTTTGGACACACACTTTGGTGAAGGAAACTTTCTCTGACATCCCTCAGGTCTTCCAGGACATTCTTTTTCGTATCGAAGGGGAGGTGTGCTATGGTTTATCTCCATCTCCTCAATTGAAAATGAAATATTTGTAAGGCCTGACTCACAACTTTTACTCCTAACTAGCTTGAAACTTCTGGATGTAGGTAACTCTTTTTCCTGCATCATTGAATATGCTTTTTCAAGAGAAGGTTCTACATAATCTTGAGGAACGCTGTCTAACTGTCTAGCTTCCTCCAAAGTTGGTGATCCCAATTTCTCTTTTTCCTCATCACCTTCGTCAACCACAATATAGTCTGAGATGCCTTCCTTCTCCACTGATGACATACCACCACTGCCATGGCAGTTCGAGTTCGGCTTTTCCATCTCAATGCAGCGTACTTCTCTGCAAAAGTCCTCAGAATTTTCATCAGTGTACTCTCCAATGTCCTCTGGACATATGCTATTTTGCCTGGAGTGAGATATCCGAATTGAGAGCTGTGAAGAGGGGTCCGAGAGTAAAGAGTTCTCTTCAAAGTCGGGAATGTGGATCATATGCCCATCTAAATCACTCCTACTGTGTTGATCTGAATATTGACATGAATTAGATGTTAAGATACCAACGTCCACATACTCATTATCTGCTCGGTTTTGAGTATCTAAAATCGGGCTCTTGAGTTCCCATGAACCTCGCACGCGAAGTTTAGGGTAATCACCGCATGCATCCACCTGGAGTATTAAATGAACAGATGATTCATTGAGGAATAATTGGTGTTATAAGTTGAGGACGGCAAATTCATCAACAAATCTAACAAAGTTGAATTACCTGTGCAGTCAAAGGTTTGTGATCCACAACCAATCGGTGCAAATCCTGAACCTCAGACTGCGCAAGGTCTCGCTGTAGAGACAATTCTGCAATCTCTTTCTTGAGCTGTGAGAGGATACAACCACATAAAATAAGGTTTTAAATAATTAAGTGGTTTCCTGATTTAGAAATGAACAAAAAAATGCTTCACTGTTCATCAAACTTTAAAGGGGGTGACAACATGGAAATTTTACAAACATAATCTTAAAAGTGCCACAACAAAAAATTACTAAGAAGGCCGGTTAATAAGCTGCATAGTTAGCTCTTCACAAATTAGAACTGATTTTGCTACCAGCTGAAGTTATTACTCATCCCAGCAAAGGAAAATGCACATAAACCTACTGGCCATCCAATTTTCTATGCCAAATTACAACAAATAGTGAAGGTTTGTATGCTTTTAGCTCTGAAGTAGATGCCTGTTGACAGCATCATGGCAAAACTTAAATGGAATGAATATGCAAAAGGGAACAAAGTAATTTAATACGACAGTCTCACAATTTTTGCGGAGAAAAAGATTGCAGAAAACATCAGTTGGACATCCAGGTAAATCAGAAGGTTCACTCAAGCAAGCACAAGTTATCTTTTTCTTCAATAAATAAATAAATATCATAAAAGAAAAGCCGATGAGCTATAAATGCTAACAGCATAATGGTGAAGCTGTGGGTTATTGCCCAAAGGTGCAGAATGTTAGAAGTGGTCCATAGGAACATGCTACAGTGAGAGAGATAAAGAAAATTTGTGATTGTGGAAAATATGCATTCTGCAGGGGAAGGTCAAAAAGGCCAGGCAAAGACATTGCTCTTAAAATTCTCTCCAAAGTCTTAGGTTCCCAAGTTAAATTACCAACTTTTACACAAACTTTCAAATGGATGAGCTTGGTCAAGAGATGTCAATTGAGATGGAAATTGCATGTATTGTGCACTGAAGAATATTCAACCCAATTAAACTGGTGAATTCACCATCGGTACAAAAGAAATAATATACTTTCTGACACAGCAGCGTACTAAGGAAGAAGTTGGAAGATACACCTAGATTATGTATGATAATTACACCCAAGTACCTCCCTTTACCATAGATAGTGAGAAAAACCTCAAAAAATATAAGAAACATCGAATTACAATACTAAAAGCCTTAATGCAGAATTATCACCTTCTCAATTTGGAGATCCTTTTCTCGAAGCAGCACAGCAGTGTCAGATGAAACAGACACTCCTGGATTTCTCAGCTCACTCTCCAATCTAGCCAATTCTCTCTGTAAATGCTTTACCAAAGCTTTATCAGACATAACAACATTGACCTGTGCATTTGTGGCGACCTCTTTAGCACAACTTGCGAACAATAGTGTATTTCGTGACTGTTCAACATGACTTCGGGCAGGACTCATTGTACAGATGATGGAAGTTCTAGCATTTCCTCCCAGTGAGGATTGCAGAATACGAGTCAGTTTGGAATCTCGGAAAGGAATATGTCCATTTCTTCCCTTGCTGGAGCCATTCAAATAGTTCTTGATCAATAATCAAAAGTATAAAGAAGATAAATCAATGATAAATTGAAAGAAAAGAGGGCTTAAGACTGCAATACTTCCACCAACTCCTCATTTCTTATAGGATCTTAATATTAGTAACTGTTCTGTTCATACACTCAAAGATGAAAAATTGGTAAAACATCATCATGGATGGTTTGCTTTGAATTTCTATAAGTTTTTTTTTTTTTTTAACTTTTCCTCCAAAACATTGATAAAGAAAATAAAAGATACTTTATGTTCTAAAATTTTAAGATGTTCAATGTGCAATAAAAGTCAAATTTCAAACACTACAAGAAAAGTAAAATGTGAAAAGTTCAAACTTGCTCCAAACAAACCTAAACAACCACTCTCGAGTCTCTTGACTTCTTATTCTTTGAAACAATTAATCTTCTTGATGCTAAAATCTGCATGGTAACCTATGTGGAGCTGAAGGCTAAGAACTTAGTCAATAGCCTGGAAACCAAAACCAACCCCCCCCCCCCCAAAAAAAAAAAAAAGACCAGGTAGAACAAATTCTTTTATTGACCCAAGCATTTGGTACAAGAGGTACTTGACATTACTAAAGGAGAACAAAGATAAACCCATTGTCAGCTCTGAGCACTTGATAGCTACAACAGGTAGGCAGACAAGAATAAATGGAACTAAACATGTGGGAGCTCATGCACTAAACCTGCCACAGGCAGCAATTACAAACCATGATGAAGGATCGAAAGTGTGAACAGAGCTCAGTATCTGGATTTTACTGAAAGCAGGATAGGAAATAGAGGGCGATGGCATAACAGGATCCGTATACCCTGTCTTATTTTGTCGGAGAAGGCTTGGTTGTTCATGATGCTGTTATTCATATAATATGTGTGTATGGAGGAAACTTAGTATTGTGTAAGAAATGGACCTTTGGCACAGAAAAGGCATTGCAGTGGTGCTCTATGTTCATGTCAGTGCATGGTCCAACTAAATTATAAGATCTCTAAGATGAAGACAACGAAAAAACAAGCTGTAAGGCCAACCTCAGCTTTCGGATAACTGTTCCCAAAGTCAGCAAACTGCGATTTATGTGGCAGCCCTCTTTCAACCTCGCACCAGCTGATAATGACTGAGATGCGCGCTCACTTCCTGCTAGATCCACGAAGTTCTGCAGCCAAAAGAAACTATTATATTCTCCCATTAACTGTTTATAGGTTGAAGTTAAGTACTGAATATTCATACCACAGTAGCAGAAAGAGTGCTTGAATTGTCGTTCCCCAAGAACTCACGAGCCGAACTTTCAATTGTCTGGCAGCAGAATGAACAATAAATCTTTGACATTTTAATAGGAATTGACCACAAAACAGATATAATTCACCATTACCAGTCTGAGAATCTGATGTGATCTTGAGCTAGCTTCGTTAAGGCATGTCTCTCCAACCTGTCTTTGAGCTGTGAAATCGAAATGATCAGCCTAAGCATTTCATTGTAATGCTAGATATAGCATGCAACCATGAAATTCATCCAACACAAGGCTGAATAGCCTTGGTCCTTACCTTCACACACAGAAAGAAGTTCTTGAAAGTGGCTCCAGTCCTTCAGTGTTTCCTCTGTAAGTTTCTCAACTATAGTCCCTCTCTGTCAAAAGAGCTAGCTCTCACAGTGATGTTGGATGAGCTCATAGTTCCTCAGCATAGTACAATGAAATTTACCTCCGGATCATCTAGAAGTCTCAGAGGACTACCATCTGTGCTGAGGAGGTCTCTCACAGACTCATTGTAGATCTCCATCGCAGAAAACTTCAAAAGAAATTCTCTTTCCTTGTGCTATTGAGAAACAAGAGAATGTCTTTATTAACAAGCAAATGTTAGAGGAAGAAGTTGCAATTGAAAATGGAGGAGATCTTTAGGTAGTATATGACTTGTTACCTTCTCTATGTAGCTGTATATATCTGCCATTGAGTATTCAGTAATTCCACTCATAGTGTATGTTTTTCCACTACTTGTCTGTCCATATGCAAAAACACTTGCTGCAACATCGAGCATCGGATGGTTGCAATCTCAGGCAAATATCAACATAACAAAACAATGTCGAAAGGATGGAGAAGAGGTTAAAGTTTACCATTTATCCCACTGACAACTGAAAGAGCAACTTTCTTGGCTCCTTCCTCGTACACTTGCCTTGTGGAGCAATCACACCGGAAAACTCTGTCTGCAAATCAGCCAACATGGAGGACACGTAACAGTAAGAGATATTGAACAGATTGCTTCCTTAAATCCAAGTCCATCATTAAAAACATTTGTTGGAATTTGAAGACACGGGCTCAAGACAAAAGGATGCTAAATCCAACATAACATGAAAATGTGCTCAAGCGAAGGCAAAGAAGAAAGAAAGGAAAAAACTTCATGAATGGGATTCAATTACCAAATGTGTAGGCAGCTGGGTACATGGACCGCTCTGAAACAGAGAGATTGTTTCTGTAGATAATGGTGTTGTCATCGATACATTCCCAATCCGATACATCATTCCTAGACATTTCCTTCTGATTCAAGGGCCTGAGACGAACTGATACAAAGATATTTTCTTCACAGGGACTCGACCCCTGCATTATCTCCTGGCCGTCGACTGCCACCATCGCTTACCTGCTTACTATCCAAGTCTATGAACAGTCCGAAATCAAGATTAGTCTTCACCACAACCAAATACTCTGACAAAGCCCGCGACACAGCACGTAGTTCTACGCCCAATCACAACTTCACTGTCCAACCATGCATTGTAGTTTTGGAGTCAACAAAGCGGAGTGATGTTGGGATCTTACGAAATCTGAGGCCCATCCAACTCCGACACCTACCATCGTCACCTGTGATGAACAAGCTAAACATGGCTTAGAGCTAACTAACCTACGCCCCATCAATCTGTCTTGAGCACAAAAAAATTGGTTCCTCCTTCATTGCTCCTTCCTTTTGTCATCTAATTTAGAAAAGTCAAACAAATGCATATCTGAAGTCACAAGTTCCCATTCTCCGAGAGAAATGGGCGGTGTTTCTTTTTTCTTTAAATTGGCAAATATTTTATAAAACCAACCCATTTTGGAGTTTTCTGGGATGGTCCCCACGACAGACTGTCAAAAAGGTCTCCTTTGCTCGTGCTGACTTACATTATACAATGTCTTTAGAAAAACAAAGCAAGACACATTTTCACCTTGGGAGGTGAAGACTTCCCAAAGAATGTCTGAGATCTACGCAAAGATCCATGGCACTGTGCATTTCGCTGCAATGCACAGAGAGAGAGAGAGATAGAGAGAGTTCTAAACTGGCGTTCGAAATTTTTTTAGTTGCCTCATTTCCTTCCTAGTTGGTGTAAACAGCAAAACTGTTCGCTCGAATGCACTTAGAGGAAGCGACCATATTTTCATGACATGTCTCCAAGCTACAAGCGGAGCCGATATCATTTGAATACACACGAACGGGAACCGTTCAACCAGCAACGCCTCATTGGCTCATTAACTTGGACCAAACGAGAGAAAAAGGGGGAAATTACCATTGGCTCTCAGGCCGTCGAACTCGAATCCTCACGCAACATCCCCCTCAGGATCTGACGCGAGACGCCATTCCGGCAACGGGATCGCTTGCCTCCGACGTTTGAACCGAAAGAAGTGGCGAAAGATTTCGAAATGCAGGGCGAATGGAACGCGGAGTCGACGAGGATGCGCGCGAGAGATGGAGAGGGAGAGAAAAACGAACCCCGGCAGGCTCTGGCGATGAAGATTCGGATGACTTTCTTAAGGCCCTGCGAATGTGGAGAAGAGAGAGACGGACGGTTGTTAAGTCCTGGTCGGTGTGGGTTTTGGGTTTCGATTATTGCCACTTTTGCTGGCTTCGTTTTCAGCCTTTGAATTAAAACTGCCAACCGAACCAAAATTTCTGCTCTCTTCTCTTTTTCCATTTTTATAAAAATTTCTTTTTTTACACCGTCGGGAACACGCGGCAAAAGCCAGACGTCGACCTATCAACATACCCAGTTGCACGGCCCACTTTTACTTAAAATGTTAAACCAATGAGTTATGAACTAATGAAAATATATTAGCTCCCTCGTACTATATCAAATGTCCCAACATATGACTTTTTTTTCTAACACGGCTCTCACGTGTATCTCCGCATTTCATGCGTGCCCAATATCTTCCACTTTCCCCGTGGTATTCGATTTACCAATTGATCACGCGCATCACAAGCAAATGGAGTAGATAATTATGTGTGCCATGTCAACTACTAATATTGTGTGCTATGGTGTCGACAGTTACCTAAGCTATGTCAATTCACAATTGTTGGAGTACGATTTATACTCACCATCAATAGGAATATATGAGGTCTTGCTAACCGATGAGCAAGTGAGGGTTTAGGGGTTGTGGTGTCAGCACCCCAAGTCACCAAAGAGGTTTTACAGTTTGAGCTCATATTTTATTTATAGTTTGAGCTTAAATTGATAAATAGTTACTGAATATTTATAATCTCTTTTTCTTAATAGGGAAGTGCAAAGTGTTAATTATAGTGGAATCGTATGCTGGATGTAGTCAGGTAAGAGTGAATTAGGATAAATCTTATGTCTCGATTTCTTTTTCCGTATTTATTCTCCATTTTTTTGTGTTTAAGCGGTTAATCCTAACAATATCGCGATGCATCATGTTGGTAATTGTAAGTATCTACGAAACATGGAATTGGTGGAGCTCCTAATGTTTTCTTTTTTTGCTAAGCAACGCTTAGATATCTTCTTAATTTGCTTGGCCAAGGTAGTTCGATGAGCAATTGAAAATGTTTGGTGCTTTCGTTTGAATTGGGAGGCCCATTATTGCAATTTATGAAAGCATTGGGCAGGTTGGTGAGCTCTCGAACAAGGAAAAAATATTTAGTTCGTGAGCATGTTTCTTTCGATGCTAGCGTGATGCAACTGTTCATTTAATGAAAAGCCCTCGCCCTTCGTTGATTTCACATGGTGGTGGTTGCTTGGAATCAAAATAATATCAACTCCCAAAAGAAAATTAATATTTGCAACATTTGCCATGTGACCCTCCATTACTTTTCTTAACCCCAACTCTTTTATCGCAAGAGAGAGAGGACGATAGATAATCGTCCCGTTTCCCTCTCCCAACGTGCACGAGTGACTTTCATTCAATCATTTAAAACGGACTTACTTCGACGTGCGAAAGCTAATTCCGACGACACCCAACAGTATCAGGATGCCAGGGGCAGTGCTAATGATGCCGCCGGAAAAAACCGAGCCAGTTCAAATCGATCATGGGCGGACTCGATCGACGCATTATGAGAGGGGTTCTTTTCAGAGATGAATTTAGGAAGGAATCACATCAAATCGAAGTGTTGTGTAATTAAAACTCCTGTGCACCAAAATGGGCCACACCACTGCAAAACTCCTCTTGATTTTCATTTCATAGATGCTTGAACACAACATGCAACCTAAACCGGCGTTGATGGTGGGTCGGTGATTAAAGCCACGAACCAATTGGGTGGTAACTAATCATTTAATTAATTAATGCTAATATGTGAATAGGTCTCGTGACCTAACCGGCCCTGTCCACCATCCGGAAAGGAGGTGAAGTAGAACTTAAACAAACGGTGATTTCAGATCAAGGAAAGGAGCGATAGTAATCTTCCCACCATTGAAGTTTGGAAGGCTTCTTTAGCTAAAATTATCTGTTGGCTATATAAGAGTGTCAAAAAGAATCATCCGAAGTAAAATTAAAACTGAATTGAACCGACCCAAATAAAATAATAAAAAGATAAAAAGATGGGTTATTTTTGGTAGGGGTTCCATTCTATTCGATTAGTAAGTGAAACAATGGGATTCCAACGTTTCGGTTTGATTTTGAGTCATGAACTCCGGAAACGATCCAGAATGTCATTACTAGACTTGTTTCAAAACAAAAACCGATTGGAACAAATGCATTCATGAACATGAAAAGGGAAACCTGGACCCCCTCGCCTGACCGTCCGACCGTCGACTTCTCGTCCCCGCCGTCGTCTCCTCATCCCCTTCGGTTCCATCGTATCTGGTTGAGCCGTGGGTTATGTTGCTATCAGCATGCAATCTACTAGTGAGCTCTGATCAATCGGGTCACCAAACAAAATCCATAGAAGCCTCAAATTACAAACGACCCTGTTTTCTTTTCTTCTCTCATCGGAAATATTCAACGTGTCTTTTGATAATTCGACATGTTGAATTATTTCAGATGTTCATGGAGGTCTCAACGAGCCGAGGAGCTACAATTAGGGTGCGCATCACAAAATTTCCGGAATAGGAATCAATTTCTATTTCATGAACGAGTTTCTGAGCAAAGAAACGCATATGATAACGATTCAAAAATTTTATTTCTAAAATAAAAATTTGTTTGATAAAAGAATAAAATTTCTCTTTCTAGGAGTGGAGACGACCGGCATCCAATGGCCGAAGTTCGACGTTCGACAATTGACGATGAGTGGCCGAAGTGTGGACTCCAACATCCAGCGATCGGCGGCCAACATCTGACATCTGGAGTTTGGCGTCCGGCATCCGACTAGCCGGCGACCGGTGTAGAGTCTGATAGCCGGCGGTCGGCGACCAGTGGCCAATGGCCGAAGTTCGGCGAGCGGCGGCGGGTGGCCGACATCCAACAACCAGTGGCAAGCGACGGGCGATCAACGGCGAACATCCAGTGGTCGGCAATGGACCTCCAACATCCAATGGTGGCCAACGGGCATCCAACGGCTGACGATCAAGGACGAATAGCCAGAGTCCGATGGCCAGCGGTTGGCGACAGGCAGTAACAAGTATGAACGATGAGAAAATTTTTGATTTCTCATTTCTGTTCCAAAAATAAAAAAATTTAAAAATTTTAATTTCTGATTTCTACTCCAAATCTATTTTTGGAATTGAAATCTGTTTTAGAAATAAAAAAAAAATTAAATTACGTTACAAAATAAATTTATATTCTAAATCTGTTTTGAATAATAGGAAAATAGAGAAATCGAGAAATAAAAATATTGTCGTGCGGGCCTATAGTAAGCAATATGATGCGACGGAATCTTGTCCGGTCAAACTCATTTTTTGAATATCTTTTTGGTTTTCCCTTTGGGAAAAGCTGAAGAAAAGCTGCAAGAGTTCGAAGGGAGGACCACTTTGACTCTGTGAGGAAAAGAATTGCAGGACACCCCACGTGGCTAGCGAAAGCCATGCGTTCATGCATGTGCTCTCTCTTTCGATGGTCATAAATACTTTTGTCGCGTAAAAGAAATTAATGAATAATAATAATAATAATAATAATAATAATAATAATAGTTCGGAAAAAAGATAAATTCGAGGAGCAAAAAGTTGTGTTGTGGAGACCGAATTTCGGAATCCACGCATGTGCCTTCCCACCGACAGTGACACGTGGTCGGGGAAAAAGAACGTAGGTTTCGTCAACAATTCGGCGGATAATATTTCGTGAAATTGTAATGTAGCATTTTTGTTTAAGCGCTTTATCTCACTGATTGTTAATTTCATGACATGCATAATGCAGGGAGGAATCTTAGACCTGTATAGGTCGAAGAGAATTTATTAAACTTTCCAACTGCTTTCATAAAAAAGGAAAGAAAAAGGAGAATAATTACCGCAAAAAAGAAAATTTAAATTTATTACATTTATACAAATTCGATTATAAATTTTTTGATTAATTAATTTAATCCCAAACCTTTTTTATAATTCATCGATATGGTTTATTGAGTCAATTTTAGATGGAAATTGTTGTAGTAAACACATTTGTCCTACATAGTACAACTTACGTTGATGCGGACATTTTTCGCAATTTTTTTATCTTCATTCTTTTTTCTTTTCTTTTTTTTTTTCCTTTTTTTCCTTCTTCCTTCACCAGTCACCGAGCCTTTGCAATGGTCAACAGGCGAGGGTTGGCGAGGCTCACCCTCACTAGGATCCAGTAAGGGGCAACCTTGCCCACCAAGTAAGGTTAGCCCTCATAGGGGCAAGGTCGCCTCACTTGGCCTCTGGTGAGGTTTGATAGAGGTCACCCCTCACTAACTCTGGCCAATATGTGGCAAGGCAAGTGAGGTTGCCCCTCACTAGCCTCAAGTAATCTCACCCCTATGAAGGCTAGCTTGGCTCGGCAGGGAAGGCTAGCAATGTTGGCCCTCGTCAGCCATCAAGGAGGCCTGCGCGACCAACGAAGCCCTAGGACTAGTGAGGAAGAAGGGGAAAAAAAGAATTTAAAGAATTAAAAATTTTTGAAAAAATTGTCAACTTTAGCGATTTTCAATCGAAATTGTCTTGATAGATTATATTGACACATCATCAAAAAGGTTAGGAATAAGTTAGTCAAATTAAAAGATTTAGAACTGAATAGTCAAATTAAAAGATTTAAAACTGAATTGACACAAATATAATAGGTTTAGGTTATTTGGTAATTTTCCCTAAAAAGGGATAGGATATTCTAGATTCACTACTTCTCTCAAATATCAACCGAAAAAAAAAAAGAAAAAGAATCAAACAAAAATTATTCAAAAGCTTTGGTATTAAGCTTTGATAATGACCTATGGGTTTTTATAAAATTTGTTGGGCCAAGCTAGGCTTGTCCATTTATGTTGGGCCAAACTCGCCTTGTAAGAAAAGGGCCCACGAGAGAGAGAGAGAGAGAGAGGACAGTTATTTTTAAGTGAAAACAAATTGTTGTATAAAAAGAAAAAAGTGGACCGTTATAAAGATGATGAAATAGTACATACGTTCTCTCGGTTTTTTACTATAGTGAATTCTCTCTCAAAAACAGAACTCAAAGATTTCGATCGATCACTTTGAGACTGCAATAAGTATTTAATATGTGGAAAATAAGGTACATTTGTCTTGATGATGTGCCTTTCGATCAGTGTTATATTATAGTGGAGCCCACTTCCACGTTTAATTTTAGTATTCAACAATTTGACATCATTTGTCTTGATGATGTGCCCTTCATTAGTATGTTTGATGTTTCCTGATCGTTGTTGTTTATAATTGGTTTTTTGGCCAAAATTCAAGAAACAACGTTGACAAAGTCTGGGGATGCCGACACCTGACGCAATATTCGCCCCCATTTTTTTTTTTATCATACATCAAGATTTGTTTTTGGAAGTACAAGGTCGAAGTTCTTGTCGAAACAAGAAAACAACAGGTGGCATGTCGTTGAGGGATGCTAGATGCGCCCCCATGCATGATTGGAAAGTCCAACTACTTGTGTGTGCACGGCATGCACTTGCGTGAGCAATTATCATTTTGCCCTCGCCACTTTTCATAAAAGTATAGTTTTGCCTCTATTAGTTGATTTGACGAATATATCCTTTGTTTTCCACTGATATTACTGTTATTCCCCTTGGCTGACCCTACCCAAACCCAACCCAATCATCCATTGACCGTTGACCAACCGTTGATCGGCATTGACCGTTGACAAAAAAAATAAACATAAAATGTGTTTTTCAATTATATTTACTATGGATTATATATAATCCCTTTTTGTTATACATTTGTTGCATGAACAATGCCTCCCCGTCACATGCAAACACTTATCCGCGCATTGTCGTAAGGACAAAAGGCGAGACTTGTATGAATGATAGCTGAGTTGGCTAATTATCGATGAAAAAGTGGTGATATAACGGAACATGTGCTCGAGGTCAATAAGATGATACAAAGAATTATCTTGAACGATTATCCTATGCCAGCTTTTGAGATGGTGTGGTCCCTAATTAACACTCTTCCATCTAAATGACAAGTAGTGTTGAATCGTTTATGGGAAGTCAACATGGTTTCGGATTATAAAAGGCTTGCAATGGCTTTTTTAGGATTTAGGCTACGAAAACTTCGACCCTAGAAATGAGCTTGATCCGGCAAGGAATGAATGTGCGAGGGAGAAATCCTAGGGGATTTCCGGTTGTCTTTCCTTAGTTGCAAAAGAGAGAACTTAAGTTTACTGAGTTCTTTAATAAGTCTTTCCCTATTCATAGGTTAACTTGGCTTTAGTTGAATTTGTGTTTATTTATGATGTTTTATGGATATCTTATGTAGATAGTTTTTTCCATGTTGATGTTGTTGTTAAAAATGTGTTTTTACGTTAATGGATGTTCGATATTAATTACTTATGTTATTATTAATTCTTGTGAGTAGTTTAAAGAATTTTTAGTAACTTCAAATGACTTATTTTGCATAGAAGATTGTATTGATGACAATTTCAATTTAAGATTTTGGATGATGATTGGAAACAATAGTGATATTTTGATTCTTAAACCTTATTTGAAATTATTCATTAATATGATATGTAAAATAAATGCATAAATGATAAGCATTAATAATTCATGTATGTGCGTCTGATATATTCAAATCCAATGACTTCGGCAATTAAAAGTATAGTCTCTAAATTAAACAAATGAGAGAAGTTGAACGGCAATAATTATGAAATATGGCATATAAAAATCCAATATATGTTGGAAGAGCAAGAGGCACTAGAAACTCTTAACCCGATTATGGAGGAGCTTGAAAATGGAAATACTACAAAACACAAAAGATATAAAGATGCATTTGTTGCATGGAAAAGAAACAACTTTCTTGATCGCATCACGTTACTGAGTAGCATTTAAAATGATGTTATGCGAGAGTTTAGGCGTTTTGAGAATGCCAAAAAAAAATGTAGGAAGCATTACCAGCGAAATTTGGTCATACATCGATGACCAAGCCAAGATAGCTCATTCAAAGGTATGACTCATACAAGAAACCTCGTGGTCAATCATGAAATGATACTTGAGAAAAATGTCAAACACGATCAATGAGTTAAAGGATGCCGGTCACATTATAACTGACAAGCAGCAAGTGCAAGCGGTAATCTATTTCTTGCCTAAAAATTGAGAGCATATGAAGGTGCACCAAACCCACAATAAGAATATCAAAACCTTTGAAAATGCAACACGTCACCTTGAGCTAGAATAGGACCACCTCCTGGCGGCAAAGCAAGAACTGATATTTATTAAGCTAGTTCTAACTCACAAGAGGCTTAAAACTCCAAGCGCAAGCATATTGATTCATTCAAAAGATAGAAAGGTAAGGAAGCAAGCTCTTCAAGAAAGAAACAAAGTGTTGACCAATATAAGAGAGGAAAACGTCATCGTGTGAAGAGAATGTTAAGAGGAAAGTGTTACAACTGTGGCAAAAATGGTCATTATGCTTAGGACTGTGACAAGCCAAAAAAGGTAAACACCCCTTATATTCTTAAGAGCTTTGTTTATGTATCAAGTTATGTATTTTTACCTGAATTAAATTCTTTGTAAACTGTGGATTTGAGAGCAATAGACCATGTAGCGAAGAATAGAGAAGTCTTCGTGGAGCTCCGACGAGTTCTAACTAGTACGAAATGGATTTATGTAAGGAACAACTCCAAAGTTGAAGTTAGAGAGATTGGCACATGCTAATTAGTTTTGTATGCTTGACGCACTTTGTTGTTACATCCGGAGATTCGTCAGAATTTATTATCTGTGTTAATATTTTTTTAAACTTGGTTTTAGCTTTAACTCTCATAATAGTTGTGTGGATTTGTATTTGAATACAAATTACTATGGTTGTGATTATTTTCTAGATAGTTTTATTGTTTGGATGTTGACTATAGTAATGTCCATGTTTGTTATTCTCTCTTTATGTCTTCTAATTCATATGAAAATGATGCGAATGTTTGACATGTTAGACTTGGTCATATTGATTAATAACAAATGAATAGATTAGCCAAAGAGAGTTTGTTGGGCAATATTAAAAAAGCCGATTTGCCTATATGTAAGCATTGCCTAGTATAGAAAACGACAAGTAAATCATTTGGAAAAAGTATAAGAGCTTAATTTCATTTGCATTTAATCAATTCTAACATTTGTAGTCCATGGAATGTGAAAACAAGGCATATGATTATATATTTCATTACGTTTATAGATGATTATACTCAATTCGAATATATCTATTTGATTTCTCATAAATCTAATGTATTAAACTATTTCAAGAAATTTATGAGCTTGGTAAAAAATCAACTAGATTAGAAAATAAAAGCATTAAGATTCAATCGATATCGAAAATATCTCATCTCAAAAATTTATGTGATGAAAAAGAAATAGAAAAATAGTTCTCTATTCCATATACCCCTCAATAAAACGGTGTTGAGAAAAGGAGAAACATAACCCTATTGGAAATAATTATATCAATGATGGCACATACTAACTTATCTATCAGTTTTTGGAATAATACTTTGTTAATTATTGCTACATACTTAACCATGCGCCTTCTAAATTAGTTACGTTTACTCTATATGAGTTATGGACAAATAGAAAAGCCAACATAAGTTTTCTTAAACCATAGAATTGTAGCTTATACTTATGAACCTTCTCACAAGTATGGAAAATTAGGTTTCACAGTTAATGAAAGTATTTTCATAAAATACTTAGAACACTCAAAATAGTGTGTGTTTATGAATGAGTAAGAAAGTAGAGGTACAGCTAAATTTGAATCACGGAATGTCACATTTTAGAGAATAAATTTCATAAGAATGATAAAATAAGTGAGTACTACTCCTATTTGAAACCTTAAATCAAGATAATGAACTTAATTGAGTTTGTCCAAGTGAGAGTGAGAGCAATGTGAGAAGTGAGGTATTTAATTTGATTCAATCTCAATTACAACCACTTGATAAGACGATATCGACATTATCTAATCCGAATGGGAGTATAGAAGAAAATAACATGTAAAGTGTATAACTCCCGTACGGCAAATAAGTCACAAAAGTATTTCTCGTCAACGTTTGACATTGAAGGGAAAACTTTCATGGTTGCTTCATAAGATGAAAATGAGCCAATGAATATAAATGAGACATTAAATTATCCTAATAAGGAAAAATAAATGTGTGCAATGGAAGAAGGAATGGAGTTAATGAAGTCAAACCATGTCTAGAACTAATTGATCTTTCAAAGAGACGCAAAGTCATTAGGAATAAGAGGGTTCTCAAAACAAAGAGTAAAGCTAATGGCTCAATAGAAGGATATAAGGCTCGCCTTGTGATAAAGAGATATAATCAACATGAATGAATTGATTATGAGAAAACATTTTCTCCTAGAGTGAGATTTACCTCAATTTGTCTTATTTTGGTAATAATTGTAGTACGAATCTTCAATTACATCAAATGGATGTAAAAACTAATTTTATTAATGAATAATTAGAAGAAGAAATTTATATAAAACAACTTGTTGGTTTTATTTGAAAAGGTCAATAACAAAAGTAGGTCGAGTTTTAAAATCAATAGATAGCCTTAAGCAGTCATTGAAACAATGTTATATACGTTTCATAATTTCATAATAGCATATGACTTTACAATGATTGATGATAATAATATAAGATCAAAAAATTAATTTATGATCACATCATTTTATGTTGATAATATACTAATTACCAAAAGCAATATGGAATTTGTTAATACTGTTAAGAATTGGTTATCTTCCAACTTTGAGATGAAAAACATGGGTGGAGCTGCATATATTCTTGGAAGTAAAATTTCAAGAAATCGTTCGAAGAGATCATTATCTCTTTCGTAAGAGACCTATATAAATAGGGTTTTTGAATGATTTATACAAGACTGTAAAGATACTCATATTGCAAAAGGTGAAAGAGTGATCCATAAACTTGTTTAAGGACTCCAAAAGAGAATGAATAAATGCAATGTGTTCTTTGTGCTAGTGTTGTCGAAAGCTTAATGTATGTTATGATGTATACAAGACCCGACATATATTTCATAGTTAGAATAGTAAGTATGTACCAATCCAATCCAAGTTAAGCACATTTGATAACCATCAAAAGAATACTAAGGTATCTAAAAATAATTGATGATTATTCGCTGAGTTATCGAGGAAATGATTTGTGACTTGAATACTACTCAAATGCTAATTGGAGAGGAGATTTACATGAAAGGAAATCTACCTCTTGATTTATTTTTTTACTGAATAATGGCATCATATATTGGAGTAGTAACAAGCAAATATGTATAGCATTATCTATGATGAAAGCCGAGTTCGTGGCATTATCAGCAGCTATACAAGATAATGTTTGGCTTAAGAGATTTTTGAATAATTTAGGTGTTGTTAAGAATACTACAAACTCATTGTTAGATAATTGCAATAGACAAACAACGATAGCGTACACCATGGATCCGAAATATCATGACAAGACCAAATATATAGATATAAAACATAACTTTATCAAGGATATGGTTGCACGAAAAGACATGAACTTGTAGTACATATCTACGTCTATAATGATAGTAGATCCTATGGCGAAGCCAATATCTAGAGATGTCTTATGTGATCATGTAAAATCTCTATGACTACATAGAGATTGATATACTAAATATTGTAATTCACATCGGTGTTCACATTTAATGAACTTTTATTACTAATGCCTATGAATTTTTTGTTTGACATTTATGCATCTTAATGCTTAGTGCATTAAAAAATTTAGAAAGTATGTTGGACAAATAAGAGATTAGTCTATTCACATAGGTAATCATCTCTATTTATTGTGTGATAAATAGAGATGAGATAAATTTTAAACTTACTATCTAGGTAATAATCGATAATTTCAGCTTAAAATATAAATATCGCCTTAATTGAGCGTTAAGATAATGCCATAATATTTATTATGTTCGAAAGTAAAAGTACCCACATATTTACTTTATTTATATTTGATGCCTGATATGTATTCTAATGAATTCTTTGAAAAAAGTAGATATGTGAACTAAAGTTAGACATTAGGTATATATGAACTATCATCCATACGGTATTAAAAGTAAAGATACATGCTCCATGAGAAAGAATTTAATACCGCAGTACATATTTCATACTATATATGCATGAAATGACTAATAAGAGAGACAAAAGTTTTTATCTCAACTTTTATACGCATGAGACCTTAAGGAAAAGAGTTCTTCAATTAAGTACCATCATGACTCTTACTTATTTTCAAAATTTCTATTTAATATTTGATATCTGAAAATATTGCCAATGATCATGAATTAATTCAATCTAATAAGATATTTCTAGAAAAGTAAGTTGAACTGAAATTGAGAGCTTCAAAAAAAGAAAAAGATCGAGTTTGGGAAATCGCATTCTAATTTTGTATTCATTGGTCGATCAATTATAATTATTATGGAATAATCATAATTGTGAATACAATATATCATAATTAAAAAGAGATCGAGATAGATTTAAATATGATCGATTGATCTAAGGTATTGCATACTATACCTATTTGAAAACGTAATGCCCATTTTGAGCTGTTCTATATTCTTAATGGATGTATGACAACGAGCTCTTGAAGTATGTTGGTCGTACAAATTATTTACTGGTATGAAGTTGTAGAGAGAAGAAATAAGAGTTATGTTCGACCCACCATATACAAGTGGGAGATAATGGGTTTTTATAAAATTTATTGGATCAAGCCAAGTCCGTCCGCCCATGTTGGGCCAAACCTAGCCCATAAAAGACGAGCCATAAGAGAGAGGGCATAGTTATTTTTAAGTAAAAATAAACTGATGTATAAAAAGGAAAAAGGGGAATGTTAAAAAGATAATGAAACAATACGTTCCTTCTCTTGGTTTTTTACTATAGTGAATTCTCTCTCAAGAACGAAACTCAAAGACTTTATCAATTCCTCTGAGATTGCAATAAGTATTTAATCTGTGACAAATATGGTATGTCCGTCTTGATGTTGTGCCTTTCAATCGGTGTTACATGTATCATCGAGCTCATTTTCGATCGATCCCTCTAAGAATGTAACAAGTATTTAATCTATGACAAATAAGGTAAGTCCATTTTGGTGATGTGCCTTTCGATCAGTGTTACATGTATTATCGAGCCCGTTTTTGCGTTTGTTTTTAGTATTCGATAGTTCGAATCACTATTTGTTTTTATGAATCCGGTTCCTTCAACCTAGTTTTCACCAAGATCGAACCTAATTGTATGCCCCCCACATGGTTCATGCGCAAGTCTAGGTAAAACAAGAAACACAACGAATATCGAAGTAGGACTAGACTATGCATAGGATTTTAGATTAATATCCTCTTGCTCAGTAAAAAATAAATGATTTGCAAAATATATTTTTAATAATAATCTCTCTCATGTCTTGAAATAATTAGTTGATGAAATATTTTCATTACTTAGAAACAATTTATGTCCAAACATTTTTGTGAATAATATTTTTCGTTCATTTTTTTTAGTAAGCGATTCAAGCGATCATTTTTATAGGAAATTTTGTTTAAGCCATTCATTTTCCACGAAACAAACACATCATTTTTTGCAAGAAATGAATAATTTGAAAAATATCTTCCTAAAACTAATCTCTTGTATTGCTTACAAAAAATTAGTGAGTGAAAAAAATTTCATCATCCACAAAAATATTCAAGCATAAAATTTTCTCAATGATGAAAATGTCTTTCATTGAATTATTTCAAATGACACAAATAATTATTATTAGGAAAATGTATTTTGAATCATTCATTCTCACAAAAAAAAATAATGCGGAAGTAGTATTAATTCTGCATAGAATTTTGGAATTAATTTGTTTTGTTGATTAAAAATGGGAAGCATATTTATTCTATTTCATCCGTGATATGTTGGGAGTGTGCACATAAGCATGTGTTGCAAAGCGTTCTATGCAAAACGACGGATGAATAAATCAAAACGATAGTGTTTTAGGTTCTTTGCTGATGGTCGCATGCACCTTCTTTGGTTACGCCAATTCAGAGAGTCATACATTCGCATTTATCAAGGCAAAAGATCGCTTCAAGTGCCAAAAGTTGGCACAAAGGAATATTTAAGTGCAAAAAGTTACGAAAGTGGCACTTAAGTGCCACTTTCGTAGAAAAATGGGACACATGAGTGCCATCTCCAACGAAACCGATCGGAAATCATACGTGGCAATTAAATATTAATATTGCTCGTCTACATGACTCGCCGGAGAGCCGACTTAGCTCTAATTCACCTAAAACAACGTCGTTTTGGCATAATTTGAATTTTAATATAATATAGAAATTAATTAAATTAAAATTAAAAAATAATAATAATAATTTATATTTATTATATATAATACATATATTTAAAAAATCGGAGGAGGAGGAGGAGGAAGGTAGGCGCGGCGACCGAGGGCTAAGCCCTCGCCGCCGCCGCTCCCCACCGTTGCCGGGAGGTGGGGGAGGGTTAGCCGAGGCCGGCGAGCCCCGGCCGAGGGCTAGCGGCCCCGGCCGACCGGCGGTGAGAGCCTATGCTCGGCGGCCCCGGCCGACCCTCCCCTCCTCCCCGGCGATGGAGGGGAGATGGCGGCGATGGCGACGAGGGCTAAGCCCTCAACTATCGCCTACCTCCCTCCTCCTCCTTCCCCCTTGCTTTTTAAAAATAATAATAATAATAATAAATAATTTTTTTAATTTTAATTTATTTTATAAAAATTTGAATTATACCAAAACGACGTCGTTTTAACATTGTTTAGCCACATTAACATACAAAATGATGTTGTTTTGCGCGCAGTTCGCCAGAAGATTGCCACGTCAGCGTTTTGGCCGGATTTTCTCGTCGGTGGCACTTAAATGATCCATTTTGCTCCAATTTTGACACTTAAGTATCACTTTCATAACTTTTAGCACTTATGTGTCCCGTTGTGCCAACTTTTGATACTCCAGGAGTCTGGGTGTTCATTTATCAATCATAAGATTATTTTTTGGACATGAATCTTGCAGACTATGCACTTTGATTTTTATTTTTTTTATATCGAAACACTTTGAAAATTTTGACGATATACAAATATTAACACATAGATTCATATATATTTTCCATAATTTATTTAAATTTATATAATTTTTTTAGATTTTGACAAGAAAGCATGCTAAACCGTAAGTAAACAAACCTTAAATATCACGAATCTCTTCTGTAAAGCAAAGAATCTCCACTGAATTGAGTGGTCCAAATGTATTTATGTGAATGTAATTAATTCTTTCGTAGTAAAAAGGGATAATGATATAAATAGTCTATAAATTTTGATCCAATGTGCAATGTGATTCCTAAACTTTTAATTTGTTTAATATAGTCTTTGAACTTTATTCCAATATATGATGTCGTCCTTGGATTTTTATTTTGTTCAATGGGATTCCTAAACTTTTGGTTTGTATTCAATCTAGTACTATAACTATATGAAAATATTCGATATTAACTTAAATTAGTGAAAAGACAACATTATACACATTCATATAGTTCATGGACTAAATGGAATATGTATAAAAAATTTAGGGACTACATTAAACAAATTTAAAGTTTAAGGACAGTATTACATATTTAGTTAAAGTTTGAGGACTATTCATGTCATTTTTCCCTAGGAGAAAAGGGACAAAATTGATATACTCATGCCTATGGTAATGTACAGATAATCACTGGTCACCAGCTCAAGGTCATAGTGGATTAGGTAAGCAAGATTCTTCCAAGTAATTATTAACGTGTGTGTATTTATATGTCTGATTAGGGCATGCTGAGAAATTCTTAGCTAGATGCCATTTGTTTGTTCTTTGGCCAGCTCCATCCCAACAAAGAGATTCCTATGACCAAATTCATACATACGTGGAGATTCCTATACATAGAGATACGAGCATACCTTGCGTAGCAAAATTTAAAATTTCGAATTTAATTATGTCCTCTGAAATAGTCGACAGGGTTTTCGTTGAGTCAATTAAAGTTCTGGAGTTTTTGAAATTCATCGAGATACACAAATCACCTTCGAATTTTTGGAACTAAAGGATATTTTCTAACATAGTTCATCATTCTGGAAAATTCTTTGCATAAATAACACAAAAAATCCTACATTGTACTCATTATGACGTAAATACCCCACATTTTTTTTTGTGTCGCAAAAAATCCCTAAATTTGTCTCATGTGATACAAATACCCTAACCCTTTCTATGTCACGAAAAAACCCAAACTTATACATACGTGACATGCATACCATTTATTTTAGTTTTATTCAAGCTATATTTATCACACTGATAAAAGTTCGGTTTTTTTAATAATTTGCATCACAATGGGTAAATTTAGGGTTTTTAGTGGCAAAAAAATAAAGTCGGAGTATTTATGTAACAATGGCCATAATTTGGAATTTTTTGTGATATTAATCCAAATTCTTAACATAACTTTTTTTGAAACACTCTATATCATTCCACTAACTTAAGCAAAGACCATGTTTATGCTACGTAGCCGGTTTGGACTTAAATACAAGCATATTTCCTTTCACCCTAGCATTGATATAATTTTGATCAGAAGTTTGTTTCATTGAAAATTATTTATTTATCTTTTCTTTGGCGTTTGATGTTGGAAAATTAGTTGGTCTACGAAAATCACTTTCCATGGAAAAGCCACACTCGCAAAATGAGTGAAATGATTTCGGGTCTTGAAATTGGAGAACATTTTTCTACACTTCTCACCAATGAAAGGCCAATTTTCATCATCATCATCATCATCGAATTACGTATGGACACTATTTACATCATCGACCACCACCGTCAATCACAAAACAGAACCGAATCGCCATCGCTGTCGTGGAACCCTCCTTCTTCAGTCATTCCCGACCACAGAGTAGCCCTTATTTTTTTCACTAGAGCAAGCCGTTGGGGATGTTTGATCGTCGCGTGCCGGCGAAAAGGAAACTGAGAGCAATTAAGGATGTTTCCGATGAGTGCAATCGAATGTTGTTCTCCAAATGGAAAGAACTCTTCTTTGTGCCAGAATTTTATCGTATTATAAAGTAGTTAAATTAAATACGAGAAAGGCAGCACCAAATGCCAAATATGTGGTTGAAGTCACCCCCTTTTGACTACTATTAATTTATGGGTGTGTGTGTGTGATTATTTGACTATTAATATCTTTACTCTTCGTCCTTTTATGGCTGAATGTTGGCAAAGAATCCAATCCAGCACGTGATGTTAGGAATTTTTAAACGACACGTATCGAGGAATTGTCCATTTTATATTTACTGGCTATTAAAAATTTGCGCTCCCACATATCCAGCTGTTCTAAGGCTAACGATAGCGACCAGATTAGTTGAAGCCGATGGAATAAACATCTTTATTTTTGTCTCATTCAATAATCGGTTCAATGCAAAAGGAGGCAAAAGAGAAAGAGAGAGCAAAGAAGAAACTGAACCATCACGTAACGTTATGTTTCTCTTTTATATTTGTCATAAAAATAAGGGAAGACGAAAATAACATAATGGGAGACACTGTATGTTGAGAAAACTTGTTAATATGTTTTGAAGATTGATAAGGCCTTCTTGATAAATAAGGGAGAAATACAGTCCAAGTGTCAAAACTTGACACAAAAGTTAGGAAAGTGACACTTAAGTGTCACTTTTTATTAAAAGTGGGACACTTAAGTTATGTATGGTAACATTTCTGTTTCTTAGAATTTCTATTCTTTTGTTCCCCGGAACAAAAAAAGAACATAAACCCGTTTGGTAATGCCAAGTTGTTTTTCTATTCCCCGGAATAGAAAGTTAGCTTAGGATTAGATTTGGAGCAGAAACGAGAAACAAAAAAATTTGCTTCTTGTTCTTGGGAACAATTTCTTATACTTCTTTCTTGCCGCGGCCACCTTCAATGGCCCGGAGCCACGGCCGAGCGCCGGCGGCCGCCGCTCGCCACTATCGCCGCACAGCCCATCGGCCACCGCCGACGACCGACGGTCGGCGGCCGGCGGTCGTGCAACGACGGTGGGCTGGCGGCAACGAGGCGCTGGCGGGCAACGGCGGTGGGCGGTTGGCGGTCGGCAATCCTTGAGTAAGAATAAAAAACGAATAAATACAAAAAAAGAAACTGTTGCTTTACCAAACGCATTTCTATTTTTTTCTATTCCAAGAGTAGAAATTTTGTGTAGTTACCAAACGCGTTCTTTTACTCATAAATTGTTTCCCATAATAGAAATAGAAAAGAACTATTTCTGGAAAAAAAAAAAAACTCTTCCCCAGTCAAGAAGCATTATCATGCGCACCCTTAAGTGCCATTTCTAGCAAACCCCACCGGAAATCCTACATGGCAATTTTTTTTTTTTTTTTTTTTCGTCTAAGTGGCTCTCCGAAATGTTAACTTAAAAAAAAAAAAGACAAAAACGACGTTGTTTATGAGCAGATTCAAATGTTAATATAAAAATTAATTTAATGAAAATATAAAAATAAATAATTATTATTTTAATTTATTTATTAAAAAAGGTGGAGAAGAGGAGGTAACGGCCCTCACCGTCTCCCCCCTTTTTAATATTTTTATTTTTATTTTTAAATGTTTTAAATAAATTTAGTTTTAAATTGAATTTAATTATTTTATATATTAATTTTTTACCACATCGAGAGATAAAACGACGATGTTTTTGCATTTTCTAGTCACATTAGCATGCAAAACGACATCGTTTTGCACTTACCTCGCTGGAAAATTGTCACATCGGCATTTTAGCCGAATTTTGACCGGATTGACACTTAAAGTGATCCATTTTGCTCCTAAGTGTCCATTTCCTAACTTTTGGCACTTGAGTGTCCCTCCGTGCCAAGTTTTGGACTCCAGGTATCTAGTACTCGATGTTTAATAATAAGATTTTCGGGTGATATTCTCTTTGTTCTGAATGTTAACAGACTTAGAAAATCATACTAAGAGACTTGTTTGTCTAATCAAGAAGTTCTAAATACCATCAAACCCAGAGACTTATCAAGACATTCTAATTATCTATGTTCAAGACATTGTTGAATTATGTCAAATTGAGTTATATGAGGACAACAGTAAAGCTTGCATGAGTATTGTCAAGATGACATACCTCTTCAGACGTTATGCGAAGTATTTTCAAATGATTAAGATATTTAGAATTAGATTATATGAAGCGCAACAGTTAGTAATTTGTTTTGGATTTCTTTCTAAAGATATATTGATTGTCCATAATTGATAAATATCAATGTAATCGTTCCATACTAAGGATTTGTGATCCATGTGACAATCTCCTGGAGATGAGATGTTCTTTCATGACGAGGAGCCCTACTTATGGAAACCCAACCTCTATCATATGGGTAGCAGAATCAAGAGAAACTTTAATCTAGTAATTCAAACAACAGTCAGATCTTCTTATATCATTTAGATCAAACGTGTTAATTGGATGAATGGTCATCAGAGTATTGTCGAACGATCATTTTGGAAACCAAGGAGTATAAAAGGAGATCCAAAGTTCAAAGAGAGCTTTGATATTTCATACTTGTCTTTATAAGCTAAAATTGCAATTATTTGAGAGGTGTGAATAGTGTCATAGTGTGTGTTTTGTGTAAGATAGTGAGTCCTATCAGCTTGGATATAAGCATTACCAACTTTGGATAGAAGCTAATGGATATAAGCAGCACACCTTGACTGTAACCTCTAATTGATTCTCTAGTGAAATCCAACTAATAAGATATTAACAAGAGAGAGTGGACATAGGGTTACTACAAGTCGAACTACTATAACTATTGTGTGCAATCTTTTCTATCACTTAACCTCTCTTTTATTTTGTTTGATAGTTTATTGCTCACAAGAAGATTTGATCACTGCGAAGTTTTTCTCCATACCTTGTTCTTTTGTGATATTTAACTTGGTTGCTTAAAATTTCGATTTAATTGTGTATAATGGCCCTGTTTGATTCAGCATTCTCAAGGGGCTTTGAGCCCCCAAAGCCCCTTGGGAAAAATATGAGCTGTTTGGTTCAGCATTCTGAGATCGCATTGGCCAAATGCTAACCTTGGAAATGCTGATATAAGGTTTAATGAGTTTTTTTTTCTTTTCAATATTGCCCTCATTATAATTGTGTTTTCCTCTTTTGCCCTCATAAGACACTATTCATCGTCTTCTTCGACCTTGCTACTCCACCGCGAAGCTCAACCGGTGGACGCGGTGGGAGGCGCTCAGCTGCGAGCAGCTAGATCTGGCTGTCGGGAAGCCTCGCCTGAGGTCATGCGACCTCAGGCGAGGTGGCTTGAGGTCGAGCGACCTCGGGCGGTGTCGCCTGGGTTGCTCGACCAATGGTGGCGGCGCACGGGTCGCGCGACCCAAGTGACGCCCAAGGTCGCTCGTCCTCAAGCCACCTCGCTTGAGGTCGCGGCGGTGTCGCCGGGTCGCTTGACCTCAAGCGGCGTTACCGGAGGCCACACGACCTCCGCGATCGCCCGAGGCCACGCGACCTTGAGCGGCGTCACCAGAGGCCACGCGACCTCAGGCGTCGCCTGGGTCATGCGACCTAGGCTCGCCTGAGGTCAGCATGACCCCCCCAACCATCGTCACCGTCGCCGCCGCCAGCCACCTTCCCACCGCCACCAACCGCCTCCCCATCGCCACCAGCACCACTATCGAGCCACCTCCCCCCACAACTTTCCCCTCTCCACCCAGCTGCATCTCCTCCCTTTTTTATTTTCTTCTCTTTTTTTCCTTTTTCTTTTCAACCTAAAGTTGTTTTGCAAAATATACACATTTTTTAGTGTCCAAACACTCTTGCCTTCACAAAATGCCTATTCAGTCAAAGATACTTAGGAAAATGCAAAGCTATTTCTCCAAAGTTGAACCAAACGGGGCCAATCACATATTCACTCCCTCTATAGGTGATGATGCTAGTCTCCAACACCGTGAAGTATTATTATGTTTCAAAGTACATAAAAGATCATCCGTACAATCGAGAAAGGACCAAGGGAGTGTTCTAGCTCGAAAGCTTGCAAGTTGCAACAATGTAAAGCAAAATACATTTGGAAAATGGAGATCGCTATTTGAGAAGTTGAGGATTTATGTACATTTTTATCCGGGCACAGATAGTTTTTATTTTAGATATAAATCATCTAACTGAAGGAGAGAGATCGCGCATTTTTTATTCATAGTTTCAATTGAAGTTATACTAAAGATCAGTACATTTGTAACTTTATGTACATGAAAATTGAAAAGGATAAGGGGTCTTAGGATAATTCATAGCAACTTTAATATGAGGCCCAAGGGCTTATGGGACAGGCCATAAGGAGAGCTTTCTATGTTGCTACCAGGTCGACTAGCTCACTTTTCTGATTGGCCCATAAACAGGACTAAACACTTTTTGTATGTGATATAAACATCTGTTTATATTAGAGGGTATCAAAACCTTTCGTCCCGACTTATTTGTATCAATATATACAAATTGTTCTGTCTGTGTTTATCGGGTAAGGCTCCATAGGAGGCGAGCATGGCCCCTAAAATAATATATAGTGCGTTGCGAATAGGACACATGGTAGGTCGCATCTAGATCAAGCATGTAATGAACCCTTATAGCCAACTCTCTTGGCCACAAAAAATTAACTATATTCTGTCCACAATTTACCGATGTGAATTGTTCTTTACTCAAAATTTCATTCAAAAGCCAGCTAGAGATGTTTATAAAAGCTAAATTTTATGTTATTTTCACTGTTACTATAAAGTAAAATCTTAATTTTCTTTGTCGGTGCGGTTAAAAATTTATGCTTTTTGTCATAATTTTTCGAATTCATCAAATTGTGTGACACGTAACCTAATCAAATCAAGGCCCTAAGGAGGATTTTTGATCCAACTCTCTACTCTCCCGTCATAGATATCAGGCGCCACATCAGCTTCGATTGTCATGTCAGCAACTACTCCGTCAACAATCCCACGTCAAGCATTAATGAACTGGGTGATAGAAATGACCACATCAAACAAATCGAGTCAGTTCTCGAGTATTTGTTTGCTCACCATTACGATTTGTATTGAGATTAGAGTGGTGCAAGATCAGGTGTGCACGCAAAATGGGATTCCCGCCATGTGTGTTTGGTCGGAGCGACGGGGCAACTTCGTCGCTGTTCAGCTTCTTGGATTCTTCTTGAGCTTTTGGGCGACAAAAACATCGGGAGATCGATGATGGAGGGGGCTTCAATCTTCTGATCAGAGGAAGCATCGTGGAAGTTTCTCAGGTTTTGGAACCTTGCACCGTCAGTTGCAACAACTTTCAGGGGACTCGATCGATCCCAGATCCTCACGCGTTGTTCTAATTTATTGCTTTTACCACTGGCAAAAACCCTGTGCTACACCAAGGATGTAATCTTTTATGTACCTACTAAACTCTGATGTACTTTATCCTCAAAGGGATAGCTCAAGTCCTAAGCATATCTTCCCCAATGCTCAGGGCTTAAATGAGTGAATCGCCGCACTCGTGGATTCTCTCAATGCAACCCCAGTATTGAACACGCATTTATGACTCCAGTAATGACTCGACATGTGTGAGAATTAAAAGAGGGTTGCTACATCCAGTAAAAATCAATTGGGTGCTCAAAGATAGCCTTGAACGCTTCATTAATATAAATAAACGGGTGATAATTCCATCGTGTTAAATAAGCTTTGAAATACATACAACTTACATTCAGTAGGGTCGGCGTGGATTAAACGTTTACACTAAACGAAACAAAAGATAACCAGACTAAAATCAGATAGTGTGATACGAAGGGCATCCACCTTTTCCCAAGAGAGAATCTGCAAGGAAAGTTCCTCTCGTCCACATTTTTAATTTTTGCCAAGTTTTCAAGCTAAAGCAATGTGACGGCCTCTCTTTAAAAAGGAACTAATCACCACTCATTCCATTCATCACGTATGCTCGAGGGAGACCACAAGAAGAACAACGCAGAGAAACTTTTTAAGGAGGATCAGAAGCTGAAGAGGGACGACCAAGCTCTTAGAGAGAAGATGATGACGGGTGCAAAGATGGAGATTGAGGAAGTGATGGGCGGCTGCGAAGCACTGCCTCTCCTCTCGCTGAACCACGTCTCATTGATGTGCCGGTCTGTGTGCCACTCGGTGAGGTTCTACGAGGACGTTCTCGGCTTCGTCCTCATCAAACGCCCGTCTTCTTTCGACTTCAATGGAGCTTGGTCCGTCTCTCTCTCTCTCTCTCTCTCTCTCTCTCTCTCTCTCTCGTTATTGATATGAAAGACATGATTTCACTTTTGTATTGTGCCATGCCTGCATGAGCATGATCCTCGCTCTTTCTGCGTTCGATGTGCAGGTTATACAACTATGGAATAGGGATACACTTGATTGAGAACCCATCAATTGAGGAAAACGACGCCATTGACGAGCCACGTCCAATCAACCCCAAGGATAACCATATGTCTTTCCAAGTAAGTTTGATGCAGCATAAGTCTCGATTAACAGGGAGAACTGCCAGTCACGATTGAATTTGAGTTACTAGTCCTAGTTGTTCAATTGTTAAAAGGATTTGTTTCAAAAGAAATTGTAGAACAAGACGAGAATTTGTGGTCTTTCGTTGCATTCATTGATCTAATAAGCATCTTTTGGCCTTCTTTACACAGTGCACGGACGTAGGGCTAGTGAAGAGGAGACTACAAGAGATGGGAATGAGGTACGTGACAGCGGTGGTGGAAGAAGCGGGGGTGAAGGTGGACCAAGTCTTCTTCCACGACCCCGACGGGTACATGATCGAGATCTGCAACTGCGACAACATCCCGATCCTCCCCATTTCCTCTTGCCCGTTCAAGCCCAAGCTCGGGAGCTTCAACAAAGCGCCCGTGAGCAACTGCGGGTTCATGGAGACCATGATGATGGAGAGCCTCAGCATGGACATCATGAACTTCTCCTTTTGAGAGCTCAAGTTCAATCCACAAGAAAAAGATCATTGATGCTGGATGAAGAAGCAGCAGCAAACTCAACATGCTTTTCTTTTGATAATTTGTGTGAAATTAAGTACTTTGTCAAGTTGTTTTCAATGTTTGTAATACTGAAGGACCTAAACACGTATGAGTGTCATAAATTGGTTGTCGAAGGGTTCAAGGGTGATTAATTATCACATGTTCCCCTTTTACTGTATGTCTTTAAAAAATATGAGTGATTGCTATTTATTCTAAACTATGCAATTCCAAGAGGGGATAAAATGGTTTTTCATATGTTAATGAGAGAATCTGATAAAAAGGGTCTCTTTGCTCAATAAATACATGGTTATCATTTTGCCTATCAAGTATCTCCATTTCTCTGAACTTGCAGTTCCTGGGATGTTTATTTTGCAAAAAGCTTCTTGACGGAGGAAAATGTTCTTTGTCAAAATCAATTTTAAGTAGAATGGCTGGTTTTTAGTTGTTCAGTAATTTACTCGAAGATATTTAGATCTTATATTAAAAAATTATCCTCTCCATCATAATTGTATTTTATTCCAAATAGAAGATACTAAGATGATATCAAATTGCTTGTCTAAGATATTAATAATACAACATGAAATGCAAATTTTATGTTTTTAATATAAAAAAAAAAGTAAGCTAAAAAAGGATAAAAAAAATGCAAATAATTAACAAATGTAATTTCTCAGTGCTCATAAAACTTCCCGTCAAAATCGTTCTCCATTCCAAAATAAATAAATAAATAAAGCAATCAAAGAGTGATACCCGAGAAAGTATTTAAATGGAAGGTACGAAAGAGCGGTGAAGACCAGGCTAGAGAGAACATAGTTTGAAACTCTATGCGAACATGCGCGTGAAAAGGAGTTACAACGATTTCTTCCTTCTAGGCTGGAAAAATCATTTTCATCATTTTTAAGTATGATTTTTTTTTTTAACTGTAAAACCTTTTTCTTTGATTATCCATTTTCAGTAAGCCAACCATGTGAAAGTTTGGAAAACCAATTCATGAAAATGTCTTTCATAAAACAAACATGCCTCTAGTAACTTTTCAATTTACCCAAATGTTTTATTATATTGTTCCCTCCTCAATGTATGAGGTTAAGATTCTTTTAAACTTTATTTATTTCGTAGAAAACGAATAATTTGAAAAATATTCAAAAAGTCAATAAAGAAAAGTCTTTATATCGACAACAATTCATATCTCCACATTTTCATAGACGATGAAAATTATTTTCATTTAATTTTTATAAGACAAGCGATCATTTTTAGGAAAATAATTTTCAAATCATTTATTTTCCGCAAAAACATTGCCATAATTAAAAACCGACAGCTAAAAGACTTCTTTTTACCCTTCAATTCAAGAATGAAAAACTTCATTGCATGAAAAGGACATTTGGATATCATAAGGTCTGAAAAAAAAAAAAGATTTTATAAAAGGAGACAAATTTGAAGTTTTATTTCTTAGTGAAAAAATTTGACAAAGATAAATTTTAGCATATGATGGGGGAAATATTTTCTAAAAAGTTCCAAACATATTTGCACTTTTGGAAATTTCACCTTAAATATTTTAATTTTTCCAATTAAGTCATAAACCTTTATAAATATTGCCAATTAATTCCATTCGATTAATTTTGACAAAAAAATCACAAACATGCAGTCCAATAAGCAACGACTATGCTACATGGCTTAGCCAATACTAATGTGGACAAATTTAAATAATTTTTAATTTTTTTTAACTTTGTAATATTTTTTATTAATTTTTTTGTTTTTTCATTTTCTTTTCTTTTATTTCTTTTTTGGTTGAAACCTTTACTAGCCATAGATTTTTCAAATGGGTGAGTCGAGTTGGGTTTAGGTCGGGTCATAAATGATTCGACCCAAATCAAGCATATTTAACCCATTTATGACCCATTTTATCGTAGTGCAAAATTCTTGACCCATACTCGACTCGATCCATTTCTAACCAATACCCGACTTATTTAACTAAACTTAAGAAAGATTATTTCTTATGATTTTTTTTTTAATTTTCATGCAATACAAATCTAATGGAAAATTTTTAAAGTTTTTTTTTTAAAAAAATAAACAATCATTTGCACGAAATCGAAAATAAATTATAGAATTTTTTTCATTTGTTGGTATGAAAAATATGATTAAATTTTCCTTTGTAACTCAATATTTATATTTTTTATTTTTTTTTATAAAAAAATCAAATTTATTATAAATTTATTATTTAAAAAATCAAAATTTTAATTATTTTTTAAAATATATATAATTTTTAATTATTTCGTTTTTATTTTCCTCTTCTCTTTTTTCTTTTTTTCTTTTTCAATCAGTTATTAGCCACGACGACGGCCGGCAACCAACTACAGGCAAAGCTCAAAGCTCGCCAGACATCAACAAGCTCAAGTCTTGCCAGATCGAGGATGCTTGAGCCTCACCAAATCAAGCAAGCTCGAGTCTTGCCAAACATAAGCGAGGCCTCCGCCTCGCTAGATCGGCAGCGAGTTCGAGTCTTGCCAGTTGTCGGTGACCTCGAGCTCACTTGAGACTGGACAGCTTAAGCCTCACTTGGTCAGTCGCCGATTGTCACCATGCTAGCCACCGACTAAGGAAGGTGGAAGAAGAAAAAAAAAAAAAAAAAAAAAAAAAAAGGAAATATAAAAAATAATGATAATTTTGACTTTTATTAAAAAATATTTTTATAAGGCTAAATAGGAGAAGAGAAAGTGTGAGCCCTCCATTGAAAATGAGTTCTAAGTCCAATCTATTTGACCCATTTGTTTTAGCCTTTCAATTTTTAAACCCATTTAAGTGGTCTTTTCAAGATGTGAATGATCCATGTACAACCCATTTATGTTTTAAATAAAATGGATTTAAGACCTATTTGGATAGGTCTAACTAGCCACCAAGCAACTCAACTCCAAACCTTAAGTGGGCTGGTTATCAATGAAGTGAAGGAGAACTCGATGACGACCTTGAGGACAGCTTGACCCCAATCACCATGCTCATGCTTTTCTCGCAACACTTAGATAACAACACCGCAGGTGCTGCAGGGAAGACAATAGCCCATTGGAATAGCTTTGGAGTCACCAATCAAGAAAAAATTGTCCAAAAAGTCAAAGACTTATTGCACTTTTGCCAATTTAATTTGAAACCTTTCAATTTTATCCACTAAGTTCCAAACATTTTCATTTTTTGCCAATTAAATCTATCTAGCCAATTTTGGCT
This sequence comes from Eucalyptus curtisii, assembly GCA_017140595.1. Lineage (NCBI taxonomy): Eukaryota > Viridiplantae > Streptophyta > Magnoliopsida > Myrtales > Myrtaceae > Eucalyptus > Eucalyptus curtisii. The sequence continues at coordinate 31,558,068 of CM029503.1, read as the reverse complement.
AACATGGCACTTTTTAAATAATATTTAATGATTATTTGAATTTTTATGCTTTTTTCTTTTTTTCTTTTTGCTATTCTTATTTTTTGTTTAAGATTTTGGAGAAGGTCGGCGAGGGTGGCCAACCGACCCTCGCCCACCCTCGAGGGTCAATGGCGCTTGACTGTCGCTGGTCCTAACTCAAAAACATAAAAAAATCATAAAATTTAAATTTATTATTAAAATATTATCAAAAATTGCCACGTTAGCACCAATCGTCCACGTCATCAATTTCCAATCAAAATTAGCTGGATGGACTCAATTGGCAAAATATAAAAATGTTTATCACTCTATTAGCAAAATTAAAAAGTTTATGACTAAATTAATAAAAGTACAATATGTTTATGACTTTTGGACAATTTTCTCTCACTAATCTCTAGCTCTTCACCTTTGGGTGATTGAAGAAGCCAAGCTTATGGAAGAAGCCCAACCCAACCAAGGGTGATGGCCACAATCCTCGTTGGATTTGGCAAGGGCTTGGGTTATAGGGCTTGCGACTCCCTCATTGACCTTAGCGAGGGTTGTGATCCCTCGCCCGTGGCAGGTGAGGGCTTCATGACCCTCAACAAAGGGTAACCGACCCTTTCAATAGGAAAAAAAAAAAAAGGAAAGGAAATTATTTTAAAAAGTAATAGAATAATAAATATATATTAAAATAATATTAAATTTTGTCCATGTCGAGACCAGCTGTATCATGTTTGACAGTTGACATCTACATCAACAATTTCCCACAAAATTGACCGAATTGACTCAATTGAGAAATTGTCAAAATGTTTCGGACTTAATTGATAAAGTTAAAAGGTTTATGATTGAATTGGCAAAAATGTAATAGGTTTAGGACTTTTAGACAATTTTCTTGTTTGTGAGTTAATATCATGAAAAATCCCAAACTAATAAACATATGACAAATATACCTAATCTAATCAATAAAACTAACCGACCAAAAAAAAAATCAATAAAACTACATGTCATATAGGGTGCACGTCGGAATAATTTAATTAAGAAATTACATATCACCTTAGAATAATTGCATTTAGAGCAATTGCATTACATGCATTGCATATAGGATAGTTTTTGTGAAAGAGAAAACTCTAAAAAAAAAATTAGTGGAATCGCATGATAATTGGAAACTATATTTAGGTTGATTATGCGTTTTTCTAATTAATCTTGCAAATGCTTACATTACTTAGAGGTAAGTAAATTCCCCAATTTTCCTTGCAATTCATGTACAGCTTTGGATTATTGAGTGTAAAATTAATGTTTGCACAGCTGCAAGATAATCTTAAAAATTAGTTGATGGGTTAAAATCAATTCAAACTACCTACAAAATAATTTTTTTTAAAATAAAAGAGAAAATGCACCAAAAACAATGTTAAAGTAATATATCATAGTCAAGTCCCCGAATCCATAATTTATAGTTCGTAGATGTAAAGTAATTCTTCTAATACTTTATTTGAGTTTTTAATTGATCTAGTAGCAACTCCTAATTAAAATGATTTTGCATTTTAATAACTTGAACCTAATATGGGTCTAAGCTTACTGATCCATTAGTTGTACCCTATGTGGTATATTCGAGGTAAGGTCACAACAAGTACGAGACCTTATTTGAACTTAAATTGATGATTTTAAAACTTTATTTGAGACAAGATGAATTCTAAGCCCTCTTTTAAAACTTTTAATAAGTTTTTGAGGGTAAAAAATGCTATTGGCCAAATCTCATTGATGGAAGTAGCCTTTCGAAAATGCTAAAAACTCAAGACAGCTAGGGATTTGCTTTGGGCTCTTTAGCTTTGCCAAGACCAACATTTGGCCAAACAAGTCTCAAAAAGATTTTCCTTAATAGGCTTTGGAGGCCTAAAACCCATCGAAAAAGCTAAATCAAATGTAGTATTTGAACTTGTATTTGAAATCTTTGGCCTTACGTGGTAAATTATTTGCCTAATATCTTAACAAACCTTCAACTTTAGGTTCAATCCTAATTCTACCCTTAAAAAATCAACTTTACATTTAGTCTTAATTTTACCATAAACAGTTTTTATCTCATAAAAAATCACTAATTTTTACTTCAATTCCAAAAGTGTTTCGTTAACTTTCTGTCCAAAATTTCTCTTGATAATCAAGAGATGATAAACTCCCTAACGTGAAAAGTTCGAGCATCCCGAGCCAAGTGCCTCAAGTGTGAAAAATGGAAAACTTCTAAGTACCGAAGATTTAAGACTGAGTGCAAAATCGAAGATCCCATAGCAAGATGGAAGGAAGACTTACTTAAGATTAGAGTAATTAAAGAAAGTCAACCATAATTGCTCTAAGTTTTACTCAAATTTCATATTCAATGAAACTTCGTTTAGGCTAATATGGAAATTCGTCTCCAAAGGGTATCATCTTTGATATGAAATTTTGGGGAAAAAAAATAGAGTAATGAAATGGAAATGTTTTGATGATTAATGAGATGGATATGAGATTCAGGTAAATATTGAGAATTTTTTATGATACAAAAAAAAATTAGGGAAAAATTAAAATTATATTTAAAGTTGGTGGTTTTTTATGAGATAAAAAAAATTAATGGTGGAATCGGAACTGGATCAAAAGTTCTTCTTTCTCATGGGACGGAAAAATGTTTTAGATAGATTTGGGCCTAAAGTTTGATTTATTTATTTTTTGTCAAGGTAGAGTCGAGATACATGGAAGTTTGAAAAAGATGATATTTTTATCCGATTATCATCTGGCAAGACAACGGAGAAAAGCCAACCTTTCCTGCGCAAAACCGATTCTTTGAAGAGGAGGAAGAAGAAGAAGGAGGAGAAGAAGAAGGAGAAGCGACTTCCATGGGGACTACGATGAGCCCGATCTCGATGCTGACTCCTCTCTTCTTGTCGATGCTCGTGGCTCTGTGCGATGGCTACGTAAAGGAACGAACTTTGCTTCACCAAGCTTCCAGCGACGACCTCGGATATTACTTGACCAAGGATGAGCTCTGGTTCAACCAAACCCTCGATCACTTCTCTCCATATGTACTCTCTCTCTCTCTCTCTCTCTCTCTGCGTGGACGATCTTGGTTTTTGGTTTCGCTCGATTCCATGTGGATTGGCGTGTAACGGGTCGCTTGATGTTTGGTGGTTGGTGTCCTCGGGGATGAGTTGCTTGAGATGCAATCCCCATCAGTTTTTTCCCTATTTCTGCTTCCCTTTTAGAGGTTAATCCGATTGAATTTGAACTGATTGAGTTTGGAGGACGCGATCAATTTGCTTGTGAATTGGGGTAACGATTGATTGGATACTTTGAATTTAAAAATTTTGGCCCCGCAAAATTGTGCATATTGTTTGATTACATCAGCTAACTTAATTATTAGTGAATTTTATTGGGAACCCACTTATTATAAACTCGAACGAATTTTTATATATTTTCTCTGTCGAAATAAACGCAAGAATTCGAAGATTTCATTCCTTGAAACGAGTGATGACACCATATTGTTAGTGGCAAAATAAGTATGGAAGGCCAATAGTTTGATGTTTAAGTATTGTTAATATATGTTAATTGCGAAAACTCATATTATAATTTTACAGATTCTACTTTTGTGATTACAATAACGGATTCTACATTGTGTTTCTGGACGTACACCGAAGTTGTTCCGCCCTTTTTATCTTTTAGTCTTCAAACTTTGAAGTTGAAGTTGAAGTTGAAGTTGTTATGTCATGGTCTTGATTGTGGATTGTTGTGAAGCGACTCAACATGTAATGTAGGGGTGGGAGCACTATAACTGATTTTTTTATAGCGATCCTCGGAAAAGGGCATCATGCGATTGCTAACTCTTGGATATTGGATTTTCATTCTCAGGATCGTCGTCAATTTGCGCAGCGCTACTATGAGTTCCTCGACTACTTCCAGCTTCCTGATGGACCAATATTTTTAAAAATCTGCGGTGAATCTGCATGTAATGGGATAGTGAATGACTACATTAGTGTAAGTGCTACTTAGCTCGGTGTTCTACTAGCTTTTGGCTAGTATAAGCATGCCAATCATCAAATCACTATAAAGCGGTTAGCATCCCACTAAGCATTATACTGGCACATTTAGAGAGAAAATCTGAAAACTAAACCCTGTTAAGGATTTGGAATTTCATGGTTATACTAAGCTGTGATTCTTTGAAAAAATTTCCCCGTGTTAATTCATGCAGGTTTTGGCAAAGAAGTTTGGAGCTGCTGTGGTTTCACTTGAGCATCGGTACTATGGGAAGAGTTCTCCTTTCAAATCATTGACCACAACAAATCTAAACTACTTATCATCTAAACAGGCACTCTTCGACTTGGCTTCCTTTCGTCAATTTTACCAGGCAAGTTTTCAGATCTGTTAACCATGTCATTAACTATGAATGACAATGGTGATAGAAGTTTCATAAAGAAACCTTGATTTTCACAAGAGAGATGGTCTGAAACTTGGAAAAATCATCAATGAAGTAATCTTGTTACTTGTCAAAACTAGGATTATTTTGATCTATGACCAGGATGTGGTCAAAGTGTCCTTTTTTTCACTTACAAAAAGACGTTGATGCAGAGCTGACTGAAAATTTAGCACATGGGGGAAGAAATTGATTTAGGTATCATTTGCGTGCTGTGCACATGACATGAGAACAATCCCTCTGAGCGATTGGATGACCTGCCTTTGCTTTTGTTGATTGAAGTGTCGGCTCTGATGAATATTACTGCATTTGGAAAACAAGGGTTGCCATTACGAGAATAGTTGGCTTTACACCATCCTTCCTGTGACTATCAGATATTAATTTGATTGTACGTGTTTGCAAGTGATGCTTGACCTTGAAAGTTTTGATTGCACAAAAAGTTAGTTTGATGTTCTAGGAGGGCTTACTTTTTGCGCGTTATCGATCGATGCAGTTTTTTAAATGATTGAATATGGCTAAGTCGTGCTAGATTCTTTTGAATGAAACTTTTAGCATTTTTTTCTAGAAAGTCGTTACCTCTGTGTGCTGAAGTGAGTCTCCCTTTCACATGATGTCTGCTAGTGGTCTGACTAGTAAGTTGCTTTGACACTATGTGCAGGATTCAGTAAATCTGAAGCTCAATAGAACAGATGCCGGAAACCCCTGGTTTGTTTTTGGCATTTCCTATTCTGGAGCTCTCAGTGCATGGTTTCGTCTTAAGTTCCCTCATTTGACATGTGGAAGTCTTGCAAGTTCTGCCGTTGTTCAAGCTGTGTATGATTTCCCTGAATTTGACCGGCAGGTAAGGACAATCTTGATTGCCAGTATTGTCTTTTTTACTTGCCAGAAGGCCAAGAAGTTGAAGATTATGATTATATTGCGAGGTGCATTTTGATGTTTGGCTGCTGTCAGTTGATCTGTATTGAGAAATACCTGGAAGTATTCTCCGACTAAATAAAACTTTCTACTGTCATTTCCAACTTTAGATTGGTGTTTCAGCTGGAGCGGAATGTAAGGCTGCATTGCAGGAAGTAAATCAACTTGTTGAGCAACGGCTTCAGTCAAATGGAAAGGCATTGAAGGAGTTGTTTGGTGCTGCTGAGGTTCGAATTCCTCTTTCCTTACTGTTTTCGATTATGTCTTCAGATATATGTTTAGCTGTTGTGCAATGTAGAATCCTTTTTTATCCCTCTTCTTTTTGGAAGTAATCTTTCTCATATTTTGCAGCTTGAGATCGATGGTGACTTCTTGTATTTTCTGGCAGATGCTGCTGTTATAGCTGTAAGCATATCGTTTTTCATTTGTGTTTATTTTGTTACTTTGCAAGGTAATGATATTAAAGATTTCATCCTCCACAGTTCCAATATGGAAATCCTGATAAATTGTGCTCCCCTCTTATTCAAGCTAAGAAGGATGGGGAGGATTTGGTGGTAAGAAACTTTTTCCTGCCTTAACCTCATTCTTTTGTTGTATTCTAGAGCTTTATGGAAGTAATTGTTCAAGGTGTCTGTACCTCTTAAGATGTTTCCTCCGATTGATAGTGCTACTGCAAATTGTATATAATTTTACTAGCTTTGCCAAATAGAATAGCATAGTTGAAAGCTTTTGGGAGATTTTTTTTTTGAGTTGAGATGATTTAGACAGATCAAAGGCATGATTGTCATTCATGCATGCTTGAAGAGTTTCCTTGAGGCAATGAATTCTCTACATATATATCATTCCCTGGATAGTAGGATGTTTGCCATTACTTCTATGCCATCTACCAAATGAATCTTCTCTTTCTATGTGGTAGGATTTCTAATTTTAGCAACACATATCCATTCGACATTTATGAGTGATTTGTCTCATGATGCTTTTTGAACAGGTGCAATAATTTATCATAGTCAATAATTAATCTACTTTATTTAAATATGTGTCATCATTCGCCTACAAATTGTTTTCTATGGAGTCACTGTACAAACAGATTTTCAGTATTATTGTGATGCAAGCTTTATCTGAGCGAACCTGGGACACCGAAACAAATCGAGGGCGTGCTCTTCCATTCTCACTTTTGTTCTGATTTTTATTTGGTCAAATTGAAATGTTTATGCAGGTTGCATACGCCAAATATGTTAAAGACAATTATGCAGATAGCGTTAGTTATAGTCAAAAGCACTTGAAGAATACAGCTCTTAATGAAGACAGGAGTGATCGGTTGTGGTGGTTCCAAGTTTGCACTGAAGTTGCATACTTTCAGGTGGCTCCCTCCAATGACAGCGTCCGCTCGTCAAAAGTTGACACAAGGTGTTCTCATCTTCATACTCTTCATTCCTTGTTTAATTAGTTTTCTTTGTGTAATCTTATACCCTAGTCTATATTTCTTGTGTTGCAACAGATACCATTTAGATCTTTGCAAGAACGTGTTCGGCCAGGGAATATATCCTGACGTTGACGCAACAAATTTATACTATGGAGGCACAAGAATAGCAGGTCTGAGCACTAACCTTTCTAGTTTGGCTCATTAGTGTTTTGTTATCCATGCATCTAAGGATCATATGGATTTTCTCTCCAGAATTGACTGGACATTGCTGTGGTTGTTGATGCTCCTTAATCAAAATGTTCCATTTTTTTATTTTTTATTTTCATTTAGGAGATTTGGTTTTCCCGGCTGGCAATTTCTGAGCTTATCCTTTTCATGAAAAGCCAAGCAACAAATAATATCAGACACTTGAATCTGGAACACGCAATTACAAAAGCCCAGATGAACCGAACTGTTAAATATATTAAAGAGTTTCATGTAGTCTCTGTTCCCTGTTGTCTGGGACTCTTTTAAGTAAACTGATTATAACTAACAATTGAGCTGAGACTACTGTATTTGTAATTAGCGTTCTTCAATTTATGCTTGCAATCCTATTTGTTGGAGCCTTTCTGCATAAATTGATGGGCATCAACGAAAAGTCATATTAAGGGCCGAAAATGAATCTGGTTGTATAATGGCGACAATAAACCGAATGAAGTATATTAGTGCATGACACATTATGAGCATATTCTGGAATCAGCACATAGCTTTTTCATCTAAGTTATCTATTCGTGAGCCCCAAAAGTTAAAGCTGTCAAGAAACAGGCTTATAATGTATATCTAGCATGCTCTTTCTATACTCCACCTCGAGTGTGAGGCCTTACACATCCACGATAACTAGGGAGCAGACAAATAAACGTAATAGCAGAGTGCCAAGATTCGAACTCTTAATTGTGCTCTAATAATATCTTAGCCTCGGGCGACAGTTTTTCCTATAAGTGGAAGCTGTCAGGAAATAGGCACACATTTTATATACAACATACTTATCAAAAAGAAACTTGTATGCTTCCTTTTGACATTAAGGTGTAACTTTGCCAGGCTCAAAGATAATTTTCACAAACGGCTCTCAAGATCCATGGCGGCATGCTTCAAAAAAGACCTCTTCACCAGATAGTAAGTTTCCATGATTTCAGATGACCATTTACCAGTTTTTGTTAGCTACTGGTTTCAATCAGTGAAGAGTAGAACATGATTTCAGACAGTCTGTGGTTTCAAGCTAGCAACATGCTTGACACACACATTCCATAAGATGATGGCATAAAACTTCCCAATGCATTTTGATATTAATCTTTCTCTTGCTTAAATATCAATAGTATTCATAGTTGTTTACGTGGACAACAATTTACGGTGTCGTGCTGTAAGACTGAACGATGGTGAAGAATTGCCTTGTGTGTCAATGTTCTTGGTTAAGAATATTAAATAAAGTCTCTATAAACTGCCAGAGATCTTTCCCCGTAGTTCTTCTTAGGTCTAGTACATCCGCAGTTACATGTTCATATGGGGTTCCATTGCTTATGCTTTTTCGACCTCTCTCTGTCACTCTCTTTCATGCTGAAGATATTGTTGAATTTTGAATGTTGTCAGTGCCTTCCTATCTCATCTCCTGTCATAATTGCGGCCATGGAACTGATATGCGAGGGTGCCCACAGTCTCCTCTGAGCCCTGAAGGTATGGGCGGATTGGATCTACTAAATGGAACTTGCAGTTTGATTCTTGCACAAATAACTTGCTGATATCGCCGCATGCCACGCCTATTTTCTTCTCATTTTGGCTCTTCTTCTGCTGGTCGTGACAGTTTCATGATCTGATTATTTTCTTTAATAAACTCGTGATCCCCCCCCCCCCCCCCCCCTAAATATGAAGACGAAATTTGAAATGAAAAATACAAAGCAAGTGTTTTCTGTATCCCGATATTAGAAGAGATGAGAAGGAGAAGATGAAAATGAAGTGCTGCACTAAGTGAATTATTTCAAAAAAGAAATAATATAGAACTGTTGAGAACAGGTAGTCCTAGTCTCGAGAATAGTGTTTGTGCAGTTGATTTTCTCCTCCTGGCGTGGCAACCAAGCAATGATTAGTGAGGATTGAGCCCTTGATATCATCTCCTGCTAAAGTTTTCACAGCCACTGGCCACTTAACTTCTGGTGGAGTTGACATTGATATTAACCTTGCCAGCTTAATTAGAATGACTTCCGTTTGAATGTGTTTTTGCAGTTAGGAAAAGCAAATATCACGTGCAATTCAAATACTTTTATCTCTAGTAAAGAAAATTTTCTAAGTTTACATTGTCCGAGTGTCATACTTCTTTCAGGCAATGCCCAGAACTGCAGCTCCCCAGATGCAGTCCACAAAGTAAGGCAACAGATCACAGAAAACATAGACTTGTGGCTGTCTGAATGCCAAAACAGCGGTAGGAGCTCTATCTGAAGTGCATGCTCATGGTGAACGTGAATTTGCGAGGTGTTTCTCTGCCTAACCGTGATATCATGATAAAATTTTCAGGAGATGCTTAATTCTAATTTATGAAGGGTACTGTAACCCTCATCCTGATCATGCTTAGTTGCACTTGTCTATCCAGGACTTGGTGTGAATTGACAATTGCAATAATTTGCCTTCGCTCTGCCCCTGTAATTGTTCTGTCAATACGACCTGTAAATATAGAATAATTACTCCAACGGTGTGAAATGGCTGTGGTAACTCATTTTTATTATATTCTAGGTCAAACTTCTTACTTCCATCTTCCCTTCTTTAACATGTCGCCATTTTTGTGATGTGATGAAGTACACGAAAGTCTGCTTTCTTTGACCGTCTCTGATGCTAGTGTCTAAAACAAATCGTTTGTGCCCTGAGGGCTAGTTTCCCGAGCTGGAGAAGTTTCGACATCTCTCAATATGAAAGACTAGCATCAGATCAAGTTAAGAATATGGAAATACGACTCTTCTGCTCTTGTCAATTTTATTGCAGTAAGTGGATTAGCGTTCAAACTGATCGCCACTTCGTTCACTTTAGAAGCATATATGTTATGGCAATTCATCGGATATGCCTGCTTGGGTATTCATGCCAACCCCGAGTCGATGGAGTGATGGAGTGAGTTCTCCTTCACACGAAAAAGCACATCATCCTCAATCCCCCGCACCTACTCTGGCAAGGTTCTTTTGATCTTTGGTAGAAGATTTTAGTTGAGTGTTGCAAGTACCCTGGTTATATTAGTTAAGAAAAAATAACAATAATATAATCACCTAATGAGACTTAAGGTTTTGTAAAAGCCCACGTTTGAAACTCTACTCAAAATTTGCAATTTCATAGTTTATTCGGATGAACTAAGAATACTCTCACTACGAGCACCCTAACGGAGAGTTATTTCGTGGAAATCACTCAATAGTGACAGATATTAACAATGGCATATACATTGAATTTGCAATTTGATTTGCCTGATTCTTATTTGGTGTATGAATAGAACGCTTAGGTAATCACTTTCAGACTGTCACATAATTTTACACAAATATCATGAAGCTGTAGCTTCCCTCAATGCATACCACAACGTCGAACATCATTGCTCGCATGACATCATGCTGCACAAAGATGAGATACAGAAGAGGAATGCAAAAACCGACCATAGTGAAATGGTCACTATATTTCATTTTCACATCATTTTCCTTTCCAAAGGATAAAACAGCCATCTCAAAACCGTTGATCCTATACCAGTGAGTTCATCGAACAGATGTTAGAAGACAAATGAATGAGGCTTGCGGCTGTCAATAGATACATGATTGAATACCATCAAAGAGATTGAAGAAACCAAGAACACTCTCACATCAGGCCACTTTCAACCAAAATTGGGGTTCTCGAAGGTCACCAAATTTCCTACTTCAGATACGTAGAAGAAACCCAGAGCAGAACGTAGGTTATAAGTGAAGTTGTCACTTCAAAACCGCGCAGTCCTTTAAACAAAGGTGGTATTATGGAGACCATCAAGAATGTCCCCAGTAGCCATGACAAAATGAAGGCACCAGCCCTGCATATGGAGACAAATCATTAGATCCAAGTCATCCATTGTAAGTATGCAACATATGGGGCAGTCAGATTGACAAGAATGGATATATGAATGGTGAGGAATGAGCTATTCAACCATCAGGCCAGGATACACAAATAAAAATAAATAAATAAATAGCTAGAGAGTCATCAACTGAAACCGATGAACAACACTAATAGTATGTCATCTACGTACCCATAGAGGAAAGCTCGCAGTTTGCTTTTCAGCCGATCATGTATGAAGTATATGGTAGCTATCAGGGATATGGCTACTTGAAGAGTGGGGCCTTCTTCCGTGGGAAAAAGCACGGTGAGAAGTCCAAGTACTAAAAATGCGGCGGCTGTTTTTATTATGAACTTTGAGGACGGAGTGTGAAACCTGCTCAGGACAGCCTGCACGGGGCGGGATTGAGTTACCTCTCTGACCTTTTTCTTGACATCAATTTTTGGGTTCTTCCTATCGTAGAACTTCTGCATGATTATTTTGTCATGCGCTGATTCGATTGCATCCAAACTGGGCTTGTGACCTGCATATTTTTGGACGAGGAAATTCCTTGCGGCTTGAATTTCATCTTCGGAGGCCTCTCTACTGATTCCAAGCCGCTTATATGGGTCCCTTACATTTATTCTAGGAAAGATGGTTGAACCTGAAGAGGCCAGTCAAACAGAATGAAGTGATGTGAAGAACAAAACAACACACCGTATCATTAATTAGCTCAACTTTTTCTTGACAAAACATCAATTTTTTTTAGCCATGACAAAAAATCAACTAACTCAACGTGAAAATCAGCATTTCAACAGGCAAATGGTTTTAAGTACTATAGATCCTTTCAGAATGACCTATTAGTCTTAGTGGGTTTGACATGGTGAGCCACCATCATAAGCTGCATACTGCGTGGGAGTTCAATGACATGCCTATTTTCATGTTTTTATACTATAATGCCATGACTCAATAGTTCGACAGAACTCAGGAAAGGGTAAATATTAAGTATCAGAAAACATATAGTATGAGGAACAAATGACCTGGAAAATGTTCCCCAACGCAAATTCCACTTTGAGGAATAAAAGAATGCCAACAGGTATGAGAGCTTAAATTAAAGATGGTAGTAAAGTAGGCATATATCTTGCTTTCTTGAAGTAGCTCATTGCCTAATTCATTTTGAACAAATGAAAACAACTGTAGCAGCAACCTCTATCCAAAAGTTGAAAGCCAGATTAAATGATCAAAAATTGACCTAAAACATTAGATACAGTAAGGAAAAAAAAGTTATTCATAAAATCTTCTAATCACTTTAAAGTACACCTCATTCATAAAATCTTCTAATCACTTCAAAGTACACCTCTGTTTTGACAATAGTCACCAGCTTTCACAAGCTTTTCCAAGATTGTGTTTCAAACTATTTTGCTTCAGTCAAAATAACACCTTAATACTCCAATAGCTCTAGAACAGGAGAGAAGAAAACTCATCCAACTATAACTTTTCGTTGACAAAAGATAAAGCATTTGATACCAGTTGGGTCACTATATGAAGCATCCATAGCAGACCTGATCAACAGAGCTTGATGTCTGCTGCAAATTTCAAAGAACTAACTCAATAAATAAGGTAAGACAATTGCAAAGAACTGAATGGTTCATTTTCAAAAACCATAAGGGTTTCCTCAAGGGAGCAATACCTTCGTCCATGCAGGGACCTGAACTTTCCTTTAGGTCTTATAGATATAAGGGCTGGGAAGTCTACAGATAAGGAATTGGCCCCTCGAGCAGGTATCAAGAAACATTTTGATGGACCAACAGTTAATCCGGAGACAGTCATCTTTGATTCAGTTTGTTAGCTATCGATAATCTGTGTGCAAAGTTCAAATTCAGAGTGCATATAATTAACAGTTTCAAATTTGTAACAATTCAGAGTGCATATAATTAACAGATTCAAATTTGTAACATGAGTAGCGTAGCATTTCACTGCACTTATTAACGGTACCTAAAAAAAAATACCCCATCCCCGTTCATTTAGCCATTTCTATATGGACAGTCAAGAAATGGCATTACTATGACACTCTCAACTCATAAAGATTGACGGTTGACATCATCCATTTATACCAATTGCACTTTATAAAGACAGTGTTGACCTGACGGCACCAAGCATGGACTTCTCTCATTCATCAAATTCTCTACAATGATCATATGCTGCGCCCAAACTATGCCTAAAGAATACACAAAGCTCTAGCTTTGTTTGTCCAGATTGAATAACTTGCATTTTTGCAGCATACACTCCCAATGTTCTATCCCGAGGGATCATGGACAGCCTCAACAATCACAGCTCGAGGACGACATATGACCTCAGACGGCCAAGAAAGTCCACCGCCACTTTAGCGGGTCTCGCTGTTCTTCCACAGTGCTTCGTTCCGAGAAAATACTGAGAGCCAAAAACAAGGAATTCCCAGCTCAAATTAAAACCATGTTCATCTCTTGATGAATCTTTTCCCAACGAGAAAATTTCAGAAGTAACCATACAGCGAGCTTTCTTGTTCATGATGGTTAACTGCAACTCTGCCGACCAACAAAGGCCTCAGCAATTTACCCACAATCGAAAAAAGACCTAAGGGCGGGTAAAAGAAAAAGGAAAAACTGGAACCCATTTCGTCCTTAGGAAAGAGGAGATGAAAAGGGACAACTTTCGGGTTGAGCATGGAACGAGCAGGCAAGCGGAACTGATGAAAACAAAATTCGATTCAGGAAGGAACAGAGTACCCATACCCAGATTGCGATTGGAGAGAGCGAAGTGGAGGGTGCTCTCGGCGTTTACCTTCTTCTCAGAGACGAATCGAAAACGTCGACTTGCATTTGCAACGGATAGGGAGGAGGGGGAGGGCGAGCGCTGAGCAGAGTGCGAGGGATTTATCAGACGCTGGCTCTTGAACCCTGCTTGCACCTAAAGCGTTATTAGATTTAGTGCTGACGATGTCAAAAAAATTCCGTTGTAGTCTAGTTGGTTAGGATACTCGGCTCTCACCCGAGAGACCCGGGTTCAAGTCCCGGCAACGGAAAGTTACTTACCACCTATTACCTTTTTTGTCTTGTAAAGATTGTTTTCACTTTGTTTAAAGAAAATTCCGGAAAATTTTGGCTACTTTATATCAAAAATACGAATGTAAACTGACTCTTTTTTGGCGGTATGGGGAAGAAAATGTTTAGTTTGGTAAATAAAATGACTAAAGGATCATTGGTGGAGTACGCAAGTTGAAGTTGTCCAGCAACGAAGCACAACATTACAAAATCCTGGTTTTCAAAGAGGGAAGATGCAAATTGATGCGTGGACACAAAAGCCAGGAACGATTGAAATTTTCTCAACATCAAGAAAAGGAGACTTCCTACTATCACACTTACTCTTTGGTAGATTGCAATCATAGACATCCCTGAAGTTTGCAACTTATATAATCCACCTATCAAAAGGGTCGGTGAATCAAATTTCTTTCGACCATCTTTTTATACCTTTGATTGGGACAGCCACAATTCCAGGTTAGCTCTCTAATAGCGCCACGGAAATAAATCCACACGTATCATAATCACCACCCGAATTTAGTATTGTCATTTAACCGTGGAGTGACAATAGGAATTAGGTAGCTAAAATATGTTTCTTAGGCTGCGTTTGACAACTTGCCAAATAGTAACAATCTATGTTCTTTTATTTGCAGGAGCATATTTAGAACAGAAATTCGTTTGATTAAATTTTTATTCCCCAGAACAAATTTCTATTTTTTTGTTCCCGAAAGTAGATTTGGAACAAAATCGAGAAGTAAAAAAAAAAGTTGATTCTTTAATCCCGGGAACAATTCCATAATCAAGCTAACCCATTTTTTTTTATATATTTTCTCTTCTTTCTTCTTGTTCTTCTTCCCTCTCTCTTATTCTTCAACAGCCACCGCTACTGCCGCCACTGTCCATCATTGCCTGTCGCCGATGATCGGTCCGGCGAGCTCGCCGGTGGCCAAGCGGGCTTCCCCCAGTCATCGACAAGCCTCGCTTGATCGGGCGAGGCTCGACTGACAAGGCGCAACCTCGCTGAAGGTCAACAACGCTCCGGCGAGGTTGCCGGCCCTCGTCTGGCCAATTGCCAATCATTCCAAGGGACCGGCAACCCTTGAAGAAAAAGAAGAGAAAGAAAAAAGTAATAAAATTATTAAAAAATTAAAAGAAAATGATTTGGATTAGAAATTTTCAAAACGATACCAAACGCAATTCTATTCCAAGAATAAAAATTTTAGACAGTTATCAAACGGCTTAAAAATTGTTCCCAGGAACAGAATTAAAAAAAAAAAAACATTTCTGATCAGAAATTGTTTCCGAGAAGCAGAATGGTTACCAAACGCGCCCTTAGTTTCAATGAGAGTTTCAATATCTTTTGCTTCTTCTTCTTTTTTTCCTCTTTGCTAATTTGGAGGAAATTCGTGTTCATATTAGATCTGTGATTCGTGTATCTTTCTTCAACCTATGCCATTAGAACATCATGTATCACTTTTATTTATCAAGTCCAAAAGAAATTGAATCATGACGAAAGACAAATCATAAATTTTGCTAATATAAAATGTTAACCGAGTCATATATTCGGATTTTGTCTCCTTAATTCGTATGTTGTCTTTATTGCATCAGATCGTGTTTGGATATTGAAGTTAGAATGGCAAATTTGGGGCAATCGATATCGATCATGAAACAGACCCAAAGCAGACAAAAAGGAGTGAAGAGGGTCGTTTGAAAGTCCGCTGCTAAGGTCAAACGAGTGATGGGGTTACACCAGCAGAAGCTAAACGAAACACCATCAAACATTGTCCAAAAGCTGGCGTCTCTGCTCTTTAAACCTCTTATTGCGATAACGTTGTCCCAAGAGCTTACCTCTTATCTCTCACGTCTCTCAAGAGTGCAACAACGAAAATGCAAGCAATGTGGTTCAAGGTTTGCTTATTGATTTTACTGTTTGGAAGCACCATTGGCACTACTCCTTCCTTGTTTGACTCAATCGATGAAAGGTATCAGAATTGGGTGAGACGGATATGTTCGGGTTCGGGTTCTGGTTCGTTTTTCTATGGTTCTCTGCTAAAGAAGGCTAAAAGAAGGCTTAAGCCGTGCCTGGGGCTGAGAGTGAGCAAGAAGCCGAGGTCACGAGGATTTGCTTCGGTAGGATCGGCTCTGCGTTCGGTACTGATAGTCAATACTTGCCAGGTGGTGATATCCACTAGGGCAGGAACTTACGGGCAAGTGTAAATCATGCGTAGTGTTCGAAACAAACCCGGTCAATGCAAAGGCCTGGATGAGCTAGACCTCTCGCTGAAGCTAAAAATCCTTACCAAGGCCAGCAGATGATTGACAAATTGTTGAACTCTTGTATATAAGATCGACTGGACCTAGTGGTGCCGGTCTTAATGCTGGACTTGTTCTCCCTAGTCCATCCGTTTTGTCCTTTGAGCCAATCTGGCAGGGACCATTCAGTCATTCGTTCTGTGGAGTCCGTTTGAATGATAAAGTCTGCCCATCTAGCAGCATTGATTTTATGTGCATAAGTAATTCGTTAAAATACAAAATATATGCCCATTTCGCAGTTTCTAACAATTTAGTTTTTATGACAAACGGAAGTCAAATTTGAAATTTGATTTTTTTTTTAGTCGATCATATTCTAGTCCTACTCTAGCTCTCACTCTCACTCTCATACTTTTGCCCTACTTCTTTGCAGGGCATGAGATTCGAAACCAACACTTAAAACTAAATCGTCCCTATTCCAATCCCTTGAAAAGATGGAGATTCGACCCCCCATCTCCCCCTTCCATGTTAGAAGAGTGACCACTAGAGTTTAAAATTTGATTACTCACGTCCTTTTTCAATCTTTTTAGGACTATAATAGAAGCATTTAGTTCGGTTTTTCTAAAAGACTTTGGGTTTCCAAGGCAATTATGTCAAAGTCGAGGTGTTTGGTAGCACAATTCCAATGACCTTTGAGTTAAAATTTAGAAACTCCAAAGCCCCTTAGTCCAATGCAGCTCTCTCTCTCTCTCTCTCTCTCTCTCTCTCTCTCTCTCTCTCTCTCTCAACGTTTGCATTTCGGCATTTTTGGAATGCTATTTAGGAGTTTAATAACTTTTTCTTTTTTTTTTACAATTAGGGCACATTTGGTAACGATTATGTTGCCGAGGAGCAGTCGGCCAGAAATGGTTATTTTTTATTACGTTCCTAAGGCGATTCTCGAGTAAAAGAACGCATTTGATAACTGTCCAAAATTTATGATTTTGGAATAGAATTGCGTTTGGTAACGTGCTCATTGATTATGTTCCAAATCAATTTCTTTTATTTTTAAATAATTTTTTTTACTTTTTTCCTTTTTTCCTTTTTTCCTTTTTTTTCTTTTCTTTTTTCCTTTTTTCTTTTCTTTTTTTTTTCCTTTTTCTCCTATTTTTCTTCTTCTTCTTGTGGCGGTCGTCGGACCAGCGACCGGTCAGACGAGGGCCGGTGACCTCACCAAAGCGTCACCGGCCCTTGGCGGGGCCGACCTCGCCGGGCCGGGCGAGCCTCGCCGGTGGCCGGGCATGCCTTGCCGGGGCTGGGCATCGTGAGGCTTGCCTAGCCTCGCCGGTGGACAAGCGGGGCGGGCGAGCCTCGGCGGGGCTAGGCGGGCCTCACCTAGCCCCGGCGAGGCTTGCCTAGCCACCGGTGAGCTCGCCGGACCTCGCCCTGGCTTGGCGAGCCTCCGGTGAGCTCGCCGGACCGGCGGACGGCAGCGGGTGGTGGGTGGCGGTGGACGGCGGCGAGCGGTGGTGACGGACGGCGGCGGGCGGTGGTGGACGGCGATCGCGGGATGGCGGAAGGGAAGAAAAAGACTTTCACTGTTTTAATTCTTTTTTTGATTCCCAGACCGAGAATCACATTTTTTTTTTATTATCAATTCTTGTCCAAAACTATTCCCGGGAACAAAAATTTTACCAAACGCGATTCTATTCCCAAACTGATTCTGGGAACAAAAAATCAGAATCAAGCACTGTTTGGATGGTTACCAAACAGTGCCTTACCCTATATCCTCCTGCACATATAGTGTACATCTACAAGTAAATCCTCCAGAAGGGGCCGAGCCCTTTGTTTCCCTTGACTTCGTCGATGCCCCCAATTGACTCTCTTTTGCTTTGACCAATTATATTTAATGTATGACATGGAGCTTATGTATCTTAGTGTAGATCCCTTGACCAAATTTTATGAGTTTACGCAATATCCTATCGTTTAATAGTTTTTTGATCAGTGAAAGGCACGTGTCCTTTTGACTTTGATCTTACTGGTTCTGTGATCGAACAAAAACAAAGGTTTGGGATCATCACCCTAATGGATAGTACGATTGTGGAGACAAAAAGAGGCTAATTCTATAAATTATAGAGCAACCATTGTGCAATTAATCAATTTAGTATCAAAACTTTTAAAAGGGGAGAATTACCAAAAAAATCTTAAACCTATTGCAATTGTGCCAATTCAGTCCTAAACTTTTTTTTGGCCAATTTAGTCCTAAACATTTTATAATTATGTCAATTCAGTCCATCAGGCCAAAATTGGCTAGCCGGTGCTGACGTGGACGCCGGCGGGGGACAACCGGCCGGCGAACACTGATGTGGCAATTTTTTAATTTTTTTTGAATTTTTTAATTTTTTTAAATTTTTTATTCTTTTTTTTCTCACCTTCTCCTTCCTCTAGCCCGCCGGCCGGAGGCGAGGGCCGGCGAGGTCAGCCTTGCCGGCCACTGGCGAGGTCCGCCCCCGCCGGCTGGAGGCGAGGGCCGGCGAGGTCAGCCTCGCCGGCCGTTGGCGAGGGCAAGGCCTCGCCAGATCCGGCGAGCTCAACCCTCGCCAAGGCTGGGGCGGAGGCGGGGAGGAAGAGAGAGACCTGGAAGAGAAGAAGCGGCAGAGCGGGGAGGCGGTCGACCGGGCGGGGAGAGGGAATCGGGGGGAGGCGGAGCCGAGCTAAGGAGACGACTGGACGCCCTCGCGCGCCGCGACGAAGAAGATGAGTCCCTTCGCCGAATTCCCCCCATTCGCCCCACCGGAACGAACGGCTTGGCTTGATTCCGACCGCCGTGAAGCTCTTAGATTCCATCAACCGAACCTCGGCGTCAATGGCGGCGTCCACTTGCAACCAAGCGATGCAGCGAGCTTCGACGTCCCTTGGACTAGCCCTCAGATCAGCCGTCCGGTCGTCTCCTCGGCTCGGCTCCGCCTCCCCCGATTCCCTCTCTCCACCCGGTCGACCGCCTCCTCGCCTCTGCCCCAGCCTTGACGAGGGCCAAGCTCGCCAGATCTAGCGGGGCCTCGCCCTCGCCAGCCCTCGCCTCCGGCCGGCGGGGGCGAGCCTCGCCAATGGCCAGCGAGGCTAACCTCGCCATCCCTCGCCTCCGGCAGGCCAAAGGAAGGAGAAGGTGAGAAAAAAATTAAAAAAGAATTAAAAAAAATTCGAAAAAAAATTAAAAAATTGCCACATTGGCGTTCGCCGACCGGCTGTCCCCCGCCGGCGTCCATGTCAGCGCCGGCCGGCCAATTTTAGCTGGATGGACTAAATTGACACAATTATAAAAGGTTTAGGACTAAATTGGCCAAAAAAAAATGACTGAATTGGCACAATTGCAATAGGTTTATGACTTTTTTGGTAATTCTCCCCTTTTAAAAGTATCCATTTAAGTGATTTTGGCAAGCCACACAAGATTTTCCAACAAGTTTAAGTCATCGGAGTCGCTTAAATGATCACTTTTCAAAAGTTGTGGTACTTTTATGATTGTTTTAAAAATTTAACACCAAATGGGGGCCATAAAGAAATTGTGGCAATACCGTCCTTTTTCTTGGTAGTGAAAAAAGAAAACCCGTTTTGAGGTTTTTTGCAGGTTCTTATTAGTTGCATTTTTATAGCCTTGACTTGCAATGTTAAGGGCTTAATCAAGTTAAGGTAGAGGTGGGGCATCGGCCGTTAGCATGTGGGTGATGGAAATGTTAAGCGACCGTGGTACACCACATGCCCCGCCACTGGCCAATTGGCCCGGCATGGATGAAAAGTTGTGGCCATGGAGGTCATAAACTACATAAAATGACGGAGACATGATATGAGATAAACGTGCTCATCGTGCAATGTTTTATCGTAGTGGCGATTTCATTCACGGATTTGACACAAAGACTAGCATTCAAGGAAATAAAATACTGCTGTTGGAATCGAAGCAATCAACTCAATGAATTGGAATCACTTCCACTTGGAGTAAGCATTTAGTACAAACTTTTTGCTTTTTTGTGTGCCTTTACTTGCTATAACAAGCCGAATAGGTGACTCGGATATTCGACATGAATCACATTAGGTTGGTGATGTGTGCCGGACATAGCGTGAAAATCATAATGAGTTAGATTGAAGTACATAGGATTTGAATTATGACTAGTGATTGAGAAACCAAACCTTAACTCGCGGCTTATATTCTAATCTTGTCAACCAAGGCAAATTATACTCATGCTAGTACGAATGCCAGAAGCTAATTATGTCACTTTACTTCCCCCTTGGGCAAATGCAAAGAATGGCTTGACAGTTATGCATCTGAAAGGTGGTGTCACGAGTATTTCATAGTAAGTGTTTCGAAAAGTGTATTACTTTTTTTGTTCCTTGTAATGTAACGGGGGAGGGGGGCCATCGTTCAAGCTTAGTGATCGATTGGAGGAAGAAGAAGGGAGGCAAAAGAAAGAAAAAATTCAAAAAAAAATTAAGAAATATTTACATATTATTAAAAATTATCTACGTCAGCGCCGACCATGCCATGTAAGACAACTAGCGCCGACCGTGCCATGTAAGACAACTGGTGTTCAAGTCAACCATTTTCAATCAAAATTGGCCGGATGAACTCAATTGGCAAAACGTGAAAAAGTTTAGGACTCGATTGATAAAAATACAATAAATTTATTACTTTTTTGACAAGTTTCCCATAACGAGGATGGTTCCGGCGTAAATTCAAGGCTCATGCTGTTTTGCCTTGCTTTGTCCTCTCCATATATTTTCCTAAGTTTGACCTCTGTTTAAGAACGTACCCAGTCCTTGCGCCTTTTGGTGCCAACAGTTCCGAGTTTTTTTTTTTTCCTTTTCCTTTGGTCCGTAATAGTTCCGAGTTCAACCATGGGGTTTTTGCACTACCTTAAAGAAGACCCTTATGAACTGCGGAAGGAGTGGGAGTTGCGGTCGCTTGTCCTCCTCAGCTTGTTCCTCCAAGTGACCCTTGCGTCTCTGGCCAGCCGGAGGAAATACAAGTTCAAGAAGTGGATCCTAATCATGATTTGGATGGCGTATATATTGGCCGACTCCATCGCGAACCTCCCACTCGGCATCCTCTCGAACCGCCTGATCAAAAAAACGATAAAGATGAGGATGGTGATTGATCCAAAGAGCCAGATCACAGCATTCTGGGCGCCATTCCTTCTCCTCCACTTAGGCGGGCCTGACACGATCACCGCATTTATCCGGGAGGACAATGAGCAATGGTTGAGGCAGTTTGTGCGGCTTTGCATCCAGGTAGGACTAGTGGGCTAAATTTACTACATCGTCTTGTTGGAGAACGTACTATGGATGTTAGCAGCGGGCATGATCCTAGTGGGGTTGATGAAATATGCAGAGAGGATTTTGTGTTTGTACTTGGCAAGCAAAGGCCAGCTTCGAGATTCGATGCTTTTGCTTCCTCCTCTGAAGGAAGAGGAGGGTTACCAGGTCGAAATGGAGGAGGTCTGTGAGGTTCCGGCTGCGGAGGTTGTCCAAGTGAACAGCGGTCAAACCTCCAATCGAGAAAATGCCACGACTCTGTTCAGAGCCCATGAGTTGTTCGAGGTCTTCAAGCCTCTCTTCTTGGGCTTTATCCGCTACTTTGGCAACCTGGATCTGGATGACAGTCGGCGCATGTTCTGAACGATGACATGGATTCGCGGACTGCTTTTAAAAACGTGGAGATCGAGCTCAGGTTCAAGTATGATCTGCTCTATACCAAGGGCCTCCAACGTGGACGACGAGGGGGAGAACCCAGACCTCTCCAAAAAGCCTCGATTCCTAGCGCCGGTGAAGACAGAAGCGGCCTAAAATGGGTCGGATCGGAAACGCATAGAAACCCACAAAAAAAAAAAAAAAAAAAAAAACCATCCTATTCAATTGGTCTTTATACTCCGCTAAGTCAAGGCTTAGCCTTTGGTATTAAGGAAACTTATTTGAGAGTTGATCTTTTTTTGTTTTTTATATATAGACTCTTGCTAATTTTTCTTAATAAAGTGCTAGACAATACGCTCGCATAGCGCCCAATATGCTGCTACGTCAGAGAAACTTTCACTTCAAATTCTATATGCATAGATTAATTTTATTTTTCAACAAAAATCTTTATTAGTAATATCCATCGTCCCATGATCCAAAAAATATATAGCTAAATATTCTATAATTACTTTATAATTAAAAATTTACCTTCGGCTTGGTAATCGGAGGAGAAGGGGAAAAAAGCTGATCTCTATCCCATATTGGTTTCTTTGTCTTTTTATCTCCATAATTATCCGGCAACTTCTCCATGTCTGGAAAGTTAGCCACAAAAATGACTTCACCAAGCAAAAAATTATCCTTAACAGAATTGTTACCTGACTTTTGCCAAATCTACGTTAGTTTCAATTTGTTAGTAATGTCATATATATTTTACATCATGTTTCTGAAGAGTAACAATAATGCGAATACCTGCACAAAATCACAACCATACCCTTTGGTGATTTGCAGATTGTTCTCAAAAACATATTTTAACTCTTATTCTTTGCGATTATTCATTCCTACCAATTCTTCATACTGGAATTACAGACATTCACAACTAATGCAATCTTACAACTAATTCTTTGAGTTTAATCTTAAATCCTTTGATTAGACATAACTTTTCTGGTTTGACAGCTAAATTTAAAAAAATATATATGGAAATGAACTTCACTTGCAAATTACTTAGACATCAACGGTTGGCTAGCAACAACAAAAGTTTAGCAAATCAAAAATCACTTTTTGTAACGGTTATCACGAAATA
The DNA here is from genome assembly GCA_017140595.1 of Eucalyptus curtisii. Taxonomy (NCBI): domain Eukaryota; kingdom Viridiplantae; phylum Streptophyta; class Magnoliopsida; order Myrtales; family Myrtaceae; genus Eucalyptus; species Eucalyptus curtisii. Next base: position 31,535,160 of record CM029503.1, on the reverse strand, counting down.
TTTTCTAACATATGAAATTTCTTGATAATACGTAATTGATTATTTTATGATCAATCTAAATAGTTAGAAAAACCAGCAGGGAAGCGGAAAATGCCTTTGAGGTTCGGTAATTTTTGTGTATGTTCATAGAGATTTGGTGAAAAGTAAAAGGTAACGAAAGATTAATTCAAAATTTCAAATGGATGAAGAGGTAGGACAGAATCTAAAGCAAAATCATTTTCTTCTATTATTTTCTATGGAAGTTATATTGCTTTTCCCCTCAAATTGTCCGTTTATGTGTAATTTTTCTCCATCGCTGCAGCTGAATTGTCCACGGCGTGTTTTTCAAACTCGCATGTGACTAGTAAAGCATGTGTTCCAACCTCAAATCATAAGCATTTGAAGACATGATTATTCAGGCTCACGAGAGAACTCGGCATGCTAGTTCAGTCGGCCTGTGAATTTACGGTGCTCAACATAAAACGAGCTGCGAGTTTTATAGACCGGAAAAACTCAAGGTTAAAGTTCAGTAAAGCAAGGTATTAAACCACACATTTATCTAATAGCTGTCATACAAAATCTCTCATAATATTAGAGCTATGGTTGCTAATAAGTCAAGACCCAATAATCATATGGAAGAGTTACGGGTTGTTGCGTCTCTGACCAGGACTTGATGTATAAAAGAGAAATAAAGCCTTACCTTTAGAGCTAATTTTTAGGGAGAAATAAGGCCCGGTACCACCCAACACTGATATCAAACCAAAGAGCTTGAACACATTAAACAATTTGACCCGCATTGTTTATAATATGGCTGCGGAAGCATCTACAAAGATAGTGGTCGACCCTTTCTACCATATCATCTCAACACCTCTGTTAATCCTAGGCGTGTACTCGTTTCAAGCATGCTAACTAGGGATAACTATATATCATGGTCAACGGCGACAAGACGTGCATTGCGAGCTAAAAATATTGGGTTTGTTGATGGACCACTAGAGAAGCCAGATCAAATGGCTCCCTAATTTAATGTCTGGGACATTTATAATTTTATGGTAGTTTCATGGATACTCAATTCCCTTAACGGGAGTCTAAGCATGGCATATGCAGAAGAAGGGGAGCCGGACACTTAGAGTGTCAAAATTTGACACGGGGAACACTTAAGTACTAAAAGTTCATAAAGGTACACTGACGTGCCAAAATCGGAGCAAAATATATCAGTTAAGTACCAACGGCAAGAAAATCCGATCAAAATACTACCGTGTTATTTTTCGGACGAGACAAGTACAAAACGACGTCGTTTTGCACGTTGACGTGGAAAGAAACCTCTAGAAATGACGTCGTTTTGCCTGGGATTTGAATTTCAATATAAATATTAATTAAATTAAATTTGAAACTAAATTTAAATATTAAAAAAAAAAGCATAAGCAAATCACAGAAGGTACCGCCGACCCTTCTTGGCAACGGTGGAGAGGCGGAAGCCGGGCGAGCCCTCGCCTCCAGCCTCCTTCCATTTTTTTAATAAATAAATATAAATATTTTAAAATAATTAATATTTATATCAAAATTTAAGGAAAAAAAAAGAGAGAGAGCGACGTCGTTTTAGTTGTTCATTACTGACTCAACTCTCTAACGTGTCATGTAGGTGAGTTATATTATTAAAAAAAACAGCCACGTAGTATTTTCGGTTACTTTCGCCGGACTTGACACTTAGATATCCCATTCTTGAAAAAAAAAAATGGCGCTTAAGTCTACATTTCCAAACTTTCACCACTTAAATATCCTTCCGTGCCAAGTTTTGGCACTTCAGATGTCCTTTTGCTGCAGAAGAAGCAAATTGCGATTCATTTCACGAGGGAAGACATCAGGGAGAAAATGCACGATTCATTTCATGAGGGACCGAAGAAGCACGTGACTATGCAAATGATCTCACTCTCCCGTCGACTGATATTGGCATAACACTGCACAGAGGAGAGAAGGTGGGAAAGGCAGTGGGACACCCAGAAACTTTCCGCAGCATGATCGAGACCAACAAAAGTTGCTGTTCAGCAGGAAGTTTACGGAAGAAGTTGAGAATTTCGTCCCAAACTTGTTGTGCTCTCTCCTCCTGGATAAAACGGGGCCCATCCAGAATGACTACCTGGAGATGAGGTTCTAAAATTTGTTTCCTGGCATGTGGACCTTGGTACGATAGCTGCGTCACCAAGGATGATGGCTCGGACTGAGAAAGCGCCAACCACAGTAGCCGAGTCCGGCGGGCAGTGGCTGAGAGGGTGGGGAAAAGAGAGAGGAGGAGGATGAAAGAGGAAGGAATTACAGAGGTTTACGTTTTTCTTTGGAGGGACAGAGAACGAAGAGGGCAGTTTGAGAAAGAAGATGGTACCTTGATAAATAAATTAATAAGGATCATTGGGGGAAGACAGAAGTTGAAATCTAGCGACAAAGCATAAGATGCAAAATGCAGGTTTTAAAAAATGAGGATGTAAACCGATGTATGGACAGAAAAATATAGATGATAATTTAATTTTTTTGCAATATAATGATCATGTTGTCTCCATCTCCTGTTTGGAGAAAAGGAAACTTCCTTCAACTAATTTAGTTGATTTTATATATAATCGATGCCTACAGCTTATAATTCACCAATTAGAAAAGTGATTAAAGCAAATTTCTCTCTAACCCTCTTTTCAAACCTTTGATCAGGACAGCCTGAATTCCACATAAACTCTGTGACAATGTCGCAAAAATAGAAATCCACACTTATCATAAACACCCTCTAAATTTAGTATCGTCATTTGACTATGGGAATTGTTGGGAATGTCGGATTCCCAAAAACCGAATTCGACACTAAATCGAACCCCTAAAACGAATGCGGAAGACAAGCCCGGGAAAAACATGTATCACCGATCCTAAAGCACACCACGGAATCGAGCATACCTTGTTAGCCACAGATTAAACACCAATGCCGATAAGAGGAAGAGAAAACCGATCCGTTCGATCCGATGACGTCGATTGGCCTTGAAGGGAAGACGGCGTCGCCTTAGCGCTTGTTTTTCTTTTGGAGGGAGAGAGGGAGAGGAAACGTACGCACAAATGCCAAAAGGTATCTTCGTCTCTCTCTTTCATCCCTTATATACGTTCCCTCAAAAATAGAAACGTACCCCTTCATCCATGGGCCCTAATATTGTGGGCCGGGCTTTCGAGCCCAACATGGGCGGACGGGCCTTAAGCCCATCACATAAAACCATCATCTCCCACTCGCACATGGTGGGCCGAATAGGATTCTCTTTACCTCTCTTCAACATTCATACCGGTGAATAATCCGTGCGACCAGCATACTTTGAGAGCTCGTTGCCATACATCTGTTAGGAATATATAGCAGCTCATAATGGGCATCACATCCTGAGTAGATTTAGTATGCAGTTCCCTAGATCGAACGTTCACATTTATATCTCTCTTAATCTCTTTTAAACAATGATATATATATATATATATATATATATATATATTGTATTCACAATTATGATTATCCCAAAGACAGTCATAATTGGTTAACCAGTGAATACAAAACTACAATGTGATTCTTCAAATTCGATCTTCCTCTTTCCTTCAAACTCTCAATTTCAGTTCAACTTGCTTTTCTAGAAATGTCCCATTAGATCGAATCAAACTCATGACCATTGGCAACATCCTAAGATAGCAAACACTAAATAGAAATCTTGAGAATAAGTAAGAGTCATGAGGGGACTAAAAAATTAAGGAACTCTTTTCCTCAAGAGTCTCACACGACATAAAAGTTGAGATCATACTTTTGCCACTCTTATTGGTCGTCTCATGCATACGTAGTATGAAATACGTATTACGGTATTAACTCCTTTCCCATGGAGCGTATGTCTACACCTTTCAATACCGTACAGATGATAGTTTAGACATACCCAATGTCTAACTTGAGTTCACGTATCTACTCATTCACAAAATTCATCAGAACTCACATCTGGCATCATAGACAGATAAAGTAAAATATGTGGGGTATTTTACTTTCGGACATAGTAAGTATTATGCCCTCATCTTAACACCCAGTTAAGGCGATATACGTATTTTAAGCTTGAGCTCTCGATTATCACCTAGATAATAAGCTTAAAAACAATCTCATCTCTATTTATCACACAAGTAAATAGAGGCGATTACCCGTGTGAGTGGGCTAATCTTATATCTGTCCGACATACTTTCTTAACTTAAAGCAATGCACCGAGCATTAAGATGCATAAAGATCAAACAAAGATTCATAGGCATTAATGATGAAAACACAAATTCATCAAATGTGAACACTTAGGGAAATTACAATATTCAGTACATCAGCCTCTACGCAATCCTAGAGATTTCATATGGCCACAAATCACATCTCTAGGTATTAGCTTTGTTATAGGATCTGCTACCATTCTATGCGTAATATGTCTTTGTAAGTTCACATCTTTTCGTGCAATCATATCTTTGACAAGATTATACTTGGTATCTGTATGTTTGGTCTTGCCATGATATTTTGGATCTTTGGTGTACGCTTTTGCTGCTTGGTTATCACAGTTAACCAACAATTAATCTGCAGCACTTTCAATAACACCTAAATGATTCAATAATCTCTTAAGCCAAACATCTTCTTATATTGCTGCTGATAATGCCACGAACTCAGTTTCCATCGTGGACAAGGCTATACACTTTTGTTTCTTATTGCTCCAACATATGGTGCCATTATTCGGTAAGAAAACAAACCCAGAGGTAGATTTTCTTTTATCTAAATCTCCTCCCCAATCAGCATCAGAATAGCCTTAGAGTCGCAGATCATTTCCTTAATAACTCAATGTATAATCAGCAGTCCTCTTTAGATACCTCAGTATTCTCCTAACGGCCTTCCAATGTGCTGGACCTGGGTTGGATTGGTATCTACTCACCATTCCAACTGCAAAACATATGTCAGGTCTTGTACACATCATAGCGTACATCAAGCTCCCAACAGCACTAGCATAAGGAACATGTTGCATTTGTTCCTTCTCTTGTGGAGTCCTTGGACACAATCGTGGCTCAATCCTTCACCTTTTGCAATAGGAGTATCAATGGGTTTACAATCTTGCATACGAAATCGTTCAAGAACCTTATTTATATATGTTTCTTGCGAAAGAGATCACGATCTCTTCGAACGATCTCTTGGAATCTTAACTCCAAGGATGTATGCAGCCTCACCCATATCCTTCATCTCAAAGTTGGAAGACAACCAACTCTTGACAGTGTTAACAAACTCCATATTGCTTCCAGCAATTAGTATATCATCAACATATAATGATATGATCACAAAATGATCCTTGGATCTTTTGATATATACACAATGATCATCATCAATCATTGTAAAATCATATGCCATTATGGCATTATGAAAACGTATATACCATTGTCTTTGACGACTGCTTAAGGCCATATATCGACCTCAAAAGTTGACATACCTTTTCTTCTTGGCCTTTCACTATGAAACCAGCAGGTTGTTCCATATATATTTCTTCCTCTAATTCTCCATTGAGGAAAGCAGTCTTTACATCCATTTGATGTAACTCAAGATCCATACTAACCACTATTGCCAGAATAATGCGAATCGAGGCAAATCTTTCTACAGGAGAAAATGTTTCCTCATAATCAATTCCTTCCTGTTGATTATACTCCTTCGCTACAAGGCGAGCCTTATGCCTTTATATTGAGCCATCAGCCTTTCGCTTTATTTTGAGAACCCACTTGTTCCCAATAGCTTTGCGTCCTTTTGGAAGATCAACCGGTTCCTAAACTTGGTTTGACTTCATTGACTCCATTTCCTCTTCCATTGCATGAATCCATTTTTCCTTACTAGGGCAATTCGAGCCTCATTAATATTTCTTGGCTCATCCTCATCTTGCGGAGCAATCATAAAAGTTTCCACTTCAATGTCAAAACGTCGACGGGGAATACTTTGGCGACTTGTTCGCCGTATGGGAGATTGTACACTTTGCACATCATTCCCCATTATGCTCGCACTTGGATTAGATAATGATGACGTCGTCTCATCATGTGGTTGCAATTGAGAATGAGTTGAATTCAATTCATCACTTCTCATATTACTCCCACTTGGACGAACTCCACTAATATCATTATCTTGATCCAAGATTACAAATAGGGAGTAATCTACCCCTATTTCGCCCTTCTTAGGAAATTCATCCTCTAAGAATGTGACATCCCGTGATTCAAATTCAGTTATACTCCCACTTTCCTGCTCACCTACGAACACATACCATTTCGAGTATTCGGAGTATCTCATTAAAATACTCATCTTTCCTTTGGGACCCTATTTCCCAAACTTGTGAGAGGACTCATGAGTATAGGCAGCACAACCCCATGGCTTAAGAAAACTTAAGTCCGGTTCTCTACCTGTCCATAACTCATATGGAGTGGAAGTAACTGATTTTGGAAGGCACCCGATTAAGTATATAGGCAGCGAGTTAACAACGCATCACTCCAAAAAGTGATAGGTAAGTTAGCATGCGCCATCATGGACCTAACCATTTCTAGTAGGGTTCTGTTTCTTCTCTCCACAACATCATTTTGTTGAGGAGTATATGGAATAGACAACTGTCTTTCTATTTCTTTTTCATCACATAATTTTCTGAACTCATCAGATAAATATTCTCGACCTCGATCGGATCTTAATACTTTTATTTTCTTGTCTAATTGATTTTCTACCAAGTTTATAACCTTTTGAAACAACTTAATGCTTCAGATTTATGAGTAATCAAATAAACATATCCGAATCGAGTATAATCATCTATAAAAGTGATGAAATAAACAGCCCCATGCCTTCTTCTCACGGTCATTGAACCACGAGACGTCGAATGGATTAAATGCAGAGGAAATTAAGCTCTTTTATCTTTTCTAAATGGTTTGCTTGTCGTTTTCCCTACTAGGCAATGCTCACATATGGGCAAATCGACTTTTTCAATGTTGCCCAACAAGCCCTCTTTGGCTAATCTATTCATATGTTGTTGGCCAATATGACCAAGTCTAGCATGCCACATAATCACATCATTATCATATTAAGTAGAAGATGTGAAACAAGGGAATAACAAATATTGACATCACCACAGTCAACATTTAGTACAATAAAACCATCCAGAAAGTGACCACAACCATAGTAGTTTGTATCCAAATACAAATCTACACCGCTATTACGGAAGTTCACACTAAAACCAAGCTTAACCAACATCAAAACAGACACTTAAATTTCGACGAATCTCCGGAGCATATAGAATATCATGTAGGAACAGGGGTGCGTCCACCACGCATGTTCAATTGGTAGGTGCCAATTCCTTTAACTCTCGGCCGGAGTTATTTCCTACATAGATCTACTTAGTTCCAGTTGGTATCGTCGAAATTCCACGAAGGATTCTCTATCCTTCGCTACATGATCTGTTTCTCCGAATCTACAGTCCACAAAGGATTGGATTCAGCCAATAATCACAGAACTTGACACATAAGCAAAGTTCTCAAATGTACAAGAGGTGTTTACCTTTTTCGGCTCACAACAATTGCGAGCATAGTGACCCTTCTTGTCACAATTGTAAAACCTCACCCTTGACATTTTCTTCACTTGAGGACGTTTTCCTCTCTTGTGTTGGTTAACTCTTGATTTCTTGCAACAAGGACTTGATCCTTTGCAATCCCACATATTGAACGAATCAATACGCTTGCGCTTAGAGCTCAAAGCCCTTTCTGAGCTAGAACCAGCATTGCAAATATCTATTTTCGGCTCAAATGCCGTTAGGCGGTCCTCTGCTAGCTCAAGGTGGTGCACAACATCCTCAAGATCTTCCATAACATGGTCAAGAGATTCTAGTGCTTCTTGCTTTTCCAGCACATATTGAATCTTCATATTCAATATTTCACAATTGTTGCCGTTCATATCAGCAATTACGTTCTTAGTTCTTTGAAACCATCGATCCGAACACATCGAGACATATATGCACGAATAATTAATGCCTATCATTTATGCATCCACTTTGCACAAACCCATCATATCAATGAATAATTTCAAGTAAGGTTTCAGAATCAAAAGGTCACTATGTTTCCAATCATCCTCCAAAAATCCTAACTGAAAATTATTATTAATATAATTGTCTTATGCAAAATAAATTATATGAAGTTACAAAAACTTCTATGAACTACCCATGAGTAGTCAACAATAACAGAAAGCAAATAATAATTGACATCCAATAGAATAATAATGCTTTCACATAATACAACTATCCATTACACTAAGCAATATATACAGAGGAAAAATATCAACATAGAAAGAGATATTCACATCCAAAAACATCTCAAACTAATTTAAGAAATAAATAGGGAATGTCCCTTCTAATCTATCAGTTAAAATATCTGAGAAATTTGAAGGCACATTTGCCAACCATGGAAAAAACTTTTGGAGAGTTTTCATGTTGCCTCCAAGGCGCATTCACTCTGTGCCATGTGGAGCTCAATCTAAGGGTTGAAGTTTTGGTTAACTCAATCCTATAGTACTCTCTAACGAAAGCTACCACTAGCCTCCTATAACCCGGGACCACGTTGACCTCCCATAGCCGATCTAACACTGCTTGCCATTTAGGTGAAAGAGTATTCATCAAAGCCGGCACCTTCTCAAAATTCGGCATAAGATAACCATTCTAGATAATTTCCTGTATCATCTTATTGACCCCGACCACATGTGATACTAAATCACTGTTATGCCACCGATAATTAGCTAACTCTTTCATCAGCCTTTTAAGTCTTGCACTTCCCTCGTCCGTTCTCGGGATTGCAGGTATCCGTGCATAACGCATCATAGTTCCTGCAACAAATGCATAACTAAAAATGGATTACTTATAATTCATAATGTACATAAGGGAAAATACATAATTTTCCATAATTCATGCAACAAATGCAGAATAAATAATGGATTACTTATAACCCATATAGACATAATCGAAAAAGAAACAAATTCCTTTTCCCCTTTTTTTTTTTTGGGTCAACGGTCAACGGTGGTCAATGGTCAATGGGTCAACGCCGGTCAACGTTCAACGGTCGCCGGTTGCCGGTCGTCGGGCTGGCCGGTCGGACCGGACGAACCTGTCGGACCAGTCGGGCCGGGTCGGATGAACCGACCGGCACGTGCCACGCGCGTGCGCGGGATGACGTCACGCAGACGTCAGCCGGCACGTGCGCGGCATGCGCCTGGCTTTCATGCGGGTCGGGTCGGGTCGCCGTCGGGTCGGGTCGCCGGCCGGTGACCGGCCGTCCAACGGTCGTCGGCGATGACGTCATCGATGACGTCATCCCGTCAGGTACCATGACATCACGGTGACGTCGGCACGCGTCGGTTCGGCCGACCCGCGCGTGCCGGTTCGCCCGGCCGGCGGCGCGCACGTGCCGGTTCGCCAACCGGCGCGTGTGTCGCGCGCGCCGGCCGAGCCGGCGCTTCGGGCGCATGGCGCCCACGCACAACGGCTTCGGCCGCACGCACGTGGGCGCGTGCGGATCTCCCGGCGGTCGTCCCGTCGACGGACTCGTCTCGACGAGCTCTTTCACCCTATGCCATCAAAAATTGATTTCGACTTACGGAAACTCGAAAAAATGGATGAACAGTGCTCGGGTGTCGGGATTTTCTCCCCGATCGGTTTCAGCCGAATAATTCCACGAAAAATCAATCATAAACATGAAAAGGGGTCGGGAAAACATGAACTAGGGCTCTGATACCAATGTTGGGAATGTCGGATTCCCAAAAACCGAATTCAACACTAAATCGAACCCCTAAAACGAATGCGGAAGACAAGCCCGGGAAAAACATGTATCACCGATCCTAAAGCACACCACGGAATCGAGCGTACCTTGTTAGCCACAGATTAAACACCAATGCCGATAAGAGGAAGAGAAAACCGATCCAGTTCTATCCGATGACGTCGATTGGCCTTGAAGGGAAGACGGCGTCGCCTTAAGCGCTTGTTTTTCTTTTGGAGGGAGAGAGGGAGAGGAAACGTACGCACAAATGCCAAAAGGTATCTTCGTCTCTCTCTCTCTTTCATCCCTTATACACGTTCCCTCAAAAATAAACGCACACCCTTCATCCATGGGCCCTAATATTGTGGGCCGGGCTTTCAGGCCCAACATGGGCGGACGGGCCTTAAGCCCATCACATAAAACCATCAGGAATTCCGGCAGCCAAAACAATTTGTTTGTTAGTTTCAAGGAAAGTTCAAATATCCTTTTCTTTCTTTATCTTTCCTTTTTCTTTTTGCTAATTTGGAGGTACCCCACGTTATTATTAGGTTTCTGACATATTTTCATGTCAATAGTTGAAATATTATATAACTTTCGTTAAACAAGTCAAAAAAATAAAAAAAATTACGGCACAAACACCGTATTTCTTGCCGATATACTCGCTAATCGTGTTGTGATGGTCGTAAATTCGAATTTTCTCTTCCTATTTCGTATTTTGCCTCGTATCGTGCCTGTGCTTTTTGAACGATCGTGGTCGGGTATTGTAGTTATGTTCGCAAATTTGGGGGCATGAATACCGACCATGAAACAGACCAAAAGTAGACAAAAAGAAGTCAAGAGAGTCGTCTGAAAGTCAGCTGCTAAGGTCAAACGAGTGATGAGGTTGCACCAACAGAAGCTAAACGAAAGGACACGCTCAGACGTTGTCCAAAAGCTCGCCTTTCTGCTTTACAAACCTGCCATTCCGATAATTGTCCAGAGAGCTTACCTCTTATCTCTCTAAGGTCTCTCAGAGGGCAACAAAAAACATGCAAGCAACGTGGTTCTCAAGGTTTGCTTATTGCTTTTACTGTTTGCAAGCACCACCACGTTTTGCTTATTGCTTTACCGTTTCTAAGCACCATCGGCACTACTCCTTCCTCATTCGACTCGATTAATGGAAGGTATCGGAACTGGGTGAGACAGATGGGTTTGGGTTCAGGTTCGCCCGCCTATGGTTCTCTGCTTAGGAAGGCCAAGAACAGGCTCAAGCCGTGCTTGAGGCTGAGAGTGAGCAAGAAGCCGAGGTTAGGAGGATTTGCTTTGGGTGGGGCGGCTCTGCGTGCCGATAATCAATACTTGCCGGGTGGTGATCTCCATTAGCGCTGGAACTTACAGGTAAGTGTTCATCATGCATGATCCAAAACAAACTGGGTCAATGCGAAGGCTTGGATGAGCAGGACCTCGCACTGAACCTGAAAATCCTTACCAAGGAGAGCAGCTGATTGAAAAATTGTTGAAAGTCTTTTCTATATGATTGATCAGACCAAGGCGTGCCGGTCTCAAGACTGGAATTGTTTACCCAAGTCCATCCATTTTGCCCTTCGAGCTGATTTGCCTGGGGCAATCCAGTTAGCGGGGTCCATCAGAATGATAAAGTCTGCCCATCAATCAGCACCAATCGTATGTGCATAAGTGATTCGTTAAATTACAAAATATATGCGTGTTTCACATTTTCTAATAACTTGGTTTTTATAACAGACGATTGAACACTTGACTTTGTCAGAGTCAAACATATGAAATTAGGTCCCTTTTCAATCTTTTAAGGATTATTATAGGAAAAGACCTTGGGCCTTCAGAGACCCCTGTGCCAAAAGTTGAGGTGTTTGGCAACATTATGCCAAAGGCTTTGAGTTAGAGTTTAGCATTTCCAAAATCCCTTAGCCCAATGTAACTCTCACTCAACATTTGTAATTCAGCATTTTTCGAACGATGGCGTTTAATGACCTTCTTTTCTTCTAATCTTGCCTTACATCCTCTTGCACACATAAGGTATATCTACATGTGAATGTAAGTGCATCTGGTCAAATGCTTAAATGTCAATAAATGCATGGGCTTTGAAAACTTAATTCATTCCTTCAATGCTCTGGTCCTCTTTAAATTTAATTTCTTTCTTTGAGCGTAGGGGGAAAGTTGAGATCCCAGCAACGATGGCTTATGCTACCGTGAGAGGAGCCGGTGCGGACAAGGCGGCCATCAAGTGGGCCGACACAGCAGACAGAATCGGACCCAACGGTCCACCATTGGGCACATTCGCTTCGGCCACTTTCGCTGTCAACTCACCCTTCTTCATTGCCAAGAGCATCACCTTCAAGAACAAAGCGCCATTGCGCGCGTTGCGAGCGCTTGGAATGGAGGCGGTGGGCCTCCGCATTGCCGCAGACGTAGCGGCCTCCGTGGGATGCCGTTTCGTTGGGTCGCAGGACACACTACGACCACGTCGGGAGGCATTACTTTAGGGACTGCTACATCGAGGGGTCCGTGGACTTCATGTTCGGGAACGGCTTGTCGTTCTACAGGGGCTGCCATCTGCACAGCGCGAGCAACAGATACGGAGCGGTGACGGCGCAGAAGAGGGAGAGCCTGCTGGAGGAGACAGGGTTCTCGTTAGCAAGGTGACGGGGTCGGGCGCGCTGTTCCTTGGCCGAGCGCGGGGCGCTTTCTCCCAGGTGGTTTTCGCGCACATGTACATGTATCGGATCGTCACCCCGAAAGGATAATACGATTGGGGCGACAAGAACAGTGACATGTAAGCAATCTTTCTCGTCCTGTCATCGAGAAAATACTCTGCATGGATCGAGAAAATTCCACTGTGGTACTGATCTGTGCGATGCAGGACGGTGTTTTACGGGCAGTACAACTGCACGGGACTGGGGCTTCCTCCGGCGGGCGAGTGTCGTGGTCGAGGGAGCTCACTCCCGAAGAGGCCGAGCCCTTCGTTCTGCTCTACTTCATCGGCGCCCGCGCTTGGCTCTTTTTCGCTCTGGCCAAACCTGGAGTGCTTTCGGTCCTGTTCTTTTCGTCTTCTTTTTCATTTCTTGTCTTTCGACTGCTCTATCGATCGTGCATGACGATGATCTCGATGCGTCGGATTCGTCGACAGATGCTCGTTCCTTATCAGTGCGAGAGCGACGTAACTCTCTCTTTGTAGCTCCTTTCCTTTTCCGGTGATAATCTAATGCACCACATGTGTGCATAGATGTTGGGGAATATTATAATGATGATATGATAAGAAAACAAAGCTTAACAACACTAAAGATCCAAAGTGAAAATTCAATACAAGAAAAATCACAGACCGACCAAAAACTTCAACTAATCACCAAGAATAGCAAGATGCATAAAATGTTATTTTCTAGTCACACATTAGAGACTCAATATCAATAATACAACTATATTTTCTCATCACAAAAATGGATTAACATAATCGAAACAAAAAAACTCTAACCGCGATAGAAGAAATTGTAAGTGGTTCTCAATGAACAAAATCGATCAACTCGTAACTCTCAGTCTCACGACTAACATACTCAAATTTGTGTAAATTCTATCAACCTTTAGCCTTCAAATCGGGATTGCAAAGCCACAACCCCTCTTCTCTCTTCTTCCCTGTTCTTCTCGGTGAGCGCTCAGCGCACTGTCTCTTTTCTTCACTCTCGGGCACACGCTTGCACGAAGCCTTTCTCCCTCTCTTTCTGACTTTTGACCTTTTTTCTTTTCTTTTTGTTTCGTTTCATACTAGCTGGGCCTCGCGTACAGGTGGACCTAGCCAACAATAGAGAATTGCCACTTCGCGTTGGCACGTACCTCACTTCGATAGGATTGATAGTCTACGTCGTTATAGATTTCTACTTCTTACGAATGGTAATTAGCTCGGCGCCGATCGAATTCTGCAAGCAGAGCTAAAACCGGATCGCTTATGGGGTAATCTTATCCCACATTTCGCATGGACGAATCGTGCATTCACGAAATCAGTCGAGCCAAAGATTCGACTAATCAACGTTGCCGCGCCTTTTAAGTGGGAAATGTTCAAGAACTTAGAAGACGACTGTTAAGGATGAAGTGCCTAAACATCTATTGTCGGGCATGGAGCAGGAAATGGGTTCCTTTCAAGACACGCAATTTCATGTGATATGCCCAGTCAGTCACGGCAAAATAGCGATACGCGTTGGTCGTGTCCAATGAAAGCCAGCTTCAAGTCTCTCGTTGTCGCTCTGTAATGGGCTCTTTTCGATTCCCGGTCACCTAACTTCTGCATTTGTCCATCTCGCTTTCGAATGGAAAGAAAGCCACTTTTCGGTAAAAAGGGTTCATTCAAAGTCAAATCTATGACCCGCCTCGCTTATAAATCATAAGAAAATAAAGGCAAGAGGTAAAGCATAGACCATGCTGTTCATTATAAAATTCCTATAGTCGATACGCAAATAATAATTATAATGCTGGAATTTGCTTTTGCAAGAGATCTCATTTCATGACATATATGTGCATCTGAGATATATTAGATTGATTTGTTTTATCAAATATCGGCTAATGTGTGCACAACATAAATGGAAGATCTCATTATGGACGCATTATTGTCTCTCCCTGTCGGAGTCATTGTGAATTTTTTTATATACTGGCTATTATGTGTTTTTAGAATTGTTATTTTGGCTTTATTATTTTTAGATTTCAACCTCATTAATTTGGTAACACGATCTATTTGGAAAACAAATATCTCCATATTTCTATTGAGAACTTCCAAAATCCAAAGTTACTTTGATGTGCGAGTCCAAAATATTTTCATGAACACTTATAGAATAATTCATTTACTTTTTGTTTTGTTGTTTTGTCAACGGACTTACCAATTACCATTGAGGTCAAACATCCTAGTGACGGATCACAACATCTCAAGATTAGGAGCATTCTGAGTAAATCATGCAAACGGAGAAATTACCAAAAAACTTCTAAACTTATTATACTTGTACTAATTCAATCCTAAACATTTTCATGATTTGCTAATATAGTTCATTCCGCTAATTTTAGTTAGAAATTGCTGAGATGAATGTCGAGTGTCCTATATGATATAATCGGCACTAATACGGATAATTTTTTAATAATTTTTTTGATTTTTTTTTTTTTTTGACTTTCTTTGTTTTGCCCGTTTCTTTTTACTAGACAGGCAATGGCCGGCAAAGGTCACCCTTGCCCAACAAGGCCAACCCCAGCCCAGACTAGGTAGCCTCGTCAGGCCTCACTCTCACCAGACCTTATGAAGAGGGCCCTCACCAATGCTCACTAGTGAATAGAAGGAAAGGAAAAGAAAGGGGAAAAAAGAAAGAAAAAGAATCAAAAATTTTGAAACTGAATTAATACAAGTATAATAAATTTAAAATTTTCTTGATAATTTCCTCTCAGACGCACTCTATATTTCCTACTCTCTTGAAATATGTGCTTGGGTAAAACCTTCACCCTTACAACTTTACCGCACATCTACCTTATTTAAATATCTTCTTCTCTTTCTTTCTTACGTTTGATTAGGGGGAGAAAGCGATTGTGAAGAGTCAGTTCTCACGATCTTTGCAATGAATCAACTTCTAACGCACGATGCCATCCCATCACTTGGGAAAATTTATTCCCTACTGGGGCCGATCCCGAAAGTGAAAGGGACTGAACCTAGGCAAGTTTGGCACCAACCTCGAGAAGCCCTAAACTAGATCATCCGGGCATTGCCCTTTTCACCATCACTTAGAGCGGGTGTATCGTCGACATTAGTTTGCAATTTTCCATTTAATCTCAAGGGATTGAAGGCATGGGAAGAAGTTGCCAAAGTCCGTCGGCTCCTACCTCTTGGGCCACTTGGTCCCAGATGAACCCCTTGAGCTACCATGCCTGTGATCATCTTCAATCGGTAGCGATTAAGCTGTTGATAATGAACTTTCAAAACTCATTGAATCAAGATGGCTAGGAAGGACACATGACGCATAATATAGGTTCGAATGTTGTGATTCCATTTTTGGGGAACTATCCTGCACAAAGACATAAGGCTAATTTTAGTAAGCAGGATAAATTTCAGAATAAAATAGAGTCAGATATAAAAGGATATAGCCTAAATAAAATTATCTCATAGGGAAGATAGAATAAAGTCGGACAAAATTTATAATATTCATAATATAGAATTTATTAATTTTTTCAAAAAACAAACTTCTTAAATTAATAAAATTCAAAATAACATAACAATAATAACAATTTCTTTTTTATTTATATATTCGAATTTATTTCTGTTTTATAATATAAATTTAATATATAAAAATATATATTTAATGATTCTATATTAATTTTTTCAAAAAACAAACTTCTTAAATTAATAAAATTCAAAATAACATAACAATAATAACAATTTCTTTTTTATTTATATATTCGAATTTATTTCTGTTTTATAATATAAATTTAATATATAAAAATATATATTTAATGTTTCTATTTATTACATATTTTAGTTTTTTTAGTATTCTAGGTGTATTAATATAATTTATTATTTAATGAAATTTTGTCAGAGAACGATCGAACCGATTCGCCAAACACTGTATCTTGACAAAAGCAGCAGTACGGAGGACAGCACCGCCGGGGGCGTGGCGGGATTGGGTTACCTTTTTTCAGCAATCGTGTCGGGACAAAATCCTGCGAAGTGGGCCCCGCTCGCCCCTCCCCGGCAGTGCGCCCCACCCCTTGTGCTTTTTTTCAAAAAAACTTTCTGGGAACCCCCAATAAATGACCACGTGGCGGGGGTTGAGAGCCTGATTGAACGTCGAGCCCATGTAATAATACTTACGGCCGAAAGAAAAAAATAAAAATAAAAAGAAGTGGAGAAGTCATTGCGAGAGCGCCTCCGAACCAAAAAGTACCCGGCAAATTTTTTAGGATTATTAAATAAGACAAGTAAAATAAGAGATAAATATGATTATTTTCCAATTAAACTTTCTTAGTTTGGCGCGGAGCACGTTCGCGCGTCCTTTTTAATTTTAGGCGTGCCGGAGTTCGAGCTTGACGCCTTTTTGACCACTATAGCCTTTCCAGTTTCCCCCTTCGTGGAAAGAGAAATCTCGATTTCAGCCATCATATTCTCGGATCTCCGATGCCGGCAGCGCAGCATGCCCTGGATCGTGCCACGCCCGATTCCGGCACGTGACCTGTGAACAAGCTTTCGCAAGTTAAAGCTACGCATCACGGTCCCACCACCAACTTCGCTGCCCAAGAACCAGGCCATGATGCCCAGGTCGCGTGCCCAATCGTGCCCGGCGATGATGTCACGAACACCCTAGTCATGGCCGGCCGAAAAGCCCAATGGGGCCGAGAGTTTGCCCCCGATGCTCCTTTACATCCAATGTTGTATTAAATTCGCAACGAATGAGGGAAAGCTTGCCCGCAATTTTTATTCATTGAACAGCCAACATTGACTGAGACCACTAAGGCTTGTTATAAAGATAAAACAACATACACACACTTATATATGGATGCAGGCACAACACAAGACAAAATAGAGGGGAGAAAGTATAAGGTGGTTAAACACCAACACGTCATAGGCTGGCGTGGCACATATTTTTGTATTGAAAGCCAATAAAAAAATTATGACGTGGCATATATTTTTGTATTGAAAGTCAATTTAAAAAAAAAAATCAAAATTTGACTTCTATTTTTTCTTCTTCTCTTCCTCCTTCATCTGGGCCCTCTCTATTGTTCAGTCACCAGCGACTCACCGGCGTTGTATCAAAACAGACCACTATTGCTCATTGATGAGCCATTGTTGTTGGTGGCCTTTCATCCATAGAGCACTGCC
This sequence comes from Eucalyptus curtisii, assembly GCA_017140595.1. Taxonomy (NCBI): domain Eukaryota; kingdom Viridiplantae; phylum Streptophyta; class Magnoliopsida; order Myrtales; family Myrtaceae; genus Eucalyptus; species Eucalyptus curtisii. The sequence continues at coordinate 31,517,528 of CM029503.1, read as the reverse complement.
GCATCCACAAATGTATTGAAAGCTAATAAAAAAATTATGACGTGGCATATATTTTTGTATTGAAAGTCAATTTAAAAAAAAATCAAAATTTGACTTCTATTTTTTCTTCTTCTCTTCCTCCTTCATCTGGGCCCTCTCTATTGTTCAGTCACCAGTGACTCACCGGCGTTGTATCAAAACAGACCACTATTGCTCATTGATGAGCCGTTGTTGTTGGTGGCCTTCCATCTTATATTTTTCTTTTTTTCATTCGAAATGAAGCTTCAATGGGTGTGAAACTTTAGGGTTTTCTCGACGAGTCATGGCCTTAGATTTGGAGTTCATCCTGGAGATGAACCATCATCCTTCCTCTATTTTTTTCGTTTTTTGTTCGGAATGAAGCTTCCTGTTAAGACCGGTGTGTTCTCATGCTTCATCATTCAGTGTTGGATACTTAAGAGGATGATGAGTCACAAGTCATTAGGTATTATGATATCTGAGCTAAAACACAGGTGCTTGTCTTAGACAAGTTAACCAAACGTGACATATATAGAACAATTGGCGACATGAAAACTTTTAGCGGGATCAATGTCTGATCGTTCATACTTTGGTCAAGTGTAAGATCCTTAGACTTGAGACACGATAATGACTTGTATGTTGGATGGCTATGGTTCACAAGTGCACATATTGATGTTTCGTCGAACCGTCTTTGTACTTGATGGTCATAGTTTGTTCACATACGAAGGCATATGCGTGCGCAATATGGAATCTGTTTTCTTATTATATATAGATATACAAGATTGATATCCTATACGATCTAATTGTGGCATTGTATTGAAATCATCGGCCGGGATTGTAATCAATAATGAATGGTTTATATCTCGAAAAAATACATGTTAATTATATTTGAGCATATGATCGAATTGGTGGCTTGACCAATAATTCCATGGCCTTTGTTCAATCGGGACATGGTGAGGTAGAAAAATCGAATTATATAATCACCAAAGCTCACAGGTTCATTATGTTTTGAAAACATTTTACACTGTCTGGATAGTCATGATATATTACTAGATGTCACTTATGGTTTGCAGGAATAATAGATTGATATGAATAATCAGTTCTCTTGGTTGTGCTAATGTGTTAGTACAAGTCCTGCTGCCAGCTCAATGATGAACTTAGAGATGTCATACACTATAACCAATTAGAATGACGTTTGAACAAGAGAGAATGTTACAAATGTGTTTGCAATTGAGCCAATCAGATTGAGTCGAGCTAGAAATAAAAAAATCTGATGAAGGGGTTTCAAAGTTTACAAAATCTGAAGCGTATTTCGGACTCTATGGTCGAATCAAAGATCTTAAGCGTATTCAAATTCAGTGACCAAATTAATAATTTGAAGTGAGTTCAAAATCAATAGCCAAATTAATGATCTGAAATAGTTTCGGACTTAATGGCTAAATTAAATATCTGAAACGATTTCAGATTTAACAGTCACATTAATGATCTAAAACAGTTTCAGAATAAATGGGCAATTTAATTATCTGAAACGGTTTCAGATTTAAATGACCAATTAATGCTCTGAAACAGTTTCAGAAGTAACAGTCAAAATTAAACATTTGTGACAATTACAAAGTTAATACCCAGAATAAAAACTTGTAACAGTTACAAATAAATGTCTAAAATGATTCTGTAACAGTTATAGAGTTAATGCCCGAATTAGTGTTTGAAACGGTATCAGAACTTACGTCCGTCAAGAGTTACGGCTGAATTAATTCTAAAACGGTTTAGAGTTAATGCGCTGATTTAAATGTGATCTGCACTAGCTATAAAATGTAATACAGAGAGCAGATCATCGGATGATTGATAAGGGCGCGTTTGGAAACAATTCTGTTCCCGGGAACAATTTTTGATCAAAAATGATTTTTTTTTTTTGTTTCTGTTCCCAAAAAAAATTTCTGAATAAAAGAATGCGCTTGGTAACTACACAAAATTTCTATTTTCGGGATAAAAATGTGTTTGGTAAAATTATATAATTTTGTTATTTCTTTTAATTTTTAAATATTTTTATTATATTTTTCCTTTTTTTTTTCTTTTTTCTTTTCTCTCCTTCCTCCTTCTTCTTCCTTTGTGGCTAGTCGACGACCACGGTGGTGGCCAGTGACTGGCTGGGCGAGAGCTAGTGAGCTCGCTAGAGGCTCACCTAGCTACCTTGAGGCTCGACCTCGCCCGGGCGGTGCGAGGTTGGCCTCGCCTAGCCACCGCGAGGCTTGGGTCGACGAGCCTCGCCATGGCTCGGGGTCGCTGGGGCCCAACGACGTTCCGGTGAAGTCGCCGGCCAAAAGGAAGAAGGAAAGGAAAGGGAAGAAGAGAAGATAAGAAAAGATAAGAGAAAAGAAAAAATTATTCCCGGGAACAAGAAGTTACTTTTTTCTATTTGTTGTTTCTATTCCAAATATATTCCAAATCTATTCCTAAGAACAAATATACCTATTCCTGGGAACAAAAAATCGGGAATAAAATTTTTATCAAACATGTTTCCATTCTTTATTCATTCCCCGGCACAAAAGAACAGAAATTGTTTTTGCCAAATAGGCCCTAATTGACAATTGATAATTGAGAGTGCTGATATTGATCAACAAAATCACCCACATGAGAGTAATTGCTAGCATTGGACCTAAGCAAAGTCCTTAAAAGGCTTCCGCCACCCTGAGGGCGGTCTCCGGGGGAAAATAACCCCTAGGAGAAGTGGGAAAGGGTGACACCCAGGAAAGACTAGGTAGAGCCAGGAAAGGGGCTCGAAAAAGATTCCTACCCCAGTGGGGTTCCGCCACACTCCTTCGGGAGTTGGACCCCAGGCCTGATGGCCTAATTGCTAGCATAATTGTAGTTGTGAGATCTCTCAATTTCTCTCTTACATTCAACATGAGAATTGGCAGTGTGTCTGAACTAGGGGTGGGTGTGCATGATCCGGGCAGGCGGTTCTCGACCTAGAACCGAGAACCGCCCACTAGGATCGATTCCAAAAAATTGGAACCGGGATCCACCCGTTAGTTGCATGGATCCACCCGGGAACTGGACCGCTAGTCCGGTCCGGTTCCCGGGTGGATCCATGGAACCAGCCTCACAATAATAATAATAACATTTTCTAAATCCCACCATGAGAACTCTTCATATCGAGTAATATACTAGAAACCAAAAGTTACAACAACTAGAAATCAAAACATAATGTTAAGTCAATGTCATTGCCATTTCCAGATTGTTATATAACAAAAGTACAAAAATCAAAAGATGAGTCAACCATGACCACTTGAAGATAATAAATTCTACAAAAGATTAAAATAAAATTTTATCCATTAACGGTTAGGCGGTGAACTCGGTGGATTATCAACATGTTCCAATTAATGCTGTAATGGGTGTCCAGATGTTAGACCAAAAACAAGAGCAAAGTTAAAGTACAAGATTTAGAAGATTGAAAAGAGAAATTTGAGAGATTAATTGACTGAACTAAAAATTATCATTTCTTTTCTTCCATAAAGGTTCTGGGAATTACTTCAATTCTATATGCTCTTCACCAGTCTTGGATGCAGAAAACATGATTGCTTTTGAAAGAGAGGTCATATAAGAAATTTAGAAAAACAATCTAATCAATTAACTAACCTCTACAGCTGCTTTTTAATGTGAGAAAACTTGCAGAAAGGAAAGAGCAAAAACGGACCATTTTTCTCTTATTCTAGAATCGCATTAGGAAACTTCTTCAGTCATGGAAGGAGCATCCTACATTAAGGAACAATCACTAATCATAGTAACTCATCAGCCAAGTATAATTCAGTCTTGAACAGTGTTAGACCTTTTTCAAATAATACTCCAATATATTGAAGATCAAGACTGGAGCACTTCAATTATTGACAAGTCGCAAAGGTAATAACTACATGCAATTGTAGATAAATAACACATATAGCCAAATTTTCATAATCATCTCAATGTTGTCGGAAAAAATAAGTTTTGGGATGTCATATATTAGAAACTACACTAGCTTTTATATTAGGACCTCTCCATTTGGTTTGACTGGAGATTACCCACTTTAATTATTCTTTTTAGTTATTTGATTTAGGTTTGTTAATTAGTAATTTCAAATTTTTAATATTAAAAATTAATATATTATTTTAATATGATCGATCCGGTCCGATTGGGCAGGTGGACGGATCCGCCCATGGAACCGGGAACCAGGAACCGGATCGGTTCCCTCAAGAACCACCGGTTCCGGGAGGTTTCGGTTTGGTTCAGGGCGGTCCGGGCAGGTCCCGGTTCTTTTGCACACCCCTAGTCTGAACTAGAGGCCCGACACTTGTGGGGCTGGATCTGAAGAATGTCAAAGCCTGCGAAGAGATCAGACGTTTTGTATCTGAAGAACGTCAGAACTAATATTATTGAAAGGCGTTAGACATTCGTGGTCAATAATCCAAAAACGTCAAAACCGGTGTTACTGCTGTGAGGACATTAGACGTTCGTACTCAGAACCCAAAAAAACTTCTACACCAAATTTGGAGCATTGTACAAGGTTAATATGATTAGCCCATTTAGCTCTTCTATGCACTTATGCTATAATGCACGAAAATACTTTGGAAACACGTGTATAAGCGTTTTTACTTCCATTATGATCAGACTTTTGATCTTAATTTATTTATGCAAATATGTTTGTTTATCGAAACAAACACCAACAAGCTCTTCATTGGGAAGATTGAGCCCAGCCAAGATTCCATGAGGCTAGATCTGAATTGATAAGCAACACCGTGGACAAGCAAGAAGATGGAGCCGTGGACAGGGCAATGCTCTGTGGATTTAAAGCCGCAAGCGATGACGGCTTTGTTGGCGAGCAACGATGGCTCGTTCCATGAGCAGCAGTGGTCGACTTTGACACAATGCCAATGAGTTGTCAGCGATCGAACAAAGAAGATGGCTGTAGATGGAGGAGGAAGAGGAGAGAGAAAAAAATAAAAAATAAATAAAAATAAATTTTTATTTTTTTAGTTACTTGCGACGCCATGAACACGTGTCAATTTTTTTTATTGATTTTCAATACAAAAATATATGCCATGTCAACCTTTGACGTGGTGGTATCCAACCACCGAATACTTTCTCAAGAAGGGACATCACTTACATTGGGCCACCCGAGCTTTTTACAAGCGTTTGGGTTACAAGCAATTCTAGATATCCTCCTAGAGTATCTCAATTTATCATCGGGCAATTACTCTGTCTGAAGCTGTCCTTATTCCTAGAAGATGTGATTGGTCATAAGCTTACTCACCAGCACGTGGCCCGGATCATGGCCAAGGAGCAGCTCGCATGCCATACTCGATTGCTGGCATAAGTAGTGCCGGACTCGTTCACTGTTCGTTCAAGCTATGATCATTCACCGTCCATGCAATGCCCAATGCCGATTTCTAAAGCTTGAACCACGCTCATTCACTATCCATGCAAGCCATGCTCGTGCATTGGCATCGTGCTGGTGCATCACGGTCGTGAACCAGTCCCTTTGCATTCCGATTTAAGAGCAACAATCTGTACTTTGGCCAAGCCATGAGGTTCTTGTTCGCTCAACCGATCCTTCAACAGTATCACCGATCTATCTCCATCACCCATTGCCTTGCTCGAGTACACGCAGTCCGTACTGTAAGATAGACCACAGCAGCATCAAATCAATACTGTTCATTCGAGGATTGAACACTTAATTTTTTCGAGGTAGATTCTGTCGCCACGCTTTTCCTCTCGGAGTATGGTTGGGGATGGTTCATCGCAAGCCCCACCTGCCGATCACTCGGCTGGCATTCTTTGCTTGGGATCGTGAATGGAATGGATGATCGCTTGGGTACTAAGGGTGCGCATGGTAAAATTTCTTGGCTGGGGAAGAGTTTTTTTTTTTTTTTTTCAGAAATAGTTCTTTTCTATTTCTATTCCGGGGAACAATTTCTGAGTAAAAGAACCCGTTTGGTAACTACACAAAATTTCTATTATTGGAATAGAAAAAGAATAGAAATGCGTTTGGTAACGCAACAATTTCTCTTTTGTATTTATTTGTTTTTTATTCTTGCTCACGGATCGCCGCCGCCGATCGCCGTCCGCTTACCGCACATCCGCACATCCATTGGTGGCGGCCGTGGCGGTCGTCCCGGCCGGCGGGCTCAAGCGGGGTTGGTCGGCGGTGGCGGCGACGGCCGGCGGACATGCAGTGGCGGCGAAAGGCGATCGGCGGTCAGGCGGTAGCGGCGATCGGCGGCGGCGACGGTGGCGGCGGCCAGCAACCGGCGGTGGCGAGCGGCGGTCGGCGGTGGCTCCGAGCAGTTGGAGGTGGCCGCGGCAAGAGAAAGAAATAAAATGAAAATAAAAAAGAAAATTTGCTAGAAATTGTTCCCGGGACAAGAAGTAATTTTTTTTTTTTGGTTTCTCGTTTCTATTCCGGGCTAACTTTTCTATTAGGGGGAATAGAAAAACAACTTGGCGTTACCAAACGGGTTTCTGTTTTTTTTTTGTTCCGGGGAACCAAAGAACATAAATTGTGAGAATGAGAAATGTTCTCATGCAACACCTAAAGAAAGAAAGCAATCTCGAAATGACCACGTTGGGTGTAGACTTATCATTTATTCCTTAGTAATCATACTTAATTTAGTTAATTTTCCCCGTGCAACAAATAATTGAGATTGATCTTCTTGTTGGGTTGTTATTTAAATTAAGAAAGGAGCAAGTGGGTGATAAAATGAAAAAGAAGAGCTTGAATTGCAGACACGTGTCGCTTACTTGTGCTGGATTCCCATGGCACACCAAGCTTTTCTAGTGCGAGTCTATCCACCCCATGCACGAACTCACACGCCAATCCTTGAACCCGCCTTTACAGGTCCTTGATTCGCTCGTCTCTCTTACCTTTCCCGGTCAAAGTCAAAAGATGGTTTTTTTTTTTTTTAACACGAAAAACTCTAAGATAAGTTTATCTCCTATTAATTTTCAATAAATCTTACTGATAATTGTTAAGTTTGATAACACGCAATAGCTAACAAATGTACAAATTTGGTGTTTTACCCTCCGTTTATCAGAGATGTAAATATTAATTCAATTTAACGAAAACTAACGGAGAGTAAATTTATTGCAAATATATCTGTTTGGAGTTATTAGTTGTCAAAAAATTAGCTTAAGTTAAATTAGTTACAAGATAACAATGTATCGGCAATTAGTTTAAAGTAAATATGTCACGAATGTATCGGTTTGGAATTTTTCGTAGTATTAAACCTTTTTTTTTTGTCATTTTATTTAGAAATCGGCAAATTTATATGAATAAATACATATGCAAATATACCAATACCATGCATATGGCAGTGGATCATAAGCTTCGATTTAGGGGGGGGGGGGATTACCTTGTTTGTTGAGCATTGGATGATGATAGCATGACAGTCATCGTACTTGTTGGAAGTAATGATGATATGTGAATCACTAGTTAATGCTAGCATAAAACTAGCTGGTAATGTAATGGAGGGAAGGAAAACTTCTTATCTTGCCTTCTCTATCAATCGCATCTTGTGGCTTAGATGCCACCGTTATTCAGCAATAATAACAGTGACTGTTACTTAAGCATTAACCGTTGAGCATTCTATATCTCGATTTCTTTTTTCCCAAACAACTTTGCTTTGTTAATTTTTCGATCATGTCGAGCATTTTAGGGAATGTAGCAAGTCGAATTTAATTGATGAAGCAGGTGCCCGATTCTTTTATATAACCGTTATACTTCACTGTATTAATGTATTGCCTTTTCTGGAAGGGAAATTAATCGATAGTTGGTCATGTTATATGCATGCATGGGGCGTGATACCCTAGTATATCGTAGAATATTTCAGCTTAAAATTTATGTAAGCATGGAGTAATTTCATTAATTAAAAGAGCAAACGGTTTCTATATAATATTATCCACCATCGAATGACCTAAAAAGCAGAAACTGAATATTCAATAAACTACTTTAGCTATATGGTGCCGTCAACTTCGTAATCGTGGGAGAAAGAAGTAAGAAACTAGATATTCAATCTAAATAATGGTTTGCGAAGTTTTTTCACACTAGAATCGAGAGATCCACAACTCGTGCAATATTGCAACTGATTCTTTGAGTTTAGTATTTAATTCTTCGATTAAACAAGAGTTTTCGCTTGCAATTTATTTAGATACTCACACTTGACTTAGCAACAATTATATTCAGATTATCTCCAATTTTTTTCTTTTTCTTGGACATAACACTTATGATAAGATTTAAGTTCATTTTATGACTAAATCATACCTCAAGTTGAAAAAAGTAAGATACGTAAATAAAATATACTATGGACGCGTTACAATTTTTGTTGCAGCATCCAAATGCATGTTATTATAATTAATTTATATTACGCCATGCATGAAATTCATTTTCAAATTTAAAGCTTAGACAAAATCCAGTGCAACATAGGGACAAGCAAGCTAGCCATTTTAAAGAGTTCACTTCCAATTTATACCACCATAATCAACCATTCTCACCATCGAGGCCCAAGTCTCGGCGTCGACACCTTGCACTCGATGCCCAGATCAAGATATTAGCCGTCATTGCTCAAACGTTCAACATATTCTCGAAGCGCTCGGGACCTCGGTACCATGGGTGTTTAAACACATGAACTTGATAGGTAAATATTGAGTTTATTTTTTCCTATGAAGGCAAAAGAGAACACAAAGAAAATAGTTTTTCAAAAGTTGATTTTTACTAAATAATATTTCCCAACAAGGTCAATTTTTTGGGGCGACACCAAAACCACGTGTGACCCTCAGTTTGACCGGTCAAAACGGACCTAAGCAAAACTGGAGAGACCGTCTCAATCGAGCATCGCCGTCCAAACCTCAAGTTTCACTGTCGCTCCCTCGCACACGCACACGCTCTTTCCGTGTCGTCGTACACTTCTGAACTTCCTCCCTCCGTCCATCCCCACTTTTTCTTATATATATAAAAACCCCCCCCCCAAAAAAAAAAAAAGGAAGGTCAAAATATTTTCCTTTTCTGCTGCCTTTTTTTTTTTAATATAAAAAGAAGAAGAGAGAGGAGAGAGAATTGTGCCGTCACATCTCTCTCCTCTTCCACAGTGCCAATATTTTTGCATTCCCCATGTGGCCACTCCAAACCAAAAGCCCCATTAGACCAAAATCCCCCTTTCTTCCCCTCTCCTTCTCTCCCCCCCAACTCAAAATCCCCAAACTGAAATCTAGGGTTTGTTTTGTTCTCCCTCCCTCCCCTGTCAAAGCTGATTGAGTTCTTCTGATTCCGGCCATCGCGGTCCCGGGAATTGTCCCGCCCCGATCTCATGAACTTGCTCCAGCAGCAGCAGCAGCAGCAGCAGCAGCATCTCCAGCTGCGGGAGGACGAGCGGCAGCAGGAGATTCGCCGACTGTTCGAGTCCTCCGCCGAGGAGCCCGAGCCGCCGGCCCCTGCCCGCGGCTCTCGCGGCGGCGGCGGCGGCGGCCGGGAGGACTCGCCGGCGTCGATCGGCGCAGGGCCGGCGCGGCGGGTCCGGCTCGGGAATCGGGTGGTTCGCGGCGGCCGGCCGAGCTGCGGGATGATGCCGGCGGCGCGGCCTCCGTCGCGGTGCCTCCGGTGGTGGGTGGTGGGGGAGCTGTTACGTGGGCGGGCGTGGAATTGGCGGCCGCGGCTGCGAGTGGTCCGGGGAGGCGGAAGCGCGGGAGGCCGCCGAAAAGTATAGGGGAGGTGAAGGTGTCAAAGCCGGTGGTGGCGAGGAATAAAGCCGTGGACGAGGAGGAGGATGTTTGCTTCATTTGCTTCGATGGTGGCGACCTCGTTTTATGCGATCGCAGGTGATTTCTTTTGAATTATTTTTTTTTTCTGGGGGCTTCGTGTTTTTGATAGCTTGGCGGTTAGAGTTTGAAATTTGGCAGTAACCAGAGAATTGGTGGAAAGAAGGGGGGACGTTCTAGAGTGAATAGTAATGGTGCTTTCTTTGGTAAATTAGGATAGGCATTCGGAGCTAATATCATAAGTCTCTACTTGGTTTGGATATCATTTATGAGGCGAAGTTGATGTCTAGTTTCGTGGCAAGAAAATGGGAAGGTTTTAATCCGTGCACCAGCTTCAATTAGTGGGCTTAATCATTCCTTCGCCCCCACCAAGACTATTGGTGTTCGAGAAAGCGAAATTTGCCTCAGTTTGTTTTATTCAATTTTTGGTGTCTTGCTTGAAGAAAAAAAACTGTAAACTTGTTTAGCAAGGTCTATGAGATGTTCTTTAACTCAATATAGGGCCTTTTCCTCGTTTATCCCATGTTGGATAGAATAACTGAATTTTAATCTTGTCTTAAGTGAATAGGCAGTCTCGTTCGTCGTGATGTTATCGGGGTTTCTTGAGGGTTTGTGTGGTCCATTATGGTTAATTTGTTGCAATTTCTTAACTGTAGGGGTTGCCCCAAGGCATACCATCCTGCTTGTGTCAAACGGGAGGAGGCATTTTTCAGGTCAAGAGCTAAATGGAATTGCGGTATGCCAATTTTCCAAACTTTATCACTTACCCATGAGTCTCTGTCGGTTGGCATTTTGTTGTTTTTCTTAAGCTAGGGTTTAGATCTGGAGACGACATATTTTTCGAGGGAGAACATTGTTCATTACCATGATATAACCCCTTATTTGCAGTTAAATACTTCAGAGTTCTTGACTTTAGATAGAACTCACGCAGTTGGGTGCTATAAGAGCATAAATTATTGCCTTTATACTCACTTCGCAATGGAAAGGGAGTCTTTTTGGAGACTTGACTCAAGCTTGCATTTCGTGCAAAATTGTGAAATCGTGAAAGTGAATTATTTTCTCATGTCAATGTGGAGAATTGATGATTGTGAGAATAACAAGAAGAATGAAAATAACATTTTAGACTGAATAATGAAGCAGTGGATCAAAGTGCAAATCATATATCTTCAGCTTCAACAACATTGATTTCTATGTATATTGTAAGAGAGCGAGAATCTGTTGTTGATGTTGGAGGTAATTTGAACCTAATCATTTGATGGTAGATTTACTGAGTATTCGCCATAATGGAGAAGTAGAGGTCTTTGACCTACGAAAAAGTGTAGTGTCAGTTGTTTAATGGTAAGACTACGAATAAATTTCATAATCAACTTCTGACACGCACAAAGTTACATTAATACACACATGGTAGATATTCCTTTCCATTACTGGGATGGTAGCTGAGCTCTTGGACCTGAAAATTATAAAGGATCTGCATGAAAAATCTGTGGTAATGATGACCATACATATTGACATGTCGGAATAACCATTTCGAACACATTTGAGTGCATGGCACTCGCATGTTTCATATAATTTCATTTTGAAAAAAAAAAAAAAAAACACAAAACAGTTCATGTGGTGAAGTTTGACATAGCTTAGACTAATTTTTATGCGAAAGAGAGAAATAGAGATGTATCGAAAGAAATCCTAAAGGTAAGGAAAGAACCACTTATGTGCCCAAACCTGTTCATTATACTTATATAAATAGGAAAAGGAGACCTGACCTTCATAAAACACTATGGGTCCGAAGATGGGTCCACATTATCTAGTGCACTTGTTGCATCAATACTTGGCAAATGAAAAAAGAACTTGTTGCTTCAACTGAACCAAGAAAATGAAATTCTGTGTGGGCGATGCTCCAGTGAGGCCCTGTACCTGTTTTGTGGTATTATTGCAAATTTTCTGCATGGGCTTCCATTTCCTTCATATAATACAATTGGTTGTAGCCTCTTCGTATGCTCAATAAAACTGGCAAATGAGTTCAAGTGATCATCTAAGTAGGACTGAGATGTTACAAGGGAATGATGCATACATCTCTAACTTTTGAAAGAATTTGTGAAGAAGTCGTGAAATGAAACAAAATATCGAAAATTATAACGGCATGCACCCTTTGCCTAAATCTCTAGCAAACAGAGCTATAAAGCTAACTCTACAATAAGTAACTTTAGAGTTTTTCATTTATCAATGTAAACGGACAGATCTGTTAGTTACTAAAGCAAAGTCTTTCCCTATATACTCGCTGCTTTTCAAAATTGCAGGAAATTTAATGCTGAATGGATAAACCAAAATGTGTTTCCCATGTTTTTGGAGGTTGTAGAATTGACCTTCCTGTAAGCTTGCAGGAAATGGCAGGTCAAGCGCATCTATTTGCTAGTTCCGTAAATGATTTTTCAATGATGGTGTGGTTTGTACTGGTTGGGGATATTTTCTTGTAACCTAAGTTGGGTTTAGAAAACCGTAATCCTCTGTACATACCATGGTGCATGTCATTTTCATAGGTTAGCAAGCCTCGGTAGTGCTTCATCAAGGAGGTAGAAAGAGGGAGAGGGAGTTTATTAATGCACTAAATCATTAAAGTCTGCATGGTCGATGATTATAGTTATTGAGGGAAAGAATACAAAGATTGGAAGTAGCCGAGGATAGAGAGGGAAAGGCTAGATACAATTGGGTCCTTAAATTCTCGTGAACAAGTCAATTTTTCTTTTTAATGTTAAAAATGTTGGATTCGATGATTATAGTTATCAAGGGAAAGAATACGAAGATTGGAAGTAGCCAAGGATAGAGGGAAAGGCTAGATACAATTGGGTCCTTAAATTCTCATGAACAAGTAAATTTTTCTTTTTAATGTTAAAATGTTGGATCCTTAAAACTAACCCCATCTTAATTCGTCATACACTTTGGCCACAATCCTTCTAAGGAGCAAATAAACTATGGCACTGCACCTCCTTGAATGGACGATGTCATTATAAATGAGCAATTTTATAACATTTTTGGCTTCATGATAAGAAAAAGCCTACTTAGTGGGTATCCATCATTAGAAAATTCAGCTTAGCACCTAAAATTTTGCATTATTTTGATCCTACTAATACTATGAATTAAAAGAAAAAAAAACAGCATGCAATTAGGCAACTTTCTTGGAAAAGAGATGTCCACATGGCAAACTTGAGTGCCTCTTTTACATGTTTCCACTTTCCATTGGTAATATTAATGGACCTTTTCTTAATTTATTGTTTAAAGAATTGGCATCTTTTCCTATCCATCATAAACGGTGTGTTCAAACGACTTATCTGTCTTTATTTAACTCATTCAGTAAACATATATATTATGTTGCCTTCTTGAATTCCATTGTTAACCTTAGTTGTGATTTACGTGTGTATTTCATTCATTTCAGGTTGGCATATATGTAGCACTTGTCAAAGAGCAGCCCACCATATGTGTTATACCTGCACGTTTTCTCTCTGCAAGAATTGTACAAAAGGTGCTGACTATGTGAGTGTGAGAGGAAACAAAGGATTGTGTGGGACATGCTTGAAGACCATCATGCTTATTGAAAATATAAGGCTGGGAAATGAGGAAAAGGTATGTGCCAACTTCAAGGCTGATTATCTTGTTGTTCTTCTTTTGAATAAGCTTTGCATGTTTGGGAATTGCGTAGAACTATGAACGGAAAAATTTTTCTGAGTCACTTCCATTTGATTGAGAAGCTGTCAATGGACCGAGTTCTGTTCAATAGTTACACAGCTCTCTCTGGATTAAGAGGAAACCTAAGAAGTTTGGGACATTTACCTTGATGAGAATCGAATTCAAAATTGTACAATGGGGGTGTTGGCTAGAAAGTGGAGTTTTGTTACCAGGATATTGCCAGGCTCATTTTTGACCGTCTGACCAGGCATGTTTTAACTTCAAAACTGCTTTTGACAAATACTTACTTGCAGATGTTGGGCCTCTACCCCTATATGCTACAATTTTGTGTTTAGAAATTAGGCATACATTCTTTGCTTACATCAATTAGTAAACCATCTAACTGTTAGAGTCAAATTGAACAATTTGCAACTATGCCCTTAGATACTGCTTATCGCAAGTTGCTAATTTGACAATAATTCAAGTTAAAGCGCCTCAACTAGAATGAAATCTTTCCTTTTAAATAAGAAAAAGTAAGGCCCCCCAGGGAGGGAGGGAGGGAGGGAACTTTAATGAAGCTGATAAGATTTTCTGGGGAAATCTCCTTTTTTATATCTAAATAGAGGCTGAAGATTTGTTTTCTAAAAGGGAAGCTAATTGGCTTTGACACAATACAAATAAAAAGCGTGTGCTGCCATATATTGCATTCCTTCCAGAAATGTGGCCTTAAGTACTTTACAACTCATCTAGCCTATGGTGGAAACCTGATTTATGACTATTACGTGTTGTCTGGAAGACATGGAGGAGAGGAAAACAAAGAGCAGATTCTAAATTTCTCTCTTCTTCTCCTTACAGAAATTTTAAAATTTACATTATTTTCCACACCCATCCCTCATTTTCCTTCCCCTCCCTTCCCTTCCAAACAAAGCATTAGTGATGCTGCTCTGTTGTTTATTCAAATCATAGATCTATGATTCTTTGGCTATGTGATTAGTTGGCATTTTAAATTTTCTTTCTAGTGTTATTAACTTATGTCATGTGTTTCCAAAGTGCAGCTCATTCCGTCAAATATGTTAGTGCCTTCCACACTTGTTAAATCTTTGATTTGTATTTTGTTGGTTCAAACTATTATGTAGTGAATTGTATGGTAGTTTAATCTCTCTGTATTTAAGGTTTCTTTTCACTGATAACCCCACATTATCTACTGAAAGTCACTATCGTGTGTATGTATTAATACTTTCCTCATAATCATCCCCAATTAATATCTTTAGGAATAAAGATATACCTACTATTATAGCACCCTTTATAGAAACTATTGACGAATGACAAGGTTGAAAGTTCCTAAATTAGTATATTGGATGGTTTCTTAGATGAAATGAGGTTTGCCAAGAAGAGTTCCATCCACAAGCCGTGGAGAACTAATGTATGCATTATATTAAATTGGGTGACTCATTTTTGTACAATTCGACTGCCATTATTAACACCGACCATGATGGTATTAATGAACCATCTTCTCAGTCTCAAATGTTTTTGTGGGACAACTGGCTCGCAATAGGACTGTGTTGTAACTCAACCATCCCCTTGGATTCTTACTCTTGTGCTTAGTGTTATCTTCCTCTTGGATAAGCATGGAGAAGAATTGAATTGTCAAGGCCCCATGGGGTGCCAGCTCAGGTATTGAAAGTGCTTAGCAGTTCCGTCGCAAAGAGAATTTACATAATGTGCCAATTCATATTCCATCCCTATGCCAAAAAAGGCATCGTGTCAGCCCATCTATGTCTGGGTCCACTGAAAGAAGCCTCTATCCTTTGAGAATCTTGTCTCTCTATATGTGAAAAGGAAAAATGAACATGGCGTGATTGTAGATTACAGTTATGCTAAATGGGTTATGTATGCTGTCTCTCAGTTTGTGTACTTGTATTTTTTAGTGTTACTTTTCTGTCTTATTCTGTGCATTTTAAGGCTTGTTACAGAAGTTGGTCTGTTGAATTTAAAATTCTTCATATATGTGCCTCACTAACTGTACGAGTGTGCGCACATGCATGTGCATGTGCGGGTGTGTGGCACTCACTTCTTGATGCACACTGATTTTAGGCATTCAACCTTTACCATTTGTCCTTTGGATGCTTCTTTGCAGGTTCAAGTAGATTTTGACGACAAAAGTAGCTGGGAGTATCTCTTCAAGGTTTACTGGATATACCTGAAGGAGAAGTTGTCTTTATCTACGCACGAACTCATCCAAGCTAAAAATCCTTGGAAAGAATCTGACATGATGTCTAATAAGCAAGTGCCTCCTAGAGTAGTTTATGGTAATAATGGTCGAAAAGGCTTTCGATTGGAAGACTTCAACAGATATGGGGCAGCTGATTGCTCAAACAGAAGAAAGACCAAGAAGCAGGTGAAGGTTGTTGAGGAAGAGGCTCAAAGTGAACAATTAAACCCAATTGATGGAGGGCCATTCTCATCCTCTAATGAAAGCATTGCATGGGCATCTAAGGAGCTCTTGGAGTTTGTTGCACTCATGAAGGATGGCAATACATCCATTCTATCTCCTTTTGATGTGCAGCAACTATTGATGGAATATATTAAAAGGAATAATCTTCGTGACCCACGCCAGAAATGCCAAATCCTTTGTGATTCAATGCTGTTTAGTCTATTTGGCAAAGCTGTTGTTGGGCATATTGAAATGCTGAAGCTTCTCGAGTCTCACTTTCTTGAAAAGGATAAACCTCGGATTGATGGTTTCATTCAGGGGTCAGTTATTGATGGTGTTAGTGACCAGATGAACATTGATTTGAACAATCATAATGAGCCGATGGTGGGTACTGATAAGAGGCGTAAAAGTAGGAAGAAGATCGATGAGAGGGTATCACGGGCTAATCCAGATGACTATGCTGCGATAGATGTTCATAACATAAGATTGATATATTTGGAGCAGAACATGATGGATAAGTTGATCGATGATTCTGAAAAGTTTCATGAAAAGGTCGTGGGATCGTTTGTCCGCATAAAGATTTCTGGCGGGGACCAAAAGCAGGATCATCATAGGCTTGTCCAAGTTGTCGGTAATTGTTTCATTGCCATTCCTATGAGTTATGAGAGCAATGCTTGATTGGTAATATATTCTGTGCAAACTCATCAAGCGCTATCTTTTCCTATACAGATTCTAGCAGGGTAGAAGAGACAAATAATACTGGTGGCAAAAGTGCAAGTATGAAGCTTGAAATACTAAATTTAGACAAGAAAGAAGCCATATCAATCGATGAGATTTCTAGTCAGGAATTTTCTGAGGTGATCAGACAAGTATCATTAGATGCTCTCTTTGATTGATCAATGCGTGATATCCTGTATCCTCGTGATATCCTGTATCCTCGTTTTACTTAGCTTCATAGTTTGTACCTCTGCACAAGTCTTTTGAAAAGTCCCACTTGTGCCATTCTTAGATAGCTGCTGCCTTTTGAGGTCAACTTGATTGTGGATTATTTCATATGCAATACTAATCCTAGTGTGAGTGTCTTAAACTTTGGTGGCACGGTCTGGAGTGCCTGTAGTAACATCCGAGGAAGGCAGCTACACTGGCGGCTCCTCTCACCCTGCCTTTGTTAGCAAAAAAATGTCTTAAACACTGTATCTCAACTTATATTAGGAGCATGGGACTTGTAACCTGGTCCCGCGGTTCCTAAGGTTGGCCCCTCTGGAACTGGCATGCTAGGCTCTATAAGCTCTTGTCCATCTTGTGTGCTCGAGTGAATTTTCGACAATAAGCCCACTTACAGCTGTCTTTTCTCATCTCACTTTGTGTATTAAAGGAAAAAATACTACATGAGTACCAGTAGTCAAAGTTTTGGAGTCTTTTCTAGTTCTGTCCTTTGATGTTTGTTGGGGAGAATCCAAGTTTTTCCATTTTTTTGGGTCTACTAAGTATATCGCCTTTCAATCTTTTTCTGGCTTTCCCCTTATTTAAATGGAGCTCCATGAGGAATATGATTTTCTGTAGGATTTCAAGTCTTAATTGAAAGGTTTAGAACATAACATCCATGGGATTGAGTGATTTTGATTGAATTAGTTGTAATTTCAAAAGTTTTCAAGTCACATATGTGACGTAAATTGTAGTTTTGCAATAAGGGGTCTTTCCTTTTTCCTTTTTCAGGATGAATGCAGGCGATTACAAGAGAGTATGAAGTGTGGGCTGATAAAACAGTTGACTGTGGTGAGTGGCATGTTCTAATCTCGGTCATTTCCTGCGTAAAGGATTTAACTTAACTTGAAGATGGTCCATGCTTCTTGGCAGGGTGAGATCCAGAGGAAAGCATTGGCGTTGCAGGAAGTAAGAGTTACTGATGTGAGTTCTTTCAACCCAAAATCACATGTTGCTGTCTGTACCTTCTTTAAGGATTTAGCTTCGTTTTAATCTCACTACTGTTAGGGAATGTTATTTTTGTTCTTCTTGCGAGGAGGCTAATTGTTTCATTAATTTATTTTTCCCTTGCCTTCATTTTTGATTTAGTGGCTGGAGAAGGAGATAATACGGCTCAAACATCTTCGTGATCGAGCAAGTGAAAAGGGACACGAAAAAGAATATCCTTTTTTATTAGATCTTATGATGCTTATTTGTATGCTTTCTGCCAGTAATTGCACAAACCTGACCTGCCTTTTAATGACCAAGCAATTTTAGTCAATTTTAATCTGATGTATCCTTGTACTTTTAGTGACCATGCGCCAAACATGTAGTAATGAATGTCGCAACGGACTTAAAGATCATTCCGAAGGGGCATATAAAACTAATGACATGGTTTGTGATGTACTATAATCATAATTATAGCCCATTCGTCATGTCTGATGTTTTCAGGTTCAGCCATGTCATCCGTCTTTATATTGATCCCATTGAAGAACCTAGCTGAACTCTTATTTAAGTCCTACCCATTTTATTTTTTATATTTGCTGCAGGTTTGATAAAGATTTATTCTGTGTTGGCCTATCTACACTTATAAATGTTTCACCTGAGATAAGTTTTCTCTTGGTATTTGCCAAAAATTTCCCCCGATGATACCCAACCACACTCTGCAGAAAAGGGCTTGGCTTTGTGTTGTTTGATACCCTTTTCTATGTACATGCTCATTATAGCTCAGCTGCCTTGCAGCGGGAAGGGGCTTGCTTGGCTTTTAGTTTGAGCCTTTGAGGACTTTAATTCTGGAAGATGTTAGTCGTGGTGGGCATGAATAAAATAGAAGCTGAGGCAATAGTATGTTGTTGTCTCCACTGTCAGTACATGAATAGAGCAGAATCACAAATAGTGTTACAGCTCTCTACCTGAAACACCACCTCTTGAATCAAGCTTCAGAAACAAAGTTGTGTCTTCTTCTTTCTGCTTTTTGCTTTCAACTGAAAATAGGGATTTCTTCTGAGTATTTCTTGACCACATTTCACGCTTAGAGAATTCATGGAGAAATTACAACTCCTGAGTTCAGCTGAAGAACGTCAGCGCAGGCTGAATGAACCTCCCGATATACACGTGGATCTGAGCATGGATCCTATATATGAAGCTAAAAGTGACTATTCTTTACCAGGTCAGAAGAGCAAGACCTCCAATGTATCTTGGTTTTATGAACTTTTCATATTTGCAGTAGTATAGTTTGGTTCATTGTGATTTTGCTTTTAACATGCAGATGGGAATAAAATTGCGATTAATTCTCACTCCAGCAGAAAGAGGAGGGCATCAACCTCTCCACAGAGCGGGAGCAGTGACTCAAGAGAAACTCGAAGCAGGTCTCAGAAAAAGAAATTGACTGATATGGATAGAGATTCTCCAAGCCAAATGCCTGAGATGGATGGATCCTCAAGAATTCAGGCACATGAAGCATCTATAATGAGCAGTTGGAAGACAGAATCGCTGTCTGGAGTTGCATCAGAAATTTCACCTTCACCGCTTTCAACAGGGACTGAACAATCCGTCAACGATGATGAGACATACAAAATATGGCTCTACCATGATCCAAGTAGGAAAGTTCAAGGACCTTTTAATTTGCCGCAGCTGCGTAAATGGAATGAAAGTGGTCATTTCCCAACTGATCTGAGGATATGGAGGATGGATGAAACATTAGAAGATTCTATTCTCTTGGCTGATGCTTTGAATGGACGGTATACTAAACAGCCCTCGGTGCCACCAAATGAAATAAAGGGGAGCTCCATTGACCAACATAATATACAGGAGGAATTGAAAAGTGTCGTGACAGATGTAAGTACTGGTGAAGAGAGCTGCATTCCCAAGGAAAGCATCTGCAATTCTCCTAGTAAAGCTGGTAAGGAAGCCTTTCCAAATGGTGGATTAGGCTCCAATTTGTCTAGTCTTATCAGTGCAATAGATACTATTAGTAGCAGAGAAGAAAACACTAAAAATGTTTTGCTGGGGGCAGATTTCCCGAGTAATGACGGTAATGCTTCTCCTGTTCGGGTCCAGTCTCCTCAGCAAAATGAAAGCCATGTATCTTCTGAGAATAATGGAAACCCAAGCCCACCTCCAGCTATTGAGGATCAAGCAAATGGTGGATGTATGAATGATAAGCAAGTCGGTGGTGATGGGCTTTCCAGTCAGTTATCTGGACAGAATTGGGTGACTGCACCCCCCGTTGATCGTTCTACGAATGATTGTGAACCAAATTCTCCTGTTGTGCCTTTGGACAAATCGCTCGAAATGCCACCGAAAAATGGAGAAACTGATTTATCTGTGCACATTGAAATGCCAAAGACAGACACTGAAGAAATGAAAAATCAAGTCACGGAGAGCAAACATTCTTTGTCATCCAATATTCCGGTGCCAGATTCGGGTCCAAGCTGGAGCACAAATTCGAGCTTAGTGGGTTGCGCACCACAGGTCAATGAAGTGTCAAGAGAATGGAATGTGTATTCTTCTACCCCGGCTAAACTAGTTGATGAATGGGACTCCTCGCTTGTGTCTGCGTCATCCTTGAAACCGGCTGAGATGGGTAGCGATCATGCCACCACTCCGACTTCTGGCCCAATAGTGCATCCTTCACCAGCAGATAACGTGCCCAGTACCACTAGTTGGCAGGTTGTTACAGAACCCAATGACTTTGACACCCTAGCCGAGGAGTCGGTTTCTGACCTGTTGGCTGAAGTTGAAGCTATGGAGTCTCTTAATGGCTTGCCTTCGCCTACTTCGATATTGAAGTCAGGTCCGGAATTGGCAGAAGCAGGTAAAGATGATTGTTTCAGTCCTGTAGAGGTGTTCAGTCCTGGTCCCACTTCAGGAAAGAGAGATGCTTTCAGCTCTGCTAGTGATTTGCACGTACCTTCCCAATCCACAATTACTGAAGAACCTCAGGGCCTTCCTAATGCTGGAAAGATGTCCGGTGGGCATCCGTCTGTGAGTGCTGAAGTGGTGGAAGATCAGAAGCACAGCGATGTATCTGTTAACCAGTGGAAACCAGGGTCTAGCTCCTCCGTCTCTGTTCCCATGCATCCTCGCGCAAGCTGGGAAGCAGGCCACACCACTAATACCTGGATGGCCCCGTCAGTGACAACGCAGAGCAACTATGGAGCATTGCCGGGAAACGCGAACTTGGGTTGGGCAGGAGCAAATCATGGAAATGCCGCCTTGGATTGGGATCCGAGGCATGGAGCAGTCGTCAGCAATGGAAATGCCAACTCAGGTACTGCTTCTGGAAATCAGGGTATATTAGGGAACCAGCCTAGATATGGTAACAGTGGAAGTAGGTATGCAAGTCCAAGAGAACGGGCATATCAGGGATCAGATTCAGGATTTAATAGGGGTAGATCTGTATGGAGCAGGCAGTATCCCAGTGGCGGAGGAAGTGGCAGTTACCGTCAGTCTCCCAAAGGGCAGCGGGTTTGTAAATTCTATGAAAACGGGTATTGCAAGAAGGGAGCATCTTGTAGTTATTGGCACCCTTGATTTGTTTCGGAAGTGGTCGTGCAAGACCTTTATAATTCTCTCGGATCAATTCTTTGTTGTAGGGAAAGTTTTTATATTCCTGGTGAGGGATCTAATTTAACCTTGTAAAGCATCATTGAAGTTGGGGGCGTATAAGAATATAAGAATTGTACCATTCTTGCATCCGCTTGTACAAGGAACCATATAAGTGGTATGTGGTACATGTATCTTGCTAGATTCACATAATTACTTTGGAAGGTCATGGTAGTTTCCGTTTCCGAGAGATGAAATTTGTTTTGTATTCGTGTTCACAAGCCTCGCGGCTTGAAATGGCCGCACAGGAGACGCAAAGACTCGAAAAGGAATTATGCCGAAGGTATTAAATTCATCGATCGAACGCTTGTCATGCTTGAAACCACGAGCATATGAACACATTCTGATTGTTCTCGTGACAGCTGAAGTCTGCCTAAATGTTCATCGGGATTAACCATCGGAAAACTGTCGATATTCTCACGAATCGGTAATTTGAATTTCTGACTCCATCTTAATAAATTTATCAGCACCCGGTTCATTGCTTCGTGCATTCAAAGAGGTTGCAAGAGTCAGGGGTGAGAAGGACCGACCGAATCACGAATCGTCTAGACTAGATAGATAATTTTTTGCTTATTTTTATTTTTATATCTCACGCAAAAAAAATTTCCCTTGCTTTCTCACATGTCCGGCTCTCCTCTCTCCTCTTTTCTCGGTTATAGGGGACATCATTTGTAATTGTCCCTGATTCCCGGGAACTAAGAACCGACCTTTTCTGGTCCGGACCGGACCGGACCGGACAAGAACTGCTGACTCCTAGCGTAGCGTGAACGGATTCGAAGTCAAACGGTGAAATTTGCAAACAAACAAGGAACAAGTCTCGTCGGGGAGTACTTGATTTTTTTGAGTTTGACCGAGCCGAGTGGTTACGTCGTCGTTTCAAGCCCCAACCTTGTCTCCTGAGGAGGCCGGCCCGTCCTTGTCCTCGTCCCTGTGCGCCACCGCGAACCTGCCAAAGCTCGACGTCTTCGAATAAAAGAGAAAACTCTCGAGCCGAGGACTCCTCCCGCGCGGTCCCCTCCTCCGATCATGGCGGCGGCGGCGGCGACGTCGTTCCTCTCGCCGACGCAGAGGTACGCGGCGGGGGCTCTGTTCGCCCTCGCCCTCCACCAGGCTCAGATCCACCAGGCGCGCCCCCTCGGCTCCTTCGCCGCCTCCGACGACGACGACGGCGACGGGGCCTCCGGCGAGCGGACCAGCAGCGGGAGCAGCAGCAGCGGCGGCGGCGGCGACTCCGTCTCCGAGGACCCCGAGCTCTGGGTCCACGAGAGCGCGGGGTTGCTCCGGCCGGTTTTCAGGTGAGTTTCGGTCCTCTCTCTTTCTTTCTTTGCCCTTTTCGTCGGATTGGGCGTTCCCTCATTAGGTAGAAATTGATCTTGATCATCCTGCGGCTTATCCGGCGGGATTGTGATCTCGATCGTCATCGTAATTTAGCTCGGGGTTGGTTGAATTGGCGATCGCATCCAGCAGGTACCATAATAATCGGTGAAAATCAGTTGAAGTTGTTGGACGGGCGATCTGAGACTGTCTGAAAACTTCGTACGGTCCATATGATTACTGACGATGATAGTATCCCGTTTCCCCTTTCCTTGGATTTTTTTTTTTTTTTTTTTTTTGATTTTTTTTGGAAATGATGATTGTGCAATTGCAAATTGCAGATTTCTAGATATCAATCAGGCGGCATGGCTGGGTCTGGAGGAAACGGCTGGTTCATCTCCTGTAAAGCACCATGTTGGAGCTGTAGGTCTCTCTGGTTCCTTGCGTGTGCCAACGTTTCCCATTTTAATGTGTTTCGAGTACATTCCACGATACGAAACATCAGTACGAAATTTCATGAAATTTCATGAGATATTTCTTCTGCCCCCTAAGTTCGTATTTGATGAGATACGACACTTTGCTCTCAGCTGGGTTTCTGCTATCCATGCCTATTCTTTTGCCTTAGACCAATGGTTGACGACATAATGGGGAAAATATGTGTAGATCTTGGTCTTTTGGCTAGTGAAGGAATAGTGTGGCTTTTAGTAACTCAGATCACAATAATTGAATCTGTTGCTTTCCTGGCTCTACCAGTGATTTAGCAAACTTTTCTGCTAAACTTAATGTTGTCTTCCCCATACTCATTTGGTACAGTTCATGAGGTTACTCTCTGAAGATTGTGCTGACAACACTTCCGAAAGATTAGAACAGCAATTTGCTTTGGCTAAAGCTATAGACAGTATGGCGCTTAGCATGGAGACAAATCCTGCGTCTTTCCAGTCTAAGAAGGAGAAGCAACGCGAATATGAGCATAAGTGCCGGCAGAAATGCTCTACGAGTGATGCACAAGAAAATGCTGCAGCAGCGGCCACAACCTCAGAAACTTCTTCTGATACGAGCGATTATAACATCCAAAGCTCGTCTCTTGAACCTGGATGCAAACTTGACAGGGAGTCAGTAGAAGAAGGCAGAGTGCTCAGTTACCAGAGGAAAGTAACAGTTCTTTATGAGCTTCTTTCAGCTTGTCTAGCAGATATTCGTGATGATGACAAAAAGGTTGCTCGACGAAGGAAAGGGTATGATGCTAGACATCGGGTGGCCTTGAGGTTGTTAGCTACTTGGCTTGATATCAAGTGGCTAAAAATGGTTTGTATGCTTGCACTCATCTTTCTCTTGTGAAAGTTTTTGAAAATTATTATTCTTTGCTTTCTGACTTGTCCAATACTTCAGTATTTTCTATATAATAAAACTCTTGTTTAAATTAATCTACCTTCGGCCTACCGCCTTTTTTGCAAGAGCCATCAGTGGGTTTGGGTTGGGGGAAGAGACCCCTAAAGCACAATTTTTTTCTCCTCTATATAGCAACATAAATATGAAATTAGCAGGTCTCAAGCACAATTTCTCCCCTATGTAGCAACCTAAATATGAAATCAGTTGGCCTCAAATAGAGAGATTTGAGATGTGATTTGGGGCATTGCTATTCCATTTACATAGAGCATTGATGCTATTAACACCTAAAAACTGCTCTTAATTATGTAATCATGTTCAAACTTCTGCCAATTTGGGATGTTTTGGCTGCAGGAAGCAATTGAAACAATGGTTGCTTGCTCTGCAATGGCTGCAGCCAGGGAAAAGGAATTAAAAGAGGAAGAAGAAGCACAGTCGCCAAAGAAATCATGGGCCAAATGGAAGCGTGGTGGCATCATTGGTGCTGCTGCATTGACTGGAGGAGCCTTAATGGCTATTACTGGGGGTATGAATCTGCCCATCTAATGAGTTAGAAGAAAATTAAGCTATAACTGGAAATCGTGGCTTAAACTTTTTTGAATTATCTATTCACATTTACCATATTTAAGCAGGATTAGCTGCACCAGCAATTGCTGCAGGTTTAAGTGCTCTAGCTCCAACATTAGGCACTTTGATTCCTGTGATTGGAGCAAGTGGGTTTGCTGCTGCTGCGAGTGCTGCAGGAACAGTGGCTGGTTCTGTTGCAGTTGCTGCATCCTTTGGAGGTGAAAAGCTCATTGTATTTCTCTGAATAATCCTTGACTTAGTCATCAGATACAGATAGAGTTGCAGTTAGTTGTTTTCTGCTGTCATTAATGGAATCATGAAGTTTTGTTTTCAAGAGGGTGGATTATGCATCAAAGTGTTATATTTTGAGATAAAGTTTCAACTGGAACATATATTCTAAACAGCTGATTGCAAAGCAGCAAATGCCTCCTTTTGGCTAAGGGTTAGGATCTTGGACTCACTTACTCAGATTACTGATTGGTAATAATTTATGACCTGCAAAGGTTGATCTGATTGGAATAAAATACTGCAGGAAAATGTGATAACATAAATCAATTCCTAGTTAGGTTTTTGAGCAGGCTTCTTTTTGTGCTAGACTTAACAGTTCAGTTTATCTACGAAAGCTGCTTCACTCAATTTACTTCATCATCTTGTTGAAGTTTGTCAAGGAAACAATCACGCTGCATGATGGTACTTTATCATCTTGAGCAGTTTCGATTTTTTATTGGATCTTTGTGGTTTTTCTTAGTTCTTTATATGTCTTCAACTGGAGAGAGATTTCTCCGCTTAAGGTTTTATTGCTACTTTGTCAATGCTTTGATTGCTTTGCAAGCAAAGCATAATTGTTTTCCTGAAATTAAATTTTTGCTTACCCTCTGAAAACCTTATCTGTATTCCCTTTGTCTTCTGATAAATCCAGCTGCCGGAGCTGGTCTTACAGGAAGTAAAATGGCAAGAAGAATTGGAGGTGTTGACGAATTTGAGTTTAAATCCATTGGGGAGAACCAAAACCAAGGGGTAAAATACTTATGTTTCCACACTGTAAAATAGTCTCCCACCATGCAATTTTGGGAATACATTTCTAATGGTCTGCTATCAATGTCATACCCTCCCTCTAACCCCCTAACAAAAGACACTCACATAGATGCGACTTGTTAACAAGGGTGTGACTTCGCACAAAAGTAGCTGTGTGGAAACATATTTTCTCATTTTCCAACAGCAAAGTCAAGAAAAAAAATAGTCTGTTGGAAATGCTTTCTCACTGAACAGAAAATAAGTACTAAACTTCAGCAGTGGCTTCTATTATTATGAAAAAAGATGTAGTTTGGAACTTGCTTAGCTTACAATTTGTTTGGGTGACTGGCATTGACCAAACCACCACTGCAACTCAAGCATTTACATTAACCACTGTCTCCACCACCTCCTCCATCAGTTATTATCATGGTTCAATCACTCTCAGCTTCTGCACCCCAAGTCCAACCAATCTCATCTGCCATACTTCTGTGAAATGCCATCATCTTGTTTTAATTAGATGCCCTTCCTAAGCATTCATGAAACATGGGAGATTGGTACTATGTAAACTTATTGCCATGGAAATGCTTTCTGATGAATTTTTGCTGATGCTAGAAAAAGATAGAGCACATTAGACGTTCAGTGTCTGCAGCAGTCCCATGAGTAATTCCTTCAGCACAAGCTTTATTCTTAATATTTTTTCTCTTGTCAGCGATTAGCAGTTGAGATCTTGGTCTCTGGATTTGTATTTGATGAGGAGGATTTTGTAAAACCATGGCAGGGACAAAATGACAACTTGGAAAGGTAATTTAGCATTTAATCTTAGGTGTCTATCTCAATGGAGTCTGCTGATTTTTTATTATAGTGGCACCATTGGCCGCATCCAAGTTTGTTCTGCGCAGCTTTTTGACCTTATATGTAGTCTGCACCTCATTGAGTATCATTTTTATGTCGTTTGACTGTGTGTAGCTTGATTATGGCACACAGTTTTTTCCCTCTTCAGTTTCACTTGTAGTGCAGCGTTGTTATTGCTTTACAATAGAAAAGCTGATCAGAAAACTAGCAGTGCTTATTACCAATAAGAGGACTGTTTTTACTGGGGAGAAGATTTTAAAAGATCCGATATCCTTTCATGACTCTCTTGATTTAAATTAATTTGCCTGTTTTTCTCCCTGTGGATTTGAATAGGTCCGACTTCTCAGTTCTTACGAGCACATAATCTTGAACATATTTGACGCACATTCCCCCATTCAACTCTTTTCACGCTGACAATTGTCATCGCAAAACAAATGTATGTTTGGACGGGGTATTTGATGAGTAATGCTAGTTGCCTATTTTTGGTTTTTGTAGGTATGCGCTTCAGTGGGAGTCAAAGCATCTAATAGCTGTGAGCACTGCGATTCAGGATTGGCTTACTTCAAGTAATTAGTTTCGATTATATCGCTCTTGTATTCCATGGAAGTACACTTTGGCCTCACTCCTTTTACGACATACCAATGCTTGACTCAGGAGTTGCAATGGAACTGATGAAGCAAGGTGCAATGTTGACTGTTTTAAGCACACTGTTAACTGCTTTGGCTTGGCCAGCTACATTGCTCGCTGCCACTGATTTTATAGACAGCAAGTGGACAATTGCTATAAACAGGTAACCCTCCACTCAGCCATAGAATAGTATGTAAAACTGGACGAGGAAAATAACTTTGTCTACTTCCATCCCTCCACCATATTTCAAACTTATGACAGAGTCCTAACCCCTATAAACCTTTTTTTCTTGTCTCTCTAAAAGCTAATATTTCCCAAAGGATTGCTGATTTTATTGGTTTCACAATTCCCATTCAGTTATTAAAGAATTATATAATAACCACAGGAAATGAGAGGGAAATCTCTTGATGTGGTAATTAGATGAGCAAAACTTTTTTTAAACTCCTTTCTTTGCCCATTTCTCCATTCAAGTAATTGAATTAGATGAGTTGATCTAGGCTTCTACCAATCCCTGGGGTCTTCAGGACACTTTTGCTAATTAGATTAATCAAACCAGCGGCGTTCAAGGTGTTTTGCTCTTTGTGCAGATCGGACAAAGCAGGAAAGCTTCTTGCTGAAGTGTTACGAAAAGGCTTGCAAGGGAACAGGTATTGAGCTTAGTAACAGCGCTATTGAAATCCCCCAGAAGTTTTAAATGTGGTTGATCTCAATTTGAAAATGTCCCAGGCCTGTGACGCTCATAGGTTCTTCACTTGGAGCACGGGTCATTTTCAAATGTCTGCAGTTTCTTGCGGAAACAGAACAGACTGGTACCGTGGAGCCTAGAATTTGTGTTTTTATGGTTCTCTACCTCTTCAGTCTTTTCTGCTTCATTGGCTGCCTCGGCAGTGTATTAGGTGGGTAAATGCTCAAGTGTTTGTTTCATTTAAAGTGATCATCAAGGACTTGCTTGCTCTTAACAGCTGAACTCGTTGAAAGAGTCGTCCTTCTGGGTGCGCCTATCTCAATTAGAGATGAGAATTGGAAAGCTGCCAGAAAGGTCATTGAACTTGGACTCTCAAAGAGCATCTTCCTAAAGCTTGTAACTCTTCTTTATACATCTGTATTTATCGATTCAATTCTTACCACAATTTTGCAGATGGTATCTGGAAGGTTTATTAATGCATACTCCACAAATGATTGGATGCTTGGGCTTGCTTTTCGTGCCAGGTAATCATGATGGACGATGGACTTGACTATAGTAAATATTTCCGGCTCATATGCCATAAATCTGTCTATTAATCTGCTTTAGCCATGAGATATAGATTCCACTGCATGACTCTTAATTGTGCCGTCAATTCCTGATTTACATGGACTTCCAGTTACTTGGTTTGCAAAATATATTCGGATCATGTTTAGAAATTTCATTTCTGCAGTATGTTTACTCAAGGATTAGCCGGAATTCAAGCAACTGACCATCCTGGGATTGAGAATGTAAGACATATCAACTTCATTTGGATGAATGCGTGTCACACTACGGTGTATTTATCACTCTCCAATCTGGTTTCTTCTGCAGGTCGACATTACGGATCTCATTGAAGGGCACAGTTCCTATTTATGGGCAACGCAAGATATTCTGGACCGTCTTGAGTTGGACACTTATTACCCCACTTTCAGGTGCCCTTCACGAATATGATGGTTATCTTCTCATGCCTGTACAAATAAATATCCTTTCTGGCCGCCAAATTTGTCTTGTCCTGGCTAAAGCTTAGATTCAATTTGTAAATATTTTTTCATGTTATTTGTACTGCCAAAGTGTACCTTTTTCTATAGTGAAATTCATCCCAAAGCAACTGCTGTTATCATGAGCATAACTTAAGTATACTCCAGGAATGAAACAGGCGATTTGTTTATTTGCAAAAGATCGACTTTACCATTTTTAGTCCAATCTCGAATGCTACCGTGCAATTGTCCAGGGCATTCTACTATCTATCAAATATCATGTGCATTTTGATTTCTCTGTTTTCCCCCTTCTAACCAACTAAATTCTGTCACGGAGTCTGCTTGATATGCGTTCTTGGCCCTGTTTTTTGATAGCTTAAGCTTCCAGGACATGCAATTGAACTACCATTCCCTTTTATGGTTACTACCTCTCAGTGGCCTTTTCGTGCGATATGAGTGTCCGTAATACCAGACGGATCCGGCATAAAGAGTAGTTCATACCTAAATACATGCAGGCAACATAATTTGAAGTGTCTATGCTTTGGAAAAATGTAAAAAAAGTTCTAAATCGATTGCATTGGCGTCAATTTAACCCTAAACCTTGCAATGGTGTTAATTTAGTCTTAATCTTAAACCTTTTGACTTAACGGCAAGTCAGTCTCAAACCTTTTAACTTTGTGCTAATTTAGTCTTTCCAATTTATTTTATCCAAATATTGCTAACGTGAACACCAACCGGCTTACGTGAGATCATTGACACTGACGTGGACAATTTTAAATAATATTTTAGTTAATTGTCAATTTTTTTTTCTTTTCTCTCATTCCTTTCTTCCTCCTTTTGCTGGTGATCAGCCACCGGCCATAGGTGATGATGGTTAGCCACCGACCACTTGTGTCCAACCCTCACCCTGGCTAGATCTAGCAAGGTTGACCCTTGTCAAGGGTCAGCCTCACCACGGCTAGGCGAGCCAGTTTACTCAGCCATCACTTGTGTCCAATCACTGGCAAGAGGAAGACAAAAAAGAGAGAAAAAAATGATAAAAAATCGAAAAATTATTAAAATATTATTTAAAATTGTTCGCATTAAGGCCAATGGTGCCATATAAGTCGGTCAACATCCACATTAGTAATATTTAGCCAAAATTAGCCAAAATGATAGAATTGACACCAAGTTAAAAGGTTTATGACTAAATTGACATCATTATAAAGTTCTAACTAAATTAGCATAAATGTAATAGATTTAAGACTTTTCTATTACTTTTTCCCTATGCTTTAGCAGCCATGGTTCCCTAGGCAATACTCAAGCTCGTGCGCAACTCATGATCATATAACAGGTCTGGTAATAAAATTACCCTAACTTCTCTATACTCGTATCCATATATTGGCTTGAGATTTTTATTGCTCCTTTGAAATCGAAATCTCATGTGTCTAATAATGTCGTTATCGGCAAAGTTTGAATTCTATGAATGATCTGATGACTTTGCCCCTATGCTTTAGCCGCCAAGGTTCCCTAGGCAATACTCAAGCTCAATGCACAACTCATGATCATTTAAGAGTTCTTATAATAAACTTACCCTAACCTCTCCATACTCATCCATATATTGGCTTGAGGATTTTATTACTCCATTCAAATCAAAATCTCATATGTCTGATAATGTTGTTATCGACAGAGTCCATATTCTATGAATTTCTGATAAAGCCGACTTATCAAAGCTAAAATGACGTATTGACGTTAACAGTACTAATAATGACTTGGTAGATCCAATTGGAATGATTAATTTGGGATTTTCACATCAAGCTGAATGGTCTATACAGGTCGCTTTATGTTTTCTATGTCGCAGTTGCGCATGTTGTATAAAATAACTGATAAAAGGTGGTCGAATTCTATAGGACGCCGTGTTCGAATTGCTTAAGACACCATGAATGCCATAAAGAGAAGGTAAAAAAGGACTTATTGACTATTTCTACTGGTGAATTCTAGCTCGATACGGGTCATTGCACCCGCGATTGCTGGGCGTGGCCTTAGGGCAGACCCGCATCTACTCGCGAAACGGTCCTCTGCTTTGACAGATTCTCGGTTTCCATTCGGCCGCAGAAGGGCGTTGCTTGGGAAAGACGTGAAGCATTTCGTCATTTTCGCTTCACATTTCTGTTTTGACTTTCATCCAATACACAAGTCTACTCCTTCTTGGGAACTCTTACTTCGAATCCGTGGAAACACGTAATGTTGCTGTCAATTCCTTTCCTAAGAAATGCGTACCGAATCGCTGAATGGTCCCATAGTGTCTTCTTTCTCCCTGTACAGATCATCCGAGAGAAAATTGATGTGTTCATACGTATTTTGTGTCGACTTGGGCGGCTGCATATATTTACTTGAACATACGTAATGTTGCTGTCAATTCCTTTCCTAAGAAATGCGTACCGAATTGCTGAATGGTCCATAGTGTCTTCTTTCTCCCTGTATAGATCATCCATGAAGAAAATTGATCTGTGTTCATACGGATTTCGTGTCGACTTGGGGGACTGCATATATTTCATTGAACACAAGCAAAAGCTCGAGTAACATCTAGCACTTCTTTAGGAATTCCACGAAAATTATGCGGTTCTCTTCCGGATATTTCTTATATGTTCAAAGCCATTCTAGTGTGGATGGGAGGACTAGATCGACGACAAGACAAAGATCATGTTGGGCTCATTTATGCATGTCTATATATAACGACAGATGATTTGCTGGGCTTCAAACTAGGTATTAATGCAGTTCAGAAGCTTCTTTGACTTTTCATCCGACCATATCGATAATACAAAATATGATTCCAGATTGAAAGATTCGCCATCTCCCAATTTCAAACCATGCACATGCTCCGACCCCAGAACGCTCCGGCGCTCTAGTGTATAAAGTTGACAATTCGATCGAACGCGATTTTCGAGAGTCAAAACTGAAGAACTCCGAAAGCTGTTTCTGTTGACGTGCATGTATTATAAGCTAAAAGGCGATACAGATGACATAAGTGCTGAAGGAGACGCGAGATCGAGGGTTAGGAAGGAGATTTCACGGTAGCGACAGTGAAATAAACCAACCAGTCTTCAGGAGGCGGCACCAGCTGTGACATTGGCTGCAAGTTTAGAGAGCTTGTCCGCTTCTGATATAATCTGGGTTAGGTGTCAATTCTGTAGAATCCTCCTCGGTCCAACTCAAAGTGATGGGCGCACCAGGTGCTGGCCGTCGACCTGCGTACAATGGAGAGACAAAGAGACCAATGGAGAAAGCAACTCCTTTTCCATAAACATTGTTCATTGGTTATATTGGGTTAAAAGCCACCAAAAAAAAAAAAAAAAACCCAAATTTTGGCCACCTAACACACTTATCCTAAACTTTTTTTTGTGACATCAAAAATCCAAAACTCGTACTCATGTGACATATTTACTCAAAATTTGTATAGTGTAACACATTTACCTTTAACTATTTTTTGTTTACACTAAAAATCCCAAACTATTTATGTGACACCATGGATTTTTGGTGTCAAAAAAATTTGGGGTAAATCTATTACATAAATATAAGTTTGGGGTTTTTGGCGTCATAAAAAAATTTGAGGTAAATATGTCACACCATTACAATTTTGGAGTTTTTAGTGGCACAAAAAAGTTGAAGGAAATGCGTCAGAATTGGCAAAGTTTATGGTTTTTGGTGGTTTTTTCTCGTTATTTTTTAATGTGAGAATATGGTCAACTTAGAATATCTTGTATTGTCATAGACTTTCTGCACATCCTTAATTCCATATCAGATGAGAGAGGCCCTATGGAGTAATTTATAAATAAAATACCCTAAATAGTTATACCCGAAACGGTCAACATTTTGAGGTTACTCGGAGCACTCTCTTCTCATTGCTTAGCTCACGTGAACCCGGCCAAATCACTATGGTGTCCACTAGAAATCTAAAACATGACTTTGTAAATTGATTTCATATATTGATATTGGAATTTATAAGGTTAGTCATTGTTTAAACCAAAAATCAGTTGGTTCTCAAGACATATGGATAATTTCCTTCTTCCTTTTTACGGCAAAGTTCAGTTTTTTAGGTGAAGTATTGATGAGCCAACATTGCAGAGAGCCGTGGTCCATTGACTTTCAAGGGGGAGAGAAGAGTTGGTGGAGGATGTTGAGTATGGGGAGGGGCACTTGAGAGAGAGTTTCAAAGGGGGTTATGGCTATGGACGGTTGGCTAATGATGCTGGGAATGTTGAGAAGTAGTTGAGGATTTAACAGCTGAAAAAGATGTGGGGAGAGAGAGAGAGAGAGAGAGGGAGGAAGGGACCTTATCTCTGATGAAGTTGCTGACGGTGAAACTAAACCAAGAGAAAAACAAAGAAATTGCCCCCACAAAGCTTCTTTTTCCATCATCATTATCATTGTATGTAAAGAAAAACAAGTGCAAGCCTCACGTCCCCCTCATCTCCCACCTAAATCGCCCCTCCCCAATTCCCACCCAGATTCCCGTCTCTGTCTCTCTCTCTCTAAAATGCGTGGATACTGTAGGCTGAACAGAGGCGAAGCACATTAACCCTTGAGCAGATGCAATAACATTACATGGTCCTACAATGTTCCTAGTTCTATCTCCCAGTCGGTACATGTTGCTATCTTCTTTCGGATCATGTTCTTCTTGGCGGCCTATTGAATTTTGTTCACTCTATCGCCATCGGAAAGGATGGTCTTTCAACAAGGATCACTAGCACGCCATCGTGCGCATGCCCAATGATGAATGAATTATCGATGGAGACATTCATACACATGACCACGAATAGGCAATAAGAAGGACAAGGCTCGCTCTCTCAGTAGTCATACTGTTTCCTTACCGGTCTCAGCCGTCGGTATATTTTCCGAAATTCACCACACGGAACGGGAAACCATACCGATCGGTATGGATGGGGGGAGGAGAAGTCCCTTTTGGATAGGGGCTCCTTCCCTTTTCGATTCGGAACACGTCGACTTCACCAACTTTGGCTGACCCCATGTGCACTGCACTTCGGCTTATGTTGCTGTCGTGCCATACCATGCCATTGCAACATTCCACGTATGTACCAGGTTAACCTATCTTCCAGGAATTAGGAGACACGCCATGTTGAAACCTCTAAAGAATGATTTGATCTCAAGTAAGCCCGTATTCGTCCCAAAAAGAATTTATCGGGCAGCTTAAAAACCCCTAAGTTACTTTGTCCTCGCGTATCATATGAGACTCCGCTTATAGGGACAGCGCATCTAAGCGGGCACGACCCTCTAATTATGTCCATTCCTGAAAGTAAGTAGCTTTCTTCGAGACACGAAATCTCGAACAGTAAATGGAAGAGCGTGGTCGCCTAAATAGAAAGGAAAAGGAGAGGTGAATCGGTCCTTTTCTTCCGTATTAGGGACCATCTTGTGGCGGCGAAAGTAACGCATCCAAGATATGGTGAGCAAACCCAAGATAATATGGTCGAAAGAAGCAAAGCAAAAGAGAGGTTAGGGCAAGAATCCCAAGCTCTTTCCTTGTACACAAACATGAATTGGTCCCTTGATGATGGAAAGGTTTCTTCATTCCATATTTATTTGTGTATGACAAGATCAAAGAAATCACAAGAAAAGAAAAGCCCACAAAATGAGATAGTCTTGTAATATCCACAAAGAAATAGAAAGAGAGAACAGAACAACATTGATTCAAGTTCCGTCTCAATTCTTTTTCTTGTCTTTCTTGTCCTCTTCGGTTATTTGACCTTTTTTATAATACAAAACAAAAATCGAAAAATCCATGCAAATCATTTTGGCACCACCCTCTTTTGCCCTTGTATGGATGGATTTATGCACTCCAAATCTTGCAGCCCTCCAGGAGCTGAAAAATACGTTCTCCTCCTCCCCCCACCCCAACCCGACCCTCCATTTGCTTGCTCAATAAAGAGTCCCCACCAACCTCGGAGTCGGCACCGCCACGAGCCGGGTGGACCTCGGCGCGGTGAGCCCGAAGACGTCGCCCATGTCCATCTCGCTCGGCTTCATCCCGTCGGGCAGTTCCCACGTGAAGCAGTGCAGGAGGTGGGCCACGGCCATGTCGAGCGCGTAGAGCCCGAGCTGCATCCCTGGGCACGACCTCCGGCCCGACCCGAAAGGGATGAACTCGAAGTTGCTCCCCTTGTAGTCGGGCATGCCTGTCTCCAGGAACCGGGACGGTTTGAACTTCTCAGGTTCGGTCCACGAGCCGGGGTCACGCCCGATGGCCCATGCATTGATCATGACCCGGGACCGTGCGGGGATGCGGTAGCCGGAGATCACGGCGTCCTCCGCCGTCTCGTGGAGGAGCAGCGGGATCGGCGGGTGGAGGCGGAGGGTCTCTTTGAGACAGCACTTGAGATAGGTCAGCTTCTCGAAGTCGCTCTCCTCGACTCTCCGGTCTAAGCCCACGACATCCGCGAGTTCTTGCTGGACCTTCTTCAGGTCCTCGGGGCTTCGCATGAGCTCCGCCATGGCCCACTCGATAGCCGACGCCACGGTCTCCGTCCCGCCGAACATCACGTCCTACACGAAACCCAAGTAGAACATATAAGGAATTAAAGGACATCTACCATGAGCAACTCCTTGATGAATTTTGAAGTTTTGAGAAGTTTATATGACGTGGAAGATCTGCCGCCGAAGAACAAAAGCTAGGCTGCACGAATTGGCAAGTGGAATGTCTGCTTAACAACTCCAAATAATTTATGCATGCACGTGTAATTAGCAAAAGAGAGATGGCGTCCAGATACGGGAGATTAATCGTACACTACCATCGACCCACCATTAATGAAAAAAAAAAAAAAATCCCACGTTTTGTGTATAAACTTCTCAAACCTATTTCAATTATTCCTCAGTTATACCTAATTTTCTTCACCAAGGACGGTGAGTATAACATTTTATATCAGGACCTAAATCTCCACCCTCCATCAAGGAAAACGAAAATACACTTTTTCTTTCGCTAGCGTTAAAAAAAAAAAAACTGATAATAATTCGCGTATACTTACTTAATTTGATGGAAACCCTAACGTCCCGAATATATGCGCGAAACATCTAGCGACACAAATTACGTCCTGTTCTGATAAGATGGTGTATGAATCTCGACACGTGCATGTCGGTTTCCGTCCCCCCACACCATTTATGGAAACCGTGTTTTTCTTTCTTTTTCTTCTTCTTTTTTTCACGCCACATCGCTTGGTGAACTGAGCAAGATTAGGTTTCCCCGATAGCGAGAGGTGATCAAGTTAAAACCGCGTTGATTTCTTACCATGATGATGGCCTTGATGTTATCTCTCGTTAGCCTGATCGAGTTCTGCAAATCGTCGGACTCGTTCACCTTCGCTTCGTCGCTGTAGAAGGCCAGCAGATCGTCCACCATGTCGGTATCGACATCTTGATCGCCTCCACCGGAACTCGTCTTGTTTCTCTTCTTGTCCATGTGATCATCTATAATGTGGTCGATGAACCTGTCCAGCGACTGGCGCGCCTTGACAAGCCTGGCGGTGAGCCCTTGCGGATCGATCCAGCTCAGGTACGGGATAAAGTCGGCTATGTTGAAGGCGCCAAATAATTTCGAGAACTCCTGCAGTATGCTGATGAACTCGTCCTGGCCCTCAGTCGAGCTCGTGCCGAAGGCCGCGCGGTAGATGATGTCCCGCGTGAGCTCGAACACGAGCTCGCCGATGTTCACGGCGGTCCCCGCGTTGCCCGCGACGGTGCGCACCATCCTGTCCACCTCATCGCGGACCGACTCCCACGACTCAGCCCGCTTCCGGCTGAATAGCTTCATCACGCACAGCTTCCGCATCTGCCGCCAGAACGGGCCGTAGTGCGCGAAGGCCATGTCGGCCCGGTCATACGTGAGGTAGCTGATCGCGATGGTGGCAGGCCGGTTCGAGAAGATCCCGTCGTGGACCTGGAGGACCTGGCGGGCCACGTCAGGGGACGACACGGCGACCATGTGCAGGAAGCCCATGCGGAGGTGGAAGATCCCGCCGTACCTCTTCGACAGACTCGCGAGGCCACGGTGGGTGAGCTCGCCCATCATGAGCATGTTCCCGATGACCGGGAGGCCCCTCGGGCCCGGTGGGAAGGGCGGCTTGCGCCGGAGCCGAGCCACTAGCCCGAGGAAGAGGAGAAGAGGGACGATGGAGAGGAGGAGCGTCATGGGAGATTTCTGGAGTTGAGTTTGAAGAAGAGACTGGAGTTGGGAATAGCAATAGAAAAAATCCATGGATTAGCTCTTTTGGAGAGGATTTAAGCGCAACTTATCTTTAGAATGTGTTGCTAGGTTGGAGGAGATATTAAGTGGCCTTTATATACACAAAGCTTCGGGTATATCCTGTACACAGGTTGGAGGATTTAATTTAGTTTCTTCTTTTATTTCATTTTCCTTTTCGCTATGGTCTTGACTATACCCGGCCCTCTATTTTGTCAGCTCCATTTTGGTTGGTGGGCATGATTACAATATTTCTCTAGAATATTTTTCTATATTAGAAATGATCAATATATTTTCCGTCGGTCTCTGTATATCTCGAGATCGTGGGAATATCTCTGTTTAATTGTGCATATCTCGATTAATATTCGTTATCTTAAATAGTCACGCCATGAAGCTTAAAATAGGTCGGTGAAATCTTTGTTATGATACATTGAAATATACGAACACTTCTCAAATCTATTTCCACACTATTCTTATCTTAAATAGCACATCCCTCTCGTACGAACAATAACTGTCGAGCCATTTAAAGAAAATATTTATTAATGAATGAGCCTGACGTGGACTGAGTACACACCATTTATTTATTTATTTTGGAAAATCATTCTAAAAACGACATGGTCCACAAAATTAATATCATACTGCAACCAAAATACAAACTTAGGGTAGACCGATGTTATCTTGTGTGCCCGTCGGAGAAGCGTCAAGCTGATGAAAGTTCGTATCAGATTTACATCATATCTCTGTCACGGTGTGGTTGGAACTTGGACTGCTTGTTTTCCCTTCCAAAACCTTACGAAAAGCATTTCTGAAATAACAACGAATTTCTTCCCCACTTTTCTTTTTTCGGGTCTAATTCATGGAGAAGTTTCATCTTCTAGAGGACCGAGATCATTTTCAGCTCATCATCTAATCGCGTAGAAAGTAAGTAAGGACGGACATATAACTAACTACTTGAAGTGTAGTTCAAATCGAAGTGCATTTTCCAAATAATGATTAGACAACATAGGGAAAAATGAAAGGGGCTGGCCGGACGCTCATGATTTGAGCTTCTCTCGAACCCTAACTCTATAACTTTGGACGGTGGAAACGCGTTGAACGAGTAAGTAGATCCACCATGGCTGAGGAAATTCGATTCAAACTCGATCGGGGTTTGGTGCGATATCTCCATCTGGCGATGGTTCTGGATCCACGTGTGCAATGGCCGACGAGATGGCTACGTAACCTTGGCATTGGAGCCTGGTACTACGAGAATCAAGGGAAGATGTCGCATTGATTGAAGAAGAACCCTACCAAGTGCCCTCCCAAGTGCTTGTTACGATTGGGATAATATTGAGTCAAATGGAAGAAACTGGTACTGAGAATTCATGTTGGGCGACCTGATGAAATCGAGTCATAAGTACCGAATCCGGAATGGGTCTTTCCTTTATTTGTACAGGCCCGAGTGCTTCTTCCCGTAAGCACGTGAAGGCCGGAGCAGAGTTTCTCGCGTAGAACGATTTGAGCCAATTGCATGTAATGAGAAGTGATAAGGGTCAGAAACTCCATTAAGCTCCATATATCTTAGTATTACCATCGACTCAATCTATTACGTCTACATATATTAGTTATATAAATGAATGATTACGTTTACCTTGGCTCTTCTGAGCATATTTTAATTTCGATACTACAAGCACGCAAGTGTGAAAATTTAAAAAAAAAAAAAAAAAAAAAAAAAAAAAAAAAAAAAAAACTTTATCCCGATGCTTAACATACTTATATAAATAATTTTACTATTGTATCGATCAATGAAAACTTAATTTGTCCTGACCATACGACAAACAGACGCATCCCACGTGAAAAATCAACATATTCGAATTAATAATTTAATGAGAGCAAAAAATGGGCTCAAAGGATTTTTTTTTTTTTTTTTTAAAATAGCCCTTCCTCACCTTTCCACCTACCACGGGGAAATAGCGTTCGAAATTTTTAATTCGACGGGCTACTCCGGCGGCGCCACGTGTTGGGAGAAGTGGGCCCCAGGTGGGCCCCCACCCTCAGATTCAAGGGCGCCATCTCCCATCAGAACCGAGGGCGAAAGATTTGATCCGGAACCTTTTCCGCGAAAAAAAGTCTCCGGGCACTTGTCACGGGGGCCGTGACGTCGGACCCGTAATTCGGCCTCATCCCCATCTCCCCCCGTTCACTTCATTTTCCCAATCTGAAAAAGAGAAATCCCCCCGAATAAATTATTCGGATTGCGTGTATAATCATCACTGCGACGTCACCCTTCTCCATCTTTTTGCTTGTCCGCCTTTCCTAGTCGCGTGATTACTTTCGCACGGTGCTCGCGCGCCGCTCCACTCCACTTGAACGACATCGACGGCTTAGCCACCGCAAGAAGACGTTCGCGGTTCGCCTCCCGTCCCGACATGGTATAGCACGTGGGTTATGTTAACTAATGTCGCTGGTGCACTTATCGAACATTTTCTTCTTGAGAACTAATTCGACTATTGGAATATTAACAATACGGATGTTGCTACTGCGCCTATAAACATTTTTGGACCAAAAGAAATGAACTGATTTTGGGATATCGATTTCTAGAAGCATCAAGGTCAAACAATTAGCATTTTTGTTTTTTTTTAATGCCCTTGGCCTTCCCCACGTGTTACGGTAGAAATGTATATGTGTTTTGTTTGCATGCCTTGGCCCGGCACTCGGGTCAATCGGTCGAAACCAAGAAAAATCAAGAGAGGATTAAAGAAGTCAAAAGCGACTGTAGAGACCGGTTTCTCAACGTCCAGACCACGACGAGTTCGAACCATTCTCGAACCCTCCGAAAATCTCCTCATTCGAATAGTCTTCTCGATTCGCGTAGATTGGCGAACAAACCCGTCACCGCTCACATAAGAAGAATGAAAGAAAGAAGTTTCCGTGTCCCGATCCACCAAAAGCATCGCTAAGTGAACATGATTCATTGATATTTTGAACCAAAAGAGGTCTTCTCCTTTGAGAATTATTTCTAAGAATTTAATCTGTTATTGATAGTCTAACAACCCGTTTTCTAAATACATTTTCGACTTGTTTCTTAGACCTGCCAAAATGGGCCATAAACCCATTTCGTAATTCATATTTGATGGGATAAGTTGTTATATGAG
The DNA here is from genome assembly GCA_017140595.1 of Eucalyptus curtisii. NCBI lineage: Eukaryota > Viridiplantae > Streptophyta > Magnoliopsida > Myrtales > Myrtaceae > Eucalyptus > Eucalyptus curtisii. Next base: position 31,477,261 of record CM029503.1, on the reverse strand, counting down.
TTAGTTATATTCAGTAAAAAAAATCATAAATAGTAATGAGTATTAAATGGGTTGATAACTTGCTTAAACTCAACTCATCTTCATGTATGGAAATGAGTCAAAACGGGTTAAATGAATCAAATTAGATCGGAGCATTTTTTACTCCACCCATTGCCCGTTTGACTGGTCTACCATTTCCTAATAAAAATAGGCCAAGTCAACAATGTACTTATTGCAAAAATATATATAATAATAATAATAATAAAGTATTTGTAGCAAATTATTTAGCATCTCCTCTTAGTGTGGTTTTAGTATCAAGATAAACTTAATTAGAAGATGCGGACTACCTGCACTTGAATAGAAAGACCCTATGAAGCTTTATTTCTCCTTGGGTTGGCTTTGGCATTTCTTTTGCACGTGTGCCGGAGATCAGTGAGATACCACTCTTTAATATGGTTTTCATATCAAGATAATTACATTCCTTTTTGTCGATTCCAAAAGTGTAACATGTTTGAACATGTTGTGGAACATATTCTATATCTTAGAGTAAGTTAGAGCGCTCACCATCTGTATAATGAAAACTTTATACGAGCGGCATAGTCCACCTTGATTAGAGAATTCTAACAATCCACTATCTTGCCAACCATCGAATCGATAATGGATGAGACTGTTTGTGGAGACTTTTTTTTACACAGCCGGCGTAGCTTATAGTTCTTCTATGTCTTAATAATCTAGGTTACCAAAAAAAAAAAAAAAAGAAGAAGAAGTGACCTTTTTTTGTCCCATTTTCTTGTTACAACTTCTTTTTCTTCCCTTCACTTCATGTGGTGAGTTGTTCTTCCACTTGAGTTTTTCTTCCTTTCACTTCATGTGTCGCAGTTATGAAGAGCTTCTGAACACATAAAGACACGGTAAAACTACAGATCTTGAACTGACCTGACGAGTTTGGTGAGAGACGGTTCAACCACAACTTAAAACCTACAGCCAGTCAAGTTCACTTATAAGCTAAAAAATGCTCGACGTGCTCAATCTATCACATCGCCACCAACATAAATATCAAGGTCGATCTATAGTTCACGCTCCGTAAAATGAGTTATCAATCGCTCGTTAGAAATGCGCCAGCTTGGATAGCAAGAGAGTTTAGTCATCATTATGATCTTGGGTTCAAATCTTGTAAAGCAAACCTTCAAAGCACCAGTTTCTTGTAGGGAAGCGCATGCTTAAGATCAATAATAGAAGTGGACAATTCGAGATGTATGAATCCGTATAGAATTAGGGGTGATCGGTTTCTAATCCGGTCTGGTCCCAACTAGGAACCAAGAACCGAATCAGGAGGACTGATTCCCAATTTTTGAGATCAGGGATCAGATTGAACGGTCTTGGAACCCGAAAACCAGACCGGACCAACTAGTCCAGTCTAATGGAACTAATTAATTAGCCAAAAAAAATTAAATATTTAAATATTTTTTAAAAAAAAAAAGCTAGAGTTGTTACTATTTTAGAATTTATCGCTATTTTTAAGAAATTATAAAATATTTTACAAAGAAGAATTAGTCCGATCCGGTCCAATATAAGCAGTTCCCAATTCAATTGGTCCGATATGCTCAGCTACGGCCCTATGCTCAGCTCACCCCTACATAGGGCTGTAGCTATCCCAAGATGACTACAATTGTCCCGGTCTTTTTTTTGAGAAATTTACTAAAAAATAAAAACGACTCAGGAGAAAAAATATTTCCACCTCACCCATCCGTCAACTTACCAATGATAGAATATGGAATCGGGAAAAAAAAAATTCACCATCTTATAATTGACACGTGATAATGCGTGTTCAACATAATTTCTTTCTAAAGACAAATAATTATTGTTTCTGTTTTGAGTAGCGATCAGAGACAATTTTACCCAAATGAAAATGTTAAATGGTTTATTTAGTCTAGAATAATCGTCCACCATGGTGGAGAGTCCAGTAGGGACATTTTCTAGACACTAATGATGTGCCATTTATATCCTGTTTGCCTTAATAAAGTTTGAATCCATGAGAAGATTCCTCTAGGATCACAAAATATCTCAAGGGTCATGCTTAATAAAATACTCGAAAATTCTGATGATACAATTAACGGACATTCGGCTGCACACACCTTCACTGTCTTGATATGTATGATAAGGCGCATCCTATGATTATTCGATCTTTCCCACGAATACCCTAAAGTGACAGGTGCCTCCCTATGACTGCAAAAACTTAGGTCAAAGCGCGAGATGAAACACACTTTTTCAATGTCCCGATGTAGAAGGGCAAAATATAAAAAACCTGTTTGACATTTCACGGGGTAATTTTTTAGTACCTAATTTTGAAGGGGCGAAAATAGAATACACGTTTGCTGAAGTTGTGCCATTCGACAAGCAAAGTATCGGTCAGCGCAAGGTGCTAGTATGTGTCGCATCAGCTTGAAGTGCACAAGTACGCCTCTCTCTCTCCATCACCTTGACATGAATTACCTCGCGATGGGGACAAGGGACATTCATTGACGCTTAAGCAATCTTTCTTGGTGAAATGAAATCCGACTTTCAAGGACTAAATTAATAGCAATCGCATTCTTGATTGGCTTATTACCGGTGACCAACTCGTGTTGCATGGCGTCCAGCTATGTGATTAAGCACGACATGCCCAAATAATTATGACAGAGAACGTAAACTTGGGATTAACCTCTTCCTTAAGACTCCGTTTAGGGGGATTTAATTGATGATGGGGCATGAGAAGCTAGAGATTTCATATATGGCATAAATCTCAAAGAATAATTTTTTTATTTCGACTTAAAATCGGCACAACTTAAAACGTTATAGTATATTTTTGTGAAATGAGTTGCTTTTTTTTTTTTTTTTTTGGATTTTTAGGTGAAGCTGTTTGCAATTGTTACAAAATTATGAGGATATGTCCAGCATGAACAGAATTACAAGACAGAAATTGTCAAACCCTAATATAAATCTCATCTTTCTAAAGTCCTTTGATATGGATGGTTCCCATTAGGCGCAGCCTCTAGCTACACTTCTATATGTCTCATCAATAGGCCTAGAAATTTGTGGCGCAGATGTTTCCATTTTGCTCCACAAAGTCGAGTTCTTTTGAGTTTCTATCAATTTAAAATCTGTTTATTTCGCAAAAAGTTTCCCCCCAAAAAAATATTTTTTTCTCATTTTTCCATTATTTAAATCATCAAAGAAAATAAATTAACGGAAGATCACCATCAATGCCATCGCTGTAAATAAAAACATCCTTAAAACCGCGCATTTCCTCGGCTTCAAAAGATAACTAATCAACCTACCTTGCTTAACAACGCAGCTTTCCTACTTCACACTGGTTGTTTGGAAATGGACTGCAGCATGCGCAACATATGTGATGTTATATAGACACATGTATAATGACAAAAACAAAAATCTCATCCGTGCCAACTTATTAGCTAAGGTTGCGTGAATTATAGGACTTAAAATATCAACAGCATTTCCATCTAACACCTAACTCATAATTGTTGTACTTTAGATGTCTTATTCTCATCTTAAACGGGCAAATACTAGACTCAGCGGCAAAGTTATCCTTTCTAATTTAAAATAAAATTACAACAAGTCCTTAGCGACAAATCCAATAAACGAGTCCTCGAAAGTCCCTCTCAAAGAAAGAGTAGGAAGCAAATTAAGCAACTGATTAAGAGTCTGTTTATATACGTAATATGATACAATGTGATGAAGCAATCCCATCTTATGCTAAAAAAATGTATGCATGACGTTTCTTTTTATAATGGATGTTGTCGTTTTGCAATCAAATGGCATTTCTTATCACGTGTTACTTTAGATACTACAATTAAATAAAATATTAGATTGTCCGGCATGATATATTATATATGTTATATAGTACATGTGGAAAAAAAATGCTAATATTAGTTCCTGTGAAACCCTAATAAGGCCGGAGAAACTTGGGAAAACCCCTCGAGAGTTTGATCCTGAAGTCAATCGATTAGAATTTAACTATATAAATTATACTTATTTCACTTCTTAATTCCTAACGAATGTGCTTCGAAGAATGCTATAAGGGCAAATTAATTTACATGTCCAAATTTTTCTTATGATGGTAAGCTAATACTATACAAAGCTCATTTCCGACCTTATTCTTATTTGACGATTTTACCATTCCATTAAGAAAACAGACTTCTTCTTCTTCTTTTTTCCAATGTGATAGATCTTTAAAAGAGTCAAGAACTGTCAAAAAAATGTTTATAAGAAAAAATATGAACTGATTACTTCATTTTCTAGTAATTTATTGGTAACTTACTGACAATTTTATGAAATTACCAACTCTTTTCGACAATTTGCGAATCATCAAATTTTCTTACTTTGATGAATTTGAAGTTTTAGTAAGATATACAAAAAAAAATGTGAACTTTAGTAGGAAAGGTTCGCACTTTGCAAACAATAAAGAAAATTGATGATTTTATAAAAAGTATTGGTAAGTAATCAATAAGTTATTAAAAAAATCACATGTCAATCTTTCTTGCTAATACTTTTATGATATTTATTAACACTTATTGAAATTTATTGAAAAAAAAAAAAAACCTAAATCTTCAGACACGACGCAAAAGAATTTCCGCATGCCCATGTGATTTGTGCTTTAGTATGTAACTCGAATGCGCACGGAACACGTCCTTATCGTGAGGACGTCATTTCAAGATCAATCTCGGCCATCGCTGTATAGGATTAGGTGGTGCTAATAAGTTGGGGACATCTGCAATATTATTGCCGTCAGACCAAAGATCTTGTAAGCCCCACAAGCAGCCTCTGCCACGTGTGATTCTGACCCAAAACAGTTTCCACGCCACTAGTATGATTCGGACAAATGGATGACCTCCCGTTCCTATACCAAAAGTCCGCCAACATCTTGTTAATCTGTGCCCATTCTTGAGATAAAATACAAATTATTGTGCTCTGATGTCATTTTCATTTCTCGTTGGTATGCTTGTTATTAGCATATTTAAATAATAAATATTACTTTCATTTAATTTAAATTTTCAAAACAGTTAGCAATGATCTTATAAGATCTTGTATAGTATCTATGTAGAAAATCCTAAATTTAAATTTTTCAGTCTTTCAAAATCCTACTTTGCCTCTCCGATTACATATATTTATTGCTTAAGCCACAACTTTTGGTTGCTATAAAAAACTATATAATTGCATCTGCAATATAGTCTTTTCAAATTTAATTCTCTATGGACTTTTTTAAAGAGTTCAAAAATGTTGAAAATCTAAGAGACTCTCTCTATTGAACATAACAATAACAAAGAAAAATGCGCCCGCTTATTAAAATTTTCGAATTTGATGCGTTGGACTGCATTTATGTAAATCAATTATTTCCTCTTCAGTCAAGACAAATTCATTGTTGTTTTCAATATCGTGTCGCAACAAAAGAAAGAGTAAGAGTGGGGGAAAACTAATCTCCTTGATAAGACGCTATTAGATTCTAATCAGTGCTAATGCCTCGTTGACATTTTACTTTAGACGTACTACTCGAAAACGAAATGAATGAAATATCAATCGATGTGAAGAAGAATTAATTACATAACACGTTTCATTTTCAATTAAAAATAATTATTATATTTACTGTCATCGTAACTTGGGCGTTACTATTCATTATACAAAAAAACATATCTGGGATCCTTAATAATTACATCAAAGCATAAATGATTTGTAAGTTGAAGGACACCTTTTTTAGTATATGTATTGGACATTATTTAAGTGCAATGTATTTGTAGACATCATAATTAGAAGGGGAAAAAAAAGAAAAAGAAAGAAACACAAGGAAAAAGATTGGGAAAAAAAAAAGGAAGAAGAATGCCAAAAGAATCGAACGTAGCACCTCCCAAAAGAAGGGATAATATATATAATATATATATGCGCATGCGTAAAATAGCAATCTTAAATTACAATTGTGTAGGATTGATCGTAAATTTGATATGTACAGAGTCCTGTACAGCCTATATATGGCCTTGTATTCTCTCATGGTAAGATATAGAAAAACATACATTTTCTCTTTATATATCTACCAACAACATCGATTAAAATTACATCCGATAACCTCTTAAATTCTTCAAAACCACCCACTTATACTGCCCTAGATTGTGAAATCAGTCGACGGTGGATATCATTTAATATGTGGCCGACCCACTTTTTGAAAGGTTGACATCGTTTGTTTATTTGAAAGCCTGAGATTGCATTAAAGATGTGGAACGCGTCAAACGTGAGACACGAACATCACGAAACATCATCCATGACAATGTTATTAAAAACAAAAAAAAAAACAAAAAACAACTTCTACCCACAGTAAGCGTTGAATCTTTCAAACCCGTTATGGCGGAATTATCAAGTTCCAAGTATAAATATTTGAGAAAATTATCGAAAAAGTCTTAAACCTATTTCACTTTAGCCAATTTAGTCTTAAACCTACAATTGAGTTACGGACATTTTTATGTTTTGCCAATTGAGTTTATTTGATCAATTTTGACTAGAAATGCTGATGTGATGGTCCAAGTGGCATACCGGTATTGACATGGATAATTTTTTTTTAAAATTTTCTTATTTTTGTATTTTTTTTCCTTTTTCTATTTTTTCTTTCCTTTTTGCCAATGGCCTATCTCAAACAATGGTTGGCCACCGATGATGGCTTGAGAGGACTGGGCAAGGGCCACAAACACTCAATCGACATAAAAAGTAAAAAAAGAAGAAGAGAAAAAAAAAAAAATGAAAATTTTCAAAAATATTATTTAAAAATATTCATGTGCTACATGCCACATAAAACAATCGGCGTCCACATCAGCAATTTCAAATCAAAATTGATTGGATAGATTTAATTAACAAAACGCGAAAAGATTTAGGATTCAATGAGCATAAATGAAATATTTATGATTGAATTGATCAAAATGCAATAGATTTAAAAAATTTTGGATAATTTTCCTGTAAATATTTCAAATTAGGTAAAAGGAAAAATTAAGCCAAATCAAAGTTGGTAACTATTTCCACAACATGAATTTGAAGCGTTTAATCGACTAAGTTCTCTTATTGACATGATTCAACAACATATCACATCATATTTACATAAAGTTCTAATCGACATGATTGATATAATCGATATGCTATAAGTTCAAAAACCCTTGTTGTCTATTTCAAAGTTTGAAGTGTTGGTCCTGACCAAAGTGAGTTTCATCCATCATGCTCCACTTATTTTATAGAAAATGAATGAATTGAAAAACAACTTCTTGAAAATAATCACTTATATCGCTGGAAATAATTAACGGATGGAAAATATTTTTCGTTATTAATAACGGCTCATGTCTAGATATTTTCCTGAACGATATAAATATTCTTCGTTCATTTGTTTTTATAATCAGTAAAAGTGATTATTTTAATGAAAATATTTATCAATCATTCATTTTTCCACAAAACTAAGAGAGAGAAAGGTGTGTGATTTGCATTTACTCCCTCTCCATTGAAAATCCAATGCGCTTGGGGAGCATTTTCTACCTTAGGTGACCACTGAAGAGCCAACCGGGCTCCCACTTTTTAGGTATAATAATGGCCAAGGAGAATTCACGGTGGGGCGTGTCGAGACAATTGCCGGTTTTCCATCGTGTCACTTCGATGTAATTGGCCGGCCGCTTGAGATCGCCCACGAGAAAACATATTCGGTCCACTTCGCGTTTAAAATCGACCGCAATTTCCTTGGCCTCAGTTCTCCCCCAAGCAAGACGATAATTGACGTGAATCGGCAGGCCCTTAACACCGCCCACGATTCTTAAATACATACATTATGACCGTAAATATCACGTGGTCGATGAGATGTTCACCGCCTTTGTTTCACCTAATCTGCTCATCGAGCTTAAAAACGACACAGCCGACCATACTTTACGCTAGGGGGAATTATCCAATAAACTTACTGTTTGAATACCGATTCAATAATAAATTTTTCGATTTCGTCAATTTAATCATAAATATTTGCATAAAATTCCAATGCAGTATTTGCTTATGCAGTGGTGTCTAATGATGGTTCCATCGTCATGTCAATGGTTTCCGGCGGAATTTAGTTGGATGGATTGTATTAGAATTTCGCGCAAAAATTTAGGACTCAATTTGCAAAATCAGAAAATTTAAAACTAAATTGATATTTGATGTAATAAGTTTATGATTGATTGCTACCTGCATCTATGTTATCGCACCTTTTCGTTTGCAAGTTGAATTTATGCAATGAATCAAGAAACTATTAGCTTAAAATTCAACAGTTGATGAGGTACATAAATACATATATGTAAGGGAAATTAGCAAAGAAATGTACATAAATACGTATATGTAAGGGAAATTGACAAAGGGACGAGATGATGAAGATCAGAGAGAGAGAGAGAGAGAGAGAGAGAGAGTTTAATTAACATATTAAGATGATGATTTTTTTTAAATAATAATTGACACCGGTCTTTTTTTAATTTATATAGGAGAAATTAATGTTAAAGCGATAAGAGTTCAATTGATTGTCCACCAAGGTCCATAGAAATGGCGGCTAGCTGGTTTTTTAATCTAGCTGCTTACTTCATGCGTGGTCATTTGTGACCTCACCGAACAAAACCCTGTTTCTCTATTTTACTGTTTTCTCTTTGGAAAAGATGAGAGCAAAATCTATGTAATGCTCTCATCATGATTGATTGATGGCCATTTTCATGCGTTGGTGCTAAAATTAGTGGGTACACAGAGTGATATGGTCCTTGTCTTTTCAATCATGGAGCTGTAGTTTATAGACTTGATATCCATTTATATATATTTAAAAAAAAAAAAAAAAAATTGGGTCGGTTACAGAATTCCAGTATATAATTTTGATGTAGCACAGTATGATTACTTTTATAATCATGATTATTTATAGTACAAATAAACAGCACACTTGATGCCCCTTCAGTCAAAGTGTAGAATGTTTTGGACCACTTATTAATTATTTTGTAAAATCAAGTTCTTTAATGAATGAACAGCTTAATATTTGAATATTCCAACACACAACTTGTACGAGAAATAGACAATGACTACAGAAATTCTATTCGTTATAATTGTCAAGTTCTATTTTATTTTTTCTAAAGATCATTTTTCTTAAACTATATGACTAAAATGGGTATCAAGTAGGTATCCCGATAACGGGGTGAATAAAATAAAGAGACGGTAACCTTGATCCCAGCTTCTACTGACGCCAATTTCATTTTCCTTTCTCTTTCTGTCCTCTTGATTGCTTGTCATTATTGTTCTCTGTCTTCATTTCAAAAAAAATAAAAAAAAGAAATTATGCTCTATAATATTGTAACAATAAAAAGAAAAAGAAGATAAAACTCATGCCAAATTCCCATTAAACATATATGATGTTGTTTATGTAGGGATATTGTGGACAACGGTCAAGGTCATCCACTGTGAAACTTCAGCATGCAATGTGTTTAGCTCACCACTTCCATACCTCCATAACCGATAATAATTAATTAAAATATTAATTAATCCGACATATTCCGTGTTTAAGCTGCACGTCATTCTGAACAGATCTTCAACAAGGCTCGGACCAAGTAAAATCAGCTCCAAGTTTGCCATTTCGATACCCGAACTTCATCCGACCCGGCCCAGACAACCCGTTTAACGGGGCTACGAATAGCCCGATTGAGATTATATGATTTGGAGGAATTATTAAAGCGACAAAAAGAAAATGTGTACTTTAGAATAGGCACACGAAATCTTCCGTGAGTCTAAGCATTTAGGGTTTGAATAGTGATTACTGCTTTTTCAAGGCTAAAGGTCATGATGGGCCGACTCGAAAACCAAGTAAAGAAAAGTCATTGTTCGACTTTTTCGTACTTGGCGCTTGAGGAGCAGCAACGATGTCTTTTTGAATTCGGATCGCGTGTGTATTCTTTGATCGAATCAAACAACGATCTCGACAAAATCTAGAAACAACGTTCGTTTTTCCTCTTTGGTTTACTAAGTCCAAGGGCGCCATAGTCCTAGAGAAGAAGATTCTACATCCACGAACCGACGACGGTGTGCTAAAGAAACCGGAATCGCAGGCGAAAGGCCAACTCATAACATTAGGGATTAATATAGAATATACCGCCATCGTAACAGAGGCATTTATGAAACGGAAGTTTTCATCCACCAATGGAAAGAATTCATCTGCCCCAAATTAAAAGTCTTCTACGTATCGGTGCTTAAACCCTGTTTAATTTTGGACCCAGTGTGGTGAAATTTCTTAAGTTTGTTCGATCGCAAATGAGCAAAAGATCAACGGACCACATTTTGGATTCAAACCCGGATACGCAAGAGCCCGTGTACATCAAGTCCTTTTGTCATTCTACCTAATGCTGCTGCGAATTATCACGAGTCGATGAACAGATCCTTGTGGTCTACATGAGAGTTGTTCTTACAGGTTGTACCTCGTCGTTGCTGCTGGACAAGTAATCAGATCGCTGGGCTTGGATGAGTCGGACCTGAGGGAGCTCGCTTCAAATTCTGTACGCTTGAGATGATAGGATGGCCCGATCGTGCAAGGCCTTCTTAATTTGGGCTCGAACACTCCGTTCTTAAGGTCAAAATTGACCTAATAAATCCGAATGCTATTCTTGATGAGGGTTTGGTGGGACTTGATCGATACTAAATTGAGAATCGAAATATAAGTATACCCAAAAAAGGGTCGTAGCTCTCTCTCTCTCTCTTCAATGGCCTTCGGCATCTCTCTTATTTTGTTTTCGAACACTCCTAGCATCCGCAGAAATCTCCCTCGAGCCGATTTGACACTATCAATGATATTGACCCTAGTTATCGGTACGAAATCAAATACGATAGGAGTCATCATTTCCATCCAAGCGCGGTATCGATTTCTCTTTTCCTCCAAACATTTTCCTATTGGACTAATGGATGGCTGGAAATGAACCCCGACAATTGATTGGTCTTGCCACGCTACGTCGGCATTCCTTGTTGAAGCAAATATCTTATTTTAGATAGCCCCTGTAAAAAATTATCAAGATATATCGTATCAACTTTAGTCTCCCTCATCGTGACTTGGCTAGGGTTTCTCATTTGAGACAATGGCACACATTAACTATCAACATTGCATTATCTGCTTCTTTTAAATTTTTTTTTTTTTTTTGCATGGGGATTAGTTTTTTTGAGTCAGAGGATATTGTAGATCACTTCAGTTTCACAGGACATTGGGAAGGGACGGCAGTAATAATTAATCTTCTATATATAATATATGTGTGTATATTTTTTATATAGATGTCATTATCATAGTTGCTCGAGAGAAGACAATTTATAAAGGGCATAGGGAACACGTAGACACGTGATTCAATCTCTTGCCGATGGACTCGAGCAATGAGATAATGAGCAGCGATTATGTCGAAATCTCAGTTTGCAGAAGACCGCAAAAACAGCTTTTCTACCTAAATATACACAAAATCTCTCCATGCAAAAAAAAAAAAAAAAAAATCAAAACGCAAACTGATCTAGGAAAAATCTAAATATAAGTTGTTCTCTTTAGAGTTTTGGACTCTATGGCTGTGAAATAATACACGACCTCTCTATTCTGCTAAGAAAAAGGGACAAAGTCGTGGTTGCCGATCCTTGGGCTTTGGCTCACGCCTTGCCTTGTTCATAAGTAGTAATTAGGTACTTCATAGGCAGTTCCCTCGCCATTAAAAAAAAAAAAAAAAAACGACGTTCAAACTCGAAATGTGGGAAGAAACTGATTCGCCTTGAGCAATCCGATGCATGTGCGATCTAATGATGCACTCGTTATGTCGCACTTGAAATACTCGTCATTAGTTGGACATTGAGTTGGGTCAAAGATAATTATACAAAAAGTCATGAATCTATACTTATTTCTGCGACAGTAAATTTTATTTTAAAATTTTTAATATGATCAATTTAATTCTAAACATTTTAAAGATTTGTCATTGTAGTCCTTCCAATCAATTTTGGTTAGCCATCTCTAAGGTGAATGTCCGTTGTCCTGCGTAGTACAGCCTAAGGTGACATTGACGATTTTTGCAATTTAAAAAAAATAATATTTCTCTTTTTTTCTTTTCTTTCGTTTTTATTTTTTATTTTTTCTCCTATCTCCACCATTTACTGGGGCTTCGATTATGGCTAGTGAAAATTGCCGGCTAGGCAATGGCAAAGATGCCTTTCACAAGCCCGTGCCTGAATTCGGTAAGAACCGCGGCGCCCTTGCCAGCCATTGCCGAGCCCACAACAACCAACAGACGGACAAGGAAAAAATTGATAGGGTGATGGAGAGGGGATGAAAGAAAAGGATAAAAAAATATTTGAAAAATTTTAGGACTACATCGATATATTGTGGAAAGGTTTTAGGACTAATATGGTCAAAATAAAAAATTTAGAATTAAATTGGCTGTGATATTATAAGTTTATGATTTTTCCGAACAATCTTCCCGGTTGAGTTGACTAGCCCGCCTCATGATATGTACTATTCAACTCCTCACTTTGTTGGAATTGTTATGGTCCTAGGCTCCTAGCCATAAAAGGGCCAGGTCACGCCTTTACAGAAAATGATAGAAGAGGTCATGCCTCTATGCTCTTACTTTGAAAAAAAAAATAATCATATTTATTTCACGAAAAATAAGTTTAAAAAAAATCAAAAATTGATCATTTATATCCATTAAAATAGTGAGGTAATGAAAAATATTTCTATTATCAATGACAATTTATATCTATATATATTTTTCATGGACAATAAAAATATTTTTTGTTCGTTCATTTCTATAAATGATATTAGTAATCATTTTAAAAAAAAAAATTCAAATCATGCATCTTATTTTAAAGTTAAGCACACAATCATTTATTGTAACTACAAATGAGGGTTGGACCTTGGTAAGTCCTTAAGCTACCACATTCGAATTCTGAGATATATTTATTTATTTATATATTTATAGCCATTGGGAAGTGGTTGCAACTAATTGAAAGTAGCCTCTCTATCATCCTTTTATCCATCGTCATCGAGAGCTAATTCGAGATAAGAGTACACGTGTGTATTGAGAGTCTTACGTTTACTTGTTTTTAATAGGCGATTATATGAACCATAGTGAAAAGTAATTTACCGTTAGAAAGTGCCTTTTACATTGAAATTTAATTTTACTTCTGTAGAGAAATTTATTAATCACATGCATCGACTACTAGTACATGGAAATTTACTTCTTTCTCGTGTATAGTGAACCTACTTCTTATTGTCACCTCAACACGGTTGCCTTCGCAACATTAGGAGTTCACTGACCATGGTCGATATTTAGCTCATTCGAATGATTGACATATGAAGGAAGCTTTGTCATGTGAAAAAAAAAATTGTTAAATGATGGAATACTAGATATTTGCTAAGGGTTAAATTGGGTTAATTTTCTTAAATTTCGATAGATGTGCATAGTCATTGAACAACAAATGGCAAGTGAGCTCAATGTTTAGGAAAAGGAAGTGCCAACAACAACAATTGTGGTTTTATCAAATTTATTGTATGTGACTACTACAATAACAAGAGGATGTGACAACTTCAGTCTAGGCACACACGGGTCGAGACATATGGCATTTGCATAGTAATCAACGATTCAATATATGACATGTCCCCTTCATGCGCTTGTCATTGTGAATAATTTAGTATAAGTTTTAGATGATTTCAATGAATGGTTAGCCTTGCTTGAAGATCTTATCCTAATTCGATTGACCTTTTTTCCCCCTTTTGGCCTTCAATTCATGGCTAGAAGCGCTGCTCACAATCCCTCTTTTGCCCAAAGAGGAAAATCGGGTTGATTCCAATGAGGTCAATGACCTTGATAGAAAATCAAATCCAAAACTTTTAGCTTAGAGGTGGAGAAAGAACACATATTTATAAATAAATAAAAAAATACAAACCCCATTGTAAAGAAAAATACATAGTTAATTCATATCTTTAGAATAAGTGCATACAAACCATCTCTTGCACTACATAAACTACCTCAATAAACGACGGATCGCAAGCCGAGTAACTTATCTTATTTCATATGAAGTCAAATGTGCACATAAAAATAAGAAGCCGCAGTAGGTGTGCTCTACAGTCATTTTTGAATATATAGCTTTTACACTTCCCGTACCTCTTGATTGGTCAATTATTGTTTTGAACATAGCAAGGTGCCCCTCCGCATCTTCCAATTCAATTTTCATGGCGCCAAAATGAATTAACTTTTCAAATCTCGAGCGGCCATGCCACTGCCCTAATGAGGACAAACACGACCACAATCGTGCCTGGGACTTAGAAAAGCGAACAAATCACCCTCTTAGACAGTTTCCCGCTCATGGTAAAGTCCACGTCAAGCGAAAAGAGAAAGAAACCATTCGAAATGTGTCAATGGGGTAAAGAGACTTTCGCGTCGAAATCCCCTAATAAAAGTCGAATTGGACTCGCATTGTCGAATTGCCACTTGCCCAGATTGCAGTTTGTGTAGAGACTTCGTAAAAAGCTAATTGGCTTTTTATCCGGGAAAGGATCAAAGCGTTCACGCAACAGCTTCGCCTTTGATTCGAACGATCTCATTAGATTTCTAGGCAAAAGCCCGAAAGAGGAAAAGAATATGTAAAAATCAAAGAGATGACATAGAGAGCATCACCCACTCTAAGCCGCTAAGCCTAAGTTGACACCGCCTCCCCAAGATTCAAATCAATTTGAAACCATCCACCAAAGTCAAAGGCATAGTCTCAATCTTCTTAGTTTTCGATAGGATCAACGAGAGAATCGAATTCGTTCATGCAAATTCGGCAAGAAAAGAAAATTCCTAAAATCCACAAACCCTCGTTTATCATTGCTTGGCTTTGCTCGCTCGATACCGCGCCACGCGACATTCACATCAATTTCCTCGAAACTGCACAAAAAAATAAAAAATGAAAAAAGCAGCCCCGCCGGTGCCCGACGCACCACGCCAACTCCGACATCATCAATGCACAAACGACACGCACACTCATGTCGTCTTTGCTTTCGAACTGCCTCCCTGCCTTGCCCACCATAAAATCAAAAGTTTGAACCGTCTCAAAGATCCCAACCGAAGCTCCCCCCCCACCCCCACCTCACCTCACCTCCTCCTCTGCTGCCTCTTTACGCATGAAGAAAAGAATGGAAAAGTGAAATTAATTTAGCAAAAATTGATGTTGAGATATTAAATTGGAGCTATAACGAAAAATAGTACATTGAGAACTCCTGTGACTTACCTAAAGACATCCTAGCATATCTGCCCTACCACTACCGCCCGAACCGGAGCCCGGTTCGGTTCGACCCTAATTCCTAGTTCCCGAGGCGCCGGGAAGGAACCCACCCCGGCCCCTCAAAAGCTGGGCACGGCCCGACCGGGCTCGGGCTGACCCAGCGCGTCGTCGTCGTCGTTGACTCCTTCTTGCGCCTCATCTCCAGCACCTTGCGATGGTGGTTCGAGTGCAGCTCGCTAGAAAACGTGGGGCTACACGCGGGCCGGTACTCCGGGTACAGCCGGCCCGACTTGAACCGGACCCCGCACGCGTTGCACAGCGTCTTCGCCCCGTTGGGCCCGGCCCTCCACTGCGGGGTCTTCTGCACGCCGCAGTGGCTGCACCGTCGGGCCGGTCCGGCCGTCTCCGAAGCACCGGCGGGCTTGCTCTTGTGCTTCTTCACCGGCGGCTTGGCCTCCCACGGCTCCGGTTCGACCGGCTCGAGGCTCCGGCTCCGGTTCAGGTGCGCGAACCAGGGGCTGGCGAGCAAGGGCGACGAGGCCGTCGTCGAGGACGAAGAGCTCGAGGACGGCTCGGCGAGAGAAGGGACGCCCAGGGACCATACCCGGCCGCCGGACCGGGGCCGCTTGCTCCGGGCTTTCGACGGGAGCGGAGTCGTGAACCCGGGTCTGGACGAGCCGGAAGATTCCGATTCCGGTTCGGACCGGTCCCCGCGGCTTGTGGGGTTCTGGAGCAGTACGCCCGCCGGAAGCGGTTCCGAGAAGTGCGAGAACGAGTCCTCCACGAAATGCGACAACCACTCGAGGTCCGCCAAATCCTCGGCCTGTAAAAATTACACCTTTCGGTCAGAAACGACGGCGGAATGGCCGGAAAAAAGAACCGATTTTCCGTTCACGGAGTTATTCATCACAGTACCGGAAGGTGCGGCACGAGACCCAAATCGTCCTTGTGCCCGGCGGAGACGGACGCCGTCCTCGTCGCTATCGCCGCGGGGCTCCCGCTTCTGCTTCTGCGGCGTCTGCTCGCGGCCCGCCGTCTCCTCCGTCCTCGCCTCTTCCTCCTGTCCGGCGAAGGCCTCGTCGTTGGAGAAGTCGAAGAGTTCGTCCACGAAGTCGTCACCGTCGCCGCCGTCGCCGCCGTCGCCGCCGGCGGGGGCGCCGGCGTGGGAATTGAAGGCCAGGAGGTCGTCGGAGAAGGCGTGGGGCCTCATCAGCTTCACCAGCATCGCGTCCTTCCCGAACCCGGTCTTCAAAGCGGCTTCAACGCACTCCATGCCGGGTCCTACTCCTCAGCCCCCCGTCGTAAGAATGCAAACTTCCCTTCAAAGAGAGAGAGAGATGGAGGATGAGGGTGGTTGCAGATAGAGAGAGAAAGAAAGTTGCAGAGGAAGAGGAGGAGAGGGGGCAAAAATGGGGTGGTGAGTTCGGTAAAGCATTCAATGGGGAGGTGATGTATTTAAGACGGCCCGTTTCTTTCTCTCTCTCTCTCTCTCTCTCTCTCAAATTTGGAGGTTCCTTTTCTTTTCACCATTTTCGTCCCGCTTTGTAAAATCTTTTGCGCTGTCTGCATTTACTTGCTCCCCGGAAATAATTATTTCGCGATTCCGTTACGAAAGACAGCAAACGAAAGAAGGGGAGGAAGTTTTCGAAAGGCAGAAACGTTCGGTTTTTTTCGACAGGATGTACGTGACGATCCTCCTCCTCCTCCTCCTGTTTCCTTTTTCGCATTGATTAAGGTTTGTTTCGATTTTTTCCTTCTCTTTTTTTTTTTTTTTTTGAAAAATGTATCTCTGTCTCGTTCGGATGGGAACGATTTCTGACGCGGCGGGAGAGAAAAACGAGGAAAAAAGGGCAAAAAAAGGGGGATGATTCTTCTTTTTTTTTTTGGGGGGGGGGTGAATTGTTGCCGGATATCTGAGTAGACTAATCATGCGTGGTGGTCCGGTCCGGCCTACCAACAAAAAAAGCTTTCGAAAAATTAAAAATCAAAAAGAAAAATAAAGATGTGGGTGACTTCGTGAATATCTAAGAAAGCCAACAGGGTCCACTTTTTATCCTCTCCTTCTTTTGAATTTTTAAATTTTTTTTTTGTCCCAATGCCCTTGGCTTTTTTTTTTTTGTACTTTTGTTTTGTCTTGTTTTTTTTTTTTTTTTTTTTTTTTTTTTTTTTTTTTTTTTTTTTTTTTTTTTTTTTTTTTTGGGTGTGGGGGGTGGAAATCATAGCTTTTGACTAGAATGTGCCAAAGAGGAGGGAGAGAGAGAGAGGAAGGGAGCGGGGCCTTCGTCTCGCATCGATTGCCCGCTCGTTTTGGACGTGTCCCCGTTTTCCCGCTCTGCTCTCGCCCCCTCTCCCTCGATCGTTATGTCATTTCTAAATTCAAACCAAAAACTCGGTTTCGTCTTTCTTTTCTCTCACTTTCGCCCCCTCGGAATAAGTATGTGTGTTATTCTAGTCCTCGAACGATCGGATGTTTCGTCCCCTCGAGTCTGAATCGTGTGCAAAATTTGTTTAGCTCGCTGGTCGCCATCTCTCAATTTGAAAATTCGGTGTGCACTTGATTTGCACATCTTGTTGATTCATCTCGGTCCTCATGTGGCAATGAGCCTTCGAATTTTGAAGGCAAACGAGAGGAAAATCGACACCATGATAGAAATTGGAGAAGTTATGTAATTATTAGAGCAAGGTAGCTATGTGGCCACGAGACTTCTATTACCAATTCGAGTGTTGCAACTCCAGATGTTCTCTCTCTTTTTGTCCGTGTTTTTTTTTTTTACTAGGCGCAAAACTCCTGCATTTGAAAAATGAATCACACATTTCACTGAAGAGTTATTGAAAATTAAGCATTACGAACAAGCGTCGGTTTTCTTAAATTGATGATTTGGTACTAATCAAATTCAATGGCTAGAGCTCAAATATAATCCATAACATTTGTACCATGCGGGTATCGACATAACACAATCGAAAATTCCTCGTGACAACAATAAAACCACATAAAAAATAACGTATGAACATGGCCGGGGGAGACACCCACTAGGAACATTGTTCTCGTGCATTGGAATTTTATTGGCATTGTTCACACGCTTTAAAACCTGTCCAATCTTTTAATTTGGATGCCGCCTCTAGCATTTCAAATTTTGAAAAACGCTAAGTGCAATGGACGGATACTTTTATGTTGCACATGATCGCCCGCAAGTCAATTTCAAAGGTGGGACTCATCAACTTTCAAAAAATATAAGCAAAAAGCGGAAAGAATCAAAATTCAAACTTCTTGGTAGTCGTCTCCATCGGTTGTTTGGTGTAAAAATCGACGATAGAATGGGCTTGGTCAACGTCTGATTTAGGACAATATTATTGAGGATGATTCATTCCCAATCTGATTCGATCCCATCCAAAAATTGGGAATTGGACTAGAATAACCGGGTCTCAGTTTTTGGAATTAATAAACCAGACTAATAGTGCGGTCCGGTTCTTGGGCAATGAAATGAAATTGAAATGCAACTCCTTACACATATTCGTGTTCAATCATTTAGAATCCAAACTACTTTTTTGCAGCGATAAGTTCATGAATTTAACCATGTCACGAACACATCATGATACTAATTGGTTGGTGTTGTACTCCGTTTGAAAGCTTATAGATTATTCATAGTGGTATTTTGGGTGCGTTTTCAGGGAATAATTTCATTTTAAAAGTAGTTTTTTTCTATTCCTATTCCTTAAAATAATTTATAAGTAAAATAACGTGTTTAGTAATTATACAAAATTTATATTCCCAAAATAGAAAAAGAACAATAATACATTTATTATGATCCACATATTTTTTTGTGCCATAGAATTTCTTTTAATATTTTAATACTTTTTTTAGATTTTTTTTCTTTTTTTCCTATGGGTGGCTAGTGAGTCTCCACCGATTGATTAGAAGAGAAAGAAGAAGAAAATAAGAAAAGAAAATGACTTATTTCTAAAAATCATTGCCGAAAACAGGAAATTACTTTTTTATACTTATTGATTCAATTCAAAATCTATTCCTTGACTACTTTTTTATTCTATGAAACAAAAAATTAATTGACGTATAAGAAGGGAAGGGAAAGAAATTTGCATGAGAAATAAACAAAAAATACAACAATCATTGGTCTAGTCCAAGCAACCCAATTCTCCCCTGGAATTAGCGATTGAACTGAAAATTACCGATTCTAATTTTATAGAATCGATAACCAAATCAATAACTCGGGAACAGCTCAAAACCAACCAATACGGTTCAATCAATCTATGTTGCTCATCCCTAAATATAATGGGCACAAATGAAAACTGTTATATTAGAGAAATCAATTTATGGCAAGAAATATATTTTCTATTTCAATTCCCTTGACAAGTTTCTAAGTAAAAAATAGACGTTTAATAATCACACAAAATTTCTATTCCTATAATAGAAATTCGTTTGAGAACGTCACAAAATTTTCCATCTTGAGTGGCGAGGAGAGGTGGTTACAGACAAATGGAGGGCGATCGATAGGCAACATCCAGCTATCAACAACCAATGTCCGATGGCTAACGTTCGACAATGGGTATCCAACGACCTGCAGTGGAAGGCGGTTGTGAAAGGATAGTGAGCAGTCAACGTTAGGCGATCATTGTCTGCCGAGCCTGCCGTCGATCACACGAAGTCCAGTGTCCAACGTTTGATAACCGACATTCGGTGGGCAACGGTAGGTGATGACAAGTAGGCAACCGGTTAGTAGCGAGAGCAAGTGACGATGATAGTTTATTTATCACTTTTGTTCTGGAAATAGAAAAATAGAAAATTTTTACTTCTCCCTTTTATTCAAAATCTATTTATGAGTATAAATTTATTCTATAAATAAAAAAATGAAATAGTGCCACCAAACGGAAATCTATTTTGAACTTGCTCTCGAAAATAGAAAAATAAAAGAATAAAGAAAATAGAACAGTTATCATACGCGCACTTACAATTTTAATATACTAAATCCACAAAATAATATATTAACTTATAACGATCACGGTGTTGCCCTACTCGTGTCATGTTTTGTGATCAAAGTCGGCAAAACCAT